>JAKFHU010000977.1:0-1200000 GCA_023783475.1 Daubentonia madagascariensis
AGCTCATTGGCACCCAAAGACACCTCGCCACTTTGGAGATCCCAAAGGTTTGAGGAATCAGGAGCCAGGGTCAGAGACCAAATATATATTCTTTTTATTTTTTCAAACCTCTGTTGTCTGGGCTGGAGTACAGTGTCCCCATCATAGCTCACTCTAATGGGACTTGGTACGCAGCACTACACCAAGCACTACTGAAGAGCAGGAATGTGACATGCAACAGGGTGCCCAGCACTGTACCACACTGGGGTCTACAGCCACAGTGCAATTCTAAAAGAGCGCTAGAAACACTGACACAAAGTGCCAGACAGTATCTTAGTGGACACAGTGGGCCACAACTGGCAACTCAAGGCTCAGCACACACAAGACCAAGGAGAACCATGCAGGCTGCTTTCTTTTTAGTCTCTGACATGGTTTAGGAGACATCAGGTCAAAGACGGGAAAGCTCTCTAATTAATAAGCAGGTATTTCAGGATGAATCAGAGGTCTGGGTCTAAAAATAACTGAAAGGTGCTTGATTAGGGATTCCTCTCACAGCTCTATTATGCTTAGTAAACAGAAACACAAGCTGAAGAATGAGTGGTCTACGAGGATCTACAGCTACACGGACAGTGTTTCCTGATATACTGCTGATGAGTCAAAGAAACACAAACGCTCTAGTGCTTAAGACCATATAGCTAAGGCTGAATGTAGTAAACATAATAGGACTTGTAAAGGTTTTGATTCTCTCTCACACAGTTTTCACAACTGCCTCCCATAAAACAACATAACTGACTGGTGGAAATAATAAAAAGAAAGGATTTATTGCCAGCCAAGGAAGCCTCTTGAGTGCCCTGTGTTCCAGCTGGAGGCTCTGTTGCCACAGCACCCTCCCCCTCTGTCCAGCCTCTATTGTCCATCATCATACTCCCACAAGAAGGTTCTCAGAGAACCCACTGCAGCCCTTGGTACCCACTCTCCTGTGAGCTCATAGCCCTCGATGCCTCTGCCATGGCCTCCCTGGTGAAGCACACCCCTTCCAAGGACCAGCACAGTTGCCCCACCCCACGCTGTGCAGGTGTGCGTCCTCCCGCAGAAGTCTCTCTTCCCACTGCTGGCCCGGCCCCAACCTCCTGCAGCCTCAAAAACCTGAGCTCCACCATCCCACCTCTTCTAGGAAGGCTCTCTGGGTCCCCCAAGTTGACCTCATCAGTTCATTACCTGTACTACTCTGGACGCCGTTTGCCTACACCCTAGCACTGCCAATGCTTCACTGCATTTTCTTGAGTCTACTTATGCTACCTAGGGGAAAGAACTGTCCCCATCACTGTCGAAACCCTAAGCCCTGGCAAAGAATCCAGTAAAGTGTAAGTGTTCACACAAGGACATATAGAATTAACTCAGTAATATACATTTGGTGATATTTCCACACTGTAGTCTTCTTAAGCTTTCATGGTTCTGTGTACTTATGTCTTGCAAACCAGTCTGACAAGAGCCCTCTGTCATAAACAGTTCTACCCTCCAATTTAACAAGAAGGTATCTCAGAATGAGCCATCGGTCTAGGTCCAAAACTATGACGGGAGGTACTTTATTAGAAATGTTCTCCATGTGGCTCTGTTAAGCTTAGTACATAGAAATACAAGCTTAAGAATGAGTAGCTCTATTAATTCAAATCATTTACTGAAAAAAAAATATTTCTAAGGCACTGTGCGAGGTACTCACAAAATACAAATTGCAATAACTCTATGTTTGCTTAATGCTTTATGGTTTTCAAAATATTTTTGTATATTTTATCACATTCTATTCTCAGCAACCCAGTAGGGTGCACATAATTGCCTTATTTTACAAATTAGAATACAGACCCAGGCAGGTTAGAGAGCTACAATGGTCACTGAGTTAACAAGTGGCTTGGGACTCAGAACACAACACAGATGTTATCTTCAGGGGAAGACACCATGGTGAGGACCAAAGCCCAGTCCACAGAGAGACTGAATTAGCTCAGTCCCACCTGTGTTGGGGAGGGGCTGTGGTAAGGGGTTTGTAGGCAGCCGCCTCAGAGCAATGTGTGCTTACTTTGTGTAGGGTGTTGTGGTAGATGCTTTATGTTAGTTTTTATTAATCTGCCCATAATACTGGGAAGTAAACAGTACCCATATTTTATAGATGGCAAAACAGTCTTAGAGGTGAAAAATCTTGGCCAAGTTCAGACATTTGATAAGCAGAGGACCCCAGACTTGATATGGGTGTGTAGGGCAGGGGGAACAAGGATTGACTTGGCAGAAAATAAGAGAACACCATGCCAGCAATTAGCAAGACAGAAGGAACTGCTGACATAGCCAACCAATGACCCTAAATGGGAGGAATGATGTGGGCCACATCCCGCAAGGTATCTTTTTGTGTTTTCTTTTGCTTTCTCATCTGATCTTGATATACATTCGATCTTGATATTTCATTGATGTTTTCCCTAAAGCTGATGACATTGAAAAAAAACCCAGAATAAAGTCAAAAGAAATGAAATGTATAATAAAATCAGCAGCAGGCATCAGCCCCTGACCTCTCTGGGGGTTGGGCCAGCCCCTGAATCCCAGCAGGATTCAGAGGGAAAGAGCACCTGTGAGGGGTGACCCTGTGGGCTGGCCTTTGGCCTTGAGTGAGGGACTGAGAGGCACATTGGTAGGAGGGAATCCCGTGGGCCAGGGTTCAGGGAGGGGCAGAGTGAACAGACTATTTGGCTAGAGGGAAACGGGGTGGGGAAGGAGAAGAAAGCCAGAATGAGGAGTCACGGCATTAGCAAGACTAACTGGGTTTAGACTCTACATACATCAGCGTTAAATAAACACTCCCAAAGCCACAGCTGAGCCTGACCTGGTGTCAGTGTAAAATGTGCAGGGTGGATTGGAAAGGGGAGCGAGCTCAGTCACAGCCTAAAATGTAGGCATAGGTGCTGAGGGCCCAGCTTGTCAAATATCTAGTCAAACACTAGAACACAAAAAGATTGTGTGTAGGGGTTTGGCAAGGAGGACAGAACTGAGCCAAGCAGCACTGGAGGATGAGAGGAGCAGAGGATGATGCAGGCTAAGTCATGGATGGGAGGCCAGGGCCAGAGAGAGATACTGACTTAGAAGGAAAGGTGAGCCCAGCTCTGGCTATGAGGTATAGCCAGACACCCCCGTGGCTGTGTCTGCAACACTACAAAATGTGGGGCTGATGTGCCAGTAGAGTCACAGACGTGGTGAACACAGGCAACTCCACAGAAGGGAAGTGTCCTCCAAGAGAAGGACTGCAGAAGGGAACCGAGGTGAGGATGTCAGTGCATTTCTTAGTCACAGGCAGAATTCTGTGTGCAAATGAAAGAAATTGTCCAAGAACAGCATGTTTGGATAGCAAGCATTCCCTGTCCCTCAGTTCTTTACACAGAGGTTTGGCTAATGTGAAAAAAGTCCAGTGCCCACCAGTGCGGCACAGTAAATACAGAGAGATGTGAAGAAGAACACAGACAATCATGATAATATTTTACTAGGCATCCCTAGTTCCATCAGGTGTGTAAAACTTGAGGCTGGATTTGCTTAGTTAGGTCATGCCCAAATCTGTTCGACTGCCCACTGGACTGGGTATCCCCAGTCCCAACACATTGGCTCTTGGCACAATCCATGAAGGTGTTGTCTAGTCTAATACCTGTGTATTAGACAAAATTACATATATATTTTTCTCAATGAGAACACGCTTTATGCCTCTCTCACAACCCATGCTCTTTCTTGGTACACCCCACATACAGAACTACATGCATTGGCCGGAACTTCCATCCCTAGTAACTTTAAATTACAGTCATGGATAGCAAGGAAAGTTTTCCCATACAGATACCATGTCCCCTCTCACATGGCCGGATCTCTCTGGGCCCCATGTTTTTCCCCCTGGAATTGCATGGTAGATCCCGGAGGCTGGAGGCCACCCTATTAATTGGCGGGTGCCCCCACTCTACCCTCAGTTCCTCAGATCTGCTTATTACTCTTTCCTGGTTGTCACCTTTTTGCCTTTGCTTTCCTACAGCCCCTAGCCCAAACAGTCTCTCAATCTATCCTGGCCTTTACCAGTGACCATAGTAAAAGGACTGTCCACTGATTTAGCATGAGAATTTGTTGATATCCCTGTTTTTTTGTTAGATAGTAACTTAGCAACTATCAGTTTAAAAAAGGCTGGAGAGAGAGAGCATTTTTCCAACTAGAAATTTCTCTTTTATTTATAGTCAACCTAATCACACACAAAATTCTTTCTAAATCTCTTTCATGAACCTTCTCTTGACTTACACAGACCACTGATAACATACTTAGACTTTCTGTTTTTGTCCCAAATTTTCCTTCCTTTAGACCACCAGTTACTTTAAGACAAAAATCTTCCATACAAGATCCTTTCTATGCAATTTCTATTATTGTCCTTTCCTTTTACCTTCCTTATAAAAAATACATCTTCACATCCCTAACTTTTCTTCACATTTCTCTCTCTCCTACATACTATTTCCTTTCCCACACAAAACCATTCCTCTTTCTTCAATCCTTTTTACCAAAAATACTTTTCCATGCTCACAGCCTCTCTATATCTCTCTTCCACCTTATTAGTTGCCTTTATATCTTGCCTTTTTTCTCCAAATCTATACATTAAATCAATTTTAAAACAACCTGTGTATTAGACAAAATTACATATATATTTTTCTCAATGAGAACACGCTTTATGCCTCTCTCACAACCCATGCTCTTTCTTGGTACACCCCACATACAGAACTACATGCATTGGCCGGAACTTCCATCCCTAGTAACTTTAAATTACAGAGAAAAGAAAAAAAACCTAAGAAGCAGGAAATTTTGAATCATCTATTAGAAGCATCTATTTTATTGTATTATCCAATTTATTATTCTATAGCCTATGAGAACCAGACATTCACCCTAGTAAGACCCCCAAGGTTGAACACATGATCATTTTCACCAATAATTCAGAAGACCTAGCTGTTCTCACCAAACCAACAATACCAAAAGTTAGTCCTACTTCTCAAAATCACACAAACACAGAACTACTATTTTTACCTCCAAATTCCAGTCATGAGACACAAAGGAAAATAAGCTGTTTTTTTTTTTAGACCCTCTAACTTATTCATTCCATTTGCTCCCACTGGGGAGTCTCCCAGGATGCCCACCATTGCCCCCATCCTGAACAGGCTCTCTGATAGACACAGGGGTTAGAGAATCCCCTAAGCCTGGCAGAGAACTAATAAGTACACATTTTCCACCCTCCCTTTCCTTTAAGAAAGCCAACAAGGCAATAATGTCCAAACCTTGCAAAATTAAGGTTGGTGCAGCTGAGAAAGCACAAAGTCTAGAGGAGAAAAGATAGAACACATCAAAACAAATGTTGCAACATACCCAGTACAGCTTTTCCCAGTAGGAAGTAGAGCAACTGGGAAGCACCAGAAAAGGAGTGAGCAAAGACTTGACCAGAGAAGCCGTGGAATACACAGGGGCTTGTGATCCACCTTCCACTCCAATGGCAGAGATAGGGGAGAGAAACAGAGGTTCTGAAAACTGAGGAGCCCAAGCACAGGGAAATAGGGCGACATACAGACAGTGCTGCAAAGCAGCCTCTGCAAAACACACAAAGCAGCCTCCAACAACACACATCACCCCATCATCTTACCTTACTGGATTTAGAAGGGGTTCCTGAAGACAGGAGTTCCTGGGTTTTGGCACCAAATGTTAGGTTTGTCTGGATGTTCCCTGATCCCTGGTTCTCAGTGTCAAGAAAGAGTACTGGTACTGAGTCAAGACAATGATGGTGTGATCACAAACAAAGAGCACTTTTATACAAACAGTTTATCACATAAAACAAAGAATGAAAGTAAAGAAGGAAGCTACACAATGTGAAAATACATTCCAGAGAGAGAGGAATGGATCAGTCTCCAGGAGAGGAGAAAGACAGGGGAGTCTGAGCACATGCTGCATTTTATAAGCTCACTAGTTTGTCCCACCTTTCTCCTGGCAGGAATGGTTGTCTTTTTCCACCTTTTGGGGTGATTGACAGTTTGGGGTTATATAACAGATTACATGACAGGTTACATAACAGGTTAGGTTATGTAACAGTTTCCTTACTACACAGGCGTCTTTCCCGGAATCCATTATGAAGCTCCACCTATGCCATGCTAATTAGATGGTGAGGAGCTCTACATCAATTAAAGGTCACTAGAAACTTTTTACTATGTATGTTCCCATCAGGGAACAGTTCCTAGCTGCAATTTGGTTCCTAGCTACAATTCAGTTCCTGCTGCCCACCCTTAGCCACTTCCTTGCCTGCCTTGCCACCCATTTGCCCTCCTCCAGACCTAACGTTCCCAGTGTTCCTCCCACCTACCTATTAGGTCGGATCCCAGAGGAAGACACTCAAGCCTGAGACATAGTAAAATGCCCATTTTATTTTGGGCATCTGGGTGCAGGTGGGTGGAGGCTGAAAAGAACATCCACACTGACGAAGGGAAGAGTGGCAAGTTTTATAGAAGGTTTCAATGAAAGTTTGGGGAGGGGGAGTTCTCTCTGGAACAGCTTCTTATCTTTACAACCTCTGGACTCTCCAGAACCCTGTGGCTATTGTTTCAGCCTCCATGCGGTCCTTATCTGAGTTCTCCATCTACCCCATTCAGTTCCACACATATTTTCCAAGTTCTCACCCTGAGCAGCCCCAACATTCCACACTCTTTATCAGATAAGAAAAGGAAGGGAAAAGAAGGGGAAAAGGTAAAAATTAGAAAAATTGGGAAGTTGGGCGTACATGGAAGGCATACATTGGTTTGGCCCAAAAAGGCGGGCCATCTCCAAGTGGGGGCTTACAGGTTATAGGTGGGTTTAAAGATTTTTTAGCTGACAATTGGCTGAAAGAGTTAGGCTTTCTCCAAAGACCAGGAATCAGTGGAAAGGAATGTTTGAGTTAAGGTCAGTGTCTTCTTTCATGTGATGCTATACTGAAATCAGGTCAGGAAGTAAACCTTATTATAAAAACCTGTTTACTGAGATTTTATCATTTGTAGGTGTAACTCACTAGGCCCCCTTAGAAAGGAATTTGGGTAAAAGAAAAAGATCAGAGTTTGGTCCTCAGTTCCCCCTGTTGGCCAAAGATCATTCCAGGGAGTGCATGTATAGGCCAACAACCAGCAGGATGTCCCACGGCACTAGAAAGGCTCATTCCTAGAGTGGTCTATTTGGTCATCCAGTGTTGGTGAGGATGGTTTTAATATTGGCAATGTCACATCTTAGGGGAAGGACATGACTCGACCTGATTTGATAGTCATTTGTTTAAGGGGCCAGAGAGAGTAAGGAACTATCATGATACAGGTCTTTGATTGGGTTTTTCTCCTTTTCCTGTATCTTGTATAGCATTTACAAGAAATATATAATGATTATACAGAAATAAGTGTTTTAGGCCAGACAGGATTGGATGTAGACAGGCACTCATCAACCCTTTTAAAACCTTCTAGGCAACATAAGAATAAAAACCAAAATGTCAAAGGTAAGGCTACAAAATTAATTCTTGTATACGTGTTGAGTTATTATATTCTTGGGTTTAGTTGCAGACTTGTAGCAAATATAAGCACTGTTAACCATTCAAGCTAAGGAATTTAGAGACTTTTGTTGTGTTACAATATTTTAGTCTCTTTAGTAATTTGTCCTAAGGTGGCTGATAAATTAGCCACTTGTCATATCTCCTTTTGCACAAACCCCATAACTGAGAACAATTATACTCAGGAAGTTTTAAGTCTATGGGAAGCAGGAAAATTTCATTATGATTGGGATGGATATCTGTACCACGTGGCCTGAAAAGACAAAGTTTTTCAGTTAGTATTTGTCTAGGCTTCTGTGTGCCTCTCTTTGATCTGGAGGGTCTAAACTAATTCCATCCCTCTGAATTGGCCCTTACAATCTCACACACCCCCTCTTCTGTGATAAGTCCCTGGGCCTAGAGGGAGGGTTCTTGCAATAACAGGGTATTGGCAGTGAATAATGGGTTGGGCCAGGTGGGATTCAATAGTTTTAAATCGTGAAGATATCAGGCAAACTTGTTATTTCCTTAAAACTTGTCATGACTCTGGAAAACAAGGCAAGAGAATCAGTAACATTTTAAATAAAAAGTCATAAAAATTTAGTTCGGTCTCATGAGGTTCAGTTAGCAATATTCATGGACATATCAGTTTTATAATTAAAGTCCTAGAAGTTTGTTTTGTTTTAGTCCAGTGGTATATAATTTCCAAAGTTATCATAAACCTCTGTTCAAGAGAACTTAGTCCTTTCCATGACTTTCCTTGAAGAAGTAAACTTTGGGCTTAGCCAGTTTAAAAAAAAAATACACTTTCTGAGATGAATCAAAGTAAAATAAAAAGTCTTGGACTAGCCATGGGTAAAGAGACAATTTGACAAACAAAGTTGGTTTTTTTTGTGGCATATGGCAATTTAAAATAATAACCATAATTATTAAACACGTTTCATATTTGACAATGTTTCCTATACAGTTTTAACATGCCAAATAAGCCCAGATATGTCTCTCTTAGACTTTCAGAGGCCCTAATACATAAAGAGTTAGTTTGAGGTCAAAAGGCTGGATTTAGAATTTGGGTTTTGGCAGATTCCACAATGACACAAGAGGTAAAACAAAAGATACCACCCAACAGAATAATCAGAAATTTACCTCAAATATCAATTCTCTCAATAAATGTAAATGGCTTGAACTGCCCATTGAAGAGACATAGGCTGGCTGAATGGATTAAAAAATACAAACCAAGTATCTGTTGTATTCAGGAAACACACCTTACACACAAAGACGCATTCAGACTCAAGGTGAAAGGATGGAATACAATTTTTCAGGCTAATGGAAACCAAAAGAAAGCCGGAGTAGCCATCCTCATTTCAGATGACATAAACTTTAAAGCAATAAAAGTAAAGAAGGACAAAAATGGACACTATAGAGTGGTGAAGGGAAAAATTTCACAAGAGGATTTAACAATCCTAAACATTTATGCACCCAACACAGGAGCACCCAGGTACATAAAGCAAATGCTGCTAGATCTAGACAACATAATAAGCAGGAATGCCATAATTGCAGGGGACTTCAACACCCCACTGACGGAACTGGACAGATCCTCCAAACAAAAAGCAAATAGAGAAATAAAAGACCTAAACAGGACTATAGAACATTTGGGCCTAACAGATATCTACAGAACACTCCACCCAAATAACACTGAATATACATTCTTCTCATCAGCTCATGGAACTTTCTCTAAAATTGACCACATCATAGGCCACAAAACAGATCTAAACAAATTAAAAAAAATAGAAATCATACCATGTATCTTTTCAGACCACAGCGGAATAAAATTAGATATCAATTCCAACAGAAACTCACATCTTCCTCCAAAAACATGGAAACTAAACAATCTATTTATGAATGATTATTGGGTCAAAGAGGAGATTCAAAATGAAATCAAAAGATTCTTCGAATTAAACAATAATGGGGACACAAGTTATCAAAATCTGTGGGATACAGCAAAAGCAGTCCTGAGAGGAAAACTTATCGCCCTAAATTCCCACATCCAAAAGACAGAAAAGTCACAAATCAGTAAACTAATGAATCATCTTAGGGAAATGGAAAAGGAAGAGCAAAGCAATCCTAAAACCAGCAGAAGAAAAGAAATAACCAAAATTAGAGCAGAATTAAATGAAATCGAGAACAAAAGAACAATACAGAAGATCAATGAAATGAAAAGCTGGTTCTTTGAAAAGATAAACAAAATAGACAGGCCACTTGCCAGGTTGACCAGAAGCAGAAAGGAAAGGACTCTAATAAGCTCAATTAGAAATGAAAAAGGAGAAGTCACAACTGATACCATGGAAATACAAAACATCATCTTTGAATACTACAAAAATCTCTATGCCCACAAACACGAAAACGTGGAGGAAATGGACAAATTCTTAGAAACACACTACCTCCCTAGGCTCAACCAGGAAGAAACAGAATTTCTAAACAGACCAATATCAAGCACCGAAATTGAAGCAGTAATTAAAAATCTACCCACAAAAAAAAGTCCCGGACCAGATTCAGTCCCGGACCTGAATTCTACCAAGCCTACAAAGAAGAACTGGTGCCTATACTGCAGAAATTATTTGAAAATATCCAGAAGGATGGAATCCTCCCAAACTCATTCTACGAAGCCAATATCACCTTGATACCAAAGCCAGGAAAGGACACAACAAAAAAAGAAAACTACAGACCAATATCCCTTATGAATATAGATGCAAAAATTCTCAATAAAATCCTTGCAAACCGAATTCAAATGTACATCAAAAAAATAATCCATCATGATCAGGTGGGCTTCATTCCCGAGATGCAGGGATGGTTCAACATACGCAAATCTATAAATGTAATTCACCATATAAATAAAAGCAAGAACAAAGATTATATGATCCTTTCAATAGATGCAGAAAAGGCTTTTGACAAAATCCAGCACCCTTTTATGATAAGAACTCTTAACAATATAGGCATAGATGGCTCATTCCTAGAAACTATTAAAGCTATATACGATAAACCCACAGCCAATATCATACTGAATGGGGAAAAATTGAAGGCATTCCCTCTTAAAACTGGCACCAGACAAGGGTGTCCACTATCTCCACTTCTTTTCAACATAGTGCTGGAAGTCCTGGCCACAGCAATTAGACAAGACAGAGGAATCAGGGGTGTCCAGATGGGGGCAGAAGAGGTCAAACTTTCACTATTTGTAGACAATATGATATTATACATAGAAAACCCCAAATATTCAACCAAGAGATTACTGGAATTGATAAATGAATTCAGCAAAGTCTCAGGATACAAAATTAATACACACAAATCCATAGCCTTCATATATGCTAATAACAATCAAGCCGAGAAACAAATTAAAGATGCTATACCTTTCGCAATAGCAACAAAGAAAATTAAATATTTAGGAATATATCTAACTAAGGAGGTCAAAGACCTATATAGAGAGAATTATGAAACACTGAGAAAGGAAATTGCAGAGGACGTAAATAGATGGAAAGCCTACCAGGCTCTTGGATAGGCAGAGTCAACATAGTAAAAATGGCTTTGCTACCTAAATTAATTTACAGAATCAATGCATTCCCTATCAAAATACCAACATCATTTTTTGCCAATCTAGAAAAAATAATTCTACGCTTTGTGTGGAACCAGAGAAGACCCTGTCTAGCCAAAGCAATCTTAAGCAAAAAGAACAAATTGGGAGGCATCTGTCTACCAGACTTCAAACTATACTACAAGGCTATAGTAACCAAAACTGCATGGTATTGGCACAAGAACAGACACGTAGACCAATGGAACAGGACTGAGAACCCAAATATAAAACCAACCTCATACAGTCACCTGATCTTTGACACATTCCAGAAAAACGTACACTGGGGAAAAGAATCCCTATTCAACAAATGGTGCTGGGAAAATTGGATGGCCATATGTAGAAGACTGAAAGTGGACCCACACCTCTCACCTCTCACAAAAATCAATTCACAATGGATAACAGATCTAAACCTAAGACATGAAACCATAAGAATTCTCGAAGAAAACGTTGGAAAAACTCTTATGGACATTGGCCTAGGCAAAGAATTTATGAAGAAGACCCCCAAAGCAATCACAGCAGCAACAAAAATAAATACATGGGACCTGATCAAATTGAAAAGCTTCTGCACAGCCAAGGAAACTATCACTAGAGTGAACAGACAACCTACAGAATGGGAGAAAATATTTGCATGCTACACCTCTGATAAAGGGCTGATAACCAGAATCTATACAGAACTTAGGAAAATCAACAAGAAAAAATCAAACAACCCTATTAAAAAATGGGCAAAGGACATGAACAGAAACTTTTCCAAAGAAGACAGAATGATGGCCAGCAAACATATAAAAAAGTGCTCAACTTCTCTAATCATCAGGGAAATGCAAATCAAAACCACAATGAGATATCACTTAACTCCAGTGAGATTGGCTCATATCAAAAAATCCCCAAATAACAAATGTTGGCAGGGATGTGGTCAGATCGGAACACTCATACACTGCTGGTGGGACTGCAAATTAGTACAACCTCTATGGAAAAGAATATGGAGATACCACAAAGAATTAAAAGTAGAATTACCATTTGACCCAGCAATCCCACTACTGGGTATTTATCCAAAAGAAAAAAAGACATTTTATAATAAAGACATCTGCTCTCGAATGTTCATAGCAGCACAATTCACAATTGCAAAGTTGTGGAAACAACCAAGGTGCCCATCAATACACGAGTGGATCAATAAAATGTGGTATATGTATACCATGGAGTATTACTCAGCAATAAGGAACAACAGTGAATTAACACATCTGGTATTATCCTGGTTGGAGCTAGAACCCATTCTTCGAAGCAAAGTGTCACAGGATTGGAAAAACAAGCATCACTGGTACTCACCATCAAACTGGTACTAACTGATGAACACTTACATCACACAGGGCAATAACATTCATCAGAGGGCGGGCGGGCGGGAGGGGGGTGGAAGGGATGGGAAAAACTCTCACTGAATGGATGTGGGGAGCACAGTTTGGGAGACGACCACGATTGTGGCTCTGACACGGGCAGAACAGGGGCAATGTGTATGGCCAAAGTGTTGTACCCCCATGATATTCTGAAATTAAAAAAATAAATTAAAAAAATAAATAAATAAAATAAATAGAATTTGGGTTTTGGAAAGTTTGTTGAATATCAAAACCTTGAGACATTTGTTCAAATAGAATCACAAGCCACTATAAAATAATGGTCATTTATTTAACCAAGAGAGATAGTCATCAAAAGATTCTAAAGGTGACAAAGGGAAGATATGGGTATAAACTTTAACCCTTCAAGTTTAGTTTTTTTAGTTAGTCAAAACTTAATAAAGAAACAGGATATAGAATCCAAATGAGTACATTATGTAATCACATTAAAAGCAAATTAATATCTCAAGAAAACTTTGTTTTAACTAAAATTTATCTTTTTAATTATAGCAAGTGGATCATATACAAAATTCCTTCATAAATTCTCTTTATAAACTTTATCCCAATCTGCATGGATCATCTACAAAACACACCTAACAACTTTCTGTTTTGTCCTAACTTTCCCATTTCCTCATTAACCAGTCATTTTAGGACAAAGAATTCCAGACAAGATCCTTTCTTTACAATATTATTCTCCTTTCTGTTTAACCTTTCTTACCAATCCTTTAACACCTCAAACAATGACATAAGTTGTAACGCATTTTTTTATATGAGGATCAAGATTAAACTGTTTTAAGAACAATCTAAATAGTCTCAAAACATTTTTCAACTTGGGTGTAGGCTTGAGTACATGTAATATTTCTAAAGAGTAAGACTGTTTTGAGATTTTCTTTGGGTTTAACTATCATTCACTTTTTATCTTAAAATAGATTACTATACAAAAATTAACAGTTTAGGAATTTTTTCCTAGGAAAAACTTTGTTATAGCCACATAATGTACACATAACTGGCTAGCAAATCAAAAATGGACAAGATCAGAGGAAAACTAAATCTTCCAATTTAAGCTCTTGTAACTACAACTTCTAGGACAGCTTTGAATCCCTAACAGTACTGTTACTATCAGATGATACAAAGAGTGAGTAAGAAACACGTTTTATGTGTATTTTCCACAGACATTGAAAACAGTGGAGAAATCTGTATCTGCAGGTAGAATTCAAAGACCAAAACCAAAATACCTTCATAAACCTTTGGCCATAAGTTTCTGGTTTTGTGCTCTATCTCCTTGGTTGTATTTATTCTAATTTGCTGACATTTTTTTTTGTTTAGGCACGTCTACATTTTTACCTTATCAAGAACTTTAAAGTTAAACACACAGGTATTTCTGTTGGTGACTCAGGAGATTTAGTTATTATCATTGACACAACTCACGGTCTGTAAAAGACAACTGGATCCAAATTTCTTCTGACAAAAACTGGAACTTGTTCACGTGGCAAACTTTAGCTTCCCTGATAGGTGTTGGGTCTGGCCCAGAATGCATGCGGGAGATAAGTCAGATAAGAAACATCCCCCCACCCCCAGGCTGCAGGCTCCAGAGGAATCTCCAGAGGTTGTAAAGATAACTCTGAATTACAAAGGCTGGGATGGAACCGGCAGAAACTCGCAGAACTTCCCTTCCCAAACTTTCTATAAAACTCACCACCTTCCCCTCCTCTGGGTGGACGCCCTTTTAGGCCTCCACCCACCTGCACCCAGGTGCTCAAAATAAATGGCATTTTACCACATCCCAGGCTTGCGTGTCTTCCTCTCGGCTCTGACCTAACGATAGGTATCTTAATTAGCCTGTGGATCAAGGTTTTGGGTAAAGCAGTTTCCATGGCAGTTTGATTTTTAAAAATTTCTTTACCCCCCCTTTTTTTTCTTCAGTTCAAAATGAGTTTACAATGTTTACATTTTTAGCTAGAACTGGCTGCAGGATCTCCAGGTAGCTTTTCAATTGCAAACACCATAAACAATGAATTATCTCAACCTCAGTAGAAAAAGTTAGCAGGTTTTAGAGTAGCCAGAAAAGAAAAGAGAGAAATAGCTTGAGAGACATTTTAACTCTACAGTGGCAGGTCAACCATCTGAGCTCTGAATTTTCCTTGATGTAATTTGCCCTTTAGTAAAAACTTGTGCACAAGAATTGGCTATAACCAGCTGGAGCCCTAGAAAACCCGGCATGCCTTTGAACCTTTCCATTTACACAAATAGTTGCAAGTAGAGGCGCCATAAACCAACTGTGGTGCCCAAAGGGGGTCACTCTCCTTGTCTTTACTCATTTTTAAAGGATTTGTTTCCCCTTTTTCTTTAAAAGAAGCAACCAAACTGTAGTCTAGGGTTTAGTGTCATGGATCAGAATGTGCTGATTGGGGGCGGGGGCTTCTCAATGTTTCACCACTGAGTTGATCCCACCCCCTTATGCCTCTCAGTTTCTCTCTTTGGGGGGCCTAGTACCTCCAAGAGGGCTCAAAATGCCTAGTGATCAGCTCTTATATCCGTTTCCTGGACAAGCCTTCTTTTAATTAATTTGTTGGGGGGTTCCCTATAGGGCCACTCTCACCTCAGGGAATCACCCCAGGCAACTCCCACTCAGGACCCCGGTCACCCAGGGGAGTCCCTCCTCTTTGGAGCTGAGGAGCTCAGTCTCTCATTTATCCACAAACAAGACAGTTCGGTTTCCTCTTTCACAAATGCACAGAAAAGCCACTTGAGATTAATTTTAGGATGTAAAGGCAATGGAGAAGAACCTTTAGAATGCACCTTCAAATCTAAGTTAAGATCCCAAACAATTCTTAGGAAAAGAACCAGCTCAGAGTAAGCCCAGGACCATCAACCAAAAAGAGGCAGTCCAGAGTTTAGGAGGACTTACCAGTTCCACCAAAGGAGAAGCTTGGAGTTGAGGGGCCCCAAAGGGCCATGCTGGTACCTAGCACTGAGTTCAGGCTACTCCTTCGGGGGTCCTGAGTCTTCTGTGAGCCAAATTTGAGGACCATGACCTGGACCCACACACAAGAAGCCTTGAGCAAGTGGACTTGCTGTGGTTGGGTTATAGTTCGGTCTTATACATTTCAGGAAGACAGGGATTATAGGTAAAGTCATAAATACATACATGGAAGGCATGACTTTAAGATTTTAAATTATATGAAACTGTGCCAGATTGCAACTTTAGCAGAGGGAGGGCCATGAGCAGAGGGTAAAAGAGGCTTGGACATAGGGAATTTCGGACCGTTTGCCATTGTGATGACAGAAATTGTCCAGAACTTGTAATATGTTAGTCAGAAGTTTCATTTTCGGGCCACTGGGAGTTATTATCTAATTGTGGCCAGGCCATATTATAGTAAAAGAGAAGCCGTTTTGGCTGGACTTCATCAGTGAAACCCAATGTTTTGAGATTTTGGAGGAGGCACCCCAAGGGGGTGGTTTTAGGAGGAGTAAACTGAGAGTTTCCCACGTTCCTGGAAAGAGTAGGGGTTACATGGGACCAATTCTACGCAATTCTAGGCATCCCTAGAATGAGGGAATGGCACGGGAGTGACGAGCGAGTGATGAGCGATTAGTCGGAACAGGCATCCCTGTGTCCAACGGGGGCCCCAGGGGCTGGGAGGGTCCTCCGGCTTACCGGTAGGACTTTCGAGTCGAGATGAGCTGAGAAATGAGAGCAAGAGACATCAAGAAACAAGAATGAGAGAGATCGCTTCTACCTCCCAGGAACAGGGTATCTCAGGGTGTGGATTTCAGAGGTCAGAAAGGAGGGTCCGAGTCCCGGTCCAGTGCCTGCCTCTCGCTTGGTTCGGAAGGGTCCGGGTGGACAATACCTTACCTCGGCCAAGCTAGGGCCTCTGCCTACATTCCATGGTCAGAGACAAGTTAGAGACAGAGACCCCTGCACAGCTCGGGACTCCTCCCAGCCACCTCCTCGGAGACAAGTAGGGTTAATGGCTCCAGGGGACTCTTCATCAACCCAGGAGACTGGTCTCTCTCAATTCAGTCAAAGATCCGTGGATACCTCACCCATGACCCAGGGACTTAGAGGAAGGCAGGATTCGGGAGCCGGCCCAGGATGAGCTGCCACTGCCTGCTGCTTGCTGAGTTGCAAGCCTCGCCTGCTAGAGTCCCGGGGGTCAGGTCCACCTGGTCTGCCCTTCCTGGGTTTTGGCACCAAATGTTAGGTTGGAGCTGAGAGGAAGAGACTCAAACCTAAGATATAGCAAAATGCCGTTTATTTTGGGCACCTGGGTGCAGGTGGGTGGAGGCCGAAAAGGGCATCCACACTGACAAAGGGAGGAGTGGCGAGTTTTATAGAAGGTTTGAATGAAAGCTTGGGGAGGGGGAGTTCCCTCAGGAACAGCCACTTATCTTTCCAGACCCCTGTGGCTATTGTCTCACCCTCCATGTGGTCCTTATCTGAGTTCTTCATCTACCCCATTCTGTTCCATATGTATTTTCTAAGTTCCCACCCCGAGCAGACCCCACACTACCTTTATCGACCTCCATTACCTCACCTTCTCCACCCACTGGCTCGGGTCTTTCCCTACAACTTGCAAAAAAGAACTGTGCAGGAACTACAGAAGATTTAAAGAATCAGAGAGCAAGAGGGGTGTTCAAAATCGTCCAGTTCTAGGGCTTTCCAACTGTCCTGCTAGGACCCTTTCAAGGGTGGGGTATAGCAGGAGGCTAGGGGGTCTCAGCAGATGATGCTCCAGGGCAGCCAACCTTCACCTGAGCTGCTCTGCTATTTTAAAGTGCTGATGCAACTGCAGGTTAGCATATTTTAATTTTACAACAGGTCAAGAGTTGACTGACAGGAAACAAAGCAGTAATGTCACACACTTGCTATGAAGCTAACATATAGCACACTTAAACCTCCTTGTTCTATACTCAGAAAAAGTTTCTGGCAAAAGCAATGAAGGAAAAGAAAAAATAGAAACTCTAAATACCTTGGATTAATCAAGTAGAAGAGCTAGAAACAGAATCAGATGAGACATCAAAGAACAGTTGACAGTAAAGGATTGTGGGCATTAGAGAAACCAACGTAGGATGTGAGGAAATCACTTCATCATTCCATTGTGAGCCTACTGTGTGCCAGGCACTATGCTCAGCACCAGAGATGGAATAGCACCAGGCAGCAGACCACATGGGAAGGCACCTTGCTGGGATTCAGGGAGACCAAGGCAGGGAGAAGAGCCCGTGCAGCTGCCCGGACTACTCAAAGGCAGAGCGGGTATGGAAGGGCGGAAGGGGAAGTGACTGGGAGATAAAGACCCTCTGCTAAAGAAACATAACACATGCATTGCAATACTGCCGCAGGGCGGGGGGGGGGCACCTGAGGGATATTGCTACCCGCAATCTTTTCATACAGTTATAGAACTGTGAAGTCGACTTTCTGGTTTCAATCGTGGACTCTACCACTTAGTATCTATGGCTGTTTGTCATATGGGCTTGGACTGACCCAGACTGTGCATTTATCCTGATAAAGCTTTGCTGCTGCTGCCAAGCTGGGTGGAGAACTGTACCCCGAGGAGCTGTCCTACTCGGAGGCCCAGAGCTCAGGCGCTCCTAGGGATGAGACTGTAGGGGCCCTGGCTGGGCTCTGCGGGACGGCTGTCTTTGGGGACTGTGGTGGCAAGCCTGTATGGGCGAGGGGAAGAGCCTGGTCGCTGAAATTCTAGAGATCTGCTCAGCCCTAAAATAGCTGAGGTGAAAGGTGGCATTTCTATTGGAGGCGGCTTCGGGAAGGGGAAGAAAGGGATCAACCATGCACAAGGGGGAGAAAGATGGGCCTGTATAGAAAAAATGAGGTGGGTGAAGTCGGGGTGAAGGGTGATCTATACGACTTTTTAAAGAGTGTCATCACTTGAGAATTCATTCATTGCCTACATTCAGCAAACTTTGACTTTCTGCCTGGCGCCTGTGCTGTAGTAGGCCCTGAGGGTGTGAGGGTGCGTGTGTGTGCCTGTGTGGCCACGAGTTTAAGTAGTGGGAAGCCAGTCTTTGGTTTTGCCTGTAGGGGTGAGGGTGGGAATACTACTAGCTGATCATCGTATTAATGAATTGTGCTAGGGGGAATCCTTAATGAATGCATGTGATTCTGCTCCAGTTAGAGGCTAGAGGCTTTGTAGATGTTGCTAGGTTTGTATCCAAATGGAGTTGTGAGCAGTAAAGCTTTGTTCTCAGCACGCTGACTAGCCCTGAGCTCTCTTTGCACTCCAGGGACTGAAGTTTTTTGGCCTTTGAACCAAGGAAGGGACCCCCTCCCTGGCCAGACTGTGCCTTCCAATAACTGGGTCTGCTTCTTCTCAAGGGGGCAAGGTGCCCCTGGGAGCAAAGGCCACAGGGAAAAGCCAGGGGCACACGGGCTGGCCCTGCAAGACTGTAGAGTCCTTCCAACTGCCCCTTCTCTGCTTTTATTGATCCATCAATATCTGGGCTCACCCTTTCATGCCCCTTCCCCGTTCCTTTCCACTAGTAACAGGCCTTCTGCCTTCTCAATAGTCCATCTTTGTCTTCCTATTAGGACTCAGCACCTCCCTGCACTGCCCCTCTGTATTGTCTCATGATTCAATAATCAATCTAAATTCTAACAGCTTCCACATATTCTTCAATCTTAGGCCCCACTGTCCACTCAGCATTCTGCCTTGTTGTTTCCCACTATGAGGAATGTAGTTTCATGACGTACAAATGCCTACTAGCCCTAATAACAAGGTTGAAGTGGGGAGGGGGGAGGTCATGCTCTTCATAGTGCTCCAAATGGGCCCCATTTGAGCCCCAGACAAACAGAGGTGAATAGAACCAAATATTGATGTTATATAAGGCTCTGTCTATATTGCATTAGTGGGAAGGGGGTAAAGATTTAAGGGACCCTGGAAAGGAACTAAGTTCCTGCCTTATTTCAAAAGGGATTGAGGGCAGTGTTTTTTTTGTTTTTGTTTGTTTTAAGGACTCTTAGTTGCAAATAACAGAAAAGACATAGGAAGGGGAAATTGCTTAAGCAAAAAACGGGAAATTAGAAGGAAGCAGAATGTCTTATGGAACCCAAGGGCACAGATGTAGCTTGGCTTTAGCAATGCGGTGGAAGCAGGGACTGGAAGACTGGGTGATCCATGGTGACCCGTGTCTCTGTCCCTATCCCCGCTTCTCTCTGCCCATCTTCTTCATTCTCTTTCCTACTGCAGCCTGCCTTTCTCTGCTATTTCCAGAAAATGGCCCCTGCTAACATGTCTGTGGCCAGCCTGCTGGGGGTTGGGGGGAAGTGTCAGTTGTACAAACATGGCTATTCCTGCTAAAATTTAGCATGTAGGAGAGGGGGGCAGGTCTGCAAAAGGGTAAGGGACCATCCAGGCAGCTCAAGAGGTGTTAATTACACTGTACCCCTTGACTGCCCATCACATGGGGACATATACAGGCATCACAACACTCAAACATTATACATGCCACCCACACAGCCAAGCTTTCCTTCATTCTTACCATTTCTAAGATGCTCTGGCCTAACACAACCCACCTTTGTTATGCAAAACAGTAAGCAGATATTCCCTTGCCAATGGAATGAAGTCCCCAAATTAGCATGTTTCTGAAAGCAGAGGTGGGGTGTGGGAACATGGCAGTTCCTCTGAAGGGCCTGTCAGCTATTCTGGGGAGTGGCTAATCTTGGGTCAGGAGAACCTGGAATCCAACCCAATTCCTATGGGAGACATGGGCCTGTTTCCCACACCAAAGTCATTTTTGTCAGACTGGTAAAGAATGTTGGCACAGATGATCACAAGTGGGGCACAATACAAATCCTGAAAATAGATCTGCTTCTACCAATTGGCTGCATCCCACTGGGAAAAAAAAATGAGAATTTGTTGGAATTCAATGGGTGCCACAGGGAACTAAAAAAAAAAAAAAATAAATAAAAAAGATTTCAGGCCCACAAAGAGGAATAGAAGCCTATTGTTTTTGTCAGCTGAAGTCTGTTTGATAGTAAAAAATAATGACCTAGTTCTAAATTTATGTTCATGGTCCCCTGTAGTGGGGGCCACAGACAAGTTCCAGGAAGTGGCTGGAGCAAGCCACAGCAAGTTCTAGGAATCTCTACATTGGATTCATTTCCAGATCTGGAATGATGGTGAGTCACTTATTCAACTGAGGCTTGAGTGAGGGTTAGGAGGGCAGACTCTGGAGCTAGCCTGCCAGGGGTTGAATCCCATACCACCAATTACTTTCTGTTAGATTTTAGGGAAGTTACTTAACAGCTCTCTGCCTTAGTTTCCTTGTAAAATGAGGATGAGAGTAGTACATGTTATCATAAGGTTTGTGATGGTTAATTTTATGTGTCAACTTGACTGGGTGACAGTGCCCAGGTCAAACATTATTCTGGATTTTTCTATGAGGGGGTTTTGGGATGAGATGAACATTTAAATCTGGCCAGGCATGGTGGCCCATGCCTATAATCCCAGCACTCTGGGAGGCCAAGGCAGGAGGGTCGCTTGAGGTCAGGAGTTGGAGACCAGCCTGAGCAAGAGCGAGACCCCGTCTCTACTAAAAATAGAAAAAATTGGCTGGGCATAGTGGAGCATGCCTGTAATCCCTGCTACTCGGGAGGCTGACACAGGAGGATCACCTGAGCCCAGGGGTTTGAGGTTGCAGTGAGCTGTCATCATGCCACTTCACTCCAGCCAGGGCAAGAGAGCAAGACTCTGTCTCAAAAAAAATAACAACAAAAAACCCCAGAAAAACAAAAAAACCATTTAAATTGGTGGACTTTGAGTACAGCAGATTGCCCTCCACAGTGTGGGTGGGCCTCATCCAACCAGTTGAAGGCCTAAATAGAACAAACCACTAACCTCCCTTTGAACTAGAGGGAATTCTTCTAGCAGATGGCTTTTGGACTTGAACTGCAACATTAGCTGTTTTCTGGGGTCTCCAGACTGTTGGCCTACCCTACAGATTTTGGACTTGCCAGCCTCTATAATTGTGTGAGCCAATTCCTTAAAATAAATCTCTCTCTCTATACGAGGGCTGTCCAGAAAGTATCCAGGCATGTAACTCTTCTCATTACATTAACAATGGCTGGATACTTTCCAGACATCCCTCCTATATATACACAACCTAGTGGTTCTGTTTCTCGGGAGAACCCTGACTAATACAGGGTTGTCCTTAGAGTTAATGAGTTAATACATGTAACACTTTTAGAACAGGGAAGGCGTGGGCGGCCATACTGGCAGACACATGTTTGGGTTCAGCTTCAAGAATGCCTGTGCTCTCTTGCTCATTGAACACACCCCCAGGATATTGAAAATACCCTCAAAAAAAGAGCAAGTTCTGTTTAAGTCTTCCCCTAAGGTCAGGCACTCCTTAGAGGTGGAATGGCAGGAAGTTCAAGGCTGCTTTTTATGCCCTGCCTGCAATGATTCTTAATGTTGTGACCCCAAAAATCACCGCACCCCTGACTGGAAGCTAAAACTTGGCGGACAGCACTTTGGGCAGACCCTGAGCTACCAGACTCCACCTGCAGCTTCCTGACAGAGAGGATCAGAGCTTCTTCTAGAGAGATCTGGGCTTTAACCTTGATACTGGAGTACATTAGAATCAGCTTTTGGACTAATAGTGGATGGGCACTATCATGTGAGATGTGATGCCCAGTACAAGGCAATAGAAGCAAAGAGTTTTGTCCTAAGAGGACTCTCCCATGCTTCTGAGGGACTTCCATGAGGGCTTTGGCCATTTGGAGAAAAAACAGTGTCTAAAACAAATATGGCATATTTTTTTCTCTTAAGATAGCTGAGGATATCAAATGCAAGGAGGATTTTAGATGCAAGTTGGACACCTGCCACATTCAACAAAAAACTGCCAACACAGGCAGCTTATCTGGAATCTGTTCAGATCAGCAAGTTCATTATGCACAGCTTTCTTGTCTCTGGAAGTAGAGAGCCTGAGTCTTGAGTGCAGAGTCCTGACAATTTTGTGCCTTCTACACAGGCTTATCCTATGTGGGACCAGAGAACAGCCATAGTTACTTGGATCTTAGGTAAAGAACATCTTTCTCAAAGTGTTGGTGTCCTGCTGGACTCCATTCCATTACAGGACATGTCCAAGAGCTGGGATACAAAAGTTTAGGAACACTCTGACCTCCAGAGGAAGGTCCCCACAGTCAGCCAAATTTATTGAATATGTTAGCAACATCATCTCAGCAGAAAAGTTGATGAGTCCACAAGGTGTGTACCGCCCCCTCAGTTGCCCCTGCTTTCTTTCTGTGTCCTGACCAAAAATCACAGAATGCCTTGACCACACTGTGACCCAGCCAGCTTCAGGTTTTTCCCAGCAGGCTGGAACCAAAACTAGGGCCTTGAACATTCACAGGCACTGATAAAGGTATCTAGGTTGTTGCCCCAAACACTGAAAGAAACTGGCCCTTGCCCTGAGCCAAATTCTTTAAACCCTCATAAAAACTCCATACCTGACTTCCTCGCTGTGGACATACTTAGGTAGAACACCCCTTTTCTACAGTCTGCAGAGTACATTGTAGCCCACTCTGTCTGTAAGTTCCACTAATAAATGCTTTGGACTGATCACTCTGATGTTCAGTGCTTCTTTCTTTGGAATCCAACTGGCTTCACCTTGGGACTGTTTGGGGCACTCCTTTGTGAAAATTCCCCTACTGCTGCTTTAGGGGTGACTCCCAAAAGCAGGAGTGGGTTTGGCTGGATAGAACAACAACAGAAAAATAAATCATAAATCATCACCACCTCCCCAATTCATAACCCATTCAACCTCCCCAAGGACATGTGTCCATTTCCATTGCCGGTCTCCAGCCAGAGGTGAATAGTCCCCTGCCCCTTCTACTCCTCCTTGCATCTGGATGGAATAGGGAGGCCTCTAGTGTTGGCTGCTATGGCCACCAGACCAGGCTCTATAAGGTCTGTAGGACTCTTGCCAGCTCCAGGTGGACATCATTCCCTGAGATGTTGTTATCCCACCTGGACCGCAGCCTGTGAAGGCCAAAGGAGTCATTCTGAAACCTGTGTGGCATTGCTGGGCATGGACATATAATGCCCACGAGAGGCAGCAGTAAAGCTTCATCACTTTAGAGCCGGAAAGAAAGTCAGATGGCAACTTGTTTATAGATGAAGAAACTGAGGCCCAAAGAAGGGTCAGACAGAGCCAGGACTCAAAGGCGGGTGTTCAGACTTCAGCTTCGGAGTGACAGGAGCCCTCCTTTGCCACCCCACTTCTCCCAGAGCTCCACTATTAGGTGAGGATGGGTCTCTTTCAGGGCTTGGTAGAGTCGATCTTTGCAGGCCTGGTCCCAGGACTGGCTGAAGCTGAACAGCTTTCGCATCTGGCCCGGCCTGGTGGCCTCAGCCCGCACCCGCTCATACTGCTCCTCACTTAGCACCTGTCCATGTAGCTTGTCCAAGACAGGGTCCACCGATGTCACTCGCGCCACCAGCTGCTCTCGATACTGGTCCACGAAGTGCAGCAAGTCCGGGGCAACTGGGGGTGCAGGTGAGGTTGGCAACAAATAAAGAAGGACTCCTACAATATTATCCAGCTCTGATCCCCACCTCCAGCCCTTTTCTTGCTCCCCACTGCATCCCTGGCTTCCTTCTCCCTCTGGAAAGGCATTTGACCAGCAGGAAGGCATCTCTTCCCTCCCTCATGTCAGCATCTAGCCTGGTATTCTGCTCAAGTAGGGCATGGTAGTGGGGTTCATGATGGGGGCATTGGAGGTCACTGGGTAGAAGGTTCTAGGACCTCTGTGGGCAGGAACAAGAGGGGATGGGGAGGGACCCTGCCCCGGGGCATGCACCACTCTCCAAGTCCTGATCCTTGTGAGGTTTGCAATGATAGAGTCCCTTCTGCTCTCTCTTCCCTTCTCTCCAGGACGAGATAGTACACCCCAGAACTGCCCCTGGCTCCTGTGGTCTCTAAGAGCTGTTACTGACCTGTGGGGGCTGGAGGAACCAGAGTAGCTGTGGGTCTGAGATCTCCTGGAGGAAAACAGAGATGAATGAGCATCTGTTGCAGTACTAGTTACTAACACCCATGATACACCTGCAAGCTCCCAATCACTTCTGAGATTCTTTGATTCAGAATCTCTTCTTTATACATATGGGGAAACTGAGGCTCAGAGGCTATGATCATAGACTAATAAAGAGAGAGAAGTCATCTGAATGAGCAACAGCAATTTCTCTACACATTGCAGACTCGGTTTTTATCCAGTCTTTGCCTGCACCGAATCCCTGGTGGAGAACTAACCAAATCCCTTCCTAGATAAAGCTTAAACTATTTGACGTCTCCTCATTATGAGTAGAAATCTACTTCCCTGTTCTTGATTGGCCTTCTACACTTGCAGACCCAATATGTGTGTTCTGGATTTGGATGTCAGAATCAAGAATCAAGATCAAGCAATCTTAGCACATGGGAAGAATGAGTGAATTTGAACAGGAAAAACAAATAACATAAAAAGAGAGAGAAGAGACAAAAAATTTCTTGCAAAGGAAGGAAAGGGGGAGTTCACTGCAGTTCGGGTGAACAAGGCCTGAGGTCTGAGCAGATCTCAAGTTCAGTGTGACCTCACAGTGCAGAAGGTGGGCACAAGGAGAGGGGAGTTCAGGTGGTGGTAGGGGGAGCACAGGGTCTATTTGGATGGAGGGAGGAGGGTGTTCCACAGCCTCCATGCTGACTGCACAGTCTGGGAGTCAATCCTGACTCATTTACCAACTGGAGCATCTATTGAGGATGGTGATGGTGAAGAATTTAAAGACCAAAGTAGAAGAGGAATGATGGAAGGGACCGGAGGTGTTTAACTCCCATAAGAGGAGACATAAGGAAGGCCATGATCACATCAAGAATCTGATGAGTTCTCCCACGGGGAAAGAGAGAGGCTTCTTCTGTGAGCTCCAAGGGATAGAATTAATACTGGTAGGAGGAAGAGATTGGCTTAATATGAGGAAAAAGAATAATATTGCTACTATTTATTAAGGACCATGGCATGAGGCATGTATAAGCATCAGTTTATTTAATCTTTCCAACATTCCTACAAGTTAGTCATTATGATCCTCGTGTTATGGATGAGCAAACTGAGACTCAAACAGTTAAGTAATTTTCCCAAGATCACCCAGCAAGTTAAGTGCCAGAGTGGGATTCGAACCCAGGTCCGAAGCTGGGGTTGGTTAGTTCTCCACCTGTGGTTGCACACAAGCCAAGACTGAGTAAAGCCCACCCTCTTTCCACCACACTGTGAAGCCTGTTTGTCATAGCTCAGGAAGCAGCTCCATTTTTTTGACAGCTGACAAGGGCTGGGTGTCCCTAGAAAGACTGTTTGGAGTATCTGGGCTCTTAGCGTGTCAGTGCTAGACTAAGGCTGTAAGATTTTCCATCCTGAAAGTTCATCATTTAATTCCCTCTTGTCTACCTGGAAAATATTGAATGATCCAGGGGAGAGTATCTGATAATGCCAAAATTGGCTTAGTCCATACAACCACATAACCATCCAGTTCTTACTCTTTCATCCCTCATCCAAACTATCATGGGAAACTGCCAAAAGCTTTGTGGATGTCAAGATCTGTTAATTCAAGGGCAGTATGGAGACATCACGGTGCACAGGAGAGAGTATGGGGCTTACAGAGTCAGACTGACTTGAGTTTAAATTCTGGTCATAACAACTGTTATGTGACTTGAAAAAGCCACCTAACTTCTCTGGGCTATTTCTTCTCATCAATAAATTGTGATAATGCACACTGTCACGCACATGCGTGCACACACATTCACTGACTTTCTTTCTTCCCCCACCTCTAGGCTCCCTGGACTTGTGCTGGCTTTACCTGGTTTCACCAAGGCCTTCCATACCACAGTCCCATCTTTCTTGTCTCTCATTTGCAGCCTGATCCCCGACCCCAAGTGGCCAACGTAGATCTCAGAGAACAGCTGGGGTTCTCCAGGGCTCCGATAGCAGAGCTCCAGTTCCTGAAGAGACAAAGAGTCACCATCCTGTTCATCTGGCAAGTGAGGTCTTTCCCACATCTGACACCTTCTTGGCCCTGCCTCAACCCCATAGGGACACTCCAATGACCTCCTGTACTGAAATTAGTCGCCACCGTCAGACACTGCTCTTTTCCCGATTTTCCACAAATCTTGATCCAGAAGGAGGAGGACACAACTAGATACCTCATGGATGAGTCAGGGCTCCTTCTTAAAAGTAGTGCTCATCCATCCTAAGCCAGGTCCTTCTCCCTGCATCTTGAACCAGATTCTTCTTCCTCCACCTCCCCCATCTTGAATCCAAACCCACATTCCTCCAGCCCAAAGCCTGTCTTCACAATGGATCCTACACTTGACATGCTTTCAATTAGCAGAAACTTTATATGCATCCCCTTTCCTAAGTCACACCCAAGAAAGAACTCTTGATTCCCAACTGTCTTCCAAACATGCTCCTTCTCCAGTTTACACAAACTCAGTAAATGGTACTACCATCCAGTGAGCACGCAGGTTCCAAATAAGGGGTCATCCTCAACTCCTCCCCATCCACATCCAATCCCCCAAGTCCTGTGGGCTCTATCTCCAAAATATACCCTGACCCATCAACTTTTCTCCATCTCCACTGCTACCTTCCTAGCCCAGCCACCTTCAACCCTAGCCTGCAGTATTGCAACAACATTTTTTTTCAGAGATGGGGTCTTGTTTGTGTTGTCCAGGCTGGCCTTGAACTCCTAGGCTCGAGTGATCCTCCTGCCTCAGCCTCCCAAATAGCTGGGACTATAGGTGTGTACTGCTATGGCTGGCTTTGCAGCAGCCCTTTGACCTGTCTCTCTGCTTCCACTCTTGTCTGCTTATCACCCATTCTCACCCAGCAGCCTGAGGCATCTTTTTGAAAGTAAATCAGGTCTTGTGTTACCGTGTTTAAGACCCTCCAAGGGCTTGCCATTGCACTTAGAACAACAACAAAACTCCACATCAGGGCCATCTGGGCCAATGACCCCTGGCAGACTCTGCCTCTGATCCGACCCATGTCTTGCTGCACGCACTGAGCTTGACCATATTGGCTTCCTTTTTGTCACCTGGAGGTGTCAAGCTTGCTTCCACCTCTGTGCTTCTGCACACATTCCTCTGCGCCTCTGCACACATTCCTCTGCCTGAAACGTTCTGTCATAAATCTCCACGTGCCTGAACCCTTCTTGTCACTGTGGTCTCAGCTTAAATGTCACCTCCTGAGAGATGCTTCCCCTGACCTCCCAGTGTAAAGTAGCCTTAGTCACTCTCTTACAATGCTATATTTTCTTCACAGCACTTATGGTACTTGGCCATTATTTCTTTAATTATTTATGTAGGTCTCATCCACCAGGATATAAGCTTCCCAAGAGCAGCGATTCGTCTCTCTTGTTCACTGAATTAGCTCCACCAGAGACAGCATATACTTGGCACTGGGAAGTACTTGTTGAATGACTGAATCATGTCTTTCTCTCTCATCCCTTGTAACAACTGACACAACAGGAAAACTCCAAGATATTCATCCCTGGATTCATGTTTCCCAACTCAAAAGATAAACATCACTTCCTCCTAACTACTGGATATCTAGTCTCTCTGGAAACATTAAATTGAGGATTACTAGGAATCCTTCAGAAACCACTGACTTCAGAGATGGACAGCTTCTGCCCGAGATGTTGGAATAAGATAAATTTTCTGATGCTTCAACACTCTTTCCTATCCCTTTATTCTATTACTAATCTTGTACTAGTATTCTACTTTGACACCCTCTAAAACACTAATATGATCTCCCTTATCTTCATTCTATTATTTCTGACTCCCTATGGTTTCCTTCTACCACTTAAGGAAAAACAAAACTCTCTTGTATGTTTTCCCGGACCCAGCTACTCTCTGAATTTAACGGATTGCTGGATCCGTCATCCCCTACCTTACCTTGCAGACAAAAACTTATTAGTTAGTCAAGGAAGAATTTTCACTATAGAAAATACTTCCCGTTGACTTATACTTGTTGTAAGTAGAATAATTTGTGACTAGGGAGGAAAACAGTGCAAGCCCCCTGGCTTTCATGAACAGACCCAGCCGGATTCTGGGTATGTTTTATTGACTGGGTTTTGTAATCTAGGCCCCGGGTTTGGAGACCTGTTACAAAGACTAATAGTCCTTTTGTTTTTGATAATTGCCTGTGTTACAGTTGTCCAATGTACCCTGTCCTGAGTCTTAAATGCTGCACAGCTATTGTCATGTCATATAGTTCAAAGACTCATCTCACAACAAAAGGAGAAAGAGAGGAGGATTAACCCTGGTTCAACTACACACTACCACGCGGAAAACGTTTCTCCGATGCTAAGCAGCAAAGTGTGGGCAATGGCGAAGACTTGTATATCATGGATTAATAACGCCCAGTGCCCCGACATCATGTGCTTTTTACCCTAAGGGTGGACTAAGACAGCACAAAAAGCAGCCCCTGACACCCAGGAAGGGATGTGAGGCTCACAGCCAGACCTCAGTGTCATCACAAATTGACTGAGGCTCACAGTGCCCCTGCGTTGTCCTTTGGTCAGACACACACAATCTCAGAACATCCACTTCAGACAGGTCACTGGGCAGCCCACAAAATGCTAAACTTCCCCCCTGTGCTAAATGAGTCACTGCTACTTCTTTAGCAATTACAGCTTTGTGCTTGCTTTAGTTTGCCCTCCCTGGGGAGATTTGTTGAGATTCCCAATCGTAGAATTGTCCCTGGTTTCTGAAAATGTCCAATACAGAGCAAATCTCTGTTTCCTTAGACCTTTGCCAAAAGTACCCAACCAAGGCCCAAATCCTACACCAGTTTCTTTCTAACACCCTTTTGCTGAGACGCCCCATGGTTTCCCATGGTGTGTGTTCTGCTGCCACAACCAGTGACAAACCCAGCGTGTTCGGCTGCAGGTGTGTTACTGCGGATTTTCAGTGGCACCCTACAGCCCAAGCCCTTCCCATGACCCCAAGTCAAACCCCACTGTTGTCCGCATCCTGAGTGTGATCCTCCCTCCCCGTCACTTCCTTTCCTCCAATCTCTGCAGCATTTGCACCCACCCCAAGCCCGACTCCCTTTTGGCCCAATCCCAATTTGCCCCGTCCCTGGCATAGCCCTGGGACCTGCCCCACAGGGATTCCCGAGCATGCCCTCTGATCTCGGCAAGGGGGCAAACACCAGGATGCTCACCTCGGGGATTATTTCCAGCTTTCCTGAGCAAGACACAGTATAGCGAGAGCCCATATAAAGGGATGACAGCGGGGGTGGCTTGTGTATTCGCACAAACTGGAACTTCTTCTCTTCATCATCGACAGCCTAAGGAACATACGAAATAATGATTAAGAGAGGATTCTGCCCTATGGGATCTGGTCTGAATAGGTGAGACGGTGCTTCTGTGTGTTTGTGTGTGGGGGGGGCAGGGGCTATACCACCCCTGCACTCCTCTCTCCCCAAGCACAGCCACGCAGACAGCCCCACATTGGGCTTCTTCTGTCTTCAGGGTGGGAACAGGGTCATTGCTGGAGTAGTGAGAACGGGGAAAGGCCGGTTTTAGGCACGGAGCCCTCCCATCCTTTGACTCCTGGAAAGAGGCTGCAAACAGTTGTGCAAAGATCAGTGATGGAGCAGCAAACCCAGCTGGGCAGACCTTGGGGAGTCAGGACCCCAGCCGGTGGCTGAGCAGGGGGCAGGACTGCTCACCCACTTAGAGGTTCCCGCTCACAAGAGGCCCACCCTTATTCCCAGTCAAGGACCCCTCTGGGGGCTCTCTGCTGTATTTTGCGTTTACCACCAGCCCAGCCTGGCCCAGCCTTTCTGGCTCTTAGTGTCACCTTCCGAATGGAGCAGTCACTGGGGATCAGGTAGAGGTGGAAGGTGACTTCCCCAGGATGGAGGTGATGGTAGAGCAACACCGTGGTGGTGACGGGAATGAAGCTCAGGGCAGCATGCACCATTCTCAGTAGAACTCCCATGGGGGAGAAGCTGGGGTTTTCCAGGACGGTGTAATATGGCTCCACCCTGGTCGGCTTCTCCAGGAGCATCCCCTCCTCTTTAAAGTGGGCCACTTGGAACAGGGAGATGTCCACATGGCCCCCTGTCAAAGAATGGAATACAGAGGCATGGATTTAGTACCCTCACTGAATCAGGCTTGCCTGGCACAGTAGGATCCCAGGGCTTAATCTCAGGGACCTTTTTGGGGGAACTCAGAGGTGTGGTCTGAATGTTTGTGTCCCCCCCAAATACATATGTTGAAATTCTAACCCCCAAGGTGATGGTATTAAAAATGGAATTCCTAAAAAAATAATAGAAAAAAATTAGCTGGGTGTGGTGGTGCATGCCTGTAGTTCCAGCTACTAGGGAGGCTGAGGCTACTAGGATTGTTTGAGCCCAGGAGTTTGAGTCCAGCCTGGGCAACATAGCAAGACCCCCATCTTAAAAATAAAAGAAGTGGAGCCTTTTGGGAGGTGATTATGTAATAGGGGCAGAATCCTCATGAATGGGATCAGTGCCATAATAAAAGAGACCCAAGGGAGCTTGTTTGTCCCTTCCACCCTGTGAGGACGTAGCTAGAAGGCATGATCTACGAGGAAGAGGGCCCACACCAGACACTGAATCTGCTGGCACCTTGATCTTGGACCTCCCAGCTTCCAGGACTGAGAAATAAATCTCTGTTATTTATAAGCTACCCAGTTGATAGGATTTTGTTATAGCAGCCGGAATGGACTAAGACACCCAGCATGGAAAAGGGGCATGCCTGGGGATGGGGCCTGTGGAGGTTGCAGGTAATACTGTCTCTAGGGTGGGAGCACCTCAGGAACCTCCTTGAGCCAAACTCATACACGGGCCCTGGGCCTGGAGCAGGGAAAGATATTGAACCTCTGGCCACCTGTGCTGGTGTGGATTCTGTACCTATGAGGGACCACTGAGTGATGCTGGCAGGTTTGACTTTAGGCAGGTAGAGAACAAGAAGAAGGAAGGGACAGTGGGAAATGGAGTGACCAAGGCCAGCCTACATTGCCAAGTGGCCAAGGTACCTACACTGGCCACCCATCATTCAAACTCCTTTTTTTGGGAAGAGCCACCTCCTCCAGCATCGTGTGGGGCTTGGCCAGAGGCAAGCTGAGCCTCCCACTCAGGAAGCTGCTACTCCCTGGCAGCTATGACACAGGCATGTGGCCACAACTTGACTAAGTGGATGCCCCTGAGCAGGGCCTTGAGTCTAGGGGGTGGAGCACAGATGAAGAGACAGAGATTATTTTGGCAGTAGCAGTGGAGTTGAAAGTCCAGTGGCCCCCATGGCAGGAGGATCCCACGATAGCTATGTCTGCAGCAGAGGACTCTCCATATTTTTCTTGTTTGACCTTGGTCGTGTCCTTGGTTTCTCAGTATCACTGGGTCCCTGTCTTTTTTTTTACCCCCTTAGATTTGAGTTGAGTCCATGAGTTACTCAAGAATCTTCCGATACATTCCATAATCAGACAGAATTGGTTTCTTTGACTTCAGCCTCTGATCAGTACACCAGGTAAGGATGTTAAAGCCACAGGAGACAGCTTGAGGGGTAAAGGCTGGCAGTGGAAGAGACACTGGCCTAGAGATCATGAGTCCTGACTTCAGCACTGCATTGCTGGTGCAATGCAGGTGGTTTCTGGGTAACAGGATATCCAGAAAGCTGAACAAGGCCCTTAGCGGCCATGAGTACCAGTCAGAATGTCACTGCATGATGTCAATCCCAGAAGGAGCCATGGAGATGGCTACTTAAATTTTCTCATTTATTAGTTGCAATTTTTGGATGAAAATTAACATCACAGTGGCATACGTCACCTGAAGAAACGAAGAACTCACCTATGAATCTCACCAATCAAACATCACAACTATTGGTACCATCGTGCCCTTTTCCATCCCTGTCTTTCTCTGCAGCAATGCCTTTCCACATTCCCATCGTAATTCATGCAGCTTTGTCTCCTGTTTTTCCCATGACAGTTTAAATTGTCGAAGGCATCTGTCAGACCTTTCCAATGAGCACAGCATACCATCCCTGCTAGCGGATGCATCCCCCTGTAGTGCACCATCCGCCTCTCGTGGCAGCGTTGAGCGTGCTTCCAACTTTTCCCCATGATAAATAGCACTGCTATGCACGTATTTCTGCAGAGAACTTTCCTATTTCCCTTGTACTATCGCTTTGACATCAGTTAAGTACTAAGGGATAGGAAAAGTGTGTGAAAGGGTAAAACCTTTTTTCCCCCCAAATTGCTTCTCTGAGAGGTGGTGCCACTTTGCACTTCCATCAGTGACACTAAATGGATGGTCTCACCCTGACCTCCTCAGCACTGCAATGTCCTCAAGTGTCAGATGCAGAAAGTGAAACCCTGGGTGGGAAGTGCTTTTTTCAAGACCACACAACCAGTCGTAGCCCTAGGACCAGATCCCAGCAGTCTGACCACAGTTTGTGGCACTTATAGATGCTCTGTGCCGAGCTAATTTTGGCTGGATTCTGGAAGGTGCTGTGTCTCCAACTTACCTTCTTGCTAGGATGACTGACTGTGTCCTGGCTTGCCCAGGACTGAGAGGGTTCCCAGGATGCAGGACTGTCAGTGTTAAGAACAAGAAAGTCCTGGGCCATCCGAGATGAGTTGGTCACCCTCCTTCTTGCACATTCTGTCCTTTCCATAGACTGTAGCAGAATCACCTTCTCCAAACCTGACAGTATGTTTGTGTTGATACATCGGAGAGAGAAGAGAAGAAACAAGGAAGATCATGGCCTGAAGGAGAAGACGCCTGGGTGTTGACTGGGCAAATCTCATTGGCAAGAAGACCTTCTACTGGAGCTGCCTTTAGCTGGTCTCATTAGAAATATTCAGAACAAGCCATCATGGGGTAGCATGTTTCCATGTCAGGGTCTGGGGCCCAGGGCTTCACATCTTCTCATTAAACAAAAGTTTATCGAGCACTTGCAATATCCCAGGCCCTGTGGATGCAGCTGTGAGCAGGGAAGACGCAGGCACTACAATTCCAGAGCTCATGGGCCAAGAGGGAAGACAGGCAGATGGCCCAAGGCATCACAAGTGCTGTCAGGGGAAGCCCATTGGCTCCCTCCTCCCTTCCCAGATACATGCCCAGTGTTTGCCTCGGGCCACTGTTGCTCCTGCTGTGGTCCAGGGGTCCGGGGACTCTCCCTCCTTTAGACTCTGCCCTTGGGCCTGTGGCCTGATGACATGGCCCTGCCTTCCCTGCTGAGTGTGTTGTCAGCACCCTCCAGGTGAGCTGTTGAGGCAAAGTGACTTTCCTGCTCAAGGAGGGACAATGGACCCACATCATGTGAAAGCCACCTAGCAGTGCAGTTAAATGATACAGACACATGAGGACATGCCTATGTTTGACTCCCAGCAAAAGCCCTTAACTGCTAAGCAACTCTGAGCAGATTACTTAACCTCTCCGCACATCATCAGTGGAGCCGATAACAGCGTCCACCTCCTAGTGTCATTGTGAAGACTGAATGGGTTTCTGTCTGTAAAACACTTGGGATAGCAAGGGTTACCTGCTATTATCATGGATAAAATGCAGCTAGATGAAGCACATCACCACCTGGATGTTGCGGTTCCGTTTCTTCCTCAAACAACTTGGCACAGTCCCCCTGGTAACCTTTAGGGTCTGGGAAGAAAAAGTACTAAGATCTTTTTATTTCTGAGATAGGGTCTCACGCTGTCACCTGAGCTAGAGTGCAGTGGCCTCATCATAGCTCACTGCAACCTCAACCTCCTAAGCTCAAGTGATCCTCCCGCCTTGGCCTCTCAAAGTGCTGGGATTATAGGCATGAGCTGCCATGCCCAGCCCTAAGATCTACGGAAGAGGCATTTTGCTGAATCTGAGTTTTGAGACTCTATTGTATGAGTCAGAAGGTGCTGGTTCCACAGAACCCACAATTTTGAGGCATGTGGGATACCACTGTGGTCACCAGCCATCTAGTCTAGTTCAGGTGAGCTCCTGGGACGGCTGGGAGGGGGAGAGGGAGGAGCTGGGGAATGATCCCATCAAGGTGGCTGTGTGAAGTGTCTTTGTTCCCCATGGGCAGCACAGAGAGGAGCCAGTGAGACAAAAATGAGGGAGCTCACTTCCTCCAGGAGGAAGGGCCTCCGGTGGAAGGGTCGTGTGGAGAGCAGGGGTCTGTGTGTTCTGAAGGAGATGGGGGGGTAAGGCGAGGGTCCCAAAAGAGAGGGCCAGCTTTATGGGCACGTGTCCTGTGCTGTCACACAGAGCCCTGAGCTCAGAAAGACCTGGACCTTGGTTTATTGTTCTGCTGTCACCATCTTGATATCCTTATTAATCATTTTTGAACAAGGGACATGGCTAATGAGAAGCATTCATTTTGCACCGGCCCCCAACTGGTAGAGCTGGTCCTGCAGGGTGGTGAGCTGTGCGAGGCCCTGGCGTGAAGCTGAGAGGCTGAGAGCTCTAAGCTCTGCTATAGCGGGAGGAAACTTGCTGTGAAAAGTTAATCATTCAGCTGAGGACCTCACCAATGATGGTGAAGGAGCAGCCAGTACCCAAGTCCTAAACCAGGCGTCTGTTTGGCAGTGAGGTCATCCTTTCCAGGGCAACAAACTGCTGCAGCCCAAAAAGCAGGCAGCAGGCTTTCCTGGAATGGGCCCTGCCCAGCCCTGGGGCTTGGTTTCCTGGCTGGACGTGGGCATGGCCAGCTAAAAGTGGCCTTTGTGCGCGTTTTGCCTCTTACTCTGGGTACAGAATCCAAAGGGAATATGTCTTGTCTGGCCACAGGATGAGGCCTAGAATTTGGTCTAGAAAAGGCTGATGAACTATGGGCTTGGGCATGGCTGGGGTGGGGTAGGGGTGCAGCTCTTGCCCTGGGATAAATAGGACCTGGGTTAGTATCCCAGCTCTAGACAAGGATCTACATCTCTCTGAGCTTCAGTTTCCACACCAAGGGAAAAGCAGAGTACCTGACTTGCTGGGTCATTGTGAAAATTGAGATGATATTAACATATATGGAACTGCCTTGTGTGGTACCTGCTACAGAATGCTCAGTAATTGTTCATAGTTCTTCTTATTAGCCATGTCCCACGAGCCCTCAAAGGACAGTGCCACCAACACAGTGAATTCACCCCGTCCAGATCTCACCATCAACCTGGCAGATTTAGGCTAGATTTCTGTGCACTTGGAGGGTCACCCAATCCCTTGGGCAAATCCTGTTTGCAGGCCTGCTTGATGGATGTGTGAGACTGAACAGGGAAAGGGGCAGCTTGCCCACCTCTAGGAGTGGAATACGAGGGGCCCTGGAGCAGGTGCTAAAGGCAGACTTTGTCCCCTTGGGCCCTGCTGGTGCATTCTGGCTCCAGCCCTTGGCTGCATGAGGTTTCTCCTGGAATACCTGGTGCAGAGCTGGGAGTGGCGATGCAGTGCTGAGCATCCCAGGTAGAGGCAGCCCAAGTGTCCTTGTTGCTGGGCATGGGCAGATCTATGGCAGGCTGAGCCCACTGACTCTGTTAGCCAAGCCTCTCTCTTCCTGACAGTGCACCCAGAGACTCCCTGGGCCCAAGGGGCAGCATGGTTGCTGTAGTGGCTGTATTCACTGCTCTGTAAATTGTCAGGTGGGGAAAAATAACTTGTCCCAGCTTGCTGTCTGAGCCATCAGTGCCCTCTCCCCAACTTTCTCCTCTCTGGACAGACCTCTAAGGCCCCCAGAGCTCTCTTGCCCCTCCCTCCCTCACCCTGTTTTACTCTGGAACCTTCCCTAGGGAAGACCCCCATGTCCCTGTCAGTTAAGCCAGGCTCCCCAGGACTCCCGAGCCCCGCCCCCCCCCCCTTGCCCCACGCTTCCTTCCTGCTGTGCAGCAGAAATTGTTTACTGAGCTTCTGTGGCCTCAACAAACAAGACTTCCCTGGTCCTGGGTGCTGGGAAGTTCCTTGCTTTTTATTTTTCTGAGTCCATTTTTTTCTTTCTACTAGTTTCTAAATGATTTTTCTTACCTATATGCTTTGATTGATTACCCTAATATTTTAACGTGCATGCTTAAAGTCTAGAGTTAACAACTTTACCTCAAGGTGATACCAAATATATTGAACTACTGGGAAGGCACTATAAATTAACATCACAAGTAATACATACATTAAAAATTAAAAATATATCCCTTTTTATTACTTAACTAAACTGTACATAGCATGAAAGGGCTTACAACTGATATAAGCTGTAAGATAAATTGTCTATGAAATCATTCTATCATCAGTTAAAGGAAGCTCCTGCCTGAGTCATGATTTGACATGAGGAACCACATCAGAGTCTTCTAACTTTCTCACTACATTGATAGACATTAGGTCCCCGGCACCCAGCATTGTCAGGGTTTCATCTGATGCTAGCTCTACCCACATAGCCAGGTTTGGAAAGCCTGTGCTGCAGCCCTTGCTAACAACAGTGCTTTGCATGCCCCCGTGTGCTGCCTCACAGGCTCGGACCCTCCAGCCTTCCCTGGGCTGGTCTACAGCAATGACCACCCCTTCCGTGCTGCACCCCTTCCATGCTGCACCACACCCAGGCCCCAATTCCCGCCTCTGTGGTCAGCACCTAATGATGTTGTTAGGTAGTGTGTGGTCTCGAGAAATGAAGAATTTCTCTTTAGTGCCCTGTACAGAAGCATTTCAGTATTTAAACCTGGACAGTAGTCCTGGTGCATCTGTTTGAAGGTCAGCCTTGCCTTTCACCTCCTTCTGATGTATACCAAGACCTTAGAATCCTTGAACAGAATCCTTTAACACTCTTAGTTGCTATTATTGTTGGTATTTATTTAGTTATCTCTCGCTTTTAAATCCCTGCACATATCAGACCTTAATATCGTTGCTTTCTCTAGGCAGTGTTTTGTTAGATTTAACCACACTGTCTCAGGGTCTTTGCTTATCCTTCCACCTTGCACCTCAGACCTTCCATGTGGGATCACTTTCCTTTTGCCTGGACTACATCCTTTAGAATTTCCTTCAGTAAGTATTTGTTTGTGGAATGCTCTATTGGTTTTGTTTTTTAGTTTGTTTTAAAATGTTTTATTTTATCCTCTTCTTAAAAAATAATTTTTCTCTGTTTACAATGTTTGATTGACAGTTTTCTACAGTACATCAAGGAGATAATTTCATTTTCTTCTGCCTCCCATTGTTCCTGTTCAAAAACCAGTCATCAGCCTCATGGCAGTACCTTCCTAGGTGATCCGTCTTTCTTTCTGGCTGCTGTCAAGACCTTCCACACACTTCGTTGTTCTGTAGTTTCACAAGAGTGAGTCCAATCTTGACTTTTTTCTCTCCCTTCTCTCTCTTTCCTGCTTTGGATTTTTGGGATTTCTCATTCTGAGAAGTTTCATCTCTCTCAACAGTTCTAGGGATTTCTTGGCAATTATTAAATATTATAATATCTCTTTGAACATTGCATCTTTTTCCATTCTCTCTATTATATCCTTCTGGAATTCTAATTAGATATGTATTAGGTCTTCTCATGGTATCCTTCATGTTACTTGTTCTTTTTTAAAAAAAATTTTCATATTTTCTGTCAATTTAATTTGATTCCAAATTTGGTTTATCATTTTTAGTGGTTTCTTTGCTTCTTGCTCATATTTTTAAGACTACTTATTTTTTCCAGCATGTTATACACAGTTATTTTATATTGTGTTTCTAATAATTCTAATGTCTGAAGTATTAAGAGACTATTCCGGTACCTGTAATTTCTACTGGCTCTCACTTATGGTGACTTATTTATCCTTTGTAATATTTTTGATTGTGAGCTTATTTCTTGGAACTTTATCTGTGGGAAGTCTCCGGAGGTAACAGAGGTTGGGATACTTTATGAGTACTGTCTTCTATTGGGACACCTCTCTCTCATGGCTCCAGCTCTCAAATAGCATCTGGTGACACTGTTTCTTCTCCCTGCCTGTAGCTGTAGTAATGGCCTCCCATTGTTGCTAGTCCCTGTGTACCCAACATTCCATGTTAATTCACTTAGCCTTACCTTGCAAATAGTCCTGTCTTTGAAAAGTCCTTCAAAAATCTCAACTGAGCATATCATCTGCTTCCTGCTGGGACCCTGAGTCTATAATCTATAGATTATAGATATAATCTATATAAAGAGCACTTAATGAATGCTAATTATTACTGTCATTGAGGAGATCATTGTCCATTTAGGGAAATTTTCAAGTAAGCTCAGGCAAAAATAATTATGACGCTGGGGACATGTGTTTCAAAAAAGACATGTTCAGAGAAGAGAATGAGGAACAATCCTAGTCTCCACCTCCATAGCCCTCGCCCAGCCTCTCAGGAAGCCACTCGCCCCTCCCCCAGGACAGCATCATCCTATACTCCCCTTCAGGCCCGTTTTTAGGGCCCCCATCTTTCCCTCTTGTTTACCTTGGAGGTCCACAAAGTGAGGGAGGTACACAGCTGCCACAGACCCTGGCTCAGCCTTGATGTCAAACAGAGGACCTGCCACCATCCAGCTGTGCTGTGGGATGGTCCCACCCAGGAAGTGGTCCCAGGAACAGAACTCAATCTCGATGGTCACTGCCCCTCTCACCACAAAGCGGAGACCTGTCTGGGGCCAGTAGTAGGAGCCAGACACAGGGAAGTGAACTCTGGGAAGAGGAGGGAGAGGTAGACACTACATTACACAAACTCATTGAGTACCTACTGGATGCCAGACACGCTGCGTGGGCTTTTGAATATAGCAGAGTGGTTGCAAGCCCAGACTTCAGAGTCAGACAGATTTGGATTTTAGTCCTGGCTCCTCTGCTCTCTGACTGTGGATCCCCGAGCAAGTCATGTAACCTCCCTATTCTCAGTTTCCTCATCTTTAAGGAGGAATAATAATAGCACCCATTTTATAGTTGTGAGAATAAGTCACTAATGCATGTGGGTGGCTTGATAAAAACCTGGGAGAAGTTAGCTGTTGCTATCATGATGACACGACAGTGATGATGATGATGAAGAAATAGGCTGGTGTTCGTATTTATAAAGTGCCTATTTACCAATAGCTGAAAACAATGCTTTACAGAGATCTTAAGTGACTTTCTCAAGGTTCCCACGTGACAATGGTTGGGTCCCGGGATGCCAGGTCCTGCAGGTGTCAGTTGGGAGTGACACTGTCTCCCAGCTGAGATAATGTCTGTGACAGTGTTCGGTGAGTGGTAATGTGTTACCTAAGAGATCATGGATATGATTATAGACTGAAGCCCTTGGAGGGCAGGGCCACCATATTCATTTTAGCATTTTCCACTACTAGTACACTCCTTAGCATGTAGCGGCTATTACTAAAATGGCAGCATAGAGATTAAAAGAGATTCAAATGAGATTTAAGAGATACAACAAACCAAAGACAATGAGTGGACCTTGTTTGGATCTTGATTAGAACAAACCACCTGCAAGGACACATTTTAGATAATTGAGCAAATTTGAATCTGGCCTGGGTATTGGATAACAGGAAAGACTCATTGGCGGCTTTGTTCGATGTGATAATGGCACTATGGTTATGGACGAAAAGGTCTTTATTTTTATTTTTTGAGACGCATAATAAAATATTTAAGGATAAAATCACCTGATGTCTTGAATTTAAAATATTTTAAAAATTTCTGTAAAATAGGAAGTGTGTGGAAAACAAAACAAAAATAAACATAAAATATTGTAAAAATAACAAAAGAGGGAGAAAGTGAACAGTTGAAATGAATTTGGCAAAACTGTGTTGAAGCTGTGTACTAAGTACATGGAAGTTCCTTGTACTCTCTAGCTCTGTGTATATTTGAAAGCTTTCATAATAAAATATCTTTTCCCATAATAAAAAACACACACCCAGTATCTCAGCCCTGCCTGTGCCTGGTGGCTTGACAAGGGGAGGGAACGCCATAGGGGAGTGGGTGGGGTGCTGACTGTGTGAGGGGACCTGTGGGGGAGTGGGTCGGGGGGAGGCCGGCCCTGGATGAGCAGAGCCCCTGCACTCACCGGTACAGGCTCCTCTCCTTGTCAACTACCTCAGTAGCCACAGGCCCCGAGGGGCCCCAAAAGTCATCTTTGGTCCCCAGAGGCTCCATATGCAAGTCCCTCGGAGAGGCAGGAGAAGACAGACAGAAGGGTTCCACCTCTGCTACCTGTGGGGAGCTTTCCTCTAGAACAGCAGGACAGTGGTCAGCTCTAGATTCTCCCGCCTGGTGTCCCCAAGCCCCCTACCCTGGACCCTAAGGGGCCCTTCGCAAGGCTGGCCTGTGGCAGGGAATGTGTCTGCAGTCTCCACCCCTGCTCCTGGGGCTGCCTGCTTGCTATCTGCAGAGGCCACTTTACTGCCCCCACCCCAGCCTCTGCCTGCCATCCCTTCCCCACTGTCCAGAGTGCTCCTCTTCCCAGCATGCCCCAGGAGGGCAGGTTGAAAGAGGAACATGGCTCAAAGATGGATGGGCAGGGATGGAGGGGTGATTTCCAGGCCTCAGCAGCCCAGAGTGGGAGACCAGGCCCTGGTTCTGAGTCTGGTCCATGACGCAGACTTTCTGGAAAGGGGCAGCACCAGGCCCTGAGACTGGGGGAGACAGAAGCAGAAATCCAGCCAAGTTCTAGGCGCAGGAGATCATGCATGGGGCAGGGCCTCCTAGGTGGGGAACCTGCCCCGTCTGCATCAGAGACAGGGGGATGGAGGGGATGACCTTTCACGGCTGCCCCTCCCCGACCTGTCATGATCCTCCCAACCTGGCTCCTTCACACTACCTGATTCTGGCCTCTGCCGCTTGAGCGAGGACATGTTACTAGTCATCTCTTCTCCATCCAGGCACTCATTAGGGATCGTCACACTTGGCTTCCTGGACACAGAGTTGTTCATTCTCCCTAAGTTCTTGGAGGAAGGTAGGGCTGTCTACATGACATCCCCATTTAAAATTCAACTCTTCCAAATTTGAACTCAAGCTCGTGCTCCTTCTGTAGTCCCGTCTCCGTGAATGCCCCCCCATCCACCCGTCCGGCGCTGGGGTGTCATCCTGACTCCTCCCTCACCCACCCTGAGAGCTGATCACCTTGGCAGCACCTCCCAATAGCTCTTCATTCTGTTCTCTTCCCTCCACCCTAGTGCCAGGGCCTGGCACCTGTGGCCTGACCCACTGCAGTGTCCCCTGAAAGGTTTCCCTGCTTTGCTCCGGACCCCCTGCAGCCTATTTTCTACACGGCACCTGATCTTCACATGTGAATCTGACACATCACTTGGCTGCTGTAACCCTGTAATGTCTCTCCATTGCTTCTGGGGGAAAACAGATGGTTCTTAACCTTGCTGTGGCCCCTGTCCCCCTGCAACTCCACCAAGGCCACGTTTTCCCTGCCCACTGGCCTCTAGACCACTGGTTCTCAAACTCAGGGTGTTTGAAAATCCCCGGGTGGGCTTGCTAAAACACAGATTCCTGGCCCCCAGCCCCCAGGGATTCTGGTTCAGCAGGTCTGAATGGGGCCCAAGAATCTGCAGTTCTTTGGAGCTCCCGGGTGATAGCGAAGGCGATGCTGCTGCTCCATGGGCCACACTTTGATTAGCCCTGCTCCAGACCCCTGGCCTCCTTCTGTTCCTCAAAGGAGCTAAATCTTACCTCCCTCAGAGCCCCTACCTCTGCCTGGAATCGACCCCTTCTTGGCCCAGCTAACCCCTCCCATCTGCCAGAGCTCAGCTCAGCTCAGCTCCTCTGGACAAGGTCAGATGGGCCCAGGTGCAGTTTTGCAGACTTGTGGGATAACTTATCTCCCCACTGGACGACACTCCTAGAGGTTGGGCTGTGTGTTTCTCATTTAATGCTGTGAATTCAGATCCCTAAATAGTGCCTGACACACAGTGGGTCATCAGGGAGTGTCTGTTTAATGGATGGATGCGTGCTCCTAAGACTAGGAGCTCTTTCCCACCATTTCAGCTGAGGCACAGCAGCCAGGAACTTGGGGACAGCTGCACTTTATGGACACAGGCTGAAAGGCGCCAACTGAGACAACATGGGGGCTGCAGCAGATTCCGTGGGGTGGGAGATGGACTCGCCCCTCAAGCCAGAGGTGCGTGTGAGTGCGTGTGTGTGTGTGGGGGGTGGTGGTGGTGGTGGGGGTGATGGTTAGGGTGGTCTCTTTCCCAAGGTGCCCTGTCTGTCTCTGTCTCTGTCTCCCCCATGTGGGCATTGCTTCCACTGTTCCAAACCTTCGTTCTGCTTCGAAGGAGCCTGTCCTAGCGGCCATTCGGTATCACCCTGTGCTGGCCCCAGAGGATCCACTCACGCACCCACTGATGTTTTCACTTCCCATCCTCCTATCTGCCTAATGGAAGGGTTAAGCAGGGAGGTGATTTGATTCTATTGGCACTGAACAGACCTCACTCTGGCTGCTGTGGTTTTCTGGTTTCTTCCTGGCTCTGTCTGTCTCTCTCACCCCAAGAATCTTTCCCCATCTCCTGGCTGAGCCCTGGCCGGGGCCAGCCAGAGGGAGCTCGGGGGCCCCCAATACCCTCTGCCAGAGACGAGCAGCTGAGGCTTCTCTTCCTGCAGGGCCCTCAGCTGCCCCCTCAGCTCCTTGCACAGCGGGGCCTGGTCTAGTCTGCAAGCACAAAGGAGCCTGGTTCTCAGGGGTCCCCCCGTGCTCCCCAGGCCCTTGGGGCTCACCCAGAATCTGGATCTGCACATCCTGAAGGAATTTGTCGCAGGCTGGGTACCCCGGGAGTCAAGGCCTAAGGTGGAGAGTACCGTGAGGAAGTTAATTTAGGGAGTTTTCTGGGGTCTATGCCAGGGCCAGGGGAGGGACGGAAGTGGGTTGGGTAGAGGGGGAAGTAGGTTCGAGGAGGTCTCAGCAGAGGCCTCAGCCAACACTACGGGCAGTTCTGAAGCTGGGATGGCCCTTTAGATCCGTCTGGAGTTGGGATGAGGGGCTGGGCCTTTGTACCCCAGCATCTGTCAGTGGCTGGATGTGGGCCACCCACAGAGAAGGAGGTGTGGCTTTGAGTGAGGGGCTGTCATTGGCAGGGGCCATCCCTGCAGCCAGCTACCAGCGGCACTCCCCATGGCCTCATAGTGACCACCTAGGGTCTGGGTCCTGGGGTCTCCTTCCTGGAGGTCAGAAGTTTTGCTGGAAAGAGAGACTCCTGGTTCCATTCTCACAGGCCTCGTATTCTGGCCTTCTGCCAGATTTGGGATCGTTATTGCCTTCTCTGGGCCTCTGTGTCCTCACCCATGACATGGGGTGAATCACGCCTGCTCTGCCTGTTGTGAGGCGTAGACAAGGCAGGAGGTGAAAAGACCCCACACCTGTAAAGTGCCATGCATTTGTCACCCTACTGTGATCAGAGCTGTCCTCCCCTTGGGGAGGGGATGGAGTCCAAGCAGTAGAAAGTTGTCCCTCTCAGCCAAGTGCTGGGCTCTAGGAGGAAAGGAGGGGAAATCTTTGCAGGACCTCGGAGAGCAGGCTCCCCTTGGAGGCAGCTGAGGTTTAACAACAACAGCAGCCAAGCTCTGGGGAGATTCTTCAACACGGAGCAGATGGTGACAGCCAAATATACTCAGTGGGGAGAGGCTGGGGGTGTGAAGGTGCTGGCCCCCAGGGATGGAGTCCCCTGGTTGTAGGTGGCCAGTTTCAGCTACAGGAGATCCCAAACATAGACTATTTTTTCCTGTTATGCTGCCCCGACTCCTCCTTTAGGTTTGGGAGTAGATGCAGCAGGCCTGGCTGAGAAGAGCCCAAGGGCCCAGGACACTCACACCCCCTCCGAGAGCTCAGAGCAGGGCCCGAGGGCTCTGTCAGCTCCCTGAGCATGTGGCATGGCCCGATGCTCTGTTCAGCCAGAACAGCCTATGGGCTTGTTTTCAGGGAGGTGGAAGAAAGAGGAAGTGGCCCAGAGATGGTGCAGGAGTGACTACTCAGGGAAGGATGTTAATGTCCAGGGCCTGCAGGATGGGAAGGGAGGGCTAGGGGCTCACTCTGCTCCAGTCACACTGGGCTCTTCCGGCTCTCCAGTGCTCCAGCCCCTTTCTGTTCCGGGGCCTGTCCCCAAGCTACCCCTTTGCCTGGACCACTGTTCCCAACTTGGCCTTGGCAACTCCTATTTCCCCTTCAGGCCTCAGCCTGATGTCACTTCCTCAGGGAAGCCTTTCCTGGCCCTTCAATCTAATTCCATCCTCCCCCAGTGTTACATTATCATAATACCCTGTACTTTCCCTTCACAGCACTCAACAGAGCTTATCTTAACATGTACATATCTGTACATTCATGGGTGATCAACATCTTTCTCTTTCCCACTAGAGTTTAAGTTCAGGAGGACAGGGCCCAGGTGTGTTTGCTCACTATCCTATGCCCAGGGCCTGGCCCAGTGGCTTGCACACAGGAGGCATGCAGTGAATGAATGAATGAGTAAATGAATGAATGAAGTGCTGCCCGGGAGTGGAGTGAAGCTGGAAGTCCCTTAGAACATGCAGCCTCACTAACAGTCATCATTTGATCATGCCTAATTCTCTTCCCAGCTCTGTCCTTGTTCTTACATGCATTTTATTATAATCTGTGAAGTGGGTGTGATACTCCCATTACACACATGAAGAAACCGAATCTCAGAGAAGACCGTGACTTGCCCGAGCTGCATGTGTAAGTAAGTGGCAGAGCTGGTAAGAAATCCAGGCTGACTATGCATTTGTCAGTCCCCTTTCCTTCCCTAATCCAATCCCCTGCCACCCTCCCTTCCCTGCCCTTTGCCCAGAAGGGACCAACAGGGCCTTACCCCAGGAGCGTGAGTTGGCAGGTGGGATGCCGGAGCCCCTCGCAGAGCAGCCGCACGCCAAGGTCTCCCAGGTCATTCTTGGACAGGTCCAGCTCCGCCAGGCTGGGGCTGGTGCTCAGCACAGAGGCCAGGTCCTGACAGCATCTGGACGTGAGGCCACAGCTGACCAGCCTGCAGGAGAGACACACGTGGGCCCACAGTCATTGTCCTGAGGGCTCACTCTTCTGGGTAACTGAGGTCTGGTCTCCCTTTTCTGTAGCTATGGCCCTTTGGAGCCCTGGGGTGACATTAAGGGAAGATAAAAACTTTCCTCTTGCAGCCAAGGAGTCCCTCAGGACACAGGCAGCCTCCCCTTCTCACTCCTGTGTGATTCCCATGAATTCTGTCCACTCACTGGATCAGCCTTGAGGAGTGATTGACCCAATGTTCCACATGTTACCTGGCCTAAACTGTTAATCACATCATCATGCTGTACAAGCAGTGCTACAGCTCCCCAGCCTGCCTTGCCTATCTAGGTGGATAACACTGCCTCTCCCGTAGCTGAGCCTCAGGCCCAGTGCAGTTGAGGCAGGGTTTGTTGGCCTGCTGCTGCTGGGACGGGCTGAGCTCCCTGATGTTGAGGGCAGCCCTGGTCCTCATCACTGTTCATGGGCCACGAATCACACAGAGGTGAGGGGAGGGGATGGGATGACTCCCATCATAGGAGAAGCGGGGACGGAAAGGCAGGCTGATTTGCGCTGTCTTTCCAGATAAAGTCCCTCCCTCCCCCTGCAGTGTGGGGGTTACAGAGATGCACCAGGCAGGGACTGACACTGGGGTACTTGGGGGCGAGGCTCACTGTGGCCCATTTAATCTTGGTAAACAACGTACCCCTTAATTAGTACAACCTCTTTAGAGGGCAAAATTAGCAATGCACATATTCTTTACCCAGCAACTCTATTCTTCAGAATTTAGGCTACAGATGTCTCAGGATGCACGAGGAGGATGTTAACTGCAGCTCTGTTGACAGAGGCAAACTGAGAACATTTTTCTCCGACTGCACATGCCCTTAATATTGAAACCCACCAGAGCATCCTATGGCAGCTGACCCTGGGTGCTTGGCAGGGCTGATATGATTAACAGTTTAGGCCCAGGTATACATGTGGAACATTGGGTCAATCACTCCTCAAGGCTGATCCAGTGAGTGGACAGAATTCATGGGAATCACACAGGAGTGAGAAGGGGAGGCTGCCTGTGTCCTGAGGGACTCCTTGGCTGCAAGAGGAAAGTTTTTATCTTCCCAAACAGAGAAAACTGAGATGCCTCTAACAGGGGACTGATTAAAAACAGATGGTAAACCCACCTACTGAAATTCCATGCTGCCATTAAAAAGGATGAAGCAACTTTGTATGTACTGATGTGGGGCAGTCTTGAAGATAAAGCAAGGTGCAGGACAATGTTTGTGGTGTGCTACCGTTTATGCAAGAAAAGGGCTGTGTATTTGCTGTATGCTGTGTATACGTAGGCTGTCTATAGCGCAGACTGTTTGGGGGTCCTCTGCTCTTGGGGTCTCAGCCATGCTTCTAGAACCTTTGGCTCCCATAGCTGGGTCTTCTGAGCCCCCAGCAGAAAGCTCAGGACCTTATTTGCAGTCCAAGCTGGTAACGTGTCACACAGCCCTCACAGAGTCTTGGCTAAGAGAGGGGCCTGAGAAAGTGGAAAACCAGGCATGAGACCTGGCTTCAAGTCCTGGTGCTGCTGCTTCCTGGCTACGTGACCTTGGGAAAGTAATTTAATTTCTCTGAGACCCAATCTTGCCATCCGTACAAGTAGTGAGGATGAAATCTTACAGGAGTTACTGAGTTCCCAGCCTTCCAGGGATCACTGACCCCTGATATCAGTAGGGGGTCCCAGCTGGCTTCCCTTCCCATCCCCCCATCCCATCAACTCTTGGCTCAAGATTACTGAGGGGACACAGGCAATGGCCCCAGGGAGGGGAGAGATTTGGCTTTGGGCAGAAGGGAGGGAAGTGCAAGGTAGGTAGGACCAGAGGTGTGAACGAGAATCTTTCAGGGCTTAGGCACAAACAAAAGAAGACCCTGATGGCAGCCCTCCGAGGGGGCGAGCAGAGGACTGTGTGTGCATCAGGGCAGGGGGCCTCAGGGGCCCCGGGAGAGGTAAACAAGCCACTTGTTTCTATATGGGGCATGGCTCTGGCCTCTTGGATGAGGTAGAAGACTGAATTAAGTGGACACCAATGACTTTACCTCCTTGGACTTGAGCCCCGCGTGCCAAGGACAGGAACTTGTTACCAGGCAGACCACAGCTGGCGAGAACAGGAGAGCAATAGCAAGCACTGTTCTAAGCACTTCACCCATTAATCCTCACATGTCTGGGAAGTTGGTACTGTTGTCACCACTCTCTGTGGTAGACTATGAACATGGCCACAGATTCTTCCCCTGCGCCCACCTTGTGTCCATGCCCCTGGGTTGTGTCCTTCCGTCAAGAGCTCCAGTCTATTTCTCTACCCCTGGAATCTTGGTATGGCCATCACAGGACTTGCTTCGGCCCATGGGACAGTAGCAAATGTGACTCAAAGAGGGGCTTGGAAAGTGAGTGTACACTGGGACTTGGATGCTCGTGCTGCATTTAGAGCCCGGAGGCCACCTTTCTCAGGCCAGGTTTGGGTAAGTTTCCTGCTGAGCCTCCACAGCTTGGCTGACATTCTGCAGGCTCCTCCCCAGCCCCCAAAGCAAGTCTCACCTTCTCTATGCCCCTCCCCTCGGTCTGCCCCACAGAGGCAGGCAGCTGTCTCCACCTGCCCGTGCCCACCCCACAAGGCAATGTCAACCCAGGAGCAATTACTGCAGTTGCTGCAGCCTGCAGCTCAGCTGTGTCAGGCCCTGGCAAAGGTGCTTGGCTCCTGCATCCATGAGTGTGTTGAAGCTCAGCTCCAGCTCGGTCAGGGTCTGGCTGGTGCTCAGCCCAAAGGCAAGGTCCTTGCAGCCCTCAGCTGTGATACCACAGCTGGCCAACCTGTGGGAGACACACACCCATGGCCTTGAGTTTACTAACCTCTTGATTCCATAAATACCCACAAGCAACCATTGATGGCCTACTGTGGGCCAGGCCTGTGGGCCAGGTGGAGGTCAGTAAGAACCACACCCCGCTCCCCCAGGACTCCAAAAATACACAGGCTACTGGGGGACAGACGTAGAAACAATTAAGTCAGTTTTTGGATTTTTTTTTTTTTTTAATCAAAACCTTCCAGTGTTTTCTGACATCACTCAGAGTAAAATTCAAAGTCCTTATTCTGGTCTATAGGGCCCTGGTGACCTGGATCCTTGTCATTTCTGCCCTCATCTCTAATCTCTTTTGACTCTATCCTCATTGGCCTCCTCCCTATTTTTAAACACCCCAGGCACTGTCAACCTTAGGGCCTTTGCACTCGCTGTTTCTTCTCCCTGGAACAATCTTCTCAACTATTATCTCATGGTTTGTTCTCCCACCTTCTTCAGGTCTTTGCCCAAAAGTAAGGCACCTTGGTGAAATCTTGCCTCACCACCCTCCCTATTTTAAAATTGCCTGGCCACGCCCAGACTCCCTACTCCTTCTTTCTGCTTTACTTTTCTCTGTGGTTCGTATCACATACAAGATATTTACTTATTCCTTTGGCTTCTGGTCCTCCCTTTCCCCCAGAATGTAAGCTCCACGATGAAGGAATTTTGCATGTTCTCATGACTAGCTGTACCCCAGTGCCCAGACGGGCGTGGGGAACCTGCGGCCTTCTGATTTGAAGATTGTCCTTTTTCAAGCAGCAGAGGAGGCAAGAAAAGCTTCATCTTTCTCTGCTGCCCCCCTATTAATAAAAGGATTTGTTGTGTAAAATTTGGATTCAGTCAAAAGGCCCCACTTAAGGACCTAGATGGCCAAATTTCCCTTAAGGCTGCAGGTTCCCCACCCCTCCTAGTGAATGAATGAATCAAAATAGCATGGAAAGAGGGGCGAGTCTGGTGCAGCTGGAGGCAGAGGAAAGAGCGATTGGTTTTGACAAGGGGAGGAGGAGAAGGTGTAACCTTGAGTGAGTAGTTGGCCAAGGGGAGGGTGGGGGCAGGGGCACGCCTGGCTGGCAGGGCAGATGCAAAATTACCGAACGTGTTCAGTTTAGCAACATTGGCATAAAGGCTACAGGGGGGTGGGGTTGGAGTGGAAACGCAGCTTGAGGGTAAAGCTAGAAAACCTCAAGCTAGTGGTAGGTCTTGAACATAATTATAAGATGTTTGGACTTTATTCAGGTGACAGTGATGGGCCCATGAAAGTTCTTGAGGACAGTAGTGGTGTGACCTTTGCACTGCTTTGGAAAGATCCCTGAGGGCCAGTGGAGGATGGCTGGGTGGGGCCAGGCAGGAAGCAGGTGGTCCAGCTGGAGGATGGGCACCTGGGTGAGAGCAGCAGCTGTGGGAGGTGTTTCAGGTAGAGCAACGAGGGACACTCGGTGGGGTCCAGGGAGGCTCTAGATGGCATACGGAGTTGAAGCTGCTGCCACTTACCGAGAGAGTAGACGTGAGAGAGGCAGGGTCAGTTTCAGGGGCGTATAACCAGGCAGTTGCACAGTAGCTCAGGGCTGTGTACTCAAAAGGGCCTGCCATCGGGGCTTAATGCTCTGTGGCTGCCACCACCTTGAATTTCTTAATTTTTTATCTTTGGATTTGTGTCTTGTAAGTGAAATCCGATGGGACGATGGAGCCTCAGCTCATGTGTGAGCTCCTGCCACCTCCCTCCCTCCCTCTGCAGGAAGCATTCTTGGCCACCCACTTGCCTGCGTCTTGGTGGTGTGGGGCCCCTGGCCAGCCTTGCCCACAGCCCGGTGACCTCCACCACCGTCAGGCATGGAGAGGTTGGAGTGGGGCATCTTGGGGTAGGGAATGGTGGCAGCTGTGTTGACTCTGGGCTAGAAAAGGCAGATATCTCCCCTTCCCTACCACCCAAATCCACAGTATATTTTCCACCTAGTTTGGGGCATAGGGCATGGGTCTGGTGACTAGTGGGAGGGGGCACCTGCAAAGGTCTGCACACACTCTGCTAGTGTCCCAGTGCCTGAGGGAGTGCAACATGAAATGGCAAATAAGAAACACCAGGTAGGTTGGGAGAGAAGCTGTGGAAGAAAGAAGAAAGTTTTATATCTTAGTACCTTTAATGGCACTTTTCTCCTGAGTTTTGAGCAAGGGCATTGCATTTTCATCCTGTACTGGATCCTGAAAATGATATAGTTGGCCCTGAGAGGAGGAGCAAGTTTTCTTTAGTTAGGGGGGAGAGTCTAGCTTAGAACATGCTGAGTTTGAGGAGGCTCTGGGACCTCCCAGAGGAAGGTGTTAGGTTTGGGTCTGGGGCTGGAGATGGAGGCTTGGCAGGCACCGGTGGAGGGAGGGTCGGGCGTGGTTGTGGCAGGGGCAGTGTGTGAGGAGGGAGGAGGCCTGGTTAGACATCAAAGGCCCCTGCCACTCTAAAATCCCTGTGTCCCCTTGCTTGCACAAGAACTGCTTCTCCCCTCGTTTTTTTCTGGCTTCCCTTTGGACTTTCCTATCCAGCTGGGAGTCCAAGGTCGGCTGTATTAAAGACACGTCCCAGCACTTGGCATTTTAGAGTGCCCCTGGCCTTTGGTTATGTCTCTGCTCCCAACCCTTAGCTGCAGAGTGTGGCCCAAGAAAGTCGGGGATCCAGCTGGCAGATGTGGTTCTGTGCTCACTACCTGGGCATCTCACCTGAGGGCCTCCTTCCCAGACAGCTGTGTGCTGCCGGCCCACACCTTCCCTGGATGGTAGGTTCCACCCTCTTGGCTTGTCTGGTGTCCTGCTTGTTGATGTGCCCCTTCCACTGGGCATGTTCCTGCCCCCAGGACTCATCTCAACATAAACAAACGTGCCTTTCTTGGGGCTTTATTCTTTCCCAAATGACTAGCCAGGCTGCGCTGTATGGATTCCTCTGCCTCACATCCCAACCTCTCCCCAGCCCCCCTGAGGACACTTGACCTTGGACCTCAGTGAGGAGCCTGAGGCCCTCTGACTCTGACTCTGGTGGGTGGAGTGGGCTGGTGAAGGGTAGAGGCTCTGCGGCCAGACACACACGGGTTCAAACCTTGCCCCTGTCAGTTACAAGTTAAAGACTGTGGGCAGGTTTCTTTATCAAGTTTCAGTTTACTTATCAATAACATGAATTTGCTGTGCCTATTGCACAAGGTGCCTGCAGAGAAATCCACAAGTGAAATGAGAAGACACAGAAAGAAAAATACTGCATGATCTCACTTGTATATGGAAAGTGAAAAAAGTAAAATACGTAAAGAGGGTAGAATGGTGGTTGCTGGGGGTGAGGAGGAGGAGGAAAGGGGAAGATGTAGGTCACACGGTACAAACTTGCAGTTATATTTAAAAAAAAAGAGAGAGAGAGAGGGAGAAATCCAATCATTAGGTAGGACTTTGCTTGAGGGTCTTGGTTAGTCTGGCATCCAAAGGCAGTAGTGCTGTGTGCTCTTCATTTAGAGCCAGCTTTTTTAGTGTGGAAATATTCACACTTGCCTGATCCAGAGTTGGTAATCTTGGGCCACTTTTCTTTCTTCTTCTGACACCACCCCAGTGAGCCAGCATTAAGCAGATCTCGCTTACCCGACAGACAGCAGGTGTTGGTGCTGGGTCATGCCCTCACTGGGTTTGTGTCACAGCTCTCCCATTGCTAGCTGTGTGAATTTGGCAAATCAGTAAACTTGCCTGAGGCTGAGTTTTTACCATCTGGGAAATGGAAACAGTTGTCCCTGCTGTCCCATTTGGAAGGCCCAAGAAGGTGATGGATATGGAGGTGTTTTGGTTTGGAGATTGTGAAGTTCTATGCCGATGTGAGGCGTACGTTGCAGATTGGTGTCTTCCTACTGGGGTGTGAAGTTTGAGGTAGAACCAGGATTCCTGAGTCTCATTCAAAAGTATTTTCTCAGGTGGTGATAATTGGAATGATGGAGGGTAGCACGGCAGCCTCACGTGGACACAGAAAATCAAAGCATGAGGCTGGATTTGCCTCCTTCTCTCTGCTCAACTCCCACTATGACCCTTTTTCAGCGAGCAGTCTCTCGGCTGCTTTCCTTTCTTGCAATCTCCTTTTCCGCAATCTCTTATCACTTACTTTCCTTCACTTCCCTTGGAATCTAGCTTAGATTTCATGGTCCCTCATTGCCAATATACAACCTTCCGTCACATTCTGCTGGCGAACCCCAAACTCTGCCATTTTCCCCCTCCACACCCCGCTCCCACCTGTGCATCATGGCAGGTGGCTGCCATCATGAGCCACGCCCATGCCCCTCACACGGGCCTCAACAACGCCTGGCAGGCAGAGGTCTCCCGCCCTACCATGGCCACTTGAAGACTTGACCTTCCCCAAGCCCCCAACACCTCAACCCTCACCCTCACTCACAGGGGACAACTCAGTTCCTACTTCACAGAGAAAAATGAAGCCGTCAGATGGGACCCTTCAGCTTCCCACAGGCAAACCTATGTGCCGAACTCTCTCTTCCCCGGCCTCACCTCCCCTACTGTTACAGGAGAGGAGACATTTCCTCTTTCCTCCAAGGCCAGCCTGTCTCCTCCTCCTCCCTCTGAGGCTGGAGAGCCACCCATGGCTGCTTCTCCTCCTTAGATCTTTCTTCACCCCTCCTCCACTGATACTCAAAGACAGGTCTTTTCCTTCCTAAACGCAAGTAATCAGACAGACAGACACACACACACACACACACACATAGTGGCCCAACACCCCCCTGCTTTAGCGTGTCTCCCCTTCACTACCAAAGGCTTGGAAAGCAGTGTCTGTGTTTGTAGTCTCATTTTTTTTTTTAACTTGCATCTCCCTCTTTAATCCATTCCAATTTGCATTCTGACCCTTCCACGCCACACACGCTCATTCAGCTAAGGCCATCCACGACTCTCCTGTCTCTACACCAATGGACAGATTTCAATTCTGTTCTTATCTGACCTCCCAGGCACAGTGGCCACTGCGGACCCCATCCTCCTTGAAACCCTCTGCTCTGTTGGGTTCCATGACAACACACTCTCCTGGTGTCCCTGTCACCTGCCTGGCTCCTCCTCCTCAGGCTTCTTTGTTGGCTCTTTTTTGTTTGATCATTAAACATTGGGGGCTGGGCTTCCCCAAGGCTTGACATGCAATATTCTCTTTGCATATGGATTTTAGGATCAGCTTGTTCATTTCTGCACGAAATGCAGCTGGGATTTTTGATAGGGATTACATTGAATCTGTAGATCAATTTGGAGATATTTTCACTTCAACAATATTAAGTTTCCAATGCATGAACATGGGGCATCTTTCCATTTATTTAGGTCTTATTTAACTTCCTTCAACTGTGTTTTGTAGTTTTCAGTGTACAAGCCTTGCTCTTCTTTAAATTTTATTTCGAAATATTTTATTCTTTTTGATGCTATTGTGAGTGAAGTTGTTTTTCTATTTTAATTTTTGGATTGTTTATTGCTAGTGTATAGAAGTATGAGTAATTTTTGTATATTGATCTTATTCTTAAAACTTTGCTGAAGTTGTTCACTAGTTCTAATAGTTATGTTTGTGGATTCATTAGGATTTTTTACAAATATCATGATGTCATCTGTAAATAGAGATAGTTGAATTTTTTTTTTTCAATGTGGAAGACTTTAATTTTATTTTCTTGCCTAATTACCCTGGATGGAATCTTGAGTACCGTGTTGAAGAGAAGTGACAGGAGCAGACATTGTTGTCTTATTCCTGGTCTTGGGGGAAAGCATTCGGTCAGTCACCATTACATATGATATTAGCTGTGGGTTTTTCACAGGTGACCTTTATCAGGTTGATAAAATTCCCTTTTATTCCTAGTTTTCTGAATATTTTCAATGTGAAAAGCTATTGGGTTTTGTGTAGTCCTTTTTCTGTGTCTATTGAGATAGTCATGTGGTTTTTGTCCTTTATTCTATTAACATAGTGGATTACATTGATTGATTTTCCTAGGTTAAAAAAACTTCATGTTCCTGAGATAAATCCTACTTGGTTATAGTGTACTATCCTTTTTTATATGTTGCTAGTATTTTGTTGAGGATTTTTGCATATGTATTGATAAAGGATAATGGCCTGTAGTTTTTTTTTTTCCTCTTGTGGTGTCTTTGGTTGTCTTTGTCTGATTTTGGTATCAGGGTAATACTGGTTTCATGGAATGAGTTGGCAAGTGTTCCCTTTTCTTCTGTCGTTGGAAGAGTTTGAGAAGGTAAGTTTTAATTCTTCTTTAAATGTCTGGTAGAATTCACTAGTGAATTCTGGGCCAGGCTTTTTTTTTTTCCTAGAAGTTTTTTGTTTACTAATTCAGTATCTTTACTTGTCAGAGGTCTATTTGGAAGTTGTATTTCTTCTTCAGTCAGTTTGGGTAGTTCGTGTCTTTGTAGAAACTGGCCCATTCTACCTAGATTATCTGATTTCTTGGCTTATAATATTTCATAATATTCTTTAGTCCTTTTTATTTCTGTAAGGTCAGTTGTGATGCCTCCTTTTTCATTCCTGATTTTAGTAATTTGAATCTTATCTCTTTTTATCTTAGTCAGTCTAGCTAAAAGTTTGTAAATTTTCTTGATATTTTCAAAGAATCAATTTTTGGTTTCATTCATTTTATATATTGTTTTTCTACATTATATTTAATTTATTTCCCCTGTAGTCTATATTATTTCCTTCTGTTTGCTTTTGGTTTTGTTTGCTTTTAAAATAAATTTCTTAAAGTGGAAGGTTAGGTTATTGATTTGAGGTCTTATTTCTCTTTTCTTTTCCTTTCTTTTTCTTTCTTCCTTCTGTTCTTTCTTTCTTTCTTTTAAAATCAGACTTTATTTCTTAGAGCAGTTTTAGGTTCACAGCAAAAAGTACAGAGAGTTTTCATATACCCCTTGTCCCCACCCACATACCATCTTCCCCACTCTGCACATCCTGCACCACAGCAGTATATTTGTTACAATTGATAAACCTACATAAGCACATCATTATCATGCAAAGCCCATAGTTTACACTAGGATTCACTCTTGGTGTTATATATTCCATGGTTTTTGACAGCTGTGCAATGACATATATCCACTATTATAGTATCACACAGAATAGTTTCACTGCCCTGAAAATCCTCTGTGCTCTTCCCATTTACCCTTCCCTCCCTGTTTACCCCTGGCAACCACTGACCTTTTTACTGTCTCCATAGTTTTTCCTTTTCCAAAATGTCATATAGTTGGAATCATACAATATGTAGCCTTTTTAGGTTGGCTTCTTTCACTTAGTAGTATGCATTTAAGGTTCATATCTTTTATGGCTTGATAGCTTACTTTTTTTTAGCACTTAACAGTCCATTATCTGGGTATGCCACAGTTTATTTATCCATTAACCTACTGAAGGACATCTTGGTTGCTTCCAAGTTTTGGCAATTATGAATTTATGAGAACCTGCCAGAAACATCCATGTGCAGGTTTTTGTGTGGACATACATTTTCAACTCATTTGGCTAAAAACCAAGGAGTGTGACTGCTGGATCTTATGGTAAAAATATGTTTAGGTTTATAAAAAAATTGCCAAACCATCTTCCAAAGAGGCTGTACCATTTTGCATTCCCACCAGCAATGAACGAGAGTTCCTGTTGCTCCACATGCTCACCAGCATTTGATGTTGTCGATGTTCTGGATTTTGGCCATTGCAATAGGTAGGTGTGTAGTGGTATCCTATCTTCCTTTTTAACACAGGCATTTATAGCTATAAATTTCTCTTTCAGCACTGCTTTAGCTGCATCCAATACATTTTGGTTTGTTGTGTTTCTGTTTTTATTCATCTCGAAATACTTTCTAACTTCCTTTGTGATTTCTTCCTTGACCCATGGGTTGTTTCGGAGTTTGTTGTTTAATTTCAGTGTCTTTGTGAATTCCCCAAATTCACTTCTGTTGTTGATTTCTAATTTTATCTCATCATGATGAGAGACATAAAATTAGATCACTTTGTATAATTTTAATTCTTTCAAATTTGTGGAGATCTGTTTTGTGGGGCAGTCTTATCTGTGCATAGAGCTTTACTTGACACCTCCTTGGCATGTCCACTTGGATACCACAAAGGAACTTGAAACCAATAAGCACAAGATCACACTCATGACACCCCACCTCCAATCACACCTCTTTCAGGATTCCCCATCTCGGTGAAGGTGCCACCATCCCATGAGTTGCTCTGGCCAGAAACCTAAGATCATCCTAGATACATCCCTCTCCCTTTGTCCCTAAACCCAATCCTTTACCAAGCCCAGTGGCTTTACTTTTATAAATCTTTTGAATCCAGTCACTTCTTTCTATCTTGAAGGCCAATACCATGGTCTAAGCGATCACTGTCTCTTACTGAAACTACTGTAATTTTCCTTGGTCTAAGCTATCACCATCTTCACAGGAACTACTGCAATTTTCCTACTAACTGGTTTCCCAATCTCTACTTTTGCTCCCTTCCAACTCATCTTTTGCATAGCAGCCAGTTTCTATGTTGAGAATGTACTGATCTGGTCAACTTTCTGCTTAAAATCCCACTGCACCGGGAAAAGATCCCTAACCCCAACATGGCCCACTGGCCTTGCATGGTCTGGTTCCGCTGATCTCTGTAGCCTCGTCGCACCCCTCTGCTCTCTGCCCTCCACACACAGGCCTGCTTCAGTTCCTCGGCTGCCTCATCCTCTCTCCTGCCACAGGCCTTGGTACATCTGTACACTCTGTTCCCTCTGTCTAAAACCTTCTCCCTCCTGCTTCCCTTAGTTAAATCCTCTGCATTCTTCAGATCCCTTTCAAGCTTCACTTCCTTAAGGAAATTTTATCCACTGAAGCTCTTATCTGGGCTCCAGTGGAGAAAACTTATATTATAAATTTGTTAGTATAGTTCCTTGTTATAAATTTATTATAAATTTGTTTGTATGGTTCCTTGATTAACGTTGCTCTCTTGCAAACTCTGAGAGAAAAAGAAATCCTGTCTGTGTTTGTTTACCGCAGTGGCCCTGGCACCTGTCACAGTGCATAGAGAGAGGGGGGCACAACGAATATTTGATGAATACAAAGACCAATCCCTCATCTGAGACTCCGCCTTTGCCTCAGACCTTCTGCCCATCCTTGCTTCAGAGAAGAACCCAGGCCAGACTCACCGTAGGGTCTCCAGGTGGCAGGGAGGACGACTCAGGGTCTCACAAAGACTGTGCACTGCAGAGCGGCTCAGCAAGTTTCCACTTAGGTCCAGCTCCTTCAGGCTTCCGGTGACCTCAAGAATGGAGAAGAGAACTGGCCAAAAGGCCTCTGTGACTGGGGACCGCCTGAACCTGAGGGAGAGATGTGATGTGTGTGTGTGTGGGGTTTGATGTGCACAGCCCTGCACAACACAGTGGGGGTTCTGTCCCCCTGAGCACCAGGCCACAGTGGGTAGTGCCATCCCCAGGACTGGCCAACCTCCCCGCTGGGCCCTCTGCCCCCGCCACCCTGGGCTAGGTGTCCCTCCTCTGTGTGGCTCCTCATCCTACAGCCCTTACCATAGCATACTGAAGAGTTCATTTTGTGTGTCTGCTTCTGCCTCAGTCTGGGCAGAGGCAGGTACTTGTCATCTTTTTTATCTGCAATGCCCAGCATGGGGCCTGGCACAGAAGAGGAGCTTGGTGATTTGGACTGCCTTCCTCTCTTTGATGCAGACACACCTGTCTTCCTCTGGCAGGGACATTCTGGACTCCCAGTGCCCAGAAAGGGAAGGAGGCGATGGGAGGTGGGCACAGAGGCTGGGAGAGGTGATCTGAGGGTGACTTTATGATGGAAGGTTGTATGTGATCATACATTCTGCTGTCTAGGTTGGCTCTCTTGGGACCCTGTCCACTTCCAAGGATAGCAAGACCACAGAGACGGTCTGCAGGGGAGAGATGGCAAAGGGAATGTCCTAGGAGAGAAGATTTGCAGCCTGGAGGGAAGAGCATGATGGACTTTGTCTGAGAGTGTTAGAATAGACTCTGACTTGAATAATCTCTACCCATTTAATTTCTCCATTTTCACACACTGCTTTAGTGACCTCATCTACTTCCCAGGGTTTCACCTTCTCAAGCTCTTTTCCAAGTTTCAGACTGATATTTCTATTTTCTCCCCTCCAAGTACTAACCAGACCTGACCCTGCTTAGCTGCCGAGATTAGACGAGATTGGGTGTGTTCAGGGTGGTATGGCCACAGACTGATATTTCTGTTTTCTGGCCAGATAGCTCCATGAACTTTTTGACTTAATACATGCCAATATGTCCCCATCCTTAATTCATCTTTCCCCCTAAGTCTTCAGAGCCGTGTGCAGACGAGGAGCAGAGCCCGGGGAGCCAGCCACCCCCACGACAGCTCCCCTCCCCTGCGCCTCACTCGGCCTCCTCAGGGGCAAAAAGAGAACCACCACAGTACCTGCCGCACAGGGTTTCGTGCGGAATACAAAATAATCCGGAGAATCCCAAAAGTTTTAAATTTCAACAATTTCCAAAGTAAAAATGCTACAAATGTATCAAAAAGCCATCATTCAAAAGTTCAATTATTTGAATTTCTTTTTTGTTTATTTAGTTTTGTGAGGCTTGAAGAATTTTTAATTTTTTATTTCATTCACCATTTGTCATCTTTAACAAGAGTGACTGAAAGAAAAAAATTACGAATTAATTATTCAAAATCCACGATGCTTCATTACAAGCCAAATACCTGGGAGCCTCCCACCCTGCCACCTTCATGTCCTTAATATCTTTGCTTGGTCCTCCACTCTCTTCCCACAGTCTTCAGCCGGTAAAATTTCCCTTCCCACTTGCAGCCGAAGCGTCTCACCTTCCCTTGGGATTCCCTCGAGGCTCCACGTGCCACTGTCCATCCCAAACTCTCTTGCTCTGGCCTGGTGTTCCTGGTTCCTCATGCCCCCACATCTGGCCTCTGCCTCTGTGCCTGCTCAGGACTCTTCCGAAGGCCCCACATCAGGCCACTGCCACTCACAACACCTGTACCCGGGTCCTTCAAGGCCTACCTCACATTTATTATTTTATTTTATTTTTATTTTTGAGACAGGGCTATGTTGCCCTGGCTAGAGTGCAGTGGCGTCATCATAGCTCACCGCAACCTCAAACTCCTGGGCTCTAGCGATCCTCCTGCCTCAGCCTCTCGAGTAGCTGGGACTACAGGTGTGCACCACCACGCCTGGCTAATTTTTCTATTTTTTGTAGAGACGGGATCTCACTCTTCCTCAGGCTGGTCTCAAACTCCTGACATCAAGCGATCCTCCCACCTTGGCCTCCCAGAGTGCTCAGATTACAGGTGTGAGCCACCACTCCCGGCCCTACTTGACATTTAAAACCATGAACAACTAGAAACAACCTAAAATGGGCAAGAATAGTGAAACGGTTGAATCAGCCATGGCACCTTCCCTCTGGAATACCATGTGGTCATGCAAAAGGGTGTTGCAACAGACTGCTTAACACGGGAAAATAACCTTGACATAGCAAGAAAATCAAGTTGATGTGAAATAAAATGTATGGTGTGGTTCAATTTTGCCATAGAAATGTGCATAGAAAAAAAGGCTAGACTTCTTAGAATTGGCCATCAATTCTTAATGATGGTCATCTCTGAGTGATGGAATTCTAGTTGATATTAATTTTCATTTTTTTACTTATCTATCCTTATTTTTCTACAATGAACACGAGTTTTATTGTGAGAAAACAAGTTTTAAAATCTGAAAATAAGAGACCCAAATCAAACATTTCTTCCACTGAGAATTTTTTGTTTCCTGGTCCCTTAATGTGGTCACTCTCTTCCTTGGGCCACCATAGTACCTTGTTCATACCTTTAACACCTATAATAACTTATTAATACCTATAACAAGGCATCACACTCTATTGTCATTATTGGATGAATGTTTGTCTTCTCCCCCAGTTTTTGAGCTCCTTAGGGCAGGGATTGTGCTTTTTAATCTGTGATCTGTAAGGCCTGGCCTAAAATTAGTGCTTAGTAAATATTTATGGAATGAGTCATCTGAAGAGGGAGATGGACACATACCAATACTATGATCAATCCTGCAACAGAGGCATGGAAACCCAGATGGGGAAGTTCTCAGTGTTGCTGGGCTGGAGGCTGATTAGAGAAGGATGCTCTAGCCTGCTCAGAAGGTGGGTTTCAGGTTGACTGCCTGGGGCAATTGTGGCACCATTGACACACACAAAGAAGTCAGTTTTGCAGGGAAAAATATGGGACTTCTTTTCAGATATGCATTCTGAGGTGGCAGGGGAAGATCTCAGGGTCAATGCCCTTGTCATTGAGGGTGTGCCTGGACCAGCTGGGTGAGCAATTTCTCAGAGAGAAAGCTCATTGAGAGGGGAGCAGGGACAGGTGGGCTGCCTGATCCCTGGGGAGCGTGGGGTCAGTGTGAAGGGGGAGTGTGTCCAGGAGAGAAGGCGGGCAGTTGTCCTAGGGGTAGGAGAAGGGGCACAGCTCAAGGCGTGGCCCCACCAGGCCTCTATGGAAGCAAGCAGGGCCCATCCCACAGTGGACAGAGAATAGTGTCAGAATGTGCAATTAGGAGTCACTGGAGACCACGATCCTTTAGCCTCCCTGACCAGCACTGGTGACAGTGCCTTCGGTGATCACGACACTGGGGCTCATGGGGTGGACAGAGGGACTGGAGAGAGGGGCAGGGCGAGTACTCACAGGACGACCCCAGGAGGCCTCCACCTGGGGCTGTGCTGTCCACCCTCATTCAGTTGAAGCATCTTCACGTGGTGGCAGAATTTAATGCAGAAAGTGAACACCAGGAGCTCCACGTCCGTTTGGACACACACACTCGTTCCTTGGAAATGGGCCATCGCCTGTGTCAGGAACTCCCCATCCTGAGTCTCGTACAAACAGTGGAACAACTCCAGAGAGTGTGGCTGCCGGGGGGCCTCTGCCTTGGCCCACTGCAGCAATTCCCTCTTCCTCTCCTGAGACGGCCGGCTGTCGAAGATGTTCTCTATCTCTCTCCCTGCCTGTTCACTTAGAAGGCCGAACAGGAAACGCATGGTTGGTGTCCAGAACAGGTCATGCCTTTCGTATGCTTCTAGCAAGTTTTCCACACCTCTGGTGCAGTTAGGATGTTCACCTCTCTCCTCCTTATCCCCCAAGGCACAGGACATTGCTGCAAAGAACTCCTGGAAGTACAGGTGGGTGAAACTGTAGCTCAGTGCGTTGGGGTGCTTTTGAAGAATACCCGTCTTCAAGAAAGTAGAGATGACAGCCCAGTCTATCCTGTGATTCCTGAGGTCATCAGGGCTGAAAAGGCTCTTTCCTTGCCAGATGCCCTCAGCAGCCAGGGAGCAGATGCCCCTCAGCTGGGGCCCCAGGAGCTGAGCTGGGAGAACCTGGGAGAGGTAGCACAGACAGAGGCCTGTGGCAGTCTGGGAGGTCAGCGTGAGTTCTTCCCCATGCTCCATCTGCTGCTTCAGGCATGAGCAGACCAGCCAGGACACGAAGGGCACGAGACACATGGTCCAGACTGCTTGGTTGGACTCAACCAAGCTAAAGGCTCTAATTGCTTGGCTTTCATCTGTGAAATAGTTGTAGAAATATTCCTTCCTGCCGGACTCAGAGAACCCCAGGACCTCCACCCAACGTGGCTGCTCCAGAGAAGGAATGAGCTTCTGCAGAGCCGCAGTCCGAGTTGTGATCAGTAAGGAAGCCTCGGGAAGTATGGTTTTCCCCAGCAAACTGGCCAGCAGTGCATGCACTGGCTGCGGCTGGCTCCAGTTTAGACAGAGCTCAGGACTCTGCTCCTCCAACACCCATCTTGGCTCATCCACATCATCGAGGATGAAGAGCAGCCGCTCTGGACAAGACAGGATCTGTCCAAGGGGAGCCAGAGGGGTTGCCCAGGCTTTTGTGATGAGCTCAGTGAGACTTAGCACCTTGGACTGGGCCAGCTCTCTGCAGCTGAAGTAGAAAACATGCTGGAAGCAGTCTCTGTATAGCTGGCCTTCCTCCCAGGCCCTCCTCACCTGCCTGGCCAGTGCTGACTTCCCAATTCCAGCAGCACCCTGCAGTATGACTATGCGAGGTTTTTCTTGGGTTCCCAGGCCTGGGCCAAATAAGTCTCCGATTTCAATCAAACGTCCTTGCTTCTCCACCGCATTGTGACACCAGGTTGCCCTGACCAGGGACTCGTGGCCTCTGGGGTGAGGTCTTTGTAGAAGTAGCAGCTGTGTGAATTTCTGGTGCAAGTCCTCATTTTTCCTGGACTGTGTGGAACAGGGGTTCTCACTCCTCTGGTTCTGGTATCTTTCTCTCATTCCTAAGGGAGGGAACGATGGAACGTAAAGGTATAGAAAAGACTTGTTCATTCATTTATTCCTTCATTCAACAACTATTTTAGGCACCTACTCCAAGCCACACACTGCACTGGCTGCAAAGATTGGTGTGTTCTCGCCATGCAGTGGAAGGAACGTGGACTTTGGGGTAGAAGATCCCAGTTCAAGTCTTGACTGAACCAAGTGATCCTCCCTGTTTGACTTTCCTTCATCAAATATTAATCAAGGGCTTACTATGTGTCAGGTGCTGCTCTGGGGGCTGGGGATGAAGAGTGAACAAAACAAGCACAGCTCTCTGTCCTCATTAAGCCCATGACTTGGGCCATAAGCTCTACTGAGGCTCAGTTTTCTCATCTGTAAGTTGGGGTTGTGAGATCTCCCATAGGAGGCCATGCAGGGGAGAAGGAGATAATGATGGAGTTGCAGATGCTGTTGGGTCCTGACAGCACCCCCTTAGCACGCACCATTGCAGCATCTGCCAACAATGTCCTTCTGCAACACCTGTGATGGTCTGTCTCTCTTGGCCCACAGAGAGGTTACTCCCAGGGGTAACCTGCTTCATAGTGCACCTTTCTTGGGCTCCCCCTTCTCCAACTCACTTCTGCTCCCCAGTAAACTATCTGCAAGCAAATCCTGCCTCAGGCTCTGCTTCTGAGGGAGCCCAACCTGAGACAGAAGGAAAGATGCCTTGTGAACTGTGAGGAGCTGAGCTCACAGATGGGTCTGTCCCCTAGGGAGGGACCTCAGGTTCTCATCTTAGATTCCAAATAGAACAACTGTTATAACCCCTTCCTGTCTTTCCCTTCGCAATACCTTGAGTGCCTTTCACTTTTCTCCTTAGGGGAATTTTAGAGAGGATGCAAGCGACTCATCTGGCATGCTGAAGCCCCCTCTACCCTGGGAAACCTACTGGGCCTCCATAGTTCAAGGTTACCTGTCCTACCTTTGCAGGTGTGCTGAGGAAAATCTGGGGAGAGTGGAGAGTGTGGGGTCACTTCACGCCTTTAGCGCTGCTGAGACTGGGATGTTCAGAGGGCCGCCCCACCTCTAAGACCATAATCTATAGCTCTGCTTTTATTGTCTCCTGCGGGAACATTTCTGGCCATGTGAAAATCTTCTGTGAGCCTCAGGATAGCCATCCAGAGGCCATCCTGCTCAGGCTGTCTCTGCCTGAGGTGCCACTGGAGGGCTTGGCTCTTCTTGATGCCACGTTCTCCAACACCTCCTGGTTTTCATGGCTCTATTGCCATGCCACATATCTAAATCCTCTTATATCAAGTCATACTTTAAAAATTCTACCCTTACCCCCAATACCTCTAATGAGTTTGTTCTTGATCAGGAGTTGGCAAACTCCAGCCAAATCCACAAAGACAGGTGGCTGGCCAGATTTGTCCGGAGTTTGCCAACCCCAGGCAGCCACCTGTTTTAGTACTCCTTGCAAGCTAAGAACAGTTGTTATATTTTTAAATGGTTGAAAAAAAATCAAAAGAAGTATAATATTTCATGAGATGTGAAAATTATGTAAAATTCCAAATTTAGTGTCCATAAATACAGTTTCACTGGAACACAGTTACCATGCCCATTGGTTTATGTACTAACTGTAGCTGCTTTTGGGTTATGAGGGCAGAGTTGAGTAGCTGGGACAGAGACCTTATGGCCCACTAAGCCTAAAACATTTACTATGTTGTCTTTTACACAAATACATTTTCCTACCTTTGCTCTTGATATATCAAAAAGCATATGATGTGGTTTTTGTACTTGCTATGAAACTGTTATTGGGGATGTAATTTTGTTCAAGTTCTTCACTTGAAAAATTCCCTTAGAATTTAGAATCAGGGAAAAATGTATTGCTCTTGGATTGGTCTTTTCTCTTCTACTGAGTAATAGGTATTATGTAGCCCATTATATTTCCCCTTTTGTCCTGGTTGCTAGGATGCTCAGAACCAACGGGAACTTCAGTTATAGCCACTGATTAGTCTTCATGGCTTTCTTACTTGCTTTTTTCACTTTTAAGGTTATTACATTCTATCATAGTAAGCCTATTGCATTTGTATGTTCCTGTAAGATGCCTCTAATCTTTCCTTTTCCCTCCTTACTTCCTTCTTTTCTTTTGTGAGTGGGAAGTGGTGCGACTAATTAAATCAACAGATACACTTCGAGCCTGGGCCATATTCTAGGTCCATGAATTCTGCAAGTTTACTCCCAGCTGGGTGCAGAAGAAATCCTTTCAACACAGCGTCTCTCAGACTTCAAAGGGGGCAGCTCCTAGCATTGACAGGCAGTACGGTTCAGTGGTTAAGACCACGGCACCAGGGGCCTGTGTACCTGTGGCAGAGGGAGTAGGATGTATGAGTTAAAAGTGTGCATTGCGGCATTAGAGAGGGTGAAGGCTGAGTTCCATCTCTGTTACTACTAACTACGAGACTTTACTCTTTTGAGCCTCAGTTTTCTCATTTCTGAGGTCGGATAATAACAATATCTGTCTCATGGGGTGGTTGTAAAATTTAAGTATAATGTGCAAGGGCAGCAGCAGGCCCAGGGCCTGACACAGAGGATGTCCAGCAAACACTTACAGGCATGTGACTTGCTCTAGGCTGCCCAGGGAGTGAGAAGCTCAGTGGAAATCAAATCTACCTCTCCTGACCCCAGGCCAGTGACCTGTCCGCTAAACCAGGTGATGTGTTTCCGGGGCTGGAAAATGCATCTGTATTTTAATGGTCAGTGGCCTCCTGGAAACAGTGCCTTGGTCCAATGGAGAGACTCCAATAGTAGGATTTCTGGAGAGACATTTCTGACGTTTTCCAGATCCTCTGTGTTCAGCCTGCCAACTTGGCCCCCAGGGGACTCTTTGTCCATGCCTTTGCCTCACCCACCCCTCTCCAGGAGCTCAGCAGGGTCTCACCTGTGCCACAATTTCCAGATGTTTTAGCCAGAGGGCACTCGGTCCCAGGAGCCTCCTGCTTTCTGGGCTCTAGGCTGGGCTGAAGTGGGGATTCCCAGCCCCCCAGCACCGCTGTGGATGTGGGGGTGTTGGGTGACTCCTGGCTTGGAGACTCGTGGTCTGGGGAGCTTGCAAGAGCTTGGTGGAAGAGCGAGGAAAGGTTTCCTGGGGGGGAATGACAGGAAAGAAATGACTATTTACTGAATATCCATTCTATTTTAGGTGCATACGGTTGGAACCTTCATAGCTATCCTGTGAGATGGGTGTTAGTAATACTAGTTTTGAAACCATGTAAATGTAGAGAGATAATTTTATTCTCTTAGTAGCTTGTCTGAAACTTCTTGGCGGGAGTACAGTGTGGACAGTGTATATTAGGTAGAAAGATCTTTTCTTTCCCCCCCTTGAGATAAGGTCTCTCTCTTGCCTGGGCTAGAGTGCAGAGCGTCATCATAGCTCACTGCAGGGTCAAACTCCTGGGCTGAAGTGATCCTCCCACCTCAGCCTCCCAAGTAGCTTGGACTGTAGGCATGTGCCACTGCACCCAGTCTGAGGTGGAAAGATCTTGATGAACCACTTGGAGAGTTGAGTTCCCCTTTTCAAGTAACAATAAATAGGTACTGAGTGGCATTCTAGGAAGGGTGGTTTGTCTTTACTGCCAGGTGCTGCTTTGCTAGGCACTGAAATTTGAGCTATGCAAGTTGAGGGCAGAGCAGAATTGCTCTGTGTCATAGAGAAGGGAAGAGCTAGTAAGACTGGGTACTGCATGGGGGAAGGGCGAGAGAGAAGAATGCTGGTGGGGGCATAGGAGGGCCCTCTGTGGTGAGAGATGTGAGCAGTTTAACCCCATCACCTACAATATCTTCAGTAGAATTTACATCATGCACCTGGACTTTTGTGCAAGTGGATTTTTTGTGTGGCACTCAAAGAGGTGCAAATTCTGTACTATGGAGTGGGAGGAGGCATGAGGGGTGGAAACTGAGTAGGATGTAGGCTCAGAGGAGGAAAATGAGACACAGGGGGTGGAGTGACTTGTTCCATGTCACACAGCAAGCTGGTGAAGTCAGGGTGAAAATTGAGGGCAGTGGAGTCTGAGCCTGTGACCATTACTGCAGGGCATGGGGTGGTAGAGGTGGGAATGGGCACAGAAGGAAGGGAAAGAGAAAGGGGCCAGGTGGGGACTGTCACAAAGCAGCAGCAGGGTGAGGAGGAAATCACTGCACCAGGAATGGATCGTTCTAGGTTCTAGCCTTTGTTCTGCCACTAAATGCTGTGTGAGCTTGGACAAATGAGCTGCTCTCTCTAGCTCTTCTACTTTGGGAAGAGGTGGCCACTTTGATGTGTCATGAGAAGAGGAAGAGCCAAGGGTGTAGCTGAGGTTTTCAGCCTGAGTGATTCAGGATGGCAGAGACCAAAATAAGAGAAGTCTGGTGAGGGAAGTGGGTTGGGCTGAGAAATGAGCCTAGCCTCTTCTTGGAGCCCATCTGGAGAACAGAGTCCTCTTGAACTTCTGGACCACCCTGACCCCAGGGATCTTCATAGCCCACCAAGATTGTGAGCTGAACTCTGCCTGGGAAAGGACCACTTCACACATGGTACCCAGTTGGGTGAGACCCACTACCTGATCTACATGGGTCTCAGTTTCCCCATCTGTCAAATGGGGTGGGGTACAATCTCAGCACTGGCAGGTCCCTGAAAGATATTTTGAGGCCTACTGCTCTCACCACCCCATCCTGGCTCCTCCACACTTCCTCTGCTGTTCCCCATTCCCGGTCCCCATGCAGGTACATGCTCATCCAGGTGGAGACCCGCTGGCTGACTCACAGCCCTACCCAGGACTCTCAGCCCAGCTCAGCAAGCCTCACCTCTGAAGTGGTGTCCAAATGTGTGAGGCAGCCGTCTAGAAATGCTTCTCCTTTCTGAGACCTGGGGGTGCCCCAGGGACTCAGGACCCCAGAACCTCAGGACAGCGGTGGAGGTGGGCTGGCTGGGGGACTCCAGGTTGGGTGCACTTGGGGAGGAGAGGCATGGGGGGAAGTCGGCTGCAGGAAGGAGACAGAAAAGTTGGGGATGTGTCAGAGGGGGAGGGGCAGGAGCCAGGAGACTGAGGCCAGGGTTCTTTGTATTAAGCAGGTCTCCTGTCTCAACCAAGAGAGGTCAGGAGAAACCAGTGAACCCACTGCAGACCTCTGCAATCTATTCCACAGGCTCATCTGAAGAATGATGCTCTGATAGACACTGCTGGGCAAAAAGTACTGGTCTGGAATCCACGAAATTTGTGTATCTTTCCTGGTTCTGACTCTACTCCCTGTGTAAGTCACTACTCTTCTCCCATTTGGGAATAAGAACCTCTGCCTCCCAGGGCTGCTAATGGTAATAATAGCAGCAGCAACAATAGCAACAAGAGCTCTTATTTACTGAGCACTTACTACATATCAGAGTCTGTGCTGAATGTTTAACGTGGATTACTCTTTTCACCCTCGCACAGCCCAAGGAGGTGGGCTCTTGCTCTCCCATTTTATAGATGGAGAAATAGAGGCAGAGAGTGGTGAAGTGATTTGCCCAGGGTGGTAGTGCCAGGACTGGAAGCTGCTTCTGCCTGATTCCCAAGTCTGTGACCATAACTACAATGCCAGGCAAGTGCCCCACCTGGGAGCTGGGCCTGAAGCCCACACCCACCTTTCCCAGCACCCTTGTGGATGTCGGCATCTCCCTCCCAGGCACTGTGAGGACCACAAAGGGGCCTGGGAATGCACTTGAATAGAAGAGGGTGTGGGGCTCTGGGGCCCAGCAAGGGCCCCCCAGCTCCAGCCTAGTCTGGGGCCTTGATCCCTCCTTTGATAGGGTGGTCCCAAGTCACTGCCCACACAGGGCTCAGTGGTGGTGGTGCGCCTGGGGGGAGCAGCAGGGGCCAGGAGACTACAGCAGGCAGAGGGGCCCTTTGTCCACTCACCTAACAACAAGTCCTCCTTTTCCTGGGCCTGGGCACAGGGCAAGTGCAGGCCCATCTGCCCCCAGGTGTGGCGGGCCAGGTCCCAGGCCCGCTGCTCCCCATACCGAGCCACCAGGCGTGAAGCCACCTCCATGCCACTGATCTTCTCTGGTGGAGCTGTCGGTGCGCCGGAAGAGCCCCCGGAGAGTGCTTCACTGGACAACCGAAGCAGGAACTCCTCCAGCTCCCCCTTCCTCAGTAGCTCCAAGTAACAGCCCAGCTGCCACTGGGGTCTGCTGGACATCTTTGAACCAGAACGGGGGCACTGGGGGATGTTCAGGGGGCGGAGGAGGTGGATGGGTGGTGAGGGGCATCAGGCAGGCAGAGGACAGTGGTCTCCTTTGCCTTGGCCCCTCCCATCTCCCAATGTGAGACTCCCACTGGGATCATTCCTCTTGGCTTGGTAAACTCCTATTCAGCATTCAGAACCCAGTTTTGTAAACCCCAGGGCATCTGCCAATAGATGGTGCTGGGAGAGGGGAGGGGAAGGGGAGTGGTAGGAAAAGCCATGGGAGGGAGGCGCCCAGAGGGGATGAAAAGACACTGGAAGAAGTCAGGTTATGTGGGGGTGCTGGGGTGGGGCCCAGGGGCGGCAGAGAGGGCGATGGGAGGGGGGATGGGAAGGTGGGGGATGGGGTGCGGGTGACACTCACAATTCTGTGTTCCTCAGATTCTTCCTTCTCCTGGGACCAGGACTGCTGGGATTAATCTTTGAGCTGCAAGGCTGGTAGGAGGTGGGCTGGGGGAGAGGCAAGGCAGGGGGTGGGCTTCCAGGGTCCGTGGTCTCTTCAGACCTCTCTTGGCCCTGGGACACCAACCAGCAACAACAGCCCCCAGCCGGCCAGAGCAGGAAGAAAAAGTCATCCAGAGGAAACCCATGGGGGGGTGTGGCCAGGGGAAGGGGGAGCAGGATAGCGCCAGTAGAGCACAGACTCCGAGCCAGCTATCCAGACAGGCTGTACCCACAGGCAGGCCAGGGACACGGGCCCAGACGGGCCGGTGCTGCTGCAGGTGCAGACCATACAACACAGTGCACGCATCTTCACGCAGGCACCCGCCAGCCCATCACCCAGAGCCTGCCTGCAGAGCTAGGGAGCAGACTTTCCTGGCACATGAGTGTGCCGCCCAGCCCCAGGCTCTCAGGATGGGTGGGGCCCCTGTGTCTGCACAGCTTCTTGTTGGGAAACATGAGAGCTGGGCCAGGGAGCATCCTTCCCAGACTTTCATGGTTTTGGGGGCTTCCTGAGCCCCATTGCTCATCCTGCCATGCTTCAAGGGGCACTGAAGTGTGTGTCCCAGGCCCAGGGGGCTGTGTGCTTTGTGAGTGGCCTGGCACTCAGCTAGTAAACATTTCCACCCGAAAGCGGAACAGCCCCCGTCTCATCACTGCAAAGCCAGGCCTCAGGGGGCTAGGCGCGGACCTTCTTCCTCTTTTGTAGAATCAGCAGAGGTTGAGGTCTCCAGGCTGAGGAATGACATTACCCAACTCATTCGCTGTTGTGTAATAAATGGCACCAGGAGTTTCTGGAGACGCCTTGATTCGACCTGGGCTGGTAGAGCCCAGGCTTCAGCCCATGGCTTGCGGGGACCCTTACTCCTTGTGTGGCTGATTCACTTCTCCGAGCCTCAGTTTGCTTATCTATTAAATGGGACATCATAGGTTTGCCAAGAGGCTCAAATTCAACAAAAGCTCTTCATAATCATTAAATATATTAGATAAGTGTTAGGTTTTTTTAATGGCCGATAAATACATTGTAGGACATTCTAGCATCAGACTTGCCAGAAGTGGAAAGCCCTGTGCTAACAGCTGCGATGACCAGAGGGATCTGAGCACTCCATGGAGGACCCTGAGACCCCCCTGTGGTGGGAGGAATGTCCTCGGGGAGGGGTGTGTGGGCTTTATATCCCCCTCTCATGACACCAGCCAGTTGTGATGCCAGCTCTCCGGACACCAACTGGATGTCTGGAGTTCAATTCAATTCACCAGACATCTCAGTAGCATACAGAAGACACTCATCACTCTGGAGATTCCAGGGGTTTTAGGAGTTATGTGCCAGGAACTGGAGATAAAGACCAAATATTTACTTTTTATTATATCACAAGGGAGCTCCTAGAATTCTTCTTCTTTTTTTAAATTTCAAAATATTAAAGGGGTACAAATGTTTTAAGTTACATGGATCATTTTTGTAATGCTTGAGTCCTGGCTATAGGTGTGCCCATCACCCAAATAGTGTTCACAGTACCCATTAGGTTGGTTTATTCCTTTCCCCTCCGCCCCTGCCCCTTCCCCTCCCTTCCTCTCCACTGAGTTTTACTTCCTTCTGTGCACTTGTGTGCTCATTGGTTAGTTCCAACTTAATAGTGAGTACGTGTGGTGTTTGTTTTTCCATTCTTGAGATACTTCACTAGGAGAATGGTCTCCAGGGCTCCTAGAATTCTGAGTATGTGAGAGACTCCAGGTCTGGAGGCCAAGGCCAGGCAGGGGGAGGCCAAAGGAGCAGAACAGTAGCAGATAAATGTGCTTCCCCAGTGCATATCCCTGGCCACCACCCCAGCCAAGCAGAATCCTTAGCTACCCAATCACCAGCCCACAGTTCTCTTGGGGTGTTTCTGACCTGTGGGCACGAGCATGTGAGCTTTTGTGCCTCTAAGCTATCTAATATGAGTCTGGGACTCCTGGACTAAACTGTTCATCTCGGGCATGTCAAGAATGAAGGCCAGTGGAAGGGGGCGTGGAGGCCCAGAGAAGCACAGGGATCTGCTCAGGTCACATAGCAGGTCAGTGGCCAAAGATCTTTCCTCTTCAAGTCCACTCTATTTAGTCCTAGGTCAGCAGGATTTGGAGGGAAGGAACATGGGCTTTGGAGTCTGCCTTTAGCAGTGTTGCAGTTTCGGACAAGTCGTTTAACTTTCTAGGCCTCAGTATCTACATCTATAAAATGGGGTAATAATACCTACTTCATAGCATATAAAACCAAATAATGCACTTGAATGCAATAGGCACAGCTGCTGGAGCACTTAGTAGGTGCTTAATACAAATTGACTTATCCTGCCTCCTCTTTTTTTTTTGTTTTAATTTTGCCTGCCAAAATTTTACTCATTCTTTTAGGGCCAACCCAGATGACACCTCCCACGACCCATTAAGCACATTCCCGGATGCCTTGCAGTTCCGTCACCTGTCTCTGGAGGCCAGGTTGCTCAACGGAAAGCCCAAGAGCTTTGGAGCTGGTGGGTCTGGACTCTGATGCTGGCTCTGCCCCTTGTTGACCGTGACCTCGGACAATACCTGCCTCTCTGTATTTTGTCTTTACAGTGAGGAAAGGATAGCCACGTCCCAAAGTCCTTGTGAGAGTTAAATGAACAAATACGAACGTGCCCAGTACAGGACCTGGACCTAAGTTGCAGAGGGTCTCCAGATGTCAGTTACCTTCTCCTTTTAAGATCCTGGCTTCCTCCGAGGCAGGTAGCTGTGTCTTGCCTTTCTGGCATCTAGAAAAGTAGCTCAATGCTTTGCACAACCTGAGAATTCAGTTAATATAATTAATGAAGGAGTAATTTAAATATTACTGTTAAATTTTAATCTTGCAAGTAATATGTGGATACAGTTTCATTGTTAAAACTCCAAGAGACACAGACATTGCTCCTTTACCTTCCCAGTCCCAGGCCCCTCCAGAGAGGTTATGGGTGTTCCCAACACTTTGTGTGTCCTTGCACACATACACACACACACACCCCCCCACACCCTTTCAAAGCACCCTTCAAAATGGCCATGATCACATCACCTACAGCCGTGGAGGGACACTGCCCTCCCCACCTGGCAAACGTGGAGGAGACACGGTTTAGTACGCCAGTCTCCCATGGGGGGAAAGGAGCCTTACTGCTGTTTTAGCCTGAATTTTCCAGATGAGGAAGGAGGTAGAGCTGGAGGTAGGATTTGATTGGTGTCCTGCGCTGGATGGGCCGTGGCCTGGCTTTGTTCCCAGACCCCTCCTCTCCTCTGGCTACACTCACTCCGCTCACAGCCTCATCCATTCTGTGACTTTAAATGCCCTCCATGGGCTGACGACTCCCACATTTGTATCTCTGATCTCCAGACCCTTTATCCAACACCTCCTCCGCCTCTCCCCTCGGGCATGTGGCCCTGTTGCCCACTGAACCCCTGCCTGCCTTCTCCCCTCCAACCTGCCCTGCTCACAGACTGTTCCTTTCAGTAATGAGTGCTGGGTCCAAAACATCAGATCATCTTTGTCTCCTCTCTTTCTGTCATACCTCACGCTCTCTCAGCAAGTCCCCTGACACTTGGTTTTGAGTGGGTCAGGAACCTGACCCTTCTCTGGTCCAGCCCACCGCTGGCTCTCTCCTAACTCCTGTCCAGGTGCTGACGTTGCCCCTTTACTGTCTACTCTCAGTGCACAGCCTGAATAATCCATCTACAATGTAAACTAGGTCAGGTCATTCTCGGCTCAAAACCTTCCAATCCTCTCCATCTTACTGGGAGTAAAAACCTCAATCCTCCCAATGGCTCATGAGGCTCCGCGGGATCTGGCCCCTGGTATCTCTCTGGCAGTATCTCCTCCCTTGTTCCCCTGCTGTATTCTGCTCTGGGTCTTCTTGGTCTCCTTCCTAGTGCTTGAACACACCAAGGATACTCTCACCTCAGGGCCTTTGCACTGGCTTTTCCATTCTTTTGGAATGATTTTCCCCAGATAGCCAGAGGTTTGCTACCCAACCTTCTACAAAGCAGTACCCGCACTCCCTGCTTTATTTTTCTGCAGGACACTTATCACTTGACATAGACTTGTTTATTTGTTTACTTTCTGTCACCTCCACCTGCCAATAGAAAGTTAGCTCCCTGAAGACGGGATTTAGCCTGATTTGTTCATTGTTGTATCCACTATGCCTAAATCAGTGCCTGGCGCACAATACCAGCACAATAAATGCTGCAGACAGGGAAGGTCTTTTGAACTCTTTCCTTTTTATCCTTCTAAACAGCTACTTACTCTGGCCACGAGATGGCACCCAAGTCTCATCAGTTTGGTTAACAGACGCCCGGCGGGACCTCTGAGTCCTGGATTTTTAAAGTTGTCCCTGTTTCTGGTGTTTGGGTCTTTGTTCCCTTTCACTAGGGCCCCTTAGGAGCACATTAAAACCTACTCTCATTCAAGTCATGCTACTTTCAATTAAAAATTAACCTATGAGGATAATCCACCAAAGTAAAGTGATACTTTCTCCATATATTCAAACTATTATGACTTAAATCCAAATCTGGATAACTTCTGGATCAACCTCCTTCTGGGATGCTTGATGTAGAAATATCCATTCCCTTCAGAAGTGCGGTCGGAATTATGAACGCAGCAGGATAATCTCTGTAGTTTGACAACTCATTTCCCCAAAGTTGGTGATTAGGCTTAGATAAAACTGTGCACTGAACACCAGTAGTTGAAATCTTTTGTTAAAAAATATAGTCTAGTTCAACCAGTCCCCCTCTTCCCCTGTGCCTGCTCTTCCTTTCCCTCCTAATTCTTCCTCCGGTGTGGGTGAAGGAGATGTCAGCACTTGGTGTCCCGTGAACTTGACAAGAATACGTGCAGACACCCACGTCATCATCTTCCAAGAACAAACAATACCCAAAGGACAGGTCAATTTACATCATTTGCAATAGAAAACACCTTCTTACTCTGCCTATTCTCATTTGACTTTCTTAACTGCATTTAAGTCTCAATCAAGAGCAATGATTGGTTCCTGCCTTACAGGCCTAAAACATCCACCAGTGGGGGTCCTCCTAGTGTGCCTTAGGGCAAGGCACCCTAAGAGGAAGAAGTCATGCATAACTTTTTGAGACCATTTTTACTTTGAAAACATTTCAAACGTACAGAAAAATGGCAAGAGTTGTGCAGTGAACTCCCATATAACCTTTACCTGGATTCACCAGTTATTAACATTATGACATTTGCATCCTAACTCTCCCTGTCCATATACTATTGTTTTATTTTATCTTTTAGTGGTTTTTTTTTGCTGATTATTTGAGAATAAGTTGCAGATATCATAACCTTTTACCTCTAAGGATTTTGGCAAGTGTTTAGTAAGAATAAGGACATTTTCTTACACAACCATAGTACGATGATCAAATTTGGGAAATTTAACATTGATATAATACCACTATCCGATTACATGTAACTTTTAAAATGACATTTCTGCTTGTTCTTTAATTATTAGAACTACTTACAAAAATACAATACAGAAATATATACAGTAAAGAGTAAAAAATGTTCTTTTGGCTTTCCCCACCATGGTATCTACTTCCCAGGGATAATCAGTGTCATGCGTTACATGAATATTTCAGTGTTACATGAAAAAAAAACCACAATTTTACGTGAATGCAGTTATTTCTCTATGTACTACATGTATAAGACCTAATTTTTTTGAGTTATTTTTTTCTCTTAAAATATATTGCAGATCCTTCCACGTTAGTACATATGGATCTAAGTCATTCTTTTCCTGTTTTAAACATTTTTTTGTTTTATTTAACTTATGAAATAAAACTGCACCCTTTTTTTTCTCCCCTGGGGAAATCACAGGGGTCAGCACATCCCGAGTGCAATGGATAAGCCTCACCCTGGGAAGCTCACCTTTGTGATCATGGTATCTCCCTTGCCAGGTGAGTGTAGCACCCTTTTTAAAATTGTATAGTATTTCATAGTTTGGATGTACTATAATTTATTTAATTAATCCAATTTGATGGAAATCTAGCTTGCTTTCATTTGCATTTTGCTGTTACCAACCACACTGCGATAACCCACTTGGTCACGCATGTACCTTTTTGCACACATGTGAGTACCTCTAAGGGATAGAGTCCTAAAAAAGGAATTTCTGGATTGAAGAGCTCACACATTTAAAAATTTTGGTTCAGAATTGTGCTTTTCTTGGAAACTCGCTTATTTTTCTCTTTCAAGCACTGTATCAAGCAATTGGACATATACCTCTTTGATTTGTTTTCTAGAAAGCTTTTGAGTCAAAAGTTTGGCCCATCACTTAAAACTATACACACAGGCTGGGCGCAGTGGCTCATGCCCATAATCCTAGCACTTTGGGAGGCCAAGGCAGGAGGATCACTTGAGTTTGAGACCAGCCTGGGCAACATAGTGAGACTCCATCTCTACAAAAAAATAGAAAAATTAACTGGGCATGGTGGCACGAGCCTGTAGTCCCAGCTACTTGGGAGACTGAGGCAGGAGCATGGCTTGAGCCCAGGAATTTGAGGTTGTGGTGGGCTATGATGACACCACTGCATTTTAGCCAAAGCAATAGAATAAGACCATGTCTGAAAAAACCCCCCAAAAAACAAAAAACAAAAAAAAATCTACTGCATGGTCACCAGAAAGAAAGAAAAAATATAAGAAAAGGTTTAAAAAAACCCCCAAATCATATATACATACAAAGTTCGATCTTAAAGCACATTAATTTGTGTACAACCTTAATTCCTGGCTTCATCTTATGTCCTCCCTAGTCTCATTTTAATTGTGCTTGACATACATACTAACTTAATAAAATGTTTATTTTGTCTTATATCTTTATATGCATGTAAATTTGTGCACTCAGTCCCTCCAGGACAAAATGGTCTGTGATTACGTAAAATGGTTGAATTGAGGTTTTTGACGATAGTCCTGGAAGTGGGGAGAGGGGCAGATGACAACATCTGTTGAGTGGGGTCTATTTTATGCTGGCGCTTTGCAGAGCTAGCTTACTTCATCTTCCCTACACTTTTCTAAGATTGAGATTATCATCCCTATTTTGCAGATGAGAAGCAGATCTGTGAGACACCAGAGCCTCCTCCCAGGCATCGCAATGCCTCCGATGTGCTGAAAGGTGTGCTCTTGGGGTGACCAGCCAGTGCATCCCCCTCTAACACGTGTGTCCTTCTGTCACTGCCAAGGCTGCTTCTAAAGGCAGTTGGGATGTGGGATGTGCACCTTGAGCTTGCTCTTGCCTTTACACTGGGGGAAGCCGGAGCCCCTCAGAACACATCTGTGCCCAGTGCATTGAGTGGATTGTGGACCATCTCTCCCCCTGGAGGCTTTCAAACTAGAACATACAAAAGTCAAATGATGACCTCTGAGTGCATCCAGCCCCATTGATGTCAATTAAAACAAAGGGGCTTTAACTGCAGCAGGAGGAGCTGGGATTACCCCTGGGGTAGGACCTGTGCCCAGCCAGAGGTGCTAAGAGCAGGAATGAGTTAGGGGAGGTAAATGTGGAATTCATTTCTAGGAGCCTATAAGAACAGGCCAAATCCTCAGCCATCTGGGGCGTAGTGTGGAGAATTAATGAGGCCCCTTTTGACAGCCCTGCTAAGCCTCCCTAGAACACTGCAAATCCACAATGTCAACTGGTCATTAAATCCCATTACTCTAGGCCCTGTTTCTTGACAAAATTTGGTTTAGGCCAGTAGATGGTGATAATTCAGCAGCAATAAGCCCGTGCAGGGCTTCTTTGAGCCACAAGAGAATGCATTAAAAGCAGTCCGGAAGGCTGCTTCTGGGACCAAGTAGGGGAAGCATTTTTGTGAGTCCACTGCTGGGTGAGGTGCAATTAGCAGATATCACTATGGGATGCCTCTCCTGCGGATCTCCTAGGCTCCTGCTGTGATCACTTTTGATCAGACCAGAGGATAGGGCCTTGCTGCCCAGTAGATCTTGGGCAGATGAAGTGGGTCCTCTTTCTCAAGAGGTGTGGCCTGGAACAATCGGACCAAGGCCTATTGATCTGCAGAGCTTCTCCCAGACCAGGGAGGCCCATGGCTGCAGGAATACCACCTGCTGGGAGATGCTGCTGATCTTTTATGTGTTCTTGCCTATCCCCTAGACTCTAACTTCCTTGAGTGCAGGAATTATGTCTATGCTGTACACCACCACACTCCCAGTGCCTAATACAATGTGCTGGTGGTGTGTGGTAGAGGCTCAATATGTATTTGTTGAACAAAGGAATGAGTGAACAGTAGGACAAGAGACAGCTTCATGGAGCTGTCTAGGGCTCTTAGCAGCACCCAGCTTCCTTTTGCAGATTGGTCTTTTGCTTACTTGCCTTCTTCCTGGGGCTTTGCAGCAACACCTGCACACAACCTGTCCCTAAGACGTATTTACTGAATCATGTACTGCCTGGACAGTCTCCCTGTGGCCCTGGTGGCCACCAAGTAGCCTGATGAGTTCGGTCCACAAGAGTGACTCTTTCTGCACAGAACCAAATGAGTTAAATGCCTCATTCTCATCTGTGTCTGTGGAGTTGTTAAGTTCTTAATTCCAGTCCCTTCCATGTCACTACAGTGAAGGCTGTACTGTGGGAAGGAGCTAGAGATGGTGCGGGAGCAGTGAGCTGGGGCCAGATTTGTAAAGGGCTTAAGGCATGAATTCATGGGCAGGGAGTGTGCCTTGTCCACTTCTGAATGCTCACAGTGTCCTGCACAATTCTAGGCACAAAGTAAGTACTCAGTAAAAGATGCGTCATTTTTCACTGTGCAGGATTGTGCAGAGGATATGAAAAATGTGGATCTGGCTCTAAGCTCAGCCCCCTGGAATGGCTCAGTTAATATTCTCTGAGGAGTAGGATCCTGAGGAGTAGGATGAAGGATCTCTGTTTACATTTATCTCTTCTTTGTATTTGTTTATTTACATATGGATTGACTAAAAGAACCAGTTCTTGGTTCTTCTGTGTTTTTTTCTCACTATCTCAGACTCTCGTACAATGCAAGGTTAAGACAGAGAGGGAGGGGAAAGGTAAGAATCAGCAAGAAAAGCTAGAGCGAGGGGAGGGAATCTAAGACCAGGGACTGAAGTTTGGCAAACAGGCTCTGGGGAAAGTAGATTTCTGCTGCCAGCTCAGAAACCAGTGAGTGAAGAGAGAAAATTTCAGAGCCATCAATATAGATGAACCAAGAGGTGGATACAGGGAGAGATTTCGGGAAAATGACTCGAACCTTGCTCTGGTGTGATGCAGGGAACTCTGAACTCTGTGTCTAATGTGCATCTGCAGCAAACAGAGTCCCCAAGGCCTGGTACCACCGGACAGGGCATTGGGCATCAAAAGGCCAGCCTCCCTCGGCGCACAAGCTCTGGGCCACCCATGCTCAGGGCTCTGGGCTCAGCTCTGATCTCTGCCCCACCTTGGAAATGCACTGAGACAGCAGAAGCCCAGTGACAGGCACCTGGATCCCTCACCATCCCCCACAGGACTCTGTCCCCAAGACTGCTCACTTCCAGCCTCTGGTCCTCCTCTCCGTCTCCTCTGCACATTGCCATTTCTTTCCTGGATTACTGTGATAATCGCCTCTCAAACTCTCCTCCCCACCTCTGGTCCTGCCACTTCCACCCCATCCTCCACAAAGGCAGCCAGAGAGACCTTTCTGGAACACAGACCTAATCATGCCACAGCCCTCAAGAAACCCCTTTGATGACTCCCCACTGCTGTGTGGCACTCAAGGTCCTTTAATCTGGTCTGCGTTTCAGGCCTTTTCTCTGTCCCTCTCCCCATGTGCCCTCTGCGCCAGCCTTGCCTTCTCTGTTGGGTCCCCAGAACCATCGCATCCTGTCACCCACTTGTGCCTTCACGCAGACTTTCCCCTCTATCTGGGATGCCTTTTTGCTGTGTGATGAGCTCCTTCTCCTCCAAGGTCCAGTTCAGATGTCACCTTTTGCGGGAGCCTCCCGTTTCCCCAGGCACAGTTCCTTCTTGGGCTTCACTTAAATTATTTGTTTCTTGTGATAGATAGCTAAGCACTTGTCCAGCTCCCCTCTGCCCCAGACCGTGAACTCCTTGAGAACAAGAATTATATCTCATTTCTTTCAGTGTTCCCTCCCACTGCCCAGCAGAGTGCCTGGCACATATTTGTTGCATGGTAAGTATTTGGAGAATTGTAAAATTGATTGAGCCCATAAGGTGCACATAGCAGGCTGCCTTGTGAAGACAGACTCTTCAGCCTGGAGGACAGAGCCAAGAAAGGACAGAACCAAATGCCATAGAACATGAAGGAGAACAGAAGGGGCTACATGAACTACCGGCATCTGTCTGTCCCTTGGTCCCTAGGCTGGTCATTGCTCCTTGGTTTTGGATCCATCCCCTGCCTTTCTCCTGCAAGCTGTGTTTCCCAGATGCCCTTGGCCCTGGTGTCTGTCTAGGTTTGGCAGGAGGTTGGAGCGTGAGAGGAAGGGGGAAGTCAGGGCATTTCCCCTTTCACTCCTGCTCTGGGCAGGGGAGGGCATTTTCTGGCCATGGCTGCGTCTGCACAGCTGTTCCAGGTCCCTGCTGGACAGCCCCACCTCCTGCTGTCCCACCTTTTGCTAGCAAACCCTGCTGTGGTTCTAGCGCAAACTGGATAGCCCTGGCTTCTCGGTTTTGGTAATACCATCATCCCCTGTGTCCTGCAGCCACAGAGAGGACACTGGCCTCTTGCTGTTGCCATGTTTTGGGTTGCTTCGCCGTCCCTGACTGGCTTCTTAGTCTTCCCACCCTCGGTACGGCTCATCCTCCCTATTAAACCCCCTGTGTTTGAAGTCCTAGAGTGGTTTCAGTTTTCCTGACTAGACCTGGACCATCAGAGTCTTCAGCTAAAGGTTCAGTCCTGGGGCTCCTGGACCAACCTCTGCCCTTGGCTCTACCCACAGAGGTCCCTTGCCTTGACCACAGTGGCCCTGCAAGCCAGCCCTTGGTAGCCCTTAGAAGCACCAGAGTAGTCCCTGCTGCTACATGCCTTATGGTTTCCACTGGGTGATTTGGTGCTCTGGATCCTTGCCTGTATCAACCCTTCCCTGCCCATTGGTTCTTACAGAGGAGGATCCTGAATCCTGGCAGAGCAGGGGAGGGGCTTGCTGCAAGACCACAGCCCACATGTAGCCATGACTTCCGGGATGCTAATTACCTTCTGTGCCTTGACACTTGGAAGAGGAGTGTTTGAAACACATTCAGAGTGTAGTAAGCTTCAGCAATTCATTACGCCAAAAGCTGGTGCCAACAGGAAAGATAAAACCTTCCCTGAGAGGCCTGGCTGAACTCAGCAATTGATCTGTGTAGGATTATTAAGGGAAGTGAGTTTGTTCTGCAGACATCCCCACTATGGAGCAGTGATAACGTGCCTTAAGGGACCCCATCGGAGGCAGTGCCTGGGCTGAGTGGGCCCAGGGCTGACCCTACTGGTGGTTCTCATGCTCCTTTGTGGGCTGGTAGGGGGGTGAAGAGACTCTCCCCAAGCTCTGGTGGAGTTAGAGGCGCAGGGACTGAGATGAGGGGAGCAGGGCTGCAGAGATGGACGGGCTGCTCCCGGGAAGTGTCTGGGACCAGGTGAGAGCTTCCCCTGCCGTGGAGAAATGAAAATATTTAAAGCTTCAATTTGACAAGTAAATATGAGAGAGGAGGAGAGAAAAAGCTAAGAGAGTATGAGGAAAAGAGATCTGGGGACCAGAAAAAGGCAGGATGTTTCTCCAAAGGTCATTGAGGAGATGAGATGGCAGGAAAGCGAGGCACTCAGCACGCAGGGCGCTGATGCCCATTCCACAAGACAGGAGCTTTGGCCTCATTGATTCAGTCCCTCCACATGCCAGGTTTGTGGGACTGCAGAGGTGAACAAGACACACTTCCTGCTCTTTGGGTACTGATGCTCCATCTGTGGAGACTGAGAATAAAGCAGATCACGGCAACTCAGTGTGATAACTGCCCTGCCACCTGGGCATGCCTGTTGCCGTGGAAGTTTGAAGGAGGAGGAGCACCTAGGTTAGGCAAATGTGGGAGGCCAGGGAAAGCTTCCAGGAGGAAGGGATTTCTGCGTGGAGTCTGGAAGGATGAACGGCAGTTATGCAAGAAAAGAGGAAGCAAGGGGTGGGGAAAGGTGTGGCAGGCATCTGGAGAGTGGTACCCAAAGGCCTGGAGTGAGAGAGAGCAGGGAGTGTTTTGGGAGCTGGGTGGGTGATGCTGTTGGGGGCGCTGGGGAGGTAAGTGGTGGTGGAGGTTGCCCTGGAAAGCCTGATGCTACACTGGGAGTTTGGACTGGGCTCCTGGAGCAACGGGGAGCTGATAAAGCAACGTGGCAGAGGGGTGTTGCAATCAGATGTATGATTTAGGAAGATTACCCCGGCTGCAACGGGGATGTGTGGCGAGAGAGTGGTGAGACTGAGGCCAGCTGTAACAACCCGCAGGTAGAGGGAGCCAGTCCCCTCCCTGAGCAGGATGTGTGGGGAGAGAGCGGTCTTGGGGAGCTGCTTTGGGAGCAGAAGTGGCAGAGAAGTCAGCTGACCTGGCTCCGAGACGTGCATCCCAAGCTGTTGTGTGGCGGGGCCAGCGGGGTGTGATTCAGTGGGGCCAGAGCTTTGCAGGTGGAGGCAGAGATTTAATGGCTGCTGATGAGTTGTGACAGTGAGGGTTTTTCGGGAATGTATGTGAAGGAGGCATCTCTATACAGCTAAATTCCTTTATTAACTTAATGAGTTTGGCTGCTTTCCTGGAAATGCAAGTGCCATTTGGCACCAGCGCTGCTGCTTCAGAAAGGGTGTCATTAAACTAAGAATCTGTAGGAACGCACAATAGCGATAAACGAAGCTGCTCGGAGATTACACAGCATCACGCAGACTTTGCAAGGACCTTCAGAACAGAGAACACTCACTGTGAGGTCGGTACCCAGTTAGGGGCTGAAAGTGGGGGTAGTGGAGATTATTCCAGTCAATGCAGGTAATGTTGGGTAATATTGGGAGGGCTAATATTAAAGTCACTTCAAAGTTGAAATATAAACTTTGAATGAGTCAAAACACCCCCCGGGCTTTCTCCATCCCCCATTTGCTGATGCACCTTCAAGTCCAGGTTTCTAAAGGCAGGTCCCAAGTGTCATGGTTTTGTTCTTTCTATGTTCCAGCTTTGGATCAGATTGTCCTGGTGGTTCCTAGATCCACAGGGAGGAAAACTTGAGGGAAATTATTTCTTCCAAACACCAGACCAGATTTGGAACACCAAGGGCTGAGACTAGAATCACTGGGTAAGTTGGGAACAGAAATCTCTCTTCCTGTCCCTTTTGTTCCTTGGAATGGGAAGGGCCTTGAAACCAGGGGGAGACTTTGGAAGTTATTGGGCTTTTGAATTTATGATATAATTGTGAAACCCTCTCTCTCTGAATTGAGTTTGAACCTGAGAGTTGGATGTGGACACTGTGTGACAATAAAACCTTCCCTGATGATGTCAGCCAAAGGACTTTATCTTAATTCATCTGATGCCAGATCCCCAGGAGCCACAGCTGCAGAAAGAATGGGACCAAGTAGCCATAACGACCTCCTCTTCCTGACTACCTGCTATGTGCCAGCCATTCTCTCTAATGCTCACAACAAGCCTATAATGGTGGTATATTGGTCTTTTGCAGCTGAGAAGCTGAGGCTCAGAGAGGTTAAGTCACTTGGTAAAGCCCACCCAGCTGGTAGGTGGTGGAGGTAGGGTTAAACTCAGAGTGTTTTATGCCCAAACTGGTGTTTTCCCCACCCACCTGTCCTTGCTGATAAGGAAGGTATGTACTGGGGAATCCACGTAAAGTCAGGTTTGCGCTCAGCCCAGCTGAGAAAAGCATCTGTGATTCCCTCCGCCCCCTCTTGGCTCCCATCCCAGGCAAGGATTCCACATGGTTGGGTGCTTTTATAAAAATTTTATTTTTCAATTACATGCTCATTGTAACAAATCCAAACAATACAAAAGTGGATAAAGTAGGTGGAGAAAGGCTCTCCTCCCCCTCCCAGTTGCAGACCTTTTCCTATGCTTCTGACACGTTGGAGTGTGGTTGAAGGTGCAGGCTCAGGGTGCAGATGGCCCAGCCCAAATGTGGGCTACCACTTACCAACTCCACAACCCTGGGTGCATATCTTTTGTGTGCCTCAGTTTCCTTATCTGCAAAATGGGATAATAGTACTTATCTCATGTGGCTGTTGCAAGGATTAAATATTTAAATAAATGTCTGGCAAAGAATAAGCATTTAATAAATCAATAGCTATTTTTATTAAATATGGCTTTTAAAATCCAAAATGAGTATTAACACTATACATATTGTGCTGCAACTTCCTTTTTCACTTTACAATATGTTATAGACTTCTTTCCAAGTCTGTACATATGGTACTATTTTAATGGTTGTGTAGAATTTTATTTGTAGGGATGTACTATAATTTATTCATTCAGATTTGGATAGACATTTAAATTATTTCCAATTTTTCTTTTACTATTTCAAACAATGTTACACCTTGTGCTTCACATGGTTCTGCCAGTATTTCTGTAAGATAGAGTTCTGGAGCAGGATCATAAGATTTTAGGGTATTTATATTTGAAATTTGATTATATGTTTATAATTTTTTATCAAAATATGGTGGAAATATTATTCTCACTGACTGCATGATAAGAAGCCTATTTCCTCAATCTTAACCAACACTAGATTTACTCATCTGAAAACTGCTGGATTAAAGAAATATCCAAATAACTTTGCACATGATAAAGATGTTTGTACAAAAGTAAGTTAGGTCCCTACTTTACACCATGGATGTGCACACACAATATGAAAGAAATGAACAACCCAAAGAAAAAGATGGTAAAAAACATAAAGCCCCTTCAGCACAATTTTGAACTAAAGATGTGTGTACAGAGAACACTATTCAAACATTCTCTAATCCTTATGACATTTACTTATTATTACTCCCATTTTAGAGAAGAGAAAACTAAGGCATAGAAAGATTAAGTAGTTTGCTTAAGATCAGGCAGCTGGTGAGTGGTGGAACTTAGAAGCTGAACTCACACCTCCCAGGATCTGTTCTCTTTGTTCAGCTGTGCTGCCTCCACATAGAGGTCCACACATACTTTGGATTTGAAGAAACTGGTGAGGACTCAAAGAGGTGGAATCTTCACTAGACCGAGGTGCAGAGCTCTGAGTGGTTCGATTCTGTCACTTTGCATTTCCTGCATGGCTGTAGATGATTTTCCCATCTGTGATGCAAAGTGGCCACGCTGTCATTGGGAAGCATTGGGGTGGACAGAGAGCATCTTGTCCCTGTCTGCCCCTTGGGATGGAGAGACTGGGAGGCAGGTGGCGGGATGCTTCCTCTCCAGGCCATATTAGCATCCCTGTGTATTTATACCAAATAGCCCGAAGCTCCTCCTGCTCTTATTCTCTGTCCATGCCTATCTGTGTAGTAAATCGTGAGCACTTGTGCTTTTTTTTTTTTAAAGAAAATAGAATCAGAGCCTTTTGTGTTCAAAATCTAAGTGTCTATAACTCAGTGCTCTTGGATAAGAAGCTGTGTGTGGATTCCTGAAGACAGGGCTTTGAATTATTTATCAAGGAGTGGTGGTGCTTGGAACCTCAGGCACAATCAACCCCACAACAAAACTGAGTGGCTTCTCAAGATGTCTTTGTGGACACCATGGAGGACGACATGGGTCTAAATGATTGTACATGGGGCTCCTCACCATCTGGTACCTGCTCACTTTTCCAATCTCCATGTGTCCCAGTCTGCAGCCATACCCAGGTATTTACAGATTCCTGATGCATCATGTTTGCACATACTGTTCCCTCCCCTTGGATATTCCTTTCCAATTATGCACCCACAAACTCCTATGCATCTGCCAAGAGCTAGCCTGGATGTCCCCTTCTTTCAGAAATTCAGAAATATTTCCCGCCTTCCTCTGTCAGGGTCAGTAGCTGCTTTCTTTGTGAGTCTGGCTAGATACTGAACACTTCATGGGCAGAGCCAGTTTCATGTACCTATCTAGCACTAGAACAGTGTCAAGCATGCAGTCAGAGTTTGGGGTTGTTGAATGAGGGGATGATTTGGCATCAGTGGGGTGGGACATCTCTGCTTGGTCAGTACAATGTGTGTGGCACATGATGCTTATTTAATTTCAAGCACATGTGTCTAATACTTATGTGAGTGGCTTGGATAAAGATGCCCTGGGCAATGCTTTACTGATTTTGCAGGTAATGCAAACCTGGAAGTGATAACAAACACATTGAATGATTATTCAGTATTTGGAAAAAAATCTTGATAGGTTTACAGAATTGCCTGAAACAAGATGCCCCTGAACAATGGATAAATTTGGAGTGTTAGTAATATAAAGGTCTGTGAATCAATGGCTGTTGGTGGCTGGGGTGAGAAAGAAAACAAGATTCACAGGTGGCTGGGATATTAAACAGCTTCCACGTATGCTGTGGTTTTTCATAGCTTTAGGTGAGAGGAAGCTTAGAAGCATGCCTGGAAAAGAGCAGGAAAATTCAGAGTTTTGTTCATTGTATCCTTGTGATGATGCCTGCCACTTAGTAGGTGCTCAATAAATATTTGTTGAACTGTGAATGAATACTCTAGTCACCTTGCATTTACCTTCTGCTTGAAATATCCTTTGTCTACAAAATTCTTATTAGTTCTTCAAGACTAAACTCAGGAGTTAGCAACTCTAGGGCACTTTCTCCAGTGGATACTTCTCTACTGGGCTATCATAATACCCTGGTTTTAAACATAGGACTTATTATCCTGTGTGGATATTATTCATTTCTAGTATGGATCTCCCATTAGGCTAAGAGCTTAGCAAAAGCAGGGGCTGGGGTTGATTAGTCTCGGACGAACCAGTGCAGGCCATATCTTTGGTGCTCATTAAGTGTTTGTGGAATGAATGACTGAGAGATGTTGGCACATGATGCTTGTTTAATTTCCCACGGAGCTCAGTTACCTGAGAATTAGAGATGGGTCCAAGGGCAAGGTCTTTGACCATAGAGGGCAAGACTGTAGGGCATGGGTTCAAAGGCTCCCAGGGGTGTCACTACGAGCAGCATTTGGTCCAGAATCTTTAGGGAGGTAAGTGAAATAGGAGCTGGGGTGTGGCCTGTGAAAATACATAGGTTTGATTTCTAAGCTCCAATCATCCTTCAAGAGCTTGGATATGGAGTCAGGTCTTCTGACTCTAGATCTAGTGCATTGTGCACTACATCACACAGGATGCAAATGGAAAGGATAGTTCTCTAGAAGGTACAGGATGCAGGAGACTTTGATTCCAATACAACAGGGGTTAAATAGAACATACTGTGCTGGAAGAAATGTTTGGATGCAGTATAAATCTGGAGAGGAGAAGGGTTAATTCCACTACGCATGGAAAATGGGGTTTGCATTTAGGACTGAAAATAAGGATCAGGGGAACTTAATACCTTTTCAACTTCTAAACAGTGCCAGGCTCTGGACTAGGCATGTTGCATACATTGTCTCATTTAATCCCTACAGTTGCAGATGAGGAAACAGGCTCAGAGAGGCTAAGCACCTTGCCCAAGGTCACACAGTAAGTGTAGATTTAAGCCCAATTGTCCCTGGCTTTAGGTCTGAAGGAACCAGGATTTGGCTGAGGCAAGAAAGCAGCGACAGAGGAGGAGGGGAACAGAGTAAAGGACTACTAAGGGGCAGGGTTCTGTAGCCCCAACTCTCCTCAGTGTTGGGCAGAGGGAGCGTGGATGAAGATGCTTGTTGCCAGCATGAAGTCCTGGACTGTGAGTTCCTGGGGGCATTGGCCACATTTCTGCTGTAGCCCTCCTGCCCACAGCATCTGGCAGGGCACTAAGACCTAGCACTGAGGGGGTGCATCCCGTGTGCCAGGCGCTGTGCTAGAGGCTTTACTGCCATCATCTCACTTGGTCCTCACAACAGTACTGATGTGGTGAGTGCTGCTCTTATCCCCATCTGCACGAGAGACAACTGTGCCCAGGGGAGAATTAAGTCACGTGTCCCTGCTCACAGAGTTATTGAGTGGAGGAGCCAGGGTTTGAAGGCGGGGCCATGGAGCCAAAGTCCAGGCTCTGGAGTGCTCAGCTATACTGCCTCACAGAGGGAGCAGTGTGCCTAAGGAAAGGTGGCGGGAGGCGGAGAGCCTGGATACAGAGACCCTCCTGGTGAAGAGTTTGACACGTCACCACTGTAAGCACGTGAGGGCTTATTACTACTCCCCAGGATTGGACTATTTTCTATATTTTAATTAATCCTCAAAAGTACTTGGGGATAGATACTATTAATTTGCCTATTTTAGGGATGAAGAAACTGAGGATCAGCAAGGTAAGCTCATTTGCTAAAATACACACTACTAATAACCGGCAAAGCTGCGTCAAACCTGGCCAGATGAGCGCAGAGCCCCTGCTTAACCACTGCGCCATCCAGCACCGTGCTGTCTAGCCATGCACTGTCTGGCATGGAGCTATCCAGTCCCTTGCAGGGTGCAGGGGGAGTGTGCAAAAGCAAATGTTCGTGCAAAAGCAGATGTTTGTGGGATGTGCTGCAAGACTTAATTACCAGAAAGACTGCTGGGAGAAGGGGGTCAAGCTTCCCGGGGTTGAATTTTGGAACACTATGGTGAGAGTTGAGCACCAGAGTGAGCACCCCGAAAATGACTGCTGCACTGAACCAATCGTGGCTCCTCCTGGCTGAGTCTGGCAGTTACACCCAGATGTCCTTCGGTGTGCACAGGAGGAAGGAGGCTCCAAACCTCCAAAGACTCAGGACCTAATCCAGTTCGAGAAGCCCAGAGGCGCAGGTGGGCTCCAGACCTCCCCATTCTGCGAGGAGAGTTCCTATCAGCTTGGATAAACCAGATCAGTTCCCCATGTGCACTGTGCTTTTCTGCTTTTCACTCTGTCCTGTAAACCTCCAGTGCCGTGCCCGCCAATCAAGCAGGAGCTGAGCAAGAACCATGTCCTCCCTCTGAACCAAACATTTCCCACAAACCGTTTTCTTCCCAAAGTCATTAATAACAATGTTCACCCCCCACAGCATCTGCTAATGATTTATTATTACATGGGTAGTATAACATTTTCGTGTACACACCATTTTTCATCCTAGGTTGAGTTAATTACAAATGACTCCCAAGCAAGGAGCATTTCCTCCAGCAAACCCTCGCAAACAATGGGGCTTTGTTCTTCCTCCCACCCAACCTTGCCGCCTCTCCCCAGCTTCCACAACCTGCCTCATTTATCACCATTGCTCTGAATGAGTCACACGAACCAACAGACAAGGCCTCCGAAACTTTGGACTCAGTGGCTCCTTCCTGCTAAAAGCAGCTTCTAAAAATACGTGGATGCTCCTTGAAAATTGAGTCCTGAGTTTCTTGTTGGATGGACAAAGAACTTTTCCTCAGGGGCGTCGCTCACCACCTATGTCCGTATGATGTACAAGAAATTGTGGTGTCTTGGAGGTGACTGAGGGATCTTAAGGTTCGTTTAGTCAGTGACAGAATACTGCTAGGTGGGAGCAGGGCTTCACTGAGTGCAGCTTTCCAAATTGGTGCATTTTCCACAGCTTTAAGGTAATGAAACGATAATAGCTAACAGCTAATGTTTATATAATTCTACTAAGTGCCAGACACTGTTCTAAGTCCTATATGTGTATTTTATATATATTTAACATATATATTAGATAGCATCCTCATAACCATTCTGAGGTAATTACTATTAGTATTCCCACTTTACAGATGAGGAAACAGGTACGGAGAGCTAAGTGACTTGTGACTCGCCCACCATCATAGAGCGGGCAAGTGTTGGAGTCAAGATTCAAATCCAGGTGATCCTGCTGCAGTCTGAGCTCTCATCTGCTCTGCTCTCCAGCCTGTTTGTAGTGTGTGACCTGTTTACTTTCCTGTGTCGATGTGATGGTTCTGAAGACTACAAAGGTGTTGAAGGAAGCAGTGTAGATGAAGACCGTGACATTTGAAGAAAGGGCAGACAAAGGGTTGGACCTTTCTTAGGGCTTTCTACTCCTACCAAGCAATGGTCAATGCCCCCTGCCCACACCCGGTGGAATCACTTTTCTCAGTTCTGTGTCTGTGAGAGAGCCTGGGGCAGAGGACATTCTTGGCATTGGAAGACCTGCGTTTGAGACTTGGTGCCATCCCTTTCTGGTTGTGTGGTATAAAAGGAATGGCCTTCCACTAACTAGCTGTGCGTGCTCAGTCCTGCCGCTTTCCGTCTCTGGGCTTTAATTCCTCTATCTGCAGAACGAGGGAGTTGAGCTGGATGACAACCAGTGCCATATCTAGCTTTAATGGGGGCAATTCTAGTGCAGGAGGCAAAACTCATCCATTTGGTGAAGGGACTTCAAGTCATTTTGGTGGTGGCCGCATGGAGCAGCTTCTGGAGAGTAATTCTGAGTTCAAGTTCAGGCTCAGAGGAAAAGAGTGCCTTGATCTCTTTGTGAGTCTGCCACAGACCCTGGAGGGGAAATGGTGACAGTGACATCAGATGTTTGACATTCTCTTCTTGCTAATCTCACTTCTTAGATGAGGAAACCAAGGCTTAGAGAGGTTAAGTGGCTTCTCTAAGGCCTCACAGTGGGGTAATGGTGGAGTTGGGATTAGAAGCCAGTTCTGCCTATCTGCTATTGAACGTCACTGTATGAGGGGTTGGCATAATAGCCAACAATGGCTGACATTTATGGAAAACTCACTATATCTTCACTATGTGTGGTAGATTAAATTATTCATCACTCACTCATTCCCCCTTAATCTCCAATCCACAGGCAAGTGAGTGAGAGATGAACACTCGTTGTTGTGTGATACTGAGACTTTGTGGTTGCTACACAGCACTAGCTGACTGACACAGCAATTGGTATCTGAAGTGGAATCCTTTCATAACAAAAACCTGAAATGTGTGGCATTGGCTTTGAGACTGGGTGGCAAGTGGTGAGGGAAGTGTTAAAGGAGGCTGGTCAAATGACACTCATGTTATGTAATGGAAACATTTGGTAAAACTGTCACTTGCAATAACCTGGAAGGCAGAAAATGTGCCTAAAGCATTTGTAAAGTTGGATGAGGGGATTTTGAGGCATGATGTTGAAAGTATGTGCTGGCTACTGCTAATGGCATTAAGCTCAAGAAAGAATTGGCCAGTTTGCGTACAGAATTTCAAGGAAATACAGAGATCCTAGAAATTGCAGGGTGGGAAAACAAAACATTTTCTCACCAAACCAGAGATGTGGCCACTGTAACACAGCTTTGGGAGATGGAATTTAGGGTTTGTCTGTGAGAATTTTGTGGATTGTTTTGCAGTAATAGCTGACCGGTAGGTACTCTACCAGTTTCTTAGCATGTAGTATCTCATTTAATCCTTATAACAATCCCAGCATGTAGATGCTATTATTACTATTTCTGTTTTACAGATGATGACAATGAGGCTTAAAGAGGTTTTGGAACATACCCAAGGTCACACAGCTATATGAGGTAGAGCCAGAGTTGGAACTAGTTGGTATATCTGACTCCAAAACCCATACTCTAACCAGAAAGCTGTTCTGCCCCTCATCCCATAAATGCCTCTGTCCTCTTTTCTATGAATGCATGTGAGTGTGGTAGGCAGAATAATGGACTCCCAATGATGTCCACATCCTCATCCCCAGAAATGGCAGAGGGGGATTAAGGTTGCAGATGGAATTAAGGTTGCTAATAAGATGCCCTTCAAATGGGGAGATTTTCCTGGATTATCTGGGTGGGTGTGATGTAATCACAGGGGTCCTTATAAACAGAGGAGGGAGGAAGAAGGATTAGAGTCAGAGAGATATTTGAATTGCTATGCTGCTGGCTGTGAAGAAGGAGGAAGGGGCCATGAGCCAAGAAATGTACACAGCCTTTAGGAGCTGGAAAGGTAAAGGACACGGATTGTCCCCGAGACCTTCCAGAAAGGATGCAACCCTGATGACATCTTGATTTTAGCCCAGTAGACCCCTTTTGGAGTTCTGACCTCTGGAACTATAAGATGATAAATTTGTGTTGTTTTAAGCCACACCGTTTGTGGTAATTTATTATAACAGCAATAGAAAACTAACACAATGAGTATCCCTAACTGTGTGGTTTATGTGTATGAACATATGTGGTTTTCTAAGTGTGTATCTATCTATAACATTCTAAATGTCTTGAGTGAGGGAAGCCCCTTTGATGAACAAACAGGGGTGAATGAGGCAGCGGATTCCTGGGAGGGCCGCAGTCTTTCCATCTATGCCTGTAACAGTTGGCCACAACACTGTAGTTTAATTCAGCAAGCACGATGTGCCGGATGAGCTACAGGTAAGTATCTATGTGAGTGCGTGGGTGCAGGCATGTGTTCAGGTACTCACACATGTGTGTGAACGTTTGTAAGTGCACATGTGTGAGTGGACACGTGTCATCTTTGCCTGTGTGTAGAAAGATGTGCTTATGTTCATGTATGCATACGAATATGTACAGGCATGGGTGTACGTGGGTGTGCAAGCATAAGGCACATGAGAACACCTCTATGTATTGTGTGCATATGGGTGCGCCCTGAATTCACTTGGGGATTTTAGGCCTGAGATTAGAACCCTTCTACCCCATTCCTGAGCCAGGGCCTGGGTGGAGGCAGCACAGGAGCCCTTGACAGGAACCATTAATTTGCTCTTTTCTCCCTGGGGCTGGAGTAAAATGAAGCTTGTTTTCCATTGCTACACAATGAGAAGTAGTGTATCGATTTTTCCTCACTTCTGATTGTTCACATTAGAGGCTTGTTTCTAAATAATTGACACCAGGATCATTCATTTTACTGCACAAACATATTTTAATGGGTCGCTTTTCCCTTTGAGACATAGTCCTGAGTGGACCTGAGACAACTCCATTTTGTAGACTGGTGTTTCTGTGCATGGAGAACATCCCTCAAAGAGCACGTTCGGCTGCTCCGGTGGCCCCCTTTCAATTGTTTATGTGCTCACCCATTAATTTGTCCAAAAAATTGCCTTGAGGGCCAGTGATGTACAGACAGAATCTAGGGGTGGGTGTGGGCTGTGCTCAGGGGGCACGAGTGGTCCTTGCTGCTGAACCAGTCAGTCTGGGACTGATGTGTTAGCCTCAGAGGAATTCTGCCCGTCTTCCTCGGGAAGCAGCAAAGAAATTCAAGGGCGGAGGGAAAAGGGGGAGGAAGAGGGATAGGGAGGGACAAAGAGTCAAAGCCCCAGCTAGCAAGGTCCTTTCTCCTGGCTTTGCTCAAGGACGTCTCAAAGGATGCTGTCCCATCACCTACAGCCAAGCATCCTCATACTGAAAAAACAGCTAAAACCTCCCTCGGGCTTCTCTGAGCCCCCAAACTGGAAGGTCAGCTCCCGCTGCAGACCATCTGAACCTCTTTCCGTGCATTCTGACTTGGGTTTCAACGAGAGTTCCTCGGGACGTAATTTGTAAGTAAGCTCTGCCTCACGGTCTTCAGCTTCCCCAAGCGGGTTTTTTTTTCTTCATCATTTGCACCTTGCACCAAGAGGGGTTTTGAATATCATCACCGTACACTTGAGTCACCCTTATTCCCTAGGCTGATGAAATCCTGAGAGAGAGCTGGGATGGAAAACGGTGACCACCACTCCCAGCTGATGCTGTTTGTCTGGGCACCTCGTGCTGACCCTCTGCCCCGCTCCTGGGCTGAGATGCTCTCCCTGAGGTCATCTCAGTTCGAGTCAAGGCTAATTTTCCTTTTTCAAGGTGATACTAAGAGCAGCAGTTTCTTTCCTCGTATGAGTGGCCTTTTCATGGAGAGTCAGGTTTCCAAGCTTCAGGGCCACCTCCTGCCACCCAGTGCGAGGGAGAGGGGAAGATCTAGGCCCAAGAGTTCACAGCTTCCCACCACCCCTGCAGGGTAGGCCCCTTTCTGGCAGCCTGTGGGCCCCTGAGCTTCTGGGTCAGCCTTGGTGATTCTTCCAGGGGGCCTCAGCGGGTGCAACAGCAGGGGCTGTTCTGGGAGACATCTTTTATCACTTCAGATGGTCCCAGAGAGAGTCATGGAACTTTCTTATATGGGATAGACCCAGCAAGGCTAGTTGCCTCCCCAGTATCCATCCTCCTCATTGTCCTTTGGAGCAGAACCCAAATTCTCTTCCATGTGGCAATGGGTCTAACAAAATGCCTGGGTGTTCTAGCCTCTCTTGCAGCTAGAGGTGGCCAAAAGGTTGGAAGCAGAAGTGGGTGGGTAGAACTTCTGAGAAAGCATTTTAACAAAGGGGCAGACGATGACATGTGACTCTTCCCCTCTTTCCTCTTCTGCTTCCTGTCTGCCTGGAACTCAGACATAATGGCTGGAGCCCCAGCAGTAATCTTGGACTATGAGGTGACCTTGAGGATGAAAGTCATGTTCTAAGGCAGGTGGAGCACAGAAATGGAAGATGCTGGCTCTGGTTTACTATGGAACACTTTCAACTGCCTATCCCAGGACTTCTTGTATGTTAGAAAGAAAGAAATTATTTACTAGTTTCTGAATGCAACTCCTGATATATGAGGCTGTATAGTCATAGCTCTTACCAAGACTAGCCAGATATTCAGGGGCTAAGTGGCCCATGCACAAGTAATCTACCAGTCTTTTATAATTCTGTTACTAAAACCCAAATATGTTCCTTCATTTCCAGCAGAGCATTAGGCCTAAATTTAGACTGGTGCATTATGACATTGTATCAGCCTGCTCTTAATTTAAGGCTTATAGGCATCTTGCTAATTTAGGGATAGTCAGGTGATTAAGGGAGAAAGTGGCAGATGCAAGGGGCCCCAGGTGCCAAAGGGGATTTTCCCAGAGACTCCTCCAATATAGGTATCCAGAGTAAAGTAGCAACCAACACAGGTTAAATGTTCCAGGCACAGCCCAGTAGAGCTCTCTCCACTTTGCAGAGGCTGTACATGCACACATGCAGGTCCCTCTCTGACTGGATGGGTTATTAAGGTCAGTGTTTGTTCTGATTGGCTGGTGCTTATGCCATACTAGTTAACTATTTTGAATACCACCCCTGCATAATACAAAGCGTTTAAACCAGACGACCTCCTGCCTTGATAATGTACTACTTCATCCCCAAGTCCACCCTGGAACTGTGGAAGCCACCAGAGTTCTGACTGTATGTTCAAACAATAAGTGACTTATTCTACACATGTGCAACTCTCCATAATATTGAAAGAGGAGCCAACGGCCTGAGAGTGTGTATTAAGGGACCACAGAGGCCCTTCCTCCAAGTGGATAAGTCTCAAACTCTTTTTGTTGTCTTCTTTAATTCCCTACTTGGTTCTTTTGATCCGTACAGACGTACCTTGATTGGGAATTAATCATATTTCACCTTGCACAGCCAACTTTTTTCTGTGGCAAAAATGACAAGCTCTTTACCTTCAAACGTGGGCACCTATGACATGGTGTTGTGTCCTTCAGTCAGTGTTCTGCCTTCTGAAATAGACATCCGCTCAGCAGGTGCAACTGCCAGCCCCTGGGCCTTTGCCATCTGCTCCCTCCCTCAGCAGTTAGCCTGGCCTGGCTCAGCCCCACCTGAGCTATGGCACGGTTCCTGCCGCTTATAGCTCAAATTCTTCATTCCAGTGTCATGATGCCTGGCTTCCTCAGAGCGCAGGGCATTATTCCCTCCCTAAGCTCTTTGGGAATATCACTCAGGGCTCTAACCAAGGGGGAGTCCAGGGGCCCCACTGCCTATTTCTTACAGTGATTTTGAAATGTGGTTCCTTAGGTGTCCTTTTACCAGTTCATTTGGGGTGGAAGTTCCTGTCTCTTCTAATGCTGAGCTGTGCTGTTCATCCCTTCTATTCTACCCTGGCTCTTATAGATCCTGTTCCCCTCACCCCAGCCCAGAGGAGGAGTATGACAATGAAGAGGCCTTGGGAAATTTCTCCAAGAGATAGCAAAGATTGGAAATCTACCTTTCTCCATGAGGGTTTAAAGATATTCCTGGAGGACTTCCTGTTCAAGATGCTGAACTGAGCACACAATTTTTTCCCCCTCCCTCCACTAAAATGACAGTAAAGGAATACAAATAAAGTATAGTCCTTTAACAAGGAAGACAATGGACAGGGGCAGTGGATGAGGGATTTTAACAGATTTATGGAAGGCAGAAAATGCATGAAGAAATTCTGGTTGATAAAGCAGAGTGGAGAAACTTTTGGCTCAGAATACAGGCAAAGGGAGGGCCTCAGGCTTACAGATGACAGGTATTTTAGGCTGGCCTAAGACAAGATGGTGAGGCTGAAAACAGGAGGAAGAATTGAAGATGTGTATAAAAACAGTCAACCCTCACAACTCTCTCTTTCCCAAAATGCAGACTAGATGACCGTCTGGGATTTATCCCTAGTACAAAACAGAATGATTATTTCTTAAGAAATTTCATGAGGTGTACAGGAAGAACTTGGGCTATGAGAGTGAGTTGGGGTCCCAGAGTAAGGTCCCCTCCCCGCTGGCATTTGAGCAGGGAGGGTTTGCTGTAATTTTGATTTTCTGATCATGCATGTGGCATGAAGCCTACAGGGTGGCCAGCCCCACCCTTGGATATAGGACTCCTGGCCAAACTATTTCATTTGTAAAAGTGGATGATGACCAAGGATCCCCAAACATTTGAGGAGAATCTGAATTAATCAATAGACAAAGTAAGGTAAATGGGAAATTGACTTCAAAGGAAATAGGATGATTAGGGAATAGAAGAGAACTTTTAAAACATCTCACCTCTCCAAAGCATTCACCATGTCCTGAATGTGTCGGACTCCCTGAGGGGTCCTGTTGAAGGTCCTCACTCTTGGCTCAAAGTGGAAGATTTATACTTCTTGGTTTGGCATCTCACTTGGGTATCTGAAATATATGCTGTAATGTCCAAAACAGTAGCCAATAGCCACATATATCTATTCACACATAAATTTAAATTAATTAAAATGAAACAAAATTAAAAAAATTCAGTTCCTCAGTTGCACTAGGCACACTTCAAGTGCTCAAGAGCCACATGTGGCTAGTTGCTACCATATTAGATACTGCAGATATAGGACGTTTATATCACTGAAGAAAATTCTATTGGACAGTGTTGATCTATAGCAATAAGTTTCAGCTGAAACTTGCATTTTAATATTGTTACATAGATTTATACACACACATACATACATCAATCATTTCCTCTTTGAAAAATTATTTGATTCATTTTTATATATTTTTAAATTGAAGCATAATTTATATATAATAAAATGCACAAATCTTAAGTGTACAGGTCGATGAATTTTTAATATGTGTTTACCAGTGTGACTATCAATAAAATCAACATATGGAACATTTCCGTCACTTCAGAAAGCTCCCTTGTGCCCTTTCCCAGTCAATATTGTGTCTCACCCTCTCCCCTGTCCCCCAGGTAACTACTACCACTGCTCTGAAACCTATCACCATAGATTAGTTTTGTCTGTCCTTGAATTCATAAATGAGATCATATAGTATAAATCTTTTGCATCTAATTTTTTCTCTCAGCATGATGCTTTTGAGATTCATTCACACTGTGCATATATTGTGCACATTGTGTTTGTACTATTTTGTTGCTAAGTCATGTTCCATTGTATGAATATAACACAATTTATTTATTCATTCACCTGTTGATGGACATTTGCATTGTTTCCAGTTTTTGCCTATAATGAATAAAGATGCTATGGACATTTGTTTTCAAATCTTTTTGTGGTATGTGTCTCCCTCTTTAAGATGATCATTAGGGACTTTCTGGCTCGGACAGTGTCACACTGCCGAATTGACCTGGACTGGGGGTTTCTGGGTAAGAATTTGAGGGGAAATTCTTAGCTGAGCCTCTGTGTTCTGGAATAGGGGAGGAGGATGGTGAGTATAACATTTAGGCAAGAGGAAGAAAAAGAAAATTATTTGGAGTGGATTTGCTGAAGGCTGAAAAATGGGTTGATGCCTTGGGTGTTGCTTTTGGCAACATTATTTATTTTGTAGGGTTTCAATGTAAGATCATGGGCTTCATATAAGCAAGGCAGGGGAGCCTCAGGCCCTGGAGGTCCTTGGGAATGAATAGTGTGTCACTGGATGCCAGGGACAGGAAATTGAAAGTGAAGGGTCTGTTGTTTACTTGTCTCTGATGCCCTCTGGTTCCTAACCAGCTCCCTCTTGGGGGTCCTACACAATTTAGAAGACTACACATTTGATTTCAGGTGGTGTCTGTCAGAGCCTTGTCACTAAACTCCACTCTGGCTAACGGGGAAGAGGGGCTGCGGGAGAAACATTATTTATTTATTTTTCTGGGCAGGTGAACTCAGCCACCTTCTTGGCCCCTGTCTCCCGGATGCCAGCCACGGTGCCAGCTACAGTGCAGGCTCCCTGTCTCTGGGTAGTCTCCTGAGTCTTCCCGGACTCAGCTTCCTGCGGCTCAGACCCAGGAGCTCTGGCCGTGCCACCCACCCCGTGACTCCGGCCTTCATCGGCACAGCCTCTGCCCCTGGTCAGGCCTCATCTCTTCTTGTCTGACCAACGCATCGGCCTTCCTGATGGCCTGGCAGGCAGGTGATACCCTGTCCCTTTCTTCATTAAAACACTTCAGTGGCTCCCCATGCCTACAGGATACACCTAAATTCCTGATTACGGCACAGAAAGCCCTCTGTGATCAGGCCCAAAGTCACCTTCTCGGTGCCCTCTCTTCTGCCTTTCCCACGACCACCCCTAACTCCAGCTAGCCCAGGGAACTCTCAGAGCCCTTTGCCTTGGGACTAGGGTGAGGCAAGTGAGGCACTTGCCACAGGTGTCAGAACACCCAGTAACCAAGATTTTAAATCAATATTTTAAAAAAATCAAAATTAATGCAAAAAATCCACAACGAACAAAATTTCAGAATTTCACGTGAAGACAGGCTCTGACAATGCTGTGCCGAGCCATGTTGGAGCCTGAGGCAAAGGGAAAATGTGCATCCTTAGAAGTGTGTTTTTATGCATTTTTAAAGGCTTAATTTAAATATTGAAAAATAGAAAAGTAGATGTATCAACACTCACAACATTATTTTAAATTTAAATATTTTATTTTTACTCTAACCAGAATTTATTATAATTTTACTTTCCTGGCTTTAATAGAAACAAGTGCATCAGTCATATTTTCAAAATATAGTTCTAGAAAAGAGCAGATTTTGAGTCTGGCTTCAATATGGCTTTCCACAGCACTGATGCAACGATGTTGGCTTTACCTGGGGTACCACCTTCTGTCTAGGTAGTGTGGGGTAGTGGTTAAGAACAAGGTCTTAAAACTGGTCCACCACAGTTCTATATTCTGGTACCACTATTCACCAGCTATGTGATTTTGGGAAACTTATTTAACTTCTCTTTCTGCACCTCAGTTTCTTCATCTGTAGAAAAGATATAGTGGAAGCTCCCTATTAGGGTGGCTGTGGAGGTCAAATGACATAGTCCATAAACCACCTAGAGAAATGTGGGGCCCACAGTAAGTCCTCAGAAAAATAAAAAGTGAGTTATTATCATCCCCAGGAGCATTCTTTAAATTTATTTATTTATTTTAAATTTTAGAATATTACAGGGTAACAGATGTTTTGGTTACATGAATTGCTTTTGTACAGTTTGAATCAAAGTTGTAAGTGTGTCCATCACACATATAGTGTGCATTGTACCCGTTAGGTATGAATTTACCCATCCCCTCGTCCCCCCTTCCACCTGCTTGATTTCCGTTGAATTTTACTACCATGTGTGCACATGAGTGTTGATCTATAAGTTTCAATTTAGAAGTGAGTACTTGTGGTTTTTGTTCTTCCATTCTTGTGATACTTCACTTAAAAGGATGGTCTCCAGTTCCAAAAATTTTTTGTAGAGATGGGATCTCGCTGTATTGCACAGGCTGGTCTCAAACTCCTGGCCTCAACTGATCCTCCCACCTTGGCCTCCCAATGTGCTGGGATAACAGGAATGAGCCATTGCCCCTGGCCCCCAGATGCATTCTTACCCATCCTTCAAGACCCAACTTAAACCTGAGGAGTCATCTCTGACTATTGCAGGAAAAGTTAGCACTTCCCGTTTCTCTGGGCTCCCTTGACCCGAATTTCCCTTGGGTATCTCCCTGACCACACTGCAGTGTCCTCATGTGTTTACCACCTGTCTCCACCAATGACTGTGAGGAGTCCAAAGGCAGTAACTGTGGAGCATCTTCTGCAAAACCAAGGTTGAACTTGCTATGCCAGCAAGGGTTTCTAGACAACCCCTGGTGCGCAGCTCTAGGCTTGCTGTGCTGCGAAGGAGAGAGAAGACAAGGTTTCTGCCCCAGTTAGGTCACAGTCTGGGGGAAGAGTTGACTGACTTGAAGACCACTGACCTAAAATTACAGTTTAGTCTGGACGTCAGTCCCCAAATAGGAGAGGAGAGAAGTAACTAAGCGTCAGGAAGGCTCTCAGTGTTCTAGAGAGAAGGCTGAGCCCTGTCACTGTGCAAAGGCCCTTTGTGTTTCTTGCAAAACAGGCCATTCTAAGGAGTCGTAGGGCCTCTGAGAATGATCCCTGGGGTCTGAGCAAAACCTAAGGCCTTATGGGGGGCTCCTGGGATGGGCCTAGTCACCTACCTCATGGGTATCCCTGTTGCTAAAAAAAGGAGGTGTCCACTGGTTCTATTTTGGAGTTTCCCACATCCTGGGGTGTGGGCACAACTTTTAGTCCGAGGAAGCTCCTGCACCACCAGTTTTGCTTCTAGCTTCTATTCTGGGACACTTCTCCTTCCCTGTACTGGTCAGGATTCCAACAGAGAAAGAGAAAACAGTAGGGTGCATAGGCATCTATATGTGTATGTGTATGTGCTTGTGTGTGTGTGTGGAACTGGTTTATGCAGCAGGGAGCTGGCTAGGCAGGCCATCAGGAAGGGAAGCTGGAACTCTTAGGCAGGAGCAGAAGCTTCTGTTCACAGGTAGAATTTCTTCTTCTTCAGGGAAGCATTAATTCTAAGCTTAAGACCTTTCATCTGATTGAATCAGACCCACCCAGAGTGTCTGGGATAATCTCCTTTATTTAAAGTCAACTGGTATTAAATGTTAATCATATCTGCAAAATGCCCTTATGGCAACATTAGACTAGTATTTGATTGAATAACTTGGGACTACGGCACAGCCAAATTGTCACGTAAAACTGACCATCACATTCCCCAAATTTACTTCCTGGATCTATGGAGGAAGAAGAAACCAATTTAGCCTCTTTGCACCGTGTAAACCAAGAGGCAAGTGTGAAAAGGGATTTCTGTGGGTGCGTTGGAACCATATTTCTGATCAGAATGGCTTACAGTTGGGGGAGGTGACTACAGGCTCTCCTCAATAGCTCAAGCAGGGTCCACAGTCCTGCAAAACCAGTGTGGACGTCCTCAGTCTCCTCAGGAACAGCAAGCATCTCCTCCATGTGGTGAAAGGGCAGGTGGGGCAAAAATGAGACAGAGCATACACTGCCTGGGCGCCAGGCACTGCCAGAGAGCAGGTCCTGAAGGAGTCTTGTCCTCATCCTCATCACTCTGCTGAGTGACGCGCGACCTTCTAACACTCATCTGTGCGATCTTCCACGTCTTCCCCACCTGCTCTTTCTTCTCTGCACACATCCATCTACCCATCTATGCATCCATCTACTCACATACACACCCATCCACTCACTTACCCATTCATTCACCCTCTTATCCGTCCAGGCACACACCTACCCGTCTATCTACCCTCCACCCATCTACCCACCCCCCACTTATCTATCTATCCATGCACCCACCTGCCCAATTATCCACCCTCCACCCACCTATCCTTCCATGCATCCACACATACACCCACACATCTACCTTCTCATCCATCCCCTACCCATGTATCTACCCTCCACCCATCCATCCATCTTCCACCTACCTATCTATACATTCACCATTCACCCATCCATCCACCCACCTATGCATCCATCCGCTCACCTACACATTCACCCACCCACCTGCCCATCTGTCCACCCACCCACCTACCCATCCATCCACCTACCTACCCGTTCATAAACCCACCTGCCCATCCATGCACCCACCTGCTCAACTATCTACCCTCCACCCACCTATCCATCCATGCATCCATACATATAGCCACACACCTATCTGTTCATCTGTCCACCTACTTATATATCTACCCTCCACTATCCATCTACCCACCTATCCATCCATCTAATAGATATTTATAGATATTTACTAAATGCCTACCATGATGCAGCCACCATGCTCAGTGCTAGGGGTGCAATGGTGAGAGAAACAGAAACAAGTCCTACCCTGAGGGAGATTACTATCTAGGAGGTAGACATGAACACAGACAAATGCCAAATTGCAACTGAGACACTTGCTATTAAGGAGAGGTACACGATGCTATGAAAACCTAGTCAGGGAGGCAAGGAAGACTTCTCAGCTCAGGCTGAGATTTAGAAGATGAGGTGTGGACTTAAGGAAAGCAGCGAGGGAGGAACTCTAAGTTCTCAAAATGAAAGGCAGCTGGTGTGGCTGGAGTGCAGCCTCCAGGGGAGAGAATTCCAGGGGGAGTTTTGAGAGTTAGGTAATGGCCATCTGTCTAGGGCCATGTTGGGAATTTTAGTGTTTTTCCTGAAGACAGTCAAATCACATTAGGGAGGGAGTGAATGATCAAATTTGTGTTTTGAAAAGATGGGTTAGGAGGGAGGAGAATGGTGAGGTGTGAATACCATATAGGAAGCTAGCATAGTTAGCTGTCCTGTAGAGTGTTTGTTACAAATGTGGTTTTGAGATTTTGGGACAAATATTTTCTCCTATGTAAACATCAGCCAAAAATGTTGTACTGAGAGGTACTTAATGTTCTATGAAGTTTCAGTAAAAACCAAGAGGTATTGAACAGGGACGTATTCCCTGGGGGGAAGTTCTACAGGGCACGCTATGTCTGGTTTTGCATCTGCTTCTTGAGAGGCAGAGGCTGTTCCTAATTCATCCCCTCTTCCCATCCCCACACCCAGTGCAGGGTCTGGCCCAGTATAGACACCTGATTACTTTGAGCTAACCAAGCAATGAAGGAAAGACTGTGCGGGTCCGGGTTTGTTTGCTCTCAGATCCGCTCCTCACTTTCTCTGAGCTGCTTTGTGTGGAGGGGCGACCGACTCCTGTAGGCAGCATTTCCCAGCCTTCTGTATCAGTGGCGTCCAGCAGGGCGTAGTCAATGGTGGGGGGGCTGGTGGGGAGGGAGAAACCAAGCTATTTCTCTCCTCTTTGGCTGCTTTGGGTGGAGTCTCCAGGAGCTGCTGCACCTCCTCTGTGATTCCAGTTCTTCAGGCCGACCCCAGGTCCCTCCTGGGCATGCTTCCTTTCTCTGTCCCTGTGGCCTGGGGGTGGTAGTGGTTTCCTGCTATTGCTAACATTTGGTTGCTTTACGTCCTGCTCAGCTTCTCAGCTGTCCAATCACCCGTGTAACCAATTCCCTGCATTCAAATCCCTCTGCCTTAAACAGTCTGGTGGTTTCTCTTTCCCGGTTGGATCCTGATTAATGCAAGGCTGAGCTGTGGATGTGGCTTCTCTGCTCCAGCACCTCAGAGCTTCTGCGAAACCCCCCACATATGTGCCAACTGTTCCAACTGCTGGGAGAAACTCCTTCAGACACAAACGATGGGAGATGCCATTTGCACCTAAGAGAAGATACTGCTAGTTTTTTAAGAAATAAAAGTATAAATAAGCACGTTAGGGAGAGGGCGTGAGATGAGACTTGGAGGGAGAAGGTAATAATTACAATAATAACAACTTCGAATTATTAGACCTCTAATGGACGCCTTGCATACGTTCTCACTAACCCTACAAAGAGTCATATTGTTTTCATCTCACAGACGGGCAAACGGAGGACAGTAAATGGCAGAGCTGAAACTGGAACATCTGGTCTCACTCCCTCCGAAGCCCATGGCCCTTCTGTGCAGCACACCTGGAGAGAAGAGCCCTCACAGAGAAATAGTAATGTTTTTGTTAATTATATACGTATTTATGTACATAAACAAACATATATTTTATACAAATATATATTAACAAGCTGCTAAGAAGCTTATGAAACCAGGACTTGCCACTAAGCATTGGGAATGTCAAATCCTCAGTGTCCAAATCACCCTGATGACGTCTATGATGCTAAACACGCAGACGAGGGTTCAGACATCAGCCAGCACAGCCAACAGCCAATGTGATGTCCCCGGACACCGATAGCACACCGGCTGTTGCTTTCACAATGGCACAAAACTGCATTTTCTGGGGTCCCGTACAGCAGAATCCTAGGCCTGATTGTCCAGGAAACCATGTCTTCCTCACAGGTCACAGAGCAAACACTGAGAACCAAACCAATTAGAAAGAGGAAGGCTCAGAGAAGGAATAAGGTCGGTGTGCACGGTAGAAAAGCCAGGCGGGAGAAGCCAAGAAAACGAGCCTCATTTAACCCTTCCTTCATGGAACTCAGCACAGGAGTCTGCCCATAGGCTTACAAACTTTTTTTTTTTAAAAGGCTTTTGATGAATATACAGAGCAGAGCAGAGAATCCTTATCAAGAATGAATTGGGGCCAAACAGAGGCAGTAAGGAAGTTGCCACGATCCTTTTAAAACATTTTTTATTTATCAGTTTTCAGAGCTTTGTCCCTCCAGCATCTTCCTAGGGTGATAATAATAAAGTGCACTTTGTCTATGGAGGTAGCTGTATCCTCAGCTGTGGTGTGTGGGCTACACAATCCTTACTATTTCCCTGACAATTCTTGCCCTCGATGGTGGAGTTATGGGTTAATCTGGGGCCAAAGAACAGAGAATAAGCCATTGGCTACTCACGCGGGATTAGACTTGACACCCAGGCTCAGCTGCACCCCCAGCTTTGCAGGCTGCAGGCCTTTGCCCAAGCTGTTTCTCTTACAGGGCAGGCCTTCCTGCTGGCTGTCCCCCAGTCTGTGCTCATCCCTTCCTTCCATTTCTGGCATTGGACTCAACTCTGCTAGGAAGGCTCTGTGGGCGACCCTGTCCAGCCCTCCTTCAACTCCATCAGGACTGAGACAGAGGGTTTATATTTAGTCATCATAGATTTGTTCCCATCTTGCCTTTATCTCCAAATGGTTCTACACACCACTTCCACATGTCTTCCTAAAACACAGCTCAGACTTTATTGTTATTGGATGCAAAGGCTCCAGTGGCTCCCTATTGGCTGCAAGGATCATTGGTTGATGATTCTTCTCTCCCTGAAACATTTTTCCCTCTCGGTTTTCAGGATGCACGCTCTCCTAGGTGTTCTCTTAGCTCACCAACTCTCTTTCACAGTCTCCTTTGCTGGCTCCCCTTCACCTCGCAGACTTTGAAATGTTGGGGGTGCCCCTGGGCTCAGTCCCTGAACCTCTTTTCTTCCCTACCTATGCTTATGCCCTTGGTGATCTTATCCTTTCTCACATCCTAAAACAGCATGTACATGCTGAGGACTTCCAAATTCATATTTCTAACTCAGACCTCTTTCCCAATCCTAGACTTATATACCCAAATTTCTTGGGGTGAAAAAACAAGTTGAGTGAATCCAGTCTGTTGTGTTGATCTTTCCAAAGAGCCAAATGTGGCACATTGTGTTTTCCAAGGATGGCTGCAACAACATCTCCCGCCCCTCGTGATCTTCTTATGGTGTGTCTTGGGCACTCCACCCTTGTGGGATCTATGCTCATTCCCCTTGAATCTGGGAAGACCTTTATGACTGTCTCAACCAATAGAGTGTGGCCAAAGTGATGCCCTGTGATTTCCAAGGCTCAATCATAAATATGCCATGCACTTCTGTTCTGCTCTCTTGAAATGCTTGCTCTTGGAATTTGGCCACTATGCTATGAGGAAGTCCAAATGAGGTCATGAGGAGAGACCATATGGAGAGGCCCCTTGTCGGTATTCTGGCCCACAGCTTAGCTGAGGTCCAGCTGACAGCCAGCTTCAACCCTGGACATGTGAGTGAGCTTTAATCCTAAGACACCTCCAGATGATTCCATTGAGTTATTGCCAGCCGACAAGTCTTCCCAGCTGAGGCCCCGGACGTTGAGAGAAGAAACAAGTTGTCCCTGCTGTGCCCTGTCCAAACTCTTGACCTGTAGAGTCCATGAACAGAATAACATAGTTGCTCTAATGCCATTAAGTTTTGGGGAATTTATTCTATAGCAGTGGTAGCTGGAGCACTGGCTCCACTCTGGGCCCACGGCTGCCCTCCAGTTTCAGACTTGACTGTCCCCTCCCCAGAAGTCCCCCTTCTTGGGTTTACTTCAGACATGAACTCCTTTATTGAGTATTCTTCTACCGACCTCCCTCTACCATTCCAACCACCTTCCTTAGGTCAACCAGAGGAGCCAGACCAGACCCCATACTCCTGTTCTCTAGCCTCACTGAGCCTGGGCTCCAACACTCAGGGCTATTTCACAGCATGTGCCTGTGCGTCTGAAGTTTTAGCTCTCCTTGTCTGGCCAGTCTTTCTCATTTCATCACCTCTTAACCTCTGTACCTAGAGAACTCCTACTCACCCTTCAATGGCTAATCTAAAAGTTTCTTCCCTGTAAAGAAGATTCCAGAAGGTCCAGACTCAAATGCCCACGGAGTGAAGTAAGCACTGGGGTGTGATGGGTGCTGGAGACCCTGTGTCTGTCTTTGGGGGCAGCTCTTACCTGGCACCAGATAATTCTTGCCTCCTTGTATTACGGACTCAGTGTGGCTAGATCTTTTGATTTTGAAAGACAAGTCTGAGTTTTTATATAAAGTCTCTAGATTTTAAAACCTTTAAGCAGGCCAATCAAGCCAGTTGCCTCCAGCCTGGGCACCAGATTGCCATCCCTAGCCTAGCCTGTTAGCCACCTCTCACCTGGGCACATCCCACACAGAGTTTCTGGAGAGCTTCCCAGACTATATAGAAAGGATTTTATAGTAATGACCACATAGCTTTGAACTCCCCGAGGGCAAGGTTGGCCCCTGTGCAAGTGGCCTGTGTGACCACCATCTCTCTAACCCTGTAACTCAGCATGGGGCTGGGTGCAGAGCAGGCTGAGGAGGCTGTTGGCTCAGTCAGCACCATGGTCCCCACAGCCCTGGGGTCCAACATGAGGGTTCAGAGGCTGCCCTCCACCCTTCCTCACAGCGTCAGCCCAAACCGGCTCTGAGCCCTGCCTCCTTCTGGGGTGATATCCCCCGTCACGTTTTCTCCTCCAGGCTGTGCTCCTTCAAGTGAGCTTTCCACGCACTGAAAGCTTCCCCTTTCCCATCGTCACACCCTCCACACGCCTGTTTGGAGCCCGAGATACTCAAAAGCCCTTCTGGTTCCAGTGTGTAAATCTACTCTGAGACGGGGGCCTCTCCAAGCCTGTTGTCTCAGCTGAAACAGGACACTTACAGCTGATTATCGCATTAGCGCGGTGCTGATGTGCAGTACAGATCCGTGAGTTAGATTGCACAACGCTGAGAATATTCGTGCTTCAGAAGAAGTTGTCTGCAGCATTATGGATGCTCTGTCATCAACAGTGTTCCAGTATTCTCCCGGAGGAGCTAACGACGCTGACAAAATACATTGAACTGCCGTTCCCTTCCACACGTCCAGATAAAAGGCGGTGCGTCTTGATGCAGGGCACATCATTTGGTGATGGCAAAACATTATCTTTTCTTTATGAATAATAGAAGACATTCAGCTTGCTCATAATCTTTTAAAGACTGTAGTCATAGTAACATGTGTCTTGCCCATTAATATAAGATTTTTCCCCCCCTTAAAGACAACAGCCTGTTTTACAATGTGTTCTTATCCCCCCAACAGAGCAATATCCATTAGATTTGCAACTCGACCCAAGTCAGATATAGAGACGAAAGATTGTTTTTGCTACCAGTGAGATTCTTGGCTATTACCCCTGTGGGGTGACAGAAGAGCCAGATTCTTTTTGGCCAAAAATTGTAGTTTAGAACAAAAGAGAAAAGTCTGATAAAAGGAATGATCTGTGATTGTATACAGCTTGGGGGTTGGTCTGCCTACACATGCTGTTTTCCAAAGGAGAGAACTCGGGCTTCAGGGGAAGTAACAAAAAGGGAAGAAAAGTTCTAGGTGTATCCAAGCCCAAGGTGTGCTTGTCTCTAGCACCAAGGTGGCCCTGAGGTGTGGTTGTGGTGGTTATGTAAAGGGGAATTACATAAACATGGGGCATATTTCCTCTCTTTGTAATTGATGTGCTTTAGTAGGGTATGGGAAATTGGTAAAAGCAAGTGGGAAAATGGGGATGTGCAATGTCAGAAGGGGTGAAGGAAGTGAAGTTGATTAGCTTGGAGAGGGAAGAAGATGGCTCTCAGGAGATGTGGTGGCCAATTTCAAATATCTGAGGTGCTCTTTGGGGGTGGAGGGATTTGATTTGATTTGTGTGGCCCTGAGGGAAAGAACTGATAGCTATGGATAGGAGGATCCCACGGGGAGGCATATTTCAGGTCATTCTGAGGAAGAGCTTTCTCCTTGTTGTCACTGTCCAGATAAAGAATAGAATGTGGCCAGGCATGGTGGCTCAGGCCTGTAATCCTTGCACTCTGGGAGGCCAAGGCTGGAGGATTGTTTGAGGTCAGGAGTTTGAGACAAGCCTGAGCAAAAGCGAGACTCTGTCTCTGTGAAAAATAGAAAAATTAGCTGGGTGTGGTGGTGCATGCCTGTAGTCCCAGCTACTTGGGAGGCTGAGGCAGGAGGATCACTTGAATTTGAGGTGGCAGTGAGCTATGACAATGCCAGTGCACTCTAGCTGGGGTGACAGAGTGCTTAGGTCAGGTTCCCTGGCACATGACTCTAAGATGAATCTCTGAATACCCGAGTGTTATTGGGGAGTGACTTCATGATCAATACTTGGTAAAGGAAGCATGACTGGGCAGAGGGAGGAGTCGAGCAGTGAAAAAGCCGCAACAGAGCTCTTCAGCACTGTCCTGAATTGAGGCCAGGGAGTCAGCCCTTTGGAACCTTTCACTGACCAGTCATTGGATATAGCTGTCCCCCAGGGAGGGGGATGATCTTGGATGAGGCCGCTCTCTCTTCAGCTGAGGACAATGCTAGGAGAACACCTCAATTGTGAGTCATCAGCCACCGATGTTTTTGGGAGCTGGAGGAACGAGTGCCTTGGCCCTGAAGGGGGGTCTGGGCGGCGCACCACAACGTCCGCCAGAGATGGCTGCTTGATGGAGATGCTGCAAACCACCCCCTCATCATGTGATTACTTATGATCTATAAGTAGTTCACATTCTATAACAAAAAAACTATAAGGTCTAGAGAAGATCCCATTCATTGACTATTTCCCTAAGGGGCCTCCAGCATGGGGTCCTGGATGGAATCAGAGGCACAACTCGCTCAGCTTCCACCTTCAACTTCTAGGCTCCCGGGCAGCATGTGACCAACACTCCCTGGTTCCAGAAAGAAGGCTTCATTCCTTCAAATTTTGTTCAATACTATTAATTGAGTGCCTTTCTTTAAGTGCTAGAAACAAAAGTATGACGAAGATAAAGTTCCGCCTCTGATGGGGCTTATATTCTAGTGGGAGAGACAGAAAACAATAAACAAATAAAATAATCCTGGTAAGGAGATGGAGAGTGATCACGTGTGTGTGTGATGTAATATGGGAATTCAGGGAAGGCCTCCTTGAGGGGTGACACTGTAGCAGATCTGAATGATATGAAGGGGCTATTAAGACCTGGGGACTAGAGTTCCAGGCAGGAGGAATAGAGGTGCAAAGGTCCTGAGGCAGGAACAACCGTGGTGTTTTCAAGACTCATTTAACTAAGTAGAGTATGGGAAGATGAACCTGAGTTTTCAGGGATAACTTGCTTCAGCGGAGAGAGGCAGCTGCCTTTGGCGATGTTAAATGTTAGTAGCCAAAACCCACGCATGGCTCTCAGGAGAGGAGCCCCCAGTTCTGCGGCAGAGAGCTGGAATGAAACTGTCCTTGGCAGTGGAAACCCCGCCAACACGACTTGTTTCCTCATCTGAAAAATCAGGATTATTTCAGGACCCACTTTGTAGGGTTGTTGTGAGGATCAAAGGCTGTGATGCATGGAAGCGCTCAACTCAGTGCCTGGCTCATGACAAGTGCTGACAAATGCTAGCTCTTGTTTGTGGTGTTTAACTCAGACAGCTGAAGGGCTGGGGCTTGAAGCTAAGATTTAAATTCTATCCAAGTCCTTTCTCTATGCCATCGTGCTGTCTTTCTCTCTTGCTCCCCTAGTCTTTGTCTGTATCTCTCAGTCTCTGTCTCTCTTTCTCTGTGTTTGTCTTTTGGTCTGTCTCTGTGACTTTTGTACTTTACCTCTACTTGTCTGTCTGTCTCTGTCCCTCACTTTGCTCTCTCTCTGGTCTTTCGCTCTGTCTGCTCTTTCTTTCTCTTATTTTTTTTCTCTCTCTCTCTCTCCCTTTCCTTTCTTCCTGCCAGACTGAGCCCAGCTGTGCTTTTATAGGCCCAGGAGCACGCAGCTGTCCATGGTGTGACAAGGTCCATAGGTCCCAGGCTTCCATCCCTCATTAGGGAACAGAGATGGATGGCAATGATTTTCCTTGAGCAGCCAATCAGCAGGGACTCCCCATCTGCTGGTGCAGGTACAGCAACTTCCCTTAACGAGACCAGCTTCCCTAGAGCACATAGGACCTTCTTGGTCATTAGAGCAGCTGCCTTTCTGTCCCCTTTCCCCCACCACACACTTAATCCTGCCTTGTACATGCCCATATGGCCTCCGTGGGGGCTGGAGCAGCAGGTCCTTCCTGGTCTCTGGACTGCAGTGAAGCAGATTGAGAGCGGATTTATTTCTCCTTCTCTAGTGGCGCATAGCAGCCGGGGGTTGGCCCTTCCGGAAACACAGGCACTTTCTCCATGGAAACCCTTGTCAAGGAGAATGCTGGCAAAAAGCTGCACCACTTTATCCCTCAAAGGAGCTTTCTTTAATATCACCTAAAGTGAATTAAATGATGGGGATTTCGTCTCTCCTGATCCCTTTCAGCAGGTGAGGGATGAGTGGGGGAGGGCTCAGGGCTTGGGGGAAAGAGGAAGGTGCTTTGAGGAGGTGAAATGTGATCTCAGAACCGAAAGCAGCCAGGCGTAAGTTTCCATCCTGTCCCCATCACTAACTCTGTGTGATCTTGGGCAAAGGACTGATCAGTTTCCTCATCTGAAACCAGGGGCAAAAATATCTGTTCTGGCTTCCTCAGACGGCTATTGTGAGGATCAAACAGAAAACAGGATGAGAGAATTTTGAAACTTAGTGTTGTGCATATTCCAATAGCTCACATTTTTTGAGTGCTTTCTAAGGCCAGGCTCTGTGCTAAGCACATTACATGCATTATCTCATGCAATCCTTAATATCCTCGTGAGGTATGTACTGTCAAACTAAAATAACCAAAAGGGTCAGAATCTAGTTTAAAGGGGATTTATTCAAGTGCAAAGTTTGAGACAGGCTGCTCAGGAAGCACATATTCCAAAGAATGGAAGTCACTGTTCCAAAGTGTAGAAGTTTGAGGTGGCTTACATAGATTAAAGTTTAGAGAAGTTTAACAGAATTTCAACATCTTTCTATGTAAGGCTCACCTTGGACACACCAGCAAATGATCTGATCAGTTGAGGTGGTCTTTTTCTTTCTGGAAAGATGTATTTATTAATAACATTCCATACTGAAGATATAATAGTCATGGGGTCTTTGGGCATTATCTGGTCTGAGTTAGGTACAGGACAATAAAGGAGGAAGTTAATTTAAAACAAAGACCAGTGGTTGGAAGGAGGGAAAGTCTGCTCTCTAGTCTCTCCTAGTCACTTACAGAACAAGAGCAATGTGGAAGAAGTTAATCTATAATTTAAGAAGCAGAATTGTAAACATGCTACATGTCTCAGTCTCTGGGGCTTAACGTCACCTTGGCATAATAAATTTACAGGGTCCTAAAATTTTATTTTCTTTTACTGTACTATTATTGTCCCATTCAAGGGATGAAGAACTGAAGACCCTGAGGAGTAATGTGTCCTCACCAAGGTCACTCAGCTCTTGGTGGGGAGAGAGAGAGAATGCCGGGAAGTGAACTCTGGTCTATTTGACACAAAAGTTCTTGTCTCTTTCCTTGTGCCTCAAGGAAGGATAAGCTGTCCCTGTCTCTGTCCTGAAGGATAAGCTGTGGCTAGTGTCCCTGCAGCTCAGTGGTCCTGATGGCCTGAGACCCAGGCAGATGGCAGGACATGAGCTGGCAGATCCATCCTGAGTTGTCCAAGAGGCTCAGCTTGGACGCACCAGCAAACACTTGGAGAAAGATGATTTTGCAGATTCTTACCCCAAGGAAGGAACCATCTGCTTTGTGCTGTTTAAGATCAATGACCTCCAGAATCTGTGACTTTGGGGCAGCAGAGGTTCAGGAGACCAGGTGTCTGCTGCCTTATTTGTCCAGAGAGAGCAGAGCTATGCCCGAAAAAGAAGCTTCTCAAAGTCCAGGAGGTGCCTCTCATGGGCAAAAAGGATAATGCAAACAGCTGGAGCTCTCTTTCTGCCTTCTATCTATAGCCACAACTTTTAGCTCCAAGCTACATTCATCAGTGGATGGCCGCCCTTGTTTCCATTTCGAAGAAACCAAAAATGTTTTTAAAGTCCTATGTTCAGAACTCTAAGCACAGCCCTTCTAGGATAGATAAATAAGTCAGATTTAGGGGAGGCTAATCAGGGAAGGATTCTGAAGTGAGTGAGTTTCTACAACTAGGATGTCCAGCTTCAGAAGCATGAATTTGGTTACATTTATATTGCTAAATAAAAATAGGCTTAGCTCCTCACTTGCCATATTTTCAAAAATCTTAAGAAAATCTCTTGGGGCTTTTAGATTACATATATAAAAAACTTCTCAGTGTGCACTTAGTTCTAAATGGTCAGTCTGGCTTCCATATGCTTGTGCTGGCGGAACTGGGAAGTAGGATGGGTCCACCAGCAGGCAGGCCAGTTTCAGCCACCATTGATGCTGTCGCTGCCATGTGGGATGGTTGTTGAGACCTGGTCCAGCACAATGTGATGTTCTGCTGTCCATGGCTGTGATGATGTGCTAACCGGTTCAGATCCCTGCACTGACTGAGCTCCTTTTTGAGGACAGTGATCCTCTTTCCTCAATGTTACCCAATGTTCCACACTAGGGCTCCCAAACCAATGGTTCCCTGGTTTACAAACACATTCTCAGCTACCTCCCTATCACATGGTGGGCCAGCCATGGGGGTTCTGCCAGCTTCAGCCAAACATGGTGCCAAGACCAACTCTCTCTGACATTAGCTTAGGTCACCTCTCCAGACTTCCCCTTCTCTTAGGGTGGGCCTCAGCCTTCCAGAGTGTCCTTTCTTGCTAACCGATCTCAGTCGAGATCAGTTTCTCAACAGTTCTGATAGGATTGAACTTCACAACGGGACAGAAGAGGGCAACATTGGCATATTTGCTGAGAAGCTGCCAGAGGACCCAATCTCCAAGATCCCTTCTGTTTGCCAAAGAGTATCGGCGGGAGCAGACAAAACTTTGGCCAGAAAAATGTCCAGCAGTGGCCCTCCCATACAAGGGTGGGCATTTGTCATTTTACATAAGGACCAGGAAAGTTTTTCCAGAACAATCAATCTACATAGAAAATTAGCTGCAACATTTAAATGGCAGCTTATAAACTCCCTACAAATGTTTGAATTCTGCCTAACCAGAATTATAAGAAGTAAAGAAAGGCTTCAGACCTTCATTGTCTTACTCTGACAGGTGCAGAGCTGGGGACCTGAGTCTTTGCTTCTGAGTCGTCCTTGAAGCTTTGGGCTCAGTTTCTGCTCCAAGTTCTGGTGAATAGCTTTGTCCTCACACCCCCCTACCGGAAGGAAAACCTTGCCTTGCTTCTACCTGTTTCTCATCTGATTGACCCTGGCCTTGGTGGTGGGGAGGATCTTTTCTTCCCTTTTTTACATTTTTAAATAAAACTTTTATTCTGTAATAATGCTAGATCTACATAAAAGTTGCAAAGATAGTACAGAGAGTTCCTGTGTTTTCTTCACGTGGCGTCTTCTGATGTTAATGTGTTACACAACCATGGTACTTTTGTTAAAACTAAGAAATTAACTTTGGTATAATACTATTAACTAACCTACAGACTTTATTCAGATTTCACCAGCCTTCCTACTAATGCCCCTTTTCTGTTCCGGAATCCATTCCAGGGTGCCACATTATATTTAGGAAGCGTGTTTTTATCACTGTGCCCTAGAGTCCTGCCTAAGACCTGGCACAGAATAGGCAAGGTGTGAATGACTGAATATGAGTGAACAGGTACTAATAGGGGACAGGCCTCCTACCCTGACCAGCTGCTGCTAGCATTCATGGCGGCGTCCCCCACACATGCTGGGAGACCCTAGTGCTTCACTGAGGTCCCATCACCTGAGGCCTGATCAACCCTGCAGCTGGAATAGCCCCTAAGTGTCCATCTTAGATCAACATTGACCCTGTCGCTCTGGCTGCTCTGCCAGGCTGGGAATAGTGGTCCAAGCCCCAATTCTGCATCCTATCATCCATGTTCATATTGAGAGTGTGTACATTCATGTGGATGTGTGGGTGTGATACAGGAGCAGCTTGGAAGATGGGGACACACTTGCACTACTGAGAAACAGACCCAGACCCCCCTGGAGCTAGCTGGGTGAGGGTGGGGAGGTGGCCAGCATCCTCTTCGGCCTCAGGAAATCCCTTTATTTCTGTATCAGTCAAGGTTCAAACACAGAAGTAAAAAAATGTTGTGTTTCATAGAATAAGGGATATATCATAGGAACTAGACATTATGCAACTGTGGGAGCTGGTTGAGACGCTGTGTAAGGTTGCTGCTTCTGGTCTGACGTTGGGCCTGATGTCACTAAATTTCAGTAAGGCCAACCATTGGGAAGGAAAGCTGGCTGTGAACTTGGGGAGAGCAAAGGCAAGCTGGAAACCACGAAGACAATTAGAACCTGCAGTGTACCATGGCTGGCTTGTAGCAATTTGTGAGAGCCGATTATTAAATTTTTAGGAATTTTGTGATCCAGTTTTTAAACACAGCCATTATTAAAGATTAAATTATATAAAGTTACAAACAATTAAATAAATTACATTGAAAACAAACGTGATACTCAAAACTCATTACTTCCTAATCATTTTGCTAAGTCTTATTATTATCTATGCTCTTGAGGTTATTTGTGTCACTCATATCTGAATGGTGGAAATATATATACTGATGTGCTGTTGTGCACCTCTTCTAAACTCCATGCTCAGTGATATCACGTTGATAGCTTTAAATTAGCCCTGGTGGGAGTATTTACATCATAGAAATTGGCAAACACTGGAAATCAGGGCTTGATTTATTATTTTGTTGATTATCTAGATAAGAAGGCAAGGAAGAAAATGTTCATAAAGCAAATTAAACTTAAAAAATGTGTCATATTTGTGGCAGTTACATTGTGAATAAAGGAAATATTCTTTTGGCATTCAAAACCATTTTTCAATTTAGCAAAGAATTACATCATTGATGAACAAGTGAAGTTCTAGTATACATCTTCATTGCTTCACCTTTGTCTTGACATAAACAAAAATATCAGCCAACATTCACGTTGAAACTATACCTGGTTGTTAAACATTTACCACCACATTATTGACTAGATCCCATGAGGACAACTTGGAACCTATATTTGTTCCTCACCGCCTCCAATCTTGTTGACATGGGTGACTTGGAGGAGAAGCTGGCATCCTTTACTGCAAAATCAGAGGAGGAGACCCAGCAGGTACTGGAGGAGGTTCAGCTCAGGTGTTACCCCACACCAGCAAGGTGAGCCAGCAGTCAGAGACATTGTGTGCAAGCTGCAACACTGCATGGTATCTTTCACTGACCTTCAGGGAGTAATGGCTGATGCTTCATTTCTGCCTCTCAAATCTTGTGCTAATTTCTCTTGGGGCCACCCTGAACCTGGAAGCACAAGGGAAAGGGAATTCTGAGAACTGAAGTTCCAGCCAACCTAAGCTGACGTAGCCCCATACCTTTCCTGTCTCTAAGACTTGATGTGAGGCTAGGGTGTGGACTTCACTGGGCCACACAGCTGTCCCTGGGCCTGGCAGGTTCCAGTGCTGGCTGTTGTCCATGTGCAGGTGGGTGTGTGCCCATATCCAACAGCCAGGATCAAGGCTCTGGGATGGGCCTCCTGTGCCAACGTTCCACCTTTACCATCAGTGAGAACCTGGGGATGGGCCATTCTGGCACTGAGCTTCTGCAAGAACAAATGCAATGACCCATGCTATCTAAATTGTCTTTTTGGGCACGCTGTAAGTATGACAAAGTGAGCTGAAGTGGTGGCAAAGGGGCTGGGAGAGGAAAAGCCATGAACTTCCTTCATGGAGAGATACAGAATGAACAAGTGCAGGCTGCCTTGATGGGCCAGCTGAGTATCGTTGGTCAGGGGAGAGGTGGGGGTAGGGCTCAAGGAGTGCAGCCCCCCTCGTCACTTGGCTGTTCACACCTCCGACCCCCCCCCATCAGTTGCGTGTGAGCAGGTGCTTTGCCTCTTCCCGACGGGCCAGCTTCCAGGTTGCCTGTGCGCACCTGCCAAGGCTTCTGTGGGCCTTGCCTGATTTACCAAACCGGAGGGTGTCAGATCCAGGGCTGTCAGGGACCAGGTTTTCATTTACTTGGCTGTGAGCTCAGTCAGGTGGCCCAATGTCTGCCCAAGTGTTTGAGTTGGGGGCTGAACTGAGAGGATTCAGTCAAGCATGACCTTGACCATCTGGTCTCCTTACTGGTGTCTGAGCCAGCCAAGCAAAGGGTGGTGAGATAGTTCCTGAAGGAGGGGCCCTGGAAGGGACTGAAAAGGAGGCAGGGAAGGTCAGCCAAGCAACACAACCATGTCTTAGATGTGTCTCACTTTCCTCCCCCTTGAACGCTGACCGGAAACTCCCCCCATTGCTGGGTCATTCCTCTGTGAGACCCTCACGTCGCACATCAGTGATGATGAGGGAAATGCAGGCTCTTCCCACTTGGGCCTTGGCAGGTGCTTCTTACCAGCATGGCCACGTGAATTGGTCAAAGCAGGGCTGCTGGAGGCGTGGGCAGAGCTGCTCCCCTCAGACCATGGGCGCCGGCACCTGTCACCTGTTCCGTGACCCACGTCTCTGGATGACTTGGCTTCCAATCTGCTGTAATCCTCTTGTTATGAGTCTTGCTCTGGGGTTCCAACAATAGTTTTCTTTCCCTGCTGGGCTCTGGGCTTAGCATCTCGTGCTTGCCCTGTGCACAAACCTTCAACTGAGCAGTCTGGGCCAGGCTGCCAGCTCTCCCAGTCCTGCTTGGCTTTGTCGTTGGACGATGGTCATCAGAATGCAAAGACCTTTCTGACAAATCCTCCTGCTGCTGTCTGGCTAAGCTGACCTTCTCAGCAGGGCAGGCAGGGACTCATTCCTCACACAAGGATGGGGGCAAGTAGGGAGTGAATGCTCTTTAAGAAGGCAAAGAACAGGTTCTTCTATATACAGCTGCTTTGGACTGTCATCCTGTCTGCAGTTTCCTTCCTTCCTTTGGTCATCTCTCCTTTTCTCCAAGATGCACTGATGGTGAGATTGGAAAGCTATGAGATGGTATTATGGTCAGTGGACCCAGGGGCTTCATTCTGTCCTTAAGGTTCCCAAGGTCATCCGAAGCCTCGTTCACTTATGTCTCTTGGTTGCTGCTGGCTGTTGGCTGGGAGCCTCAGTTCCTTTCCATGTGGTCTCTCTGGGTAGGCTAGTTTGAGCTTCCTCATAGCATGATGTTCGGCTTCTCCAGAGCTAGAGTCCTCAAGACAGCGTGAGCCAGGTGGGAGCTCCGTGCTTTCTGGGAGCTAGCATCAGCAGTTCTGCTGAGCTCTGTTGGTTGGGCAACCCCAAGCCTGACCAGCTGCACAGACAGGGGGCTTAGATCCCACTTCTCAGCGGGAGAAGGAATGTTGAAGTCACAGTGCATGAGGGGTATATGACATGGGAGATATTGCTGCATCACGTAGGAAATTTCCCTCTGCCACAGAGGCAAAGTAACCCTTTTTTAAACAGCTGAGGTTTTGATCCACAAATCTTGGTGCAGAATCAGGTAAACTGGTTGCACCCTGTGGGCAGCTTCTTTCTTCTACACTCCCAAAGCCTGAATAGCCTCAGAGCCAAGGTCAGGAGGTTCATGCTGTCTGTTTCACCCCCTTAATGCTCAAACCCAGATCTCAAATCTTTTTGCTACAGTGTAAGGAAAAGCCAACACCAGGGGGAGTAGATCCAGGAAGGCAGAGAAAGAGCATTTCCTCTGAGTCCTATGGTGTAATTTTCCTCCCCTTGCCCTTCCAGACCTGGGCAATGGCCCTAGGCTTGACTACTAGTATTTGTTGAGGTTCTCCAGAGAAAGAGAACACACACACACGCACACATTTATATATTTATTTTAAGGAATTTGCTTATGTGATTATGGATGCTGACAAGTCCTAAGATCAGCAGGGTGAGTTGGCAAGATGAACACCCAAGAGAGCCAAAGGTGTAGCTCCAGTGCAAGTCCAAAGGTCTGAGAACCAGGAGAACCAATGGTGTAGCTCCAGTTCGAAGGCTGGTAGTCTCAAGACCCAGGAAGAGCCAATGTTTCAGTTTTTGTCTAAAGGTAGAAAGAGCTCCAGTTGGAAGGCAGTCTGGGGTAGGAGGAATTCTCTCTTACTTGGAGAAGGGTCAGACTTTTTGTTCTATTCAGGCCCACCTGGTTGGATGAGATCCACCTACAGTAGGGAGGGCAATCTGCTCTACTGAGTGTATAAATTTAAATGCTAATGTCATCCCCAAACACCCTTACGGAAACACCCAGAATAATGTTTGATCAAATATCTGGGCAAGGTGGCCCAGTCAAATTGACGTACAAAATTGACCATCACCCTGCAGGGCAGGAGAGAGGGTTTAAAGAGCAGAAGTAAGTTGGCCACCATGAATGAGAAGCTTTTACATCCATTGAACATTCTGCCCTTTGAAAAATCAGTCCAATCATTGTCCTGAAATCCAACTACAGGATGAATGTTTTTTCTTCTTGCTCTTGATTCTGATTCATCCTTGTGGAGGGAGAGGGATGAGGAGAGAGGAGTTTGAGGTCTTCTGGAAGCCAGACTGCACTCATTCCCTGAGCACGGAACCAGGCCACATGCTGGGCATGGGGACCACGGGATGAATCCGACCAGTCTTGGCCTTCAAGGAGCTCACACCCTAAGGAGGAAGAGAGATTGGGAAGCAGGAAGAGATAATGGCCTCCAGGGTCCCCCATCCAGACAGGTCATCTCGCCCTGTCATGCCCCTCCAAAAACAGCAATAGCTCCTCATGATATGCGTAGCTCCCTTGCATGGCGGATTGCATCCCTCATTCAACTCCCAGCCACCTGTCTGGCCACTCGTGGGTGTCCCTCCACCTGTCCTGTGCTCCCCCATGCCACTCTGGCATCTAAAGTCCAACCCATCATGTGCCCTCAGCCGAGCCTATCACCTTGGCTCCTCTCCCTCCCGAGGTCCTCTCATTTCTTCAGACCCTGTTCCAGTGCCCCCTCCACCATCAAACCCTCTTGTTCGTGGCAAAACAATTGCCCTTGTCATGGTTCGCTCCTACATCCTATGGCTTGTATCTTTATTTAATACCATTGATGACATGTTTGTGGATGGCCACTTGCAGAAAACACAACATGTGCCAGGCACTGTGCCAAGCACGTTATGGGCGTTACTTCCATGTCATCCTTTCACACAAGACCTGGGAGCAGGTGTTCCCATCACTTTTTTACAGATGAGGAAACGAAAGCTCAGAAAGGCTCACTGTAATGCTCCCAAGGGCACACAGCTAGTAAGTGGCAGAGTTGGAATTTGAGCTGGGACTGCTTTTAAAAGCTAAGGTGTATGGCCTGCCTATTTAGCATAAGTGGGGGCACCATAAATGCCAGTTCCCTGGGCTAAGATCTGAAAGGAAGTAGGAGAGTTGAGGCTTCTGTGGGTCTGTGCATGGGTAGCTGTTTTTCAGAAGGTGGCAGATATCCCTGCGGAATGTGGTATCCTAGGAGAGGGCTGGGTCTTTCCGGAGCACAGTCAGCCAGAACCTGCTCAGCTGAACAGCAAACAGGACCTGTCCCAGCTGTGGAAAGAAACCAGCCCCCTGAATTTGGTGTGAAATGGCTCCCAGGCACAACTCCACCTCCCACCTCCTCAGACCCAGAGGGGAAGGCTGTCAGCCTTGCTTGTCACGTCTGACTGAAAGACAGCAATGACATGTGCGTAGGAGGCACGAAAGCAGGGGCTCCCTTAATAGATCAGGTGCCTCTCAGCCCTGAGGCTTGATATCCACTCTTTGCGGGGACAGAGTCAATGCATGAGAACTTATCAACCCTGTGGGCTGGGACTAGAGCGAGGCGAGTGAGGCACTCACAAAATTTAAGGGGGTGCTGAAAAACCCAGACATCAAGATAGATGATATTTTGATGCAATATTTGAAAACCCAAATTAATGTAAAATATCCATGATGAAATAGCATCAACATTTTAAATCAAGGCAGGGTCAGTAGCACAGAAGGGCTTTTTCTGACTTACAAGAGGCATGGCTGTGTGGCCTGCCACAGCCCTGACCTTCCAGGCAGCTGCAACATTCTCCTGCGTGTCTGTCCCTGACCCAGTGCAGCCAAACTGCATCTCATCCATGCACTCACCCACTTAGTCGCTGAGCATCTATGGAGGATTTTTTTATGCGGATAAGCATATTACTTGAAAATAATGACAAATTTATATTTATAGCTCCTTTCCAGTCTTTATCTCTAGCACATTAGCTAGACTTCCAGTGGAATTTTAAACAGTGCTGCCAATAGCAGGCACCCCTGTCTTTTTCCTGATTTGATTGGGAAGGAACCTAGAATTTCATTATTAACTATGTTTACTGGAACTTTTTGGTATGTATGCTTTATTAAGTTGTGAAAATTACATTCTATTTGTATTTTCCTAAGAGTTTTCTTCCTTCTATAAATGTGGTAAATGTTATTGAATGCTTTTTGTGCATCTTTTGATATGAGCATATAATGTTTTTCTCTTTAAGCAGCTAATATGTTGAACTCTGTCAACAGATTTCCTAATAGTGAGCTACCTTTGTATTCCTGGAATAAGCTCCATTTGGTCATACTATATTTTATATGCTTCTAGAGTGGACTTGCCATTATTTTATTTAAGATTGTTGCATCTATATTAATGAATTCAAAGTATAATTTTGGTAGCAAGATTACACCAGCATCATTAAATGAGAAGGGTAATTCTGTCCTCACCCCCTAATTCTCTGAAATAACTTGTATAAAATAGGAAATACCTGTTTCTTGAGGGTTTTGTAAAACTTGCTTCTGTAACTGTCTGGGTTTGGTGTCTTTGGGAAAGGGAAGAAGATCTTTGACTACGCATTATATTTTCTTAACGTTATTGGTTTATTCAAGCTTTCTATTTATCTTTCTGTTAGTTTTCATGATTTATGTCTTTATAGAAATTGTTCATGTCTCATTGACTCCCAGTTGTTCATAGTTTTCTTTTATGATTTCAAATCTTTATTGTACCCTTTTTCCTTGTTTAAGATTTGTCTATTTTGTTTCATATCTAATACTTTCTCCATTTCATTAATTTCTATTGTCATCTTTATTATTTCCTTTATTCTACCCTGACTTTCTTTTCCTTGCTTCTTGAGTTGAACAAGGAACTCATTTATTTTTAATCTTTCTTGGTTTTTAATAAATATATTGAAGGCTAAATTTTCCCTCTTGGTTGAGTTTTAATAATGTCCCACAAATTTTACATGAGGTATAGTCATTGTCATTTAGTTCTAAATATTTCATAAATTTCCATTGTAAATTTCTTTTTAATCCATGTTATTTAGGAACATATTTTTTCTTTTCCAAATGCATTTTAAACTTCTTTCATTATTGAATTGTAATATCAATGCTTTGGTTGGGGAACACAGTCTGTGTGACATGGATTCTTTCAAGTTTGTGGATACTGTCTTTGTGAACTAGTGCCTAGTCAATTTTTAATATGTGCTTTGTGTGCTTGAAAAGAATTGATATTCCATGCTTATTGGCAGCGAGGTTCCAGATTTATCTATTATATCAAACCTTTTAAATTATGTGCTTCAAATAATCTGTACTCTTACTGCTTGATCTATTTATTTCTGGGGAGGTGCACTAAACTCTTCCTCTGTGATGGAGTATTTGTCAATATTTCCTTGGAACTCTGCCAGTTTTTGCTTCATCTATTTAAGATATGATATGTAGATGTACAGAAGTTCATGATTGTTATGGCTCTTTGGTGAGTATGTTCCTTTTATTATTATGGATAATGCCTCTTTATTTCTCTGATAGGTTTTTGTCTCAAATTCTGTCTCACATAGCTGGCATTGCTATACTGGCTTTCCTTGAATATTTGTCCCTTTTTTGTCCCTTTATTTCAAAATTTTCCTGTCACATCTAAGTAACATAATGGTTAGATTTTTAGAAATCCAATCTGATGGTCTGTCCTTTAACAGATAATTTTGACCTATTCATATTTTTTGGTGATCACTCACGTCTTGTGCCTACCATCTCATTGCGTGTTTTTCTTTACTTTTATTTTTCTTCTTTTTTAGCTATTGTTAGATTGTCAAAGTTTTCTTTTCCCCCCATTTCTCCCTTCTGCTGACTTGGAAACTATAACTTGTGTTACCCTTAACAATGAGATTTCTATTTTACCATAATTTTTCTAATAAAGTCAAAGGTTATTCATTATTTCTGTTCTCCTGTCGATAAAATCTTAGCATACTTTACCCACAGAACCCATGTATTTTTCTCATTATTTTTGTCTAGACTTTTGATCTAGACATTATTATTATTTAGTAATTACAGAGTAATAAAATCGCATTACTCAGTAATTAATTAAATTTATCAACATATTTTACCAATTTCCAGATTTGCCTTTGTTTCTTCTATGACACTTTTTCTCCTGTTTCCCTTGTCTTCCTGCTGAAGTACATTCTTTGCTGATTCTTTCAGACAGTTTGCATGCGTACTGAGCACTTAGCCTTTTACGTCTGAAAATGTCTTGATTTCACTTTCAGTCTTGGGTGATGGTGTATCTGGGGATATAATTCTAGGCTTCTGGTTATTTTTACTCAGCCCTTTGAAGACACGACTCCGTTGCTCTCCGTCCTCTATTGTGGCGCTGAGAAGCTTGCAGTCATTGTGTATTTTTTATTTTGCAGATAATCTGCTTTTTTCTATCTGATATTTTTTAAAAATAACTTTTTCTTTACCCTTGATGTTTTCTAGTTTCACTGTGGTGTGTAATTAGGTGTGGTTTTAAAAACTGTGTTCTATTTAGCCCTCAGTGCACATATTCAATTTGAGGATCCATATTTTTCTTCAATTCTGGAAAATCCTCCGCCCTTATCTCTGAAAATTGCTTTTTCACTATCCCCTCTACTCTCTTCTTCTGGAACTCCCTTTAGATACGCGTTTGAGCCAGAGGTGTGTTTGGTTTTTTTTTAAAAATAGCTCTTTCATGTTTTTGTTTTTTTATTTCTCCAAGTTACGTTCTGAGAGATTACAGCAGTGCCGTCATCTAATGTACTCATTCTCTCTTCGATTTTTATCCTCTAACATTGACCTTTTCTATTGAAAAACATTTTAAATTAAGTGCCTGTTTTGTGTATAGCATTTATTTTTCTTTTTTAAAAATAATTTTTATTTTAAACTTTTATTTATTTATTTATATAAGAGACAGGGTCTTGCTGTGTTGCCCAGACTGGAGTACAATGGCACGATTATAGCTCACTGCAACCTTGAACTTTTGGGCTTAAGTGATCCTCCAGCCTCAGCCCCCTAAGTAGCTAGGACTACAGGCGTGTGCCACCACATCTGGCCAATTTTTTAATTTTTTATTTTTTTGTAGAGATGGGGTCTTGCTATGTTGCCCAGGCTGGTCTCTAACTCCTGGCCTCAAGTGATCCTTCTGCCTCAGCCTCCAAAAGTGTTATGATTACAGGCATGAGCCACCACGCCCAGCCTATGTCTAGCATTTCTAACTGGTTCTTTTTTTAAAAATGCCCACCTGACCTTGTTTCATTTCTGCTTGCTTTTGTTTCACAGTTTCTTATCATTATTATTTATGTTATTTCTATTTATCCATTGTGGATCCTAAATAATCAGAAAAATTATTTTCCGGTTTCTCTATCATTCTACTTTTGTCTGGGGTGCATTAACGTCCTGAGCATTGGTTTTGTTGGCTGTCATTCTCAGAGTTAGGTTTCCTCATGTGCTATGGAACTTAGCTTTGTAGGATTATTATGGGAATCTCCTCAACTCCCTCAACTGCACATTCACCGTTTGTAGCCATCTCCAACCCAGTCACTGAGGCTCCCATCCAAGGTCTTAGTCTCATGTAGGTCCTTGGGGCTCTGGTTCTTTGAGAAGACAGAGAAAGATGCAGCTCCAAGAGCCTGGCTGATGTGCCCGGGTCCTGGCCGGAAGGCTGTACTTCCTCACTCCCACTTTCCTAAGCACACAGCTTCATCTAAACCACAGCCCTGGGCCAGGTACATTGTAGTTGGTTTTAAACTCCTTCCCCTGCCACCAGGGAAACCCCATCCCAGGCCCAGTGAGTCAGGATCGATATCCCTACCTCACCTGTGGCATTTTTAGTCCCTGTATCCCATAGCACAGAGCTCCAGCCACCTCTGTCTGCTTCTTTGGCCCCAATCCAGCAGACCTGCAACTCAGCCAGCCTTTTCTCTTTGCTCTTTTCTACAATTTCTAGTCCAGAAAGATATTTATCTTGCTTTTGAATGTGGCTATGTCTTTTTAGTTCTCACTATTTATATTTTATCTATGAGTACCATGTCTTGGGATCAGAGGGAAAACTCAAGGCATAGACTTACAGTACCATCTTGGCTAGAGAGCTGCTTTGGTGTTTAAATCACTTTTAGTTTTTTAAAAAAAATATTGCTTGCAATCTAAAACATCCTAACTAATAGAAGTAGCCATCTCGGAAGACTGTTTGAGGATGAAGTGGGATTTTCCAGTGCGAACAGTCTGTGTGGTATCTAATGTAGGGAAAAGCCCAATAAAAGGCAGCCATTGCATTGATTGTTTTTGTCATCCACCTTTCCCCCACATGCTTCTGCTTACTCTGGGTTCAGCCCAGCAGAGTCACAGGGAGAATTTCATCTGGGCCGCCTCTGCCCTGGGTCACATGTGCTTCCTCCATCAAATACACTGGTTTCTCTTGGAGTCTTTTCTCCTTAACAAGATCTTTCATGTTTGCTTCTTCAGAATTAATTCCTCCCCCTCCCCCAACTTCTAAATGATGGTTTGGAAAGACCACTCGACTAAGAGTCCTAAGCCATTGGGTTAAGCCGCAACCGTGCTGTTAGCGGCAGGACCTTGGGGAAATCACTAAGCTCGGAGCCCCAGTTTCCTTATCTGCCAAATGGGGGTGATGATGGTTCTGGCCACATCACAGGATTGTTGTGAGATTTCAATGTGATAATGGATGCGAAGCTCTTGGCAAACTGTGAAATGCTGTGCAAATTTGAGGAAAAATAATTATGTTAATATTTACTAAACATTGCATTATATTATTTAGTCCTCATAACAACTCTGTAAAGAGCCATTTTTATTCTTTAAGACTCAAGGCTTAGGAAGGTATAGTAGCCTGATGAGGCAATTCATTTACTGAATCATGCAAGAGGGATTTGGCTCTAAACCACTAAGCTTGCCTCTTTCTTTTCCTTGCCTTCCATCTTGCCCTTTTGTTCCATCTTAAAATTTTCCTGGTATTGTCTGTTGTCTCCCTGCTGAACACCTTGTGAGGCCATGTCTCTTATGCTACCACTTTGGATTTCAAGAGGACACAGACCTTTCTTCTCACCCTCCCGCCACTTCAACTCCATCAACCCTCAATTCTTTTTGGGTCACATATGTGGGTCACAAGGAGAAGGTGTTGCCCTGAGCGTTTTCTCTGTCTATGTATTGAGAGGAGACATAGAAGTGTGTCTTAGTTCAGGTTCCCTAGAGAGCAAGAGCCTATGGGCAAAAGCTTACATCCGAGGCTTTATTGAGTGGTGCAGTTCCAGGGGATCAAGGATGAGGGAACAAAGGGAGTGAGGGAGGGAGACAGGAGGGACGGCGAATACAAGAGGGTGTGTCCAGCCTTGTAACACATGCCCCTTCCAAGCGAGGCATGTCCAGAGAGGCTGTATGAACCTACTGCCTTTCAGAGCAGCATGTAGGGAGGGAGGAAGGGCAACGCAGGTGTTTGCTGCATCCTTCCTGCATTCTCTTTCTCACTGATGAAAGTCGGCACCATGGGTGTGAACCCCCCAACACCATGAGGCGGCAACTCTAGACAGCCCCTGGGGAGCCAGAGATCCGACTGGCTACGGTGCGAGTGTGGCCATCTCTCTTCATTTGCTGGTGCTGTGAATGGGGGCTCGGTCTGTGGCGGCAGCAGTAGCAGCTGGGACTTTCCACAGGCATGGGATGGTTGTCACTGGGGCTGCCCTGGCTGGCAATTGAGGCAAATAGCGGAGGCCCAGCTTGGGTAGGTAGGGCTGAGTGGGTCGTCTGATGCCTTGCCTTCCACGTGAACCTCATCCCGTGAACCACAGGTGAAAGCTTCTGCACTTTGATGTCATTACATACGCGCCAAAGGTTATCACTGCCCTCTTCAGCCATAGGTACCTATTACCCGAGTCATGTGGCCAAGCCAACTCCAAAGTCCCCTCCTGAGCTTCTGCTTTCTAGGGCCACTCTTGATAACCATTGTCTGAATTCTCTAGAAAACAGAGCTTGAGACAGAAGCTTCCTTGCTGATGCTTTATTAGGGGGGAGGAGGGTGTGTGCAAGTCCCAGGAATCATGTCTGAGGGAAAGGGAAGCAAGGCAGAAATGCAGCCAAAGCAAATATCAGGAGGTGTGTCCCTGAGATGACCAGTTTTGCAGTAAACACAGGTGGTTGCTCAGGACCTGGGAGGTTTCCAAAGAGGCATGGGAAACTGTCCAGACAGCTTCTAGGGAAGACAGAGCTCCAGTCAAGCTAGTGAGTGGGGATATGGCCTCTGCGTGGTGTTAACACAGCACACGGGAGCTCCTTGGGCTCTATAGATGGTGGTGGCCAATGGGTTTTTTGACTGTGGTAGGCAGAATAATGGCCCCAACAAAGATGACCACATCCTAATCCCCAGAACCTCTGGATGAGTTAGTTTATGTGGCAAAGGGGAATGAAGGTTGCAGATGGGATTAAGGTTGCTAATCAGTTGATTTAAGATGAAGAAATTACTCTGGATTATCCCTGGTGGTATCAGTGTAATCACAAGGGTCCTTACAAATGGAAGTGGGAGGTAGAAGAGAAGGTTGGAGTGATGCAATGTGAGAAAGACTCGACCTGCCATGGCTGGCTTTGGAGGAGGAGGAAGGGGCCACAAACCGAGGCATGTGGGCAGCCTCTGGAAGCTAGAAAAGGCAAGGAAACGGATTCTCCCCTGCAGCCTCCAGAAGGAACGCAGCCCTGCCAACACCTTCATTTTAGTCCAGTGAGACCCGCGTCAAACTTCTGACCTACAGAGCTGTAGGTAGCTAATATGTTTGTGTAGTTTTAAGTCACTAAATTTGTGGTAATTTATTGCAGAAGCAATAGGAAATGAACAGAATGACCACAGGAACAGACGACTGTCACTGGAGTCTGCAAGGTTGAGTGGATCTGGGCAGCATGTGACCAGAGTCTAGTACAAAGCCTCTAAAGCAGTGGTCCCCAACCTTTTTGGCACCAGAGACCATTTTCATGGAAGACAATTTTTCCATGGACCAGGAAGTGGGGGGATGGTTTCGGGGTGATTCAAGTGCATTACATTTATTGTGCACTTTATTTCTATTATTATTACATTGTAATATATAATGAAATAATTATACAACTCACCATAGGTGGGGACCCCTGCTTCAGGGAAACTATCAGATTTGGCATTCTTGCAGGGCAAGTCTACTCCATGGTGAAGCTACCTGTTATGATAGCTCCCTCCCCATGTCAGTGTCCGGAGCTCTGCCAGGACAACTTCCACCTCACCAGTCAGCAGCATCCTGCTTTCTGTCCTTTTGTCCACCTCCAAATTCTCCCATGCTCAAGTGTGTTGATCCTCCACAGAGCTAAAAGCGTTAGGAACATACTCTGTAGCTTTTTTTATTGCCTTTTTTGGAATATTTATTGAATGGCTACTTTGGGAAAGAACGATGCTTGGCACTGGGTATATAGGGATGAACGAAACAGGTATAGAGTCCATTCTCATCATGGGGGGCTGGCAGGACATTAAATCTTATAAGCACACCAATAAGTATAAATTCACAGATTATGGTAGCTGTTATTATGAAAAAGTTTTAGAGACCATTCACAGAGTCACAGGAAGACATAAATGAGAGCAGGGACTCATGGCAGGCCTCTCTGAGAGGTGACATCTAAGCTCACACCTAAATGATGAGCAGGCATGGGCCACACAAAATTTGGGAGTCAGGAGCATGTAGGTGCCTTTCCCAGAACCCTGATGCATTTCCTATAAACCGGCTGAACCCTTTGTTACTCTACTTCAGGTAGAAGCTTTTTCCTGCCCCAGACTAAGCAATATCTACAAGATGCCCCCTCTGTCTTGTGTTAGAATTTTAGGGGAAATTTGTATGAGTGTTTTGTTTTCCTTCTAACAGTTGTTGTTTGAAGAGCACTGGCTATGGGATGATGGGGTGCAGGGCACCCCCCTGAACACCTCTCATGAGCCTCTGCTGAAATTTGGGTTCTGCTTGGTCTAAAGAGAAAACCCCACTTGGAGTAGCTGTGGAATAAGAGAGAACTGTCCTGGCCCAGGAGGCAGAGAGGCATGGCTGACTCTCAGCTCCCCTGTGGAAAAACCTCACAGTCGCCTTGGGCAAATGGTTTTCCTCTTTGAATGAGCTTCCCAACCTGTGAAATGGGGGCCAAATGCCTCCCTCATGGAGAGGTGTGCAGGTTCAGGGAGATGATAGATCCCCAACTTCTGTTATACTCAACATTCAAATAATTATAATAATATACTATGATATAATACTATTCAACTAAGTCTAAACACTATGTTAGTTCAATTTTAATGATATGGCAAGATGCACCCATTATGACAGGTAGGTGTGTGTGTGCATGTGTGCTTGTGTGTGTGTGTGTATGTGAGATTTGAAACAAGAAACACACCAGTCAGAGTTGGTGCCATGTCCTCTGAGAGAGGGTCACTCACAGCCAGAACACAGAGTCAAATGCTTACACAATGTGCTAGAATCGTTTTTCTCAAAGGACAAGGTCAACATTATATTAACAGGAGGAATAACATTTTCTCATGTGGGAGAAGTGATTCTTTGCTATGATGCGGCATGTTTGGGCCTTATATAAACTCATGAGGCCCTCAGCCTTGGAGGGAGTCTGAACGAGGCCCCACTTTCTCCTCACTCCTGAGACCAGAGTCCACACCTTCCACTTTGGTTGGTTATTTTATTTTTCAATAAGTGTTTTATTTTAGAATTGTTTTAGATTTACAGAAAAGTTGCAAGAATAGTACAAAGAGTTCCTACATACCCCACACCCAATTTCCTCTGTGCACACCTTATGCTTTGAGGCTCGTGAAGGCTGGGGCAGGAGGGAGACAGTACTGGCACCCAGCTGAAGCACGTTAACAAAACAGGATTGGAAGGAGAGAAATGGAGTCACTAAAGCAGGGGATCGAAGCTGGACAGAAGCGAGGGTGGAGGAGAGGAGATAGAGAAGACCCCCATCCCCGGGGTGCAGGGGGCAATGACAGACGCTGAATTCCCTGAATGTTCAGCACTCCCCTGCCACACAGGTGATTAAAAACCCATTTGGAACAGAGTAGGAGGGACTTTACAACACCTGGAGCATATTTCTTATTATTTCCATAGCAGGTGGCATAGGACATATCTATTGCCAAATAAGAGGTGCTTCCACACAGGTGAGGTCAAAGTGCGTTAGAAGAAAAACCACTTTTAGTGCTAATATCTCAGAGGACGTTAATAACCACATTATACTTGTAATAACTTTTCACAGTCCTGATGTGAGGTGTGGATCTGCGGTAGGGACACGCAAATCTTCAGAGGCAGTGAGTTTGGCCGTTTGGAGCTGTTCCCAGATTCTCAGGACAAATATGTAGATGTGATGTTTTTACTTAAGATGACACGTAGTTTTAATGTATCGTGTGGATTTTAGGATTCCATTCCCAAAACTTAGCAGACCCTGGAGAGAGGGTGTGAGGGATTCCAGGTGGCTTTGGAAAGGGAACTTGTTGCCCAAGTGATGGGCAGATGACTCAGCGGCACGTGGGGGAGCAAGGTGATTGCTGGCTGCCGTCTCTTGAATTATCCTGGCACGAGCTCCTCCTGTCTGTCCCGAGATTGCTATGGAAACCCAGACTGAGTCGCCTCTCTCTGTTGGGACTTTCCTGGGTGTTTTTCCTCCTGGCCTCAAAGCTTGCAAATCATTCTTTCCTGTGTGCAGATCAGGTGATTCTCCAAGGCCCTGTCTGAGCAGGGTAACTGACAAGTCAATCTGGTCAGACAAGTGCTTGCGCCGATTTTGCCATTGAACTGAGCTCTGTGCTTTGGCTCCCCATAAACTGGGTTTGAGCTGGGGCTGGGAGCTGGAGGGTGGGGGACCAGGAAGGCAGGAAGAGGATTCTAAGGGGGCCTGCTCTTTTCCAGGAGGGGCTGGGGGAAGAAGGTGAGAATCCAAAGTCCCCAGGTCTGCAGCGGGGAGCTCAAGGCATGTAGAGACGAGGTGCTGGTGTCATTCTCACTTTGAAGATGAAGACACTGAGTTCAGGGGCGGAGCTACTTTACCCAAAGCCACACGACGTAAGCGGCAGAACCTGGACTCTACTTGAGGGCTTGGCGGTGAGCACGGTGTCCTTTTTGCTGCTTAATTTGAAGGAGAACTGAAAGCAGCCTTTGCCCGATTTTTCATGGTTTTGCCTTCTTGTGATGGGGAGGGAGAAGTGGCTAATGTTTTTAGGTCTGTGGTTGATGCTGCCCAAAGAGTGGATCATGATTTCTTTTCCAGAGAACTCATGGCAAATCTGTGCATGACTTGACCTTGGACTTGGGGCAGTCCCCTAGATGCCACTTTTGCAGAGGCCCCTCCACACCTTCATCCAACTGATGGAGGCTTAACCCTAGAAAGGTACAGTTAAGTCAGAGAAAAGAAATCATGATTCTTGAGTCCAGAGACCTGGGTTTTTATCTGATTCCTGGTACCGACTAGCTGTGTGACCTTGTGCAAGTCACCTGCCCTCTCTGAGCTTCAGCTGTCCTACCTGTGTAATGCAAAGGACAACTATTGCTCAACCTACTTACCAGGGTTGCTGTGAGGATTTGATAAGACTGGAAACATGGGAGCACTTTGCAAGCCCATAAGAGCTGGCCAAATGTCTATATGGGAGCTACATGCTCTGATATTCCTGAGTCACACGCCCAGAAGGCAGGGCTGCCCTTCCAAGGCCAGGGGTTTGGGGTCAGGAGGGTGGTGACAGCTGAGGGTTTGCAGACATTCAGTGGCTGTGTTGGTGGTTTTTCCTTTAAGGAGGCCTCTGGTCTATGGGGCCAGCCAAGGATTAGGGACCAGGATGTACGCTGGTCCGTGCTTGTGCTTGGTGATATCTCATCACACCTGCCCTTTCTGGCCCCTCACATCTGCTGAGCGGCAGGGGAGAGGGGCTGCTGTGCGCACACTGGGCCCGCCACGGTGTGGCTGTGAGGAGAGGGAGTGGCCATGCGTGTTGCGGTGGAACTAAAAGGCACCTTGACTTATTCCTGCACAATGGCCAAGGTCGTCTGTTTGCAAAGTCAGGTAGTGCCTGGGGAGCAGGGCTGAGAGAGATAATGAACATGGCCAAGTTTGGAAACAAACAGTCATATCCCCATTGATCATGGGCAGAAGTGGGAGCCAGGGATGTAGCTCAGGGAGCCTTTACCCTCCCCCGCCTGTCCCCGCCCCAGGGAGCCCTTTTCTGCCTGGACAGCAGCCCTGTGAGACCCTCCTTTCCCACAGCAGGGGCCAATGGGCCAGCAGTGGGCTTGGCCAGAGCCCAGGTGCTGGGATCAAGCCTCACTTGAGGTTGGAGGTGTCTCACAGTCCCGGCCTCCCCTTCTGGGCTCAGCCTGGGGTTCCGCTGTCAGCTCATCTGAGCCGGGTGCTAGGGCAGAGTGATGCCAGCCAGGCCTTGGTCCCCATGCGGAGCCCCAGCCCTTCCCCTCCCTCCTTGCAACTGCCATGTGTTCCCATTTCAGTCCTGGTGTTAGTTCTTTCAGTTGATACAGGGACTGTTCCCCTCCTTGTCCTTGCTGGCTGCCTTCTCAGGGGCAGTGGCCCACCCTCGGTGCCTATAGGCTCAGGGCAGGAAGCAAAGTCACATGTGCTGAGGGCCTTTTTTGCTCCTAGTCCTTTTTTAAACTCAGAACAAACCAATGAAGTGGATCTAATTATTCCCATTTTACAGAAGAGGAAACTGAGGCTCAGAAAGGCTAAGGGACTTGCCCAAAGTAACATGGATGGTGGAGACAAGATTCCAACCCACATTCACGGGGCTCCAAAGGCCGTGCTGGGTCTCGGTGCAGTCGCCAAGCTGCCTGACATCCCCAGGGGCCTGGTCCCTGGGGGACGTGGGGTGTACTTCCCGTCATGGAGAAATCTCCCATTTGTGCTGTCCCACTGAGATCCCGACATTCAGTGCAGGCAGCATCTGCCATGTGGTTCTACTTCCAACCAGTGGTGACAAAAGTTTCAGATGTTCCTTATGAAAGCTTAACCTTGAATCTGTTTCTCTGCCCTGCTCAATGGTTCTGTGTGTTACCTAATGTGAAAGTAAGGCTCAGAGACAATAGCATTTAGGAAAAAAAGAAAAAGCTTACTTGTAAAGAAGCTCAAGGGAGTCAGACTTCATAAAGACTCTGGTTTATCAACTACAACACAACAGGAATTTAAAGAAAAAAAAAAAACACAGGGCAAACCTACCAAGGTTACTGAGTTTATTGTGAGTCCATTCACTGTGAAAAATAGCAATTTTCTCAAATATTATGACAGCCCTAAAGGTTGTGACAAGTTTTTAGATATCAGCATCACTAAAGTCAGGGATAAGGTTTGTTTGGTTATGAAGTTAGCCGACCGAGGGGAAGGCTCATGATTTCATTTGTTATGAGGGGCAGGAACTAGATAGGGTGATCCTTTTGTTTGTTTATTTATTTTCCTAGTTGGGAGATATGGCGAGTTCACTTATTCTCAGCGGTAACAGGAGCCAGGGGCAGTTTTGTCTCCACACTAATAAATTCTGCTGAAACCATCCTGACAGCAGAGCCTGCTGTTTGCAACTGACTGAAAGCGCCCAAAGGATCACTGAGTCCAATCCCTACATTTAGGGATGAGGAGGCAGTGGCTCAGAGGGCAGGATGTTGTTTACCTGAGGTCCCTGGACCTCCCTGAACCTCCTTGTCCTAGTGTCTTGGCCGGAAGGCCTGGGACTAAGGTCTCCTGGTCCTAGGTGGCTGTGACCTTCATTCTGCCATGGTAGTGGTATGATGAATGCCCTGCTTGGCTCAGCTCCCCACAGTTAGGGCCTTTTGAGCCCCACCTCAGGTTCAGTCCCAGCCCAGGCCCTAGGAACGCCCCCCACCCCACCCCAGACCTAGGCAGGAGGGGTGGAAGCAATTCTCCCATCAGCCTGAGGACTGCATGGCACATCTTCCAGGCTGCTGATCTGGTCCCGCCCTCATGGTCAAATATTACAAATGTTAACAATGGTAACAATTACTGGCCACACACTGTGCTAATCACTTTGTACATATTTGTACATATTTGTACAAATAAATGTACAACATTTATTTCTCTAACAACTATAAGAGGGTGGCTTCATTTCCATTTTGTGTAGGAGTAAACTGAGGAACAGAGTGGCTAAATGACTTGCCCAAGATCCTAGAACTAGTGAGTGTTTGGGCAGCCGGGAGTGGAGTGCAGTTTTGTCTGAGTCCTGAGTTTGTTCTCCTAACCCTATGTGTGCTGCCTGACTCTGCAAGCTCGGTTTGTACACTTGGGCTGCAGCTCTGTTCCTTCCTGGCCAATATGGTCCCACCTTGAGCTCTTAGTTGGGTGTTGGATGGATGGGGAGGAACCTGAGGACCTGCCACCTGTTGATGTCAATTGTCATGTTTTCTGACAGTTTCAACTTCTGTGTGTCCCCTAACCCTTGAGTCCCTGGAGTTAGGACCCAGGCTTTCTGTGCCCATTCTTCTCCTGAAAGGTAGTGTTGCCTGTGCAAATCCTTGCCCCTGTCTGGGCTGAATGGACTCTCAGCCCCTTAGCTCTGATGCTCTGGTTCTAAGTAGCAGAGGCCCCTGGCCTAACTGAGAGTGGTTACCCAGAAAGCCTGCAGGAATTAAGTCTTTCCACATTAGCACACACAAGAATGATACCTTCCCAGAAAGGAAAACATCTCTTATTTTCTTACAGTAAATCAAGGCTGGGAGGTGCATTTGTTTAATGGGCTCTGCCCACAGTTAATTCAATTTGGTAAGTGACTTGGGGATGGGGAAAATGCTGACCTGACACTTCAGAAAGTGGACTCAGAGTAAGGGGCATAGGCACCAATACATGCAGGACTATGAGCAGGAGAAGGGCCAGGAGAACCTATTTGTGGGTCAGGGTTTCCTGCCCCCTCCCTGTGCAACATGTACTCACCCACACATGCACACACACCCATAGGCACACACATATGTGTGTACTGTATTTCCCTTCTGGCTCTTGATCTGAATTTCTATCTACATGTCTTTCTGCCTGTCTGTCTGCCTGTTAGAACCACAGCTCACCAGGATCCAAAGTGTAGACCTACCTACTATGATGACAAGTAATGGACGTGTTGGGATGGGCAAGCATTCAGATTGAGGTTCAAGGAGTGTGGTAGAGAGAATTATGGCCCCCAAAGATGTCCACATGCTAATCCTTGCGACCTGTGAATATGTTACCTAACATGGTACTATGGTTTGAATGTTCCACCCGAAACTCATGATGAAATTTAGTCGCCAGTGTAATGGTATTAGGAGGTGAGGCCTTTACAAGGGGATTAGGTCATGAGGGCTCAGCCCTCAGGAATGGATTAATGCTATCCCAAGGGTGGGTTGTCTACCTCCAGAGCGGGCTCCTGATAAAAAGGATGAGTTTGCACTGATTTCCTCTCTTTCTTGCGTGCTCACTTCTGCCTTCCACCCTTCCACCATGGGGTGACCCTAGCCAGATGCTGGTGCCATGCTCTTGGACTTTCCAGCCTCCTGAATCATGAGTCAAATACATCTCTTTCCTTATAAATTACCCAGTCTGTGGTATTCTGTTATGGAAACAGAAAATGGACTAAGACACATGTCAAAAGAGACTTTTTAGATATGATTGAAGATCTCAGGATGAGATAATCTTGGATTATCCAGGCGGGCCCAAGGTAATCACAAGGATACCTATAGGAGGAAGGCAGGAGGGTCAGAGTCAGAGAGGAGATGTAATGCTGGAGGCAGAGGCTTGAGTGATGAGCTTTGAAGATGGAGGAAAGGGCCGTGAGCCAAGGAATGCAGGCAGTCTCTATAAGGTGGATAAAGCAAGGAAATGGATTCTGTCCTAGAACCATAAGAAGGGATGCAGCTCTGCCAACACCTCAATTTTAGCCCACCATGGTTACCTTGGTGCTGAACTATGTGCTCTGAGTTTTGCTCTTCTCACCTGCAAAACGGAGGTGGTTAGCTCGAAAGTCACATACTGGAGGCTGCGGGCTTGATCCTGCTCCCAGATGTGTTTGACCTGTACTGGGTTTTTAAAAACATTTGGATCAATATTTAAAAATCATTGGATTTCATATATAAATCTGAAGTTCTGACTTATCTTAAAGTATGGGGTAATCTGGTGACAATGGACCTGTACCCCTGCCTATTCCAGAGCCTCCCAGCCAATTCTGGCTTGAGGAGGGACATTCCCAGGGGAGGCAGGCCCTACAGCCCTGGGAATGGGGCTACTGTCACCCAAAAGGAAGACCTTAGGCTTTTTAGACCAGGGTTTGGGGAGCCCCCAAGGGAAGTGTCTGAGCCATGCAGGCTCCTCATAGGCCTGAGCTCAGATTCAACTTGACAAGTGCCGAGTGCAGTGGGACTCTTGGCCACATTGATCTGAGCACTAAACTCCTATTAATGTAGTCAGAGAAGGCAATTGCCTTCTTGGCAGCCACACGCGGCTGATGGCTTGCATAGACCTTACAGTCAGATGGAGACACCCAGCCCGCCCCGCGGGAGGAGCTGTGAGCCTAGGACATCCGGGCCCTGGTATCCAGCCTTTGTGCAGGCTTCACGTTCTGGCCCTGTCAGTGTGGGCTGTCACTTCAGCTGCCAGCCTCCTCTACGATCCACACCCTCAGCTGTCTCTACTGTGCTGCCCCTTTCCATGGCTCTGACCCCCACTCAGGAGGGCAGCAGGATCCCATCTGGTGGGCTGACAGCGATCCTGCCCCTCCCCAATTTGGCCTTCCTTCCTAGTCTCCCCTTCCCTGGTTTTCTGACTCTTTTTGGCTTCCTCCCTCAGCACATCTAGGCCCCCTTGATGTCTTGTTTCCGATGTTCATTCCCCATTTCCCTTCCTCATACTCACTCCAGTGGACATGATTTTGGTTCTGCCCTCTGAACCTATGCACCGTGGCTGGAGCTAACAGCCTCCCCCTTACTCCTGCTATGTGGGGTCTGTGACTATCCAGGACCCCTCCCCACCCCCAGCAGAACCTTCCTCAGTCACCACGGGCTGTCTCCTTCACTTCCCTGGCATTTCCTGAGTTTGGCCTGTGCCCCTGCCTCCAGGCTTTGTTCTTTGATCCCATCTCCAACAGCAACCAGAGCATTCCCTGGAGAGGACAAACCTGCCATGGTAACTCTGTTCAGATCCTTCAGTGGATCACTGCTGTTTTCAGGTTAAAGCCTGGGAACCAGGCACTTCTTGATTTGGCCCCTGTTCTCTCCTCCAGCCTCATGGCTCTGAAGCATCTGGCCCCCTGTCCATGTTCTGGCCATTCTGGTCTGTTTTCAGGACCCTTGTTCTCTATGAAATTTAGAATTCCCTTTGGCTTGAACCTGCTCCTACCCTACCTCTGTCACCTGGCTGACTCACCTTACACGTGTCAGGATAGGCTCCCAGCCCTGTGCTCCTATAAGACCGGCCTCCGTCATGGCACTGGCCACCCGCAATGGTTGTTGCTTACTGAATTTTCTGTCTTGCCTAACGGGCTGAAAACTCCATCCAGGCAGAGGCCCTGTCTGTTTTGCTCCCCCATTATACCCCCCAACCTGATATAAGGCTGGGATACGGCAAGTGCTTAATGAATATATAGTGAATGAATGAATGGTAATGAGGATGAAGCCAAGAGCAGAGAAAGCCCATGCAGGTAAATAGAGACCCTCCTCCAGGCTGATCCAGAGTGGTCTTTAATTGGCACTCTCTGGGCGCCCCCCATGAAAGGTGAGCTAGCCAGGTGAAGCAAGGAGTAGATTTTAGGAATCTTCCCATTGCTAGCAACACCCAGTCCCCGCTTCTCCACCTGGTGCCTGAGGATGGCATGCCAGACGTTGCCAACGCCTCGGTGATTCAAGTGACATTCTTGCCCACCCAAACAGGAAATAAGCTTGATTTGGTAAAAATGATGTCAGGCAGAACTGGGTTTGTCTGATGCCAGAGCTTGGCTTTCTTAGCCAATGTGCCATCCTACCTGAAAGACAACTGGGAATCCATCTAGAGCTTACTCCCCCAGGGATGGGCTAAGGAGCAGTGGGCGAATAGGCAGAGATCTGAACTCCAGTCCTCTTTCTGCCTTGTGTAGCTGTGTGACTTGGGGCAAATTTCTCACCCTCTCTGGGCTTCTGTTTCATGTTACCCAATCCACAGGGCTGTTATAAGGACTCATCTCTCATTACTTCGGGGCTCATAAAGGGCAGGGAGCAGGCCTCTCTGTGTGGACTTCCCCATTGCCCAGAACGTGGCCTGGCCCATCAATAGCCCTGAAAACACGATCATTGAATTAAAAAGCTCTTTGCAGACCTAAAATCCTTCATGAGTCAGGTGCTTGAGCCAGGCAGTGAGACCTACTCTATCCTCACTAACTGGACAATTGCCTCGTGTCACTGATGTGTGTTATTATGTCCTCTGTTATAATGCATGTCTTTTTAAAAGAAAATTAGGATCTGTCAAGCACCATTACACAGTGAACCCAGCAAAGGGGCAGCCGATGGCAGCACATCAAGCTTTCGGCTGGGCAGAGGCAGCTGCGTGGGGAGTGTTGGTCAGGGGGCCACTCCACGTGGAGGATCCCCACTCTGGGGAGTCCCTTCTCCTCCCAGGTCCCTGGCAACTGCCCCGAGAGGGGAGTGTGAAGGATTTGATACAACTTTCTGGCCTGAGGAGCAGAATTCACTTCTGGGAGTCCTCAGAATTCCGTTCCTGCCCACACACCGGGGACCCGTGCCTGTGAGAAAGACCAAAAGGGAGGATGGAGCTCCGTACCCTAATGGGGACAGCTCCTTGTAGCGTGTGGTGTTTTGTGATTTTGTGCCCAGTGGTGTTTTGGTATCATCATTCTACTTTTACGAAGGAGGTCCATTTTCTAGATGGGGAAACTGAGGCTTGGCAAGAGGCCAGCCTGGAACTAGGTGAGTCTGACCTATGGTTTTTCCAGACACATGCTGCCTGATCCCCCCAGCCCCCCAAGTTCTGTGGAACACGGATGGGGGAAGACTAGCAAGGGAGGGGGGACTGGAGATCTCATCCACATCAGGAAGAGCCCAGCCTGTGACTCGCACGGGTGTGGCCTGCCACTCGGACACGTCCTTTGTTTCTCACTGTGCCGGCTGGTTGCCGGCGGGAGCCGCCTTTTACCCGGCCAGCACAGATGTGACATAGACAGTCCTGTGGCAGGGGCTGAAGTGTGGCAGTCCAGGTGCTTCACCCTCAGTGGCCTGCTCAGCAGCTGAGAGGCCCCATCATCCTCCCACTGTTTTCCAGGGCTGGCTGCCACCTCCTCCTCCTCTCCCTCCCCTTCCTCCTCTGCCACACCCAGTCCCCCCGGACAGTGCTCACAGCTCCTCACCAACCAGCACACCAGGGCCAGCCTCAAATGTGGGGGAATAAATGCTGAGCTGTGACAATCCTGTCTGCTCAGAAAGAGAGGTTTTATGTAGTTTTTGGCATTTACAAATCCTTTGTGAAAAGGTCACCCTGTTCTTGGAATCTTTTATTAATGCTGAAGACTGGCCCCGGAAATGTCACGTCTTTTTACCATGATATTTACTCAAAAAAGTATGACTAAGCATCTGAAATTCTATCAGCAGCTCGACCCAGGCCAGGCTGGGGAATCTGCAGGGGACAGATGGATGTTGGTCTCCCTGGAGCTGTTGGGCCCTACCTTACCCCCAGATCCCTGAGAAGAGGGAAGGAGGGATGGGCAGGGACCAGGTAACCTGGCCATCCATCCGCTTAGCACTTCTCCCTGTTGTCCCCGCTCCTCAGTGGCTCCAGCGCACAGACTAGCATGTCTGAACTGGAAGGGATCTCGGTGTGTATGAGATTCAACCCTGTCATTTCACAGATGTGGAGACTGAGGCTCAGAGAGAAGGAGACACTTGCAGGGTCACCTAGCAAGTCAGGGCAAAGCAAAGATTAGAGACCAGGTGTCCTGACTCCTAAATCAGTGGTCAGTGCTCTTTCTCCTGCACCACACTGTTGTCTAGCTCTCACTCTGGTGCTGAGCCCAGGAAGAGGACAGGAAGTGAGTGCCTCTCTGGATCAGAGGTTCCAGGTCTTGCATCAGGAGTCCAAGCCAGTAAGGTGTGGAGCAAGGCATGGGCACGGACAGCCCTGTCCCTTACCTGCCTCCCTTCACCAGCCTGAAATCCCCTTCATGCCTTCCTGCTCTGGGTTACATAGTGCAGAAGTCTTTCCTCTAAGCCCTGTTGCCTTTCCAGATGGTCCTCCTGGGGTTTGGGACAGGAAGTGGTTAAAGCCTACATTAGTGTCTTAGTTGGCTCAGGCTGCCACAAAAAAACACCACAGATGGAGTGTCTTAAACAACAAACATTTATTTTCTCACAGTTCTGGAGGCTGGAAGTCCGAGATCAGGGTGCCAGCAGGGTCAGGTTCTGGTGAGGGCTCTCTTCCTGGCTTGCAGACGGCTGCCTTCTTGCTGTGTCCTCATGTGACATCTTTGTGTGCACGCAGGGTGAGAGTGAACAAGCTCTGTCTTCTTATAAGGACACTAATCCCATCATGAGGGCCCCATTTTCATCACCTCATTACCTTAATTACCTCCCAAAGGCCCCACCACCAAATACCATTACGTTGGGGGTTAGGGATTCAACATATGAATTTTGGGGAGACACAACCATTCAATTTATAGCAGCTACCATTTCACATGGATCATTTACAACATATGTGAAATTCATGTGTCAATTGTAGATTGTGTCCCTGTATAATTTTTTATTATTGTTTTACCTTTTGGAGAAAATCAGGGGAGAAAGGTGAACACAGCTTGGCCTGCTCAGTTTATCACTGAGCTTGTTTGCATCTTGAAGAGATCTCAGGCAAGGAAACACTGGGCAGGAGAGATGGAGAAGACATTTTCTGTTGCTCCCCAGCACTTAGTCCCCCTTCATTGGCTGCATCCCTCCTGCACCCTCATTTCAATGGTCTGAATGGATCGTAAGACCATAGCCCAAGCCAACCACCACACCCTATTCACCTGGCCACAGCGATCGCTTCAGGACTGGGAGCTTGACTCCTGGATATCTAATTAGTGTTTCAAGGACTTTTGATGGGACTTGCTCTTTTCCATTGGCTTTGAACCTGGAAGGATATAGCCTCAAGAGCTGCTGCTACAACCACTCGTGGCCAGGAGAGGGCCTCTGGCTGTGCCCACTCAAAGAGATGGTGTGAGAATGCACATTCTTATGCAGTCTTAGTGTTTATGAGGTCAGGGATTTGGCTTATATGCTCAAAACACTGCCTGGGACATAGAAGTATTAATAGGTATTTGTTAAATCATATATTTTTGAGACCCTGGATCCAGCCATGTCTGCAGCTAACACTATTTCTGAACTCTTTAGTTGTATATACCTATATATTCCCTCTTTAACTTAGGCCAGCTTGAGTCAGACTACTTGATCACTTGTAACCTAAAAAGTCTTAAATCAAAGAGGGCACGAATTAAAGGCAAGGGCTTGGAGAGGTTAGATAGGGTAGGGGGCTGTCCCAGGGTTGTGCAAAGCCCAGGCAAAGGGTCCTGGGACCCTTGCTTGTCTCCCAGTGCTGCTGTGGACTGGTCCAGCCTGGGCTATGTAGACCCAGCCTGGGATTCAGGGTGGGGTCTCTGTGCCTGAGGACTCCTGGTCATGCTCTGGGCACCAGTAGTCCTTTTTGCCCTTTGAAGGAAACATGAGGCCTCAGTGTCCCCAAACTGATGATGGCCCTGCTCTGGTGGCCACAGAAGAATCACCAGTGCAGGAAATCAAACCCTGCCATGGATTAGGCCTCAGACCCCACCATGAAAAGAACCTCTCTGCCATCAGGGTGTTGGTGTGAGTGTGGTCACTCAGCTCAGCCTGTCTCCACTGCCAGACACAGCTCAGGCTGCAAGCCAAGCTGTTTTAGGGGTGAGGCTTCCTTTCTTGTAACTTTCACTTGGGCTACCCACCCATCCTGCAGCCAGTGCAAATAGTATTAATAAAATTATAATAATGAAAAAATTATTTCTACTTTTTATATTGAGTGTGTATTAGGAATGACCTACTGACCATGAAGTAGCTATTGGTGTTATTCCTATAAAACAAATGAGGAAATGGTGATCCAGAGAGATAAAGTAGCATCCCAAGGGCTCCAATAGGACTGGGGGGACTGGGCTTTGATCATGGGTGGATCTGAGTCTGGCACCTCAGCTCCTAACCACTGTGTTACTTGCTGCCAGATAGAGATAGTACTGGGGGACTCACGGCAGAGGGGCCCTTAGGGGATGTCAGAGCCACCATCTGATGAGATGGCAGCTACCCAATCTGCCTGTGTCTGAGCCAGAGCTTGGAGGGGTGGTCTTCCTGGGAGGTCCCTCTGCTAGTGGCCACTGGGGAGTCTATTGGTAACAGAACCTCTGTTGTATGGTGTGTCCCTTGTGAACCCCTGGGATGGCCTGACTGTAGGGCAGGGCCCAGACAAGCAGCCTGCAGGTGGGGAAGGAGGGCAGGGCCTTGGTGCTCTCACATGAGCAACATTGCTGCCACACAGGTGGCACTGGCATATGGCCAGGGTTTCCCCACACCTGCTGAGGAAGGGCCAGCTCCACCTGGGGCTTGTGGCCAGCTGTGTGGGGAGGGAGGCTTTTGCAGTGTGGACAGCTGGCAACCCTGGGAGAGAGCAGTTCCAAGCAGGAATTCCATGTGCTGTGTCTGCCAGAGGGGCTGTGTGCTGGCTGGAGGCCCCCTCCTCCCTGAGGCTCCAGAGCCTGAGCTACTCGTACCATGATTTGGGAAGGATGAGCAGAAATCAGGGGCCATGGATCTTGGCATTCCCTGTGCTGTGGATTACCTCAAGAAAACTCAGGGAGTAGAGCCCAGCATCCTCCTCTGGGGTCCTGGTCTCTGCTCGCCTGGCTCGTCCCCAGGAACAGGGGCAGTCCAGTGAGGTCCAGCCACAGGAGGTGTTGTTGAGGGCAGGAATGAAGCTCGGCTACCTTCCCCTGAGGCGGCAAGGTTGGGCCCATGCCGGTGAGTGGCCTTAGCAGCCCTGTCGTGGGCTCTTCCTGTTCCTGCTCCTTACACTGAGTGACCTGCTGATGGGATGAACTGTACCCCTCCCCTATCCAGGGAGAAATGGGGAATCAGGGCCATCTTGGGTGACTCAGAGGCACTTTCAGTTAAGTATTGGCCTCTTGGTGTGAAAATAGGCCCAGGGAGGCAGCAAATGCTGCTTGGGTGTGATAAGGGCAGGCTGTTATTTCACAGGAGTAGGATCAGTCATATTAATAGGAAGAGCTCACACTTCTCTTGTAAACTAGAATGTGATGTCTTCAGGAGAAAATCAATTCTTTGGTTGAAAGGCGATTTTGTCCTTACGTGGTCAGGAGAAAACTGGCAGTGGCCATGGTTTGTGGCGGGAGCCTGAAGGAGAATTGAAGCCTTTTCCAGCCTCAGCCCGGGGGTCCCAGTTGTCCTGGGAACGGGGCAGGGGGAGTCCCATGCTATCTGGCTGAAGACAGAGGGGGCAGAGTGCAGGACAAAAGGCAAGATTTCAACACTGGTCAGAAGGACAGTCTGAAGGAAGGATCTGGGCACCCTTGTGGGGGTTAGGCTTAAAGGCTGGGGTGGGTAACAGGTGGGAGATGCAGAGGGACTGTGAGCTAGAGGGGTGTCCTGAATGAGACCTTGTTCCTTTTTCTCCCCGCCGTGACACGAGAGGACAAGATACTCTCATGTGGTCCTTATGCTTCAGCACCCAGAGTGCCTGCAAAATTACGGATTGCTGGGTCCCAACCCCAACCAAACAGACCTTCTGATTCAGTAGGTTGAGGATTGGGCCTGAGAACTGGCATTTCTAAGAAGTTCTTGGTATCACTCATGCTGCTGGTCATAGGACTGTACTTTGAGACCCACTGGCCTCGATGTGGTCTGCTGCCATAGTACACCTTTCAGATGCTTGCTTGAATTCCTCAGCCGGGGAGCTGCTTACGCCTCCCTCAGGTTCAGTGTGTGTTTGGTCTGAGACGATGGATGGCTAGTACTTATGGGGGATGGGATGGGGCAGAATCCTCCAGATCATGGGTAGGGCACTGGTCCTTCCTTCCCTTGGGAAAACACACCAGAAGCCACTCTCCAACCTGAGACTGTAAAGCTGATTTTCCTGATTCACCCAATCCCCCGGGTGGCAAAGGACACCCCTTTCTAGGATGGAAAGAAGGGGCTCTGCTATGGTGGTCACTTGAGAATGCCTCTACCAGGTGCTGAGGTTTGCAGGGGTGGAGGTGGGCCAGGGTGGGGGCATCCCAGTGACAGAACCTTCTTGTTCCCTGCATTGGTATCAAAGCTCAAGTTTGCATCCTGCCTCACCTTCTTCTGCTGTGTGACCTCGGGGGCACTTAACCTGTCAGTTCTGATCTTCACATCCACAAAATGGGAGCAATGACAACGTCTGCCCTGCTGTTCACAGGGATCGTTCTGGGAGGAGGAGGCGATGCGTGCGAGTCAATCTGTGAGCTGTAAGTTGTGTGCATATGTAAGTTCTAATATCTGTATTAACTTTGGAAGGAAACCAGGGGAGAAAGGGGACACGCAGCAGTAATGAAGAGAGTCACTACCTGCCATGGAGTTGGGCATTAGTGTCCCCTCTTTTTCTCCTTATGTTCAGAGGACTCAGCTCAAAAATTACATGAAGCAAAAGTCCACACTTCAGCTGTCATACCAGCTTTAGCCAGGACTCCCACTAGCATGAAAGATGGGGGGTTAGTTCATTATGTGGTTTTGGGAAGCGATCGATCATGTTTTGGAGATGTTGACATTTGCTGGCTTGGGACCATAACCCTGCTGCCCACATGGCTTCTTCTGAGGCTGAACATTAACCACGAGGTTCTAGATAATGTTGACATCTCTCAGAGTTGGTCTTTGTCAACTTTGTTCCCTTACAAAGACAATTAATTGGCATAATATCAATTACGTCTTATTGCACACCTGCTATATAATGGCTTTGTGGGCATTATTTCAATTTTGAAGGTAGACATTGTTAGTTCCCCTTACAGATGAAGAAACTGAGGCCCATAGGTGTTAAGTTACTTGAGTAGGGTAACAATTTAGTAAGTGGCAGATCCTTGCCCTTTGACTGTTCCCCTTTGCTTCTTATAAGGGACACAAAATTGCATTGTAAAACTGTGCAGTGTTAAACAACTGTAGGGACTGTTATTAGTGCTCAGAGTAATTTCCTCGAGCTTTTCATTTTCCTAGTTGAACAAATATTCAGCCACTTGTGCGTATCAACACTAGAGACATTGCCTGTGTGGCCCCTGCAGCATCCTGTAGCTTTGATAACAGATCCTCAGCCCCAAGTGACCACAGGCACCTCCTGGTCAAAAGAAAGGGCATTTTATGAGCCTTCTCAATTTTTTTTTGCATTAGCCTCTTGCCTGGGAAAATTCCAAGCTTTTCCCCTCACCCCTCTTCCACCCCCAACTCAAAGCCACTTTGTTGCACTGGTGTAATTTCTTACAATAACATTAACATATCATTGGAGCTCATTACCTTTGGTGTAATAGTTCCCTATTGAACTGTGTCAGACTAATTATGTCAGTTCCTTTTCATTCCAGTTTAGTGCTTCTCCAGAGAGTCGCAGTGCAGCACCGGTAATAATGATTAAACTGCTGTCTAATGCTCCACTGGACGGCCAAACCAAACAGGGGAAAATTCCTTGCTGAAGATGGGACTCTCAGCAGCCCTTGTACTTGATGCAATTTGGTGTTTTAAAAGCCATTACCTGGCGGTCATTTCCACATGACAATGGAGGGCTGATAGTGCTTCTTGGGGGTGGGGGTGGGGGCAAAAAAGCAAATCAGGGAAGGAAATAGCTTTGCAAGGCAAGAAGTGGCAGAGAGGCAAACCCCGTGCCTTCCATTTGCCGGGTGAGCCCTCAAGTTCTGATGGGGACCATCTGGAACCAAGCTTTGCAACTCAGCCGGCAGAGGTGGGTGTGCAGGAAGAGGCCGGGGTAATGAATCAGGACAAGCCAATATCAAATGCTTAAAGCTCTGCTGCCAGTGTCAGATGAACGAGCCCAGGGAAGATGGATGAAAATGAAGTCATTTTCACCTTCCTGTAGTCTCACACAGAGCTCTTTACTTGAGCCTAAATCGAACATGCTTTTGTCTTTTTGCATAAAGAGAAGGAAGGAAATTTCGTGCTTCAACAAGAGCTTAGACATCACTCTTTATTCCTCTTTATCACCTAGAGGGATGCTAACCTGCTCTGAGCACCCATTCTTGATGATTATTAATGAGCCTAATAATAATAGCTAGCATCAGTTGAATGATTACTTTGTGCCAGGCATTGTGTTAAGGGTTTCGCATCTGTTGGCTCATTCAATCCATAGAAAATAACTCTGTGGGTGGGAGGTGTCTTACCATTCCCAATTTGCAGATGAGAAACTGGGGAATGGGGAGATTGAGTAATTTGCTCAAGAACTCCCATACCTAACTCTGAAGCCTGTGCGCAGAGACAAACTCCCTTTTCATTCATTCTGTCAACTGATACCATTAGAGCCTTTCTGTCCTCCAGCCTTGAACTATGCCCCTCTGACACTTTGCAAGTGTTACAGACACAGTGTCGGCCTTCTTGGGGCTGAGAGCTGAACAGTCAATTTCAGCACACGGTAAGCTGTCCTATAAGTAGGCAGGGGCAGAGGGCTCTGAGAACACCTTCATTCATTCACTCACAAGTATTTATTGGAGTGCCTACTATGTGCCAGGCTCTACTGGGTGCTAGGGACACTGGGGAGGGGGGTCAGCAAAACAGCCGCAGACCTTGCTTTAATGGGGTGTTTAGTGCGTGTTATAGCAGCCCCTACAGACTAAGACAGGAAATTGGTACCAAGAAGTGGGGGTGCTACTGTAACAAATACCCAAAAATGTGGAAGCAGCTTTGGAACAGGGTGATGTATAGAGGCTGGAAGAGTTTTGAGGTGCGTGTTAGAGGAAGCCTACATTGCTGTGAACAGGCTGTTAAGGGTGACTCTGGAGAGGGCTCAGAAGGAGAAGAGGAGAGCAATAGAGAAAGCCTCAGTCTTCTTAGGGAATACCTAAGTCATCAAGCATCGTAATAGAAATATGGACGGTGTCTTAGTCTATTCTGTGCTGCTATAACAAAGAAAATACCAGAGTCTGAGTAACTTATAAAGAAAAGAAATTTATTTCTCACAGTTCTAGAGGCTGGGAAGTCCCATATCAATGTTCTGGCCTCTGGTGACAGCCTTCTTACTAAGTCCTTCCATGGTAGAAGGTGAGAGGGTGAGAGAGATAGAGACACAGACAGAGAGACAGAGAGAGAAAGAGAGACAGTGGGAGGGAAAGAGAGGGGAAGGAGGAGGTGGGGGGAGGGAGAGAAGGGGAAGAGAGAGAGAGAGAGAGAGAGAGAGAGAGAGAGAGAGAGAGAGAACGCTGAACTCCCAAACTCATCCTTTTATAAGGAAGCCACTCCCATGATAACAACATTACTCCATTCATAAGGGTGGTGCCCCCATGACCCAAACACCTCCCATTAGGCCCCACCTCCCAATACTGCTGCATTGAGGATCAAGCTTCCAACACGTGAACTTTGGGGAACACAATCAAACCACAGCAGATGGTAAAGGTCATTCTGATGAGGCCTCAGATGGGAATGAGGAAGATGCTATTGGATAGTGGAGGACAGGCCATCCTTGTTACAGAGTGGAAAGGAACTTAGCTGAATTTTGTTTGTGTCCTAGTGCTTTGTGGAAGGTAGAACTTGTGAGTAATGAAATTGAATATTTGGCTGAGGAAATATCTAAGCGAAATGTTGAAGGAATAGTTTGGCTTCTCTTGACTTCTTAGAGTAAAATGTGAGAAGAGAGAAATGACTTAAAGATGGAATTATTAATCAGAAAGGAAGCTGAACTTAAAGATTTGGGAAATTTTCAGCCTCTCCATACTGTAAAGAATGAGAAGGTCTGTCTGGGAGAGAATTTTAAGGGTGTGGCCCAAACACTACCGGATAGGGAGATTAGTCAGCCATCTAAACAGAAGGCAGGAGTTATTGTTCAAGATGATGAAAGAATGACCACCCTTCCCTACAAGGTGATCTGGAGAACATCAGAACAGTTTCAAAGGAAGGGCTGCAGATGCCCACAGAACCTCCTTGGCATGCCTTGCCCAGCGTCCCACACATCATGGGCTCCACTTCCTGCATTCCCCCCAACTTTGCTCCTTGGCTGCCCCTCCACAGGGCACAGGCAGCAGACTTTGCTGGTGTCCCTGCACCACACAGAGTGCATGAGCTGTGAGGGCATGGCTACCTCTACCTAGATTTCTAAGAATGAAGCTGCCTGGAGTCATGGCATGCAACCCAGGCAAAGAACTATAGAAAGCCTCTGCTAGAGCCATGCCTAGTGGTACCATGGGCAAGGCATTGCCCCTGAGACCCCAGAACAGTAGAGCAACCAGAGTGTGATTCTAGCCCTGAAGAGGAACAGGTATGAGACCTTAAATTGTGAGAGCTGTGGCAGGGGATGTACCCAGCATAGGTGTGGGGGCAGGGCCCCCTGGAGCTTTGCGGGCCCAACTTCTGCCCTACAAGGCTTCAGGGATTGGACTTCCACCCCAATGAGCCTGGGAGGGCAGGGCACTGGGGCAAAGAAGATTATTCTCAATCCTTAAGTTTTGGCCTTGCTTTGGGACCTGTCACCATTTCCTTCTTCACTATCTCTCCCTTTTGGATTGGGAATGTCTGTCCTGTACCTGTCCCACCATTACATTTTGGAAGCATTTAACTCTGATTTCACACACTCAAAGCTGGAGGGGAATTTTCCTCAGGATGAATTGTACCTTGAGTTTCACCCATATCTGATTTAGGAGATATTCAGATGAGACTTTGGACTTTAGACTTTTGAGTTGATGCTGGAGTAAGTTAAGATTTTTAGGGCTACCGGGTTGGAATGAATGTATTTTGCATGTAAGAAGGACATGAAGTTTGGTGGGCCAGGGGCAGCAGGCAGTGAACTAAATGTTTATGCCCCCTCAAAATTCATGTGTTGAAATCTTAACCCCCAGGGTGATGGTATTAGGAAGTGGGATGTTGACTGGAAAAAACCCTGAGGTTTATAGTTTGGAAAAGGAGAGCTTTATTTCTCATAAAGGGTTTACAGCCCACAGTGGCCATTTCCTCAGGCTGGAAAACAGGGTTCCAGTCCACAAGCCAGGAACACATGCTTCAAGGGAGGGACAAAGGGAACGGGATTTTATACTAAGCTTATACTAAGCATGGGTGGGTAAATATTACATATTTAACAAGCTGTAGGAGGAATCATGAATATTTATGCAAAGAGAACTATGTGCCTGTGCAATGGGGCTTTCTGTTTTTTTTACGGGGTCCATGTTTAAAAATGGCCACCCTCTATGTCAAAAAGGTAAAACAAGGACTTGAAAGCCCTCTCTGCACATGTGCTGTAGATTGTTAAAACCACTTCATGGTTGGTTGTCTTTTATGAGGAAAAAATGGTGGTTTGGCCCTTAGAAAATAAAACTTGATGGCATCTGACCTCCCATCCTGTCATGGTTGGAAACTCAGTTTTAAGGTTTCTCTGGGGTTCCCTTGGCCGAGAGGGGTCTGTTCAGTCAGCAGGGGGATTAGGATCTTATTTTTAGTTCACAGAGGCCTTTGGGGGGTGATTAGGTCATGAGGGCAGAACTCTCATAAGTGAGATTAGTGCCCTCATAAAGGTGACCCCAGAGAGCTTGTCAACCCTTTCCACCACGTGAGGACGTAGAGAAAAAACAGCTATCTATGAACCAGGAAATGAGCCCTCGCCAGACACTGAATCTGCTGGCAGCTTGATCTTGGACTTCCCAACCTCCAGAACTGTAAGAATAAATGTCTGTGGTTTATAGGCCACCCAGTCTATGGTAGTTTGTTATAGCAGCTTGAAGGGACTAAGACAGTCCAGATGGGAAAATGTAATATTTACTTAACATTTATTATGCTCTCATGAGATGCCAAGCTCTATGACAAATGCTATTAAATAAGTCAGTTTATTTAGCTCTCACCATGGCTGTCTATCATTTATATAGATAAGAATATGAAGACTTAGAGAGTTATGCAATTGGCTCAAGGTCACTGCTCCCAACCACCATGTTCAAATGTAGGCAGACTTGACCTATTCTCGGGGATCAGTATAATGAGGTATATACAGTTTTTTCTCAAGGGCCCCTTATTCCAAGAGGAACAGGCCACTGAGACTCTGAAGCCTGGCTTTGCACCCCTCATGGGGCCGATCAGCCTGGTGCCAGTTGGGGACATCATATACATAAAGGCTGTGCTGCCAAATTGGCCAAGGATGGGGGAAGAGGCAGAAGCCCTGGCCTAGCTGTGAGGAGAGGATAGCAGAGAAACATGTAATTTGTGATGCATAGCTTTGGCTCGAGGAAGGGCATACATCTACAAAGGCTCTTCTTGGGGTTAATTGTACATCTGTAATGGGCTGAATTGTGTCCCCCCCCAAATTCATATGTTGAAACCCTAACCGCAGTGTGATGGTATTTGGAGGTGGAGGTCTTTGGGAGGTAATTAGGTTTAGATGAGGTAAGCATGGTGGGACTCCCATGATGGGATTAGTGTTCTTTTAGGAAGAAGAGACCCAAGAGCTATCTTTTTCTCTGTCATCTGAGGACACAGTGAAAAGATGGCCATCTGCAAGGTAGGAAGTGAGTCCTCACCAGACACTGAATCTGTTGGCACTTGATCTTGGACTTCCCAGTCTCCAGAACTGTGAGAAATAAATGTCTGCTGTTTAGGCCACCCAGGCTATGGTATGTTGTTACAGCAGCCCAAGCTGAATGAGACAGCATCTTAAATGTGATGATGTATGGGAATGTGTCTTGTAAACTTTCAAGTACTGGGCAAATGGAAATTTTCAGAGATATCATGAGTCATACTGTGCTCTGGTGCAGTGTGCTTCTACATCAAAATTGCCTGGTAAGGGTAGATGATGTGATAAAATGCAGATTTCCTGGGCCCCACTGGCCTTAAACGGTGATGATATGACTCTCTGTCTATAGCAATTTTTCCCGAGATGTGTTCCTGGCAACACTATATCCATTGAATATTTATAGGGATTACATGAGAACAGGGATTTTGTAAATCATTAAGTTTGGGGAACACTGGGTAAATTAGGAGGTGATTTTTTTTTTTTCTTAACTGCAGGATTTCTCAGGGCCTTTCTTGGAGAGAAACTGTGGTCTATGTCCTGTTTGAATTAGACATCCAAATGCAAATTAAAAAATCTGACCCATGTTGCTGAGTCCTTTGGAAGAAGCAGCTTCCAAGAAGCAAAAGAGAAGAGTCCCGGGAGAAGCCTGGGCAGTGGACACATGCAGATGGTGGTGGGGAGTCCTGAGGAAGGGCTGGGGAGGTACCCAGGGGCAGGTGGGATGTGGTTGCTCAGCAGGTGAGCTTCCCCTCCTAGGGTATGCCCAAACGGTGGTGAGGGTACAAGAAGGGAGAGGGGCTGGAGACGCTGTTGTGGGCATGAACTCTAGGGCTGTGTTTCTCCACCTTTAAAGAGCACACGGGTCACCCAGGGACCTTGACAAATTGCAGATTCTGATGCAGTTGGTGAGAAGTAAAGCCCAGATGTTGCAGTTCTACCCAGTTCCCCGGGGGTGCCTAGCAGCACTCAGGCCCAGGTTTAGGGTCTTAGGATTTAGGCCACCTGGCCTGAGACAGGCTCCATCCGGGCCATGTTTCCTTGTAATTACAGTTTGTTCTGATGGTGAGGAAGAATTTGTTTTTCTTATGGGAAAGGGGTGAAATATGAGTTTAGAATGGGGGGGTAGAAGATGGGGGGCACAGCTCTAATTTTACTTAATTAGAATAAACTAAGCTTCTGTTCTGAAACTATTTGCATTATAAAACCTATGGTGAAGGGTTAAGACCTCAGGTTCTACAACCAGACTCCCTGGTTTGATTACTGGCTCTGCTGAGGAATCTTGAACAGGTGTTGGACCTCTCTGGGCCTGGTTTCCTAATCTAGAAAATAGGGAAATAATAGAACCCAGCACATGGTTATGAAGATTACATTAGTTAATCTGTGTAAATCGTTGAGAAAAGTGCCCTTATAAACCCTTATCATTCCCCAGGACTCAAGGTGAGAGCGCTTATTCTGTGGCTCTCAGGCTGTGGAAATCAAAGCAAAGGAGTTAGGAGCAATAGCTTTGGTTTCAGACAGACCTGAGTTGAATTCCAGCTCTGTCATCTATTAGCTAAGTTACCTTGAGCAAGTCACTGCACCTCTCAGAGCCTCACTTTCCTCATCTATAAAATGGGGGTAATAATAGCAGAAATGATGTTTAACTAAGGTAGTCCGTGTGAAACACTTTGTCAAATGCAAAGTGCTGAACAAATGCAAAGTGTTAGTGTGCAGAGTTTCACAAAACCAGCCTAGTAAGTGGCAGAGGCACGATTCCAACCCAGGTCTTTAAGTGAGCCAGAACATTGCTTTTTTTTTTTTCTTTTTAATGTATTATTTTTAAAAAAGGCTTCCTTAAGAATGGACAATAAGCACGTGGAAAGCTGTTTAACATCAACAATCATTAGGGAAGTGCCAATCCCAACCACATTGGATATGAGGTACCATTTCATATCCAGTAGGATGGCTAGAATCAAAGAGACAGGCAATAACAAGCATTGGTAGGAATGTGGTGGAAAGGGAACCCTCATATGTTACTGGTGGGAATGTAAAATGGTGGAGCCACTTTGGAAAAACTGTTTGACAGTTCTTCAAAACATTAAAAACAGAGTTACCATAGGACCCAGCAATTCAAGAGAAATAAAAACATAACGTTGTCAAAAAGACTTGTATGCATATGTTCGTGGCAGGATTATCCATAATAGCCCAAAATGTGGAAACAACCCAAATGTCCAGCATCTGATGGATAGATGAGCAAATGTGGTATACTATTCCATGCAATAGAATATCATATGCCAACAAAAAGGAACCAAGTCCCCATATGTGCTACAACATGCAGGGACCTCAAACACATTATGCGAAGTGAAAAAAGTCAGACAGAAAAACTCACATGCTGTGTGATACCATTTGTAGGAGATGTTCAGAATAGGCAAATCTACAGAGGTAGGAAGTAGATTAGAGGTTGCCCAGGGCTGCAGGGAGGTTGGGGGAAAATGTGAGCAGCTGCTAATGGGCACTGCTGCTTCTTTTTAGAGTGACGAAAATGTCCTAAAATTAGATTGTGTGATGGCTGCACAACTCTGTAAATAAACTAACGATCACTGATTTGTACCCTTAGAAAGGTGAATTTTATGGTAGGTAAATTATACCTCCATAAAGCTTTAAAAAAGAAGAAGAAAAACACCTTGAAATCTCTGGACAAGACACGACGAGCTGAAGGGCCCATCGTGTTCTCACCGAGGCTGCCCGGGGACCAGCTCCTCTCCCTCCTGCCCCCCTGGCCAGTGCTCTTTCCACAAAGAGAGGCCCCAGACCCTGAGCCGACCTGGTTTCTTTTTCTTACCCGATCTGAGCCAACATTTTGCAAAGCTTCAATCTCTAGGGGCAAAAGTCCAACTTCTTATTCACCGTCAAAGGCGCAGAATCTGGGTCAGCAGAAAATGCGCTTTTTCCTGAGAAGCGGGGTCAAGGAGCAGGTGCCAGTCGGACAAATTAGAAAGGAGGTCAGTGAGAAGCAGAGACACACCATCTGCCTCCTGGCTTGGGACTGGGAAGGTGCTCCCCCAGTCTAGCAAACTGCTCTGTCGAGGGCGAGCAGGTCAGGCAGGTGAGAACTAATTGACAACAGGTGAGAGGGCTGAGCTGGAAGCAGGAGCATTTGCATCCTGGGGCAGCGGAGGGTACTGGGGGAGGGGTGGCTGTGGGCAGCCGAGCACAGGTTGGGGCCGGGGCTGTCGGAGGGTTGGGGCTGGGCAGAGTGGAAGGTGGAAGAGGGGAGAGCCATAGATGTTACCTAGATGGGTTGAGGAAGTCTGTCTAGAGTAAGGCATTTTTTTCCCCTGGAAGGAATTACTCTCTTTCCACCACCTACTCCCTGGAAAATTTTTAATTGAAGTATAGCTTGCAGAAAGTTGCACAAATCGTGAGCATATAACTCCATGCATTTTCACAGAGTTCACACAACTTTAACCAGCCCCCAGATCAAGAGATGGAACATTTCCACCACCCCAGGAGGCCTTCTGCACCCTCTGGTTCCTATCCGCCCCTGCCCCCCAGGATTAGACACTATCTTGACTTCAGATACCCTGCGCTCCTTAGTTTTGCCTGTTTGTTAACCTTATATAAATGGAATCAAATGCATTTGCTCTTCTTCCTCCAGCTTCTTTTGCTCAACATTCTGTCTGTGAGATTCACCCAGGTCGTTGTGTGTGGTTGTGCGTCCCTCATTGTCACTGCACGGTGGCTTATTCCATCGTGTGGATTCACCACACATTATCCATTCACCTGTTGCTGGGTGCTTGGGTGGCTTCTGGTTTGGGGCTATTATGCACAGGGCTGCCGTAAACATTCAGGTGTCTGTCTTTGGGTGACCGATGGATGCTTTTCTGGTGGGAGCAGAATTGCTGGGTCCTAAGGTATGTGCGCAGTCACCTTGAGTAGAAACTGCCCAACAGTGCAACAATGCCACAGAGTGGTTGGACAGATTTGCAGCATGGGGGGCATGGGGGGCGTGCAGAGAATCGATCCATTCCAAGCCTTTTTTAACTAACATGCGCTGAGTACTGTATGGGATAAATCGTGTCCCCCCAAAATGTTCATATGTTGAAGCCCTCCCTGCCAGCACCTCGGAATGTGACTGTATTTGGAGATAGGGCCTTATAAGGGGGTAAATAAGTTAAAATGAGGCCATTAGGGTAGTCCCTAATCCAATCCGACTGATGTCCTTATAAAAAGAGGAAATTAGAACACAGGAGAGATACCAGGGGTGAGCCCGCACAGAGGAAAGACCATGTGAGGACACAGTGGGCAGGTGGCTGTCTGCAAGCCAAGGAGACAGGCCTCAGGAGAAACACCCTGCTGATACCTTGATCCTGGACTTCCAGCCTCCAGAACAGTGAAAAATAAATTTCTGTAGTTTAAGCTCCCAGCCTGTGGCGTTTGTGATGGCAGCCCTGGCAATCTCATACAAGCCCCTTCCTTGCACCTGGCCCTGTGCTCTGCTGCTGCATTGTCTCGGTAATCCCGCATCAGCCCTGCAGGGTAGGAGCAATTATAACCTCCCGTACAGAAGGACTGAGCTTGGAGATAAATGACTTGCTCAGGGTTATAACACAGGCCTGACCTGAGCCGGGACTGTGTCCAGAGCCCTTGAATTTAACCCTCCCCCTGCCTCAGACATCTGTTAATGCAGAACTGATTATACTTTTGTTTTAATCGTGATGTCAGGTCATTCATGCCCCACTCCCAGCCCCTGGTTATTGAATATGGCTGCCTTTGGCTTTGTTGTTTGGTGGAAAGGAGGGAGAATGTGCTTGGGCGGCAGAAGGTCTGGGCTTGAACCACGGGTTCCTGGCCTCCTGCTGAGTAAATGCGCACCAGCCGCCTAGATTCCACGCGCCTCGGCCTTCTCATCCACAAGGCCTTCTTCACGGGCTGAGGGCACATCTCCAGCGTGGTGATGTGTGGGGATTAGCCTTGTAAACTGTAAAGTGCTTGGCAAATGGTAACCGCTTCAGCGATTTCATGAGTCATGCTATGCACAAAGATGTTCATCCTAGGTGGGACCAGGAGGCAGAGGGGGAAATCGTACGCAAGCAGCATTAGTGTCCATCTCAGAATGAATGCATGCATGCAATTAGAATCCCCTTCTGAGCTTGGTGGTTGTTGATGGACCCAGGAAAGGACGCTGTAGACTTGAAATGAGCCCAGCATAAGGGCACTGGGGCTCTCTGGTCCTAATAAGAGGTTTGAAAATCTTGAAAATGTGCTAGGGTTCTTTTCCCTGCCACCATTTCCAGCCCTCTGTGCCCACATGCTCTCTCCTTCCCCAAATCTCTTTGCCATTTACTGAGGACGACAGAGCCACCCACCCACACAGGCCCCATTCCAGGGGTGATTGATGACTGTTGGACATACACAGACGGACACACAGAGAAATTTCTACTTCTTCCACGCACCTCGGGCAGCTGTGGAGACGGCGATTTTTCATGTGAGTGTTAGCTCAGAGCCTTTTTCAGGCTCCCGAGCATAACTAAACCCAGACAGGCTCTGTGATATGAAAAATAAAGCGTTGTTTTTATGATGCCTTGAAAAGCCCTCTTTTTCCTCCTAAAAAAGAAACTTATTTATTTCCATGTGTGCATGGGCTTGCAGTAAGTGTGGAAGGATTAAGCCTTTGAAACTGTCGATTTATATCCGTGAGTAATGTGAACTCTTCTGTTTTGGACAGGAGAGAGGTTTCCAAATCGGAAAATCAAGAGTCAGGCCCCTTTGCTCATTCACTGAATGGCTCATTTGTTGCATATTTACCGAGCACCTATTGCCTGACAGGCCTGGGGTCAGGCGCTGGGCGCACAGAGCTGATACAAGAGGGCACAATCCCTGCCCTCATGGAGTTTGCAATGGACAGGGTAAGTGCTGAGCTAGAGGCACATACGAAGGGTGTGGGACTTGGAGCAAGAAAGGGCAGGGGAGCTTCATGGAGGAGAACGGATGAACCAGCCAGGTGAGGGGGACAAAGAAGGGAGATTCCGGCAGAAGGAACAGCATCACCAAAGGCAGGAGTGGAGTGAGGGTGCAGTGTAGTCGGGCTTCACCATGGCAGCAGTGGAGGAGAGAAGACAAGCATCTGGGCTCTGGGTTCAAATCCCAGCCTTGCCCCATCCTTGCTATGTGATCTGTAAAATGGGGGGAAATGCCAATGTGTTGATATGCATGAGGAGCCCAGAGCAGTGCCTGGCATGTAGAAAATGCTGAGTAGCCGTGGCCTGTTACTATGTTGTTGAGGCTTGAGTCGAGAAAGGCAGGAATGTTGGGCCTGAATGTCGGGGTGCAAAGGTTGTACAGATTTCATGAGTCTGGTCTGACCCTGAGAAGGGAGCCCCACCGGGTGGTCCTGAGAGAGACCTTCCCCCAAGGTCAGAGTGGTGCACTGGAATCCCAAGGGCTGACAGGGAGGTCCCAAGGTGTCAGTTGGAGGAGGTGTGTCCTGAGCCAAGGGGTCTGCAGGGGACAGATCCTCAGACAAGGAGCTGGGGTGATTTCTGAAGAACCCACACCAGAGCTCACCTGCAGAATGTCCTGTGGAAGATGAACAGTGCAGTGGAGAAAGGGTGGCCATGCCTCTGTTGGTGTTGGGTAGGGACCCATGTGGGCTCTGGAGTAAGACTGGCTTAAACCCAAAGCCCAGGCTGAGCCCGATAAGCTGAGCCTGTGTAAAATGGGGGTGATGACACCCATCCTTAACAGGGTTTGTGAGTTAAGTGATATATCTCTGTCCTCATGGAGCTTAGGATACGGGGGTGCAGTGCAGGAAGAGAGACAATTAAACAAGCATTGGCAATGAAGTGAGGAAAGGGGAAGACGGGAAGTACGATGGTCTATGGGGACATAGAGGAGGGGTGCCCAACCTAGCGGTGAATCAGGGCAGACTTCCTGGAAGAAGGGGCCTTTATGCTGAGATTCACAGGATGGCTAGAAGTTGGTAGCCAGGGGAAGAGAAGCAGGGAGAGTGCTCAAGGTCAGGAGACGTTCGGGTAAAGGCCCGGAGTTGGGAAATGGTGCCGCAGGGTTGAGAGACTGCAGGGTGTTCAGTGCAGCCGGAGCAGGGAGTGCAGAGGTGAGAGCATTCCGAGCCCAGGGAAGAGTGAATGAGTCTGGCAGAGAGACTCGATGTGGCTTTGGGTAATGCTGAGGAGGCTGATTGGGAGAGGTGAGTCCTCCTGTAGTCAGAAGACCCAGCTCCAAGGCCGTACTGGTCACTTTTTGGCTGTGTGCCCTGGACACTTTGCTTAACCTCCCTGAGTTTGTTTCCTTCCCTACAAGTGGGGTTTCATGTGAGGACAAAGAGATGAAATGTGTTCATTCATTCAAGCAAATATTTACTGAGTGACTGCTATGGGCCAGGTGCTGTTCTAAGCACTGGAGATTATTCAAAATATAGGGAAGACAGAGGCCCTGCCTTGTATCAGGGGACACTTCGTAAGAGCTATGAAGAAAAGTCAAGCAGGGTAGGGGCTAGACGGTGGCAGGGCACAGTGGAATGGGGCTTATAGGGAATAGTCAGGGAAGGCTTCTCAGAGGAAGTGACATTGGAGCAGATGACAAGGGGGAGCGAGCTGTGTGGCCTTCATGGGATGCACCAAGTATGGGAAGTGTTCTAAAGGCTTTGCCTGGATTAACTCATTTAGCCCTCACAAATCCCCGAGAGGCGAGTGCTATCATCACTATACCTCATTTACAGATGGCAAAACCGAGGCACAGAGTTAGGTGACTTGGCCGGATCTCAGGATTTGAACCCAGTGGCGTGGCTCCCACAGCCACCATCCTAACCACCCTACAATACCGCCGGCAGGCAGGGCGGGAAGAGCCCCATCCTAAGCTTGGGTGAACATCCACTTGGGGGACAGCGTTTGCAGATTGCAGAGTGTGAGTCAAATGTGAAATGTTGTTCCCAGTATTTTCTTTGGGATGTGAAGGAAAAATCTCCTGAAACCCAGGCCTACCTTCCACTTCAGCTGATATCCTTAAGAACAAAGGAGCATCCGCAGAGGTCTGGGGGCCTTAGTTTCCTATGTGATTCTTGGCAAGATATGTGAAAATGTAATACGCTAAGGGGTGGGGAAAATGCTGAAAAACAACAGGAATACCTGCTTTTCCTCCTTGTAAAAGTAATATATCCATGTGCTGAAAATATGCAAAATACAGAAAAGAAGAGAAATTACCCATATAAATCACCGTTTAAACACGAACACTGTTAGTATTTTGGGATGTTTCCTTTTATTGTTTTTCAAAAGGAGAGGTATTTTAGTTGTGTGCAGCAGAAAATAAAGAACTCAGATGGTTTGGAATATATAGATAATCATACAATGTTATTATGTGGCAGGAAAATGTAGGATAATGTAACACCTATTTTACTTTCATATTCTCCAAAGTATCGGCTTTCCCAATCAACCCAGGGCAGCAGATAGAGCCCTGTGGCAGATCACTAGAGACCGGGTTTCAGAATGGTCAGTCCTCTCTGGGATTACCTGATTGCCAGCTTGATGGCCACCTAACTGTACTGTCACCTGGTTCCACGGTCACCAAGCAGTTTGATTGTATACCCCTCTTAGTAAAGAATTTTTGAGCATCCACTCTCAATATATGCATATTTATTTATAAATCATACTACTACCAATCTGCAGATTAAATATTAGTACAATATTACAAAAATAGCATAATGTTTGCATAATATCTAACACAGTTGAGTTTCTTATTTTTATATAAAAATACAGACATTCTAATATTTTCTTCCCACACTATTTCCTGGGTTGCTCGCACCCCATTGATTTAATCCATTTTTACCCCTAGTCCAGAGATAGTTTTGTAGAGAGAGATGATATCCTGTGACAGAGGGTGAAAAAGGTGTCATTTAACACCAAATCTCGCTGTAGGAACTTCTAATGGGGGTTGGCACAGTCCAGATCTGTGGGAAAATAAATCCCAGATCTTCCCTTTATAGAGACGGGGAACAGTGGGACTTCACGGCCAGGCTCTGTGTTGAGGGAAGATGCCCCGAAGAACCCACAGTCCTGCACTTTTTCGAGTCTTTGGGACTGGAAGGGCAAGGGCTGGATTCTGACGGGGTGGGGGTGGGGTAGGGCCCAATGCTCAGCACAGTGAAGTGGGAGGAGGTGCAGGGCATGGAGGGTCATGGGGGAGGAGTTAACCACAGGCTGGAGCCGGCCTGCTCGTCAGGTGGTCCCAGGGGCAGGATCACCGATGACTTTTAAATAAATTGTGGTAAAATACACATAAGATTTACCATCTTCACCATTTTTAATATACAATTCAGTGGCATTATGTATGTTCATATTGTTGTACAGCTGTCACCACCATCCATCCACAGAACTCTTCATTTTGCATAACTGAAATTCTGTACCTATTAAACCCTAAAGGTCCCTTCCACCCTCCCCTAGCCCCTGGCAACCACCATTCCACCTTCTGTTTCTATGAATTCGACTACTCTAGGTGCCTCCTGTAAGTTGAATTGTGCAGTACTTGTCCTTTTGCGACTGACTTCTTTCACTTAGCGTAACGTCCTCAAGCTTCCTCCCTGTGGTAGCATGTATAAGAATTTCCTTCATTTTTAAGACTGAATAATATTCCATTGTATGTACATACCACATTTTCTCTATCCATTCATCTGTTGATGGACCCTTGAGTTGCTTCTATCTTTTGGCAACCGTGAACAATGCTGCCACGGACATGGGCGTCTCTTTGAGACCTGCTTTCAGTTGTTTTGGGTATATTCCCTGAAGTGGAATTGCTGGGCCATACAGTAATTCTGTGTATGTTTTTGAGGAACTGCCATACCGTTTTCCACTGCAGCTGCACCATTTTACATTCCCACCAGTGGGGCATGTGCCAATGACTTATAAAGCATGAAGTCCATGGTTTCAGGACCATGAAAGCTCTCCACCACCAGCCAACCTTCCAGTCTTCTGTCTTGGGCGCATGGTTTGGAGTCTGGTCAGGCAGGTCAGTGGGGAGGGGAAAGAAGGGAGCAGGCTGGGGAGAGAAGCCCCAGGGGTTAGGAGCTTGGCCTCTGGAGCTTGGCTGCCCAGTTAGCATCCTGGCTCTGTGTTCTTGGGCAAGTTACTTAGCCTCTCTGTGCCCCAGGACCATCATCTGTAAAACTGGGATAATATTAATAATAATTTTTACCTCACAGGAGGTTGTGAGAAGTACATGCTCTAACATGCACAAAGCGCTTTGAATAGCTCAATAAATATTAGCTGTTACTTTTGAGACGAACAATTGGAATTTGAAGCCACAATGCAGTGGCGAAAGTGACCCCAAGAGCTTGAGCCCCTGCGAGCTCAGAGATATCTTGGGATTCGCTGCTTGGGCCAATTTTCTTCAAATCTGAAAGGACAGGGTGACCCCAGCTGACCAGCTGATTTGGCTGCCACCTCCCAGCCTGAGTTTTCTCTTCTAACATGATGGAGCCCCCGGACCACCATCTGGAGAGCGGGAAGAGAGAGGTTTGCTCTTCCTGTTGGGAGGGAGCCAAGCTTCTCCTCCACATGTAACTCCCCAGAGGATCCTCCATAAAGGTGAATATTTGTAAAGTGCTTTACAGTTGACAAAGCCCCTTTATATCCATTGTCCCATTTGGTGACACTATGACCCTTTCACTGCTGGGGAGCAGAGGTGAGTGAGAGTGGGGGTAAGAGTGGGGGGCGAGGGGAAGAGAGAGGAGAACGGTAAGTAATGCTGAAATGCTGAGACCAGCTCATATTTTGATTTTATTATGTTTATTTTTGTTTTTAGTAAGAGCCTGGGTCTTCATGACTCAGATACGTGCTTCCTGCACTACCACCAAAGCACACATGCTTAGGCTGGGGGCAACCGTGGATAGCACTGGATGGTTGGGCTTGCCTGGGGGCCTTGCTGCCCTGTGAGTGATGCAGAGCTACAGACCTGATGCCTGCATCTTTGCCAAGGGTTCGGGCCACGATGGTAACAGCTGGTGTGCTGGCCTTGCCTTCCTCGCAAGAGGTTATTGAATAATCACCAGAGCTTTAGGAGACACGTTGTTAATCACATCTCCATCTTACAGATGAGGAAACAGTCTTGGAGCAGTTTGCATCTGTTGTAAGTGTTGGAGCCAGGTCTACCTGACCTTGAAGTTGAACTTCTACACTCTGCTCAGAGAAGGAGCGTGCTCAGGGAAGCACTGCTTGTAGGAAAGGATCTATTCGTTTGCCAACAGTCGGGCCAAAACAGCAACAGAAGGAATGATAAATTAAAAACCCTCCAGAATATGTCATTGGTTTGAGTTCATCCTGCTTTAAATAATAACAGAAACTTAGCCTGAAAGACTATTTCCAACATATGGGAAAGATATTCTGACTGTTCAGGGACCCCCCGAAGCAGCCAAGTACTGAGGTTTCAGAGGAGCAGTTTTTGGACTCCCAGATGTGCGGGTCTGCAGAGGCGGAGAGGAGGGAGAGAAGAGTAGGGGAGGAGGGGCTGGGAGCCTGGGAGAGAGGGCGGGGCCTGGCTAAGCCTGCACACAACTCTTCCCCAGGGGCCAATGACAGGCTCTTATCTGTGGCCTTGTCCCAAGATGCCCCGCAGCACAGTTAAGTGCTTTAAGTGGCAGCTCCGAAAAAGGCCATTTCCCGCCAAGACTATAAAATGGAAAAATGGAGATGCAGTATTCACGGCAAAGAATCAACTGTGCAGAGCCTTAACACGGAATTTATAAATCAGTTACTAGGAACATTAAAATGCCTCTTTCTGCACTTAATCTCCAGCTTCCGTTCTTCTTTTCTTCCAAATACCTAACACATCGCTCTTTTTTACTGGCTCTGGTGGACTCTTCAATGAAGTCTGTTCCTTTTTCAGAATAAATATATGTGTATTCTCTTCTCTGACTCAACTTGACTGTAAAACAAATAATGATACTGTAACAGAAGAAATGGCTTGAGAAAACATCAAAAATGTTTTATGTCTCTTTAAAACATCCCCCACTCCTTTTGGAGAACTAGGACCTGCATCCCTGCCTCAGGACAGTGATCAATCCAGTGGTGGGGCAGGGGAATGTCTTTTGTTCTTTGTGCCACAGGAGATGGCTCAAGGGAATTGTCTGGGTGGAGGTCATGAGATCATTTTAGCTGAAGATGAGATTAATCCTGGCAGAGGTCACAAGATTGTTTTAGGCAAAGATGGGATTGATCAGAACCTTTAAAATCTCTGTACTTCTGCTTAGAAGCAAGCAGAAAGCTGGTACTTTGAGATGGGAGTCTGCTAGCCTTCTCATTTACCAGCTAATAATAAACTCCTCTTTCCTTCTCCTCAAACCACTTGTCCTTGTTCTTCTGATGCGGCCTTGGGGACAAGTGCTGAACTTTCAGTAACAATATATGCTTACTTTGGTTCTGCAGATAGATATGAGGGGGAGGCAGCTTTGCTTCCCTTTGGGCTGGGCTCTGCCTGGGAGCAGGAACCAGGGCTGTGCTGAGCACAGTTTCTGCAGCTTCATCCCACAAGAGTATGTAAGTATGAGCGCTTGGAATGCAACACCAGGCAAAGTGTGGTTTAGACAGAGTCAAGCTTGGCCCAATAAAAACAAAAGGATCTATGAAATTGCACTCCAAGGCATCCCTAAGACACCTTTACAGTGAGAATAGCCAGTGCTCGCAGGGGCCCTCCATAGGCCAGGTGCTGTTCCAAGCAGACTACGTTTATTGAGTCAGTTTAATCCTCACAATTAAACCTAGTTTTGTTATGATCCCCATATTATAGATGAGGAAATGGAGGCACAGAGACATTAACTTTCCCGATTTCATATAGCCAGTAACTGGTAGAGTTGGTTGTGAACCTAGGCAGTCTGACTCCAGCAGTGGGGCTCACACATGTCATGCCACACGGCCACAGTAAGCGGGCTCTTTTCCCCATTGACCTTACTTAGCTCTGGGAGGATTCAGGGACGCAGGCTGTAATGAGAGCTCTGCTCTTCACAGAGCTGCTGTGAGCCACCAATTTGGTTATTCCCAGGACATCTGTTTGCTGGGCTGGTATGTTGTAATCTCCACCTGTTAAAGCACATTTGGTCAAGTCCAGCTTATTCTGGAAGGGTTTAAATGCCGAAAGCTGAGGCAGGCCCCCGTCACTCAGGGAAGGTGGCCCTGTCGGGGACGCCTGGGTCTGGAGATCCACAGGAGAGAGATTTTTCCCCTGGAGAAGTTTGGGAAAACTTAATTCAGAAAAGAGGAGCGTGGTGATCTGAACACAGAGACCGGGCTGAGTGAGGTGCCTCTCTACGATGTCTGTGATGTCTGTGGATACCTGGCGATACCCCAGGTGGTGAATGCAGCATCCTTGCCTGAATTTTGGCGTTTGGGTCCTCCTTAAAAGGTTCTGTGAGTCTCTTTGCTGACATCTGTCTCTGGCCTTCACAGACCCTGCTAGACTTGGTCACTCACCCTGCAGACCAGCTCTCTCTCTCATGCCTTCCTGATATTGGTCCAAGTGAGGCCCTTGATGCCCACTCCCTTCTTGCCCACCCCTGCCCCCATGTACCTGTCCAGGATCCTGAGATATTGAGCTTCAGCATGAGCCCAGTGCCCTGGAGTCCCCTTGTCTGGAGAGGGCAGTGGGCAGTCCTGGTCTGACATCCCTAGTGGGGCTGCCTGACCCCTTTGAGCTTAGCTAGAGTTGGTAGGCTGGGCTTCCCTTGTTTTCCACAGGGGGGGCTGTGAGACTCTCTGTGCCCAGCAGACCCAGTGAAAACTTCACTAGGAGACTGCAGGAGAATCACACCTGCCACAACCAGGCAGCAGGAATTCTTCTCTGTGGCCAGTGAGGGAGGTGTGTTGTAGAGGCCTGTCGTGAGACCCAGATGATCTCACCTGCAGGGCCTCTTCCCACCCTGAAATTCCATAATTCTAAATGGAAATCTAAAGGGAAATTATAGACTAAAGATTACAGTTAGTGGGTTAGAGGACAACCTACAGCTAAACAGCTGAGTTGTGAGCAAGGAAAAAAGAAAATAGTGAAGTCAGGGAGCCAATGTGGGTTCACTGGAAATAAGTCACGCCCAATAATTTCCCTGAGAGAATTATTAGCCCATTCTAGCATGAAAACAGCATAAATGATCTTGCAGCTGGACAAGGCTTTCAAGGAATTTTCCTTTACTTTTATCTCCTTTCCCCTTCTTTCACTGTAGTCCTGAAATAGGCAGGGAGTGTAACATGCCCATTTTACAGATGAGCAAACCAAAGAAGAGATGGAATTTACCCAGGATCACACAGCTAAGCTATGAAATATAGACTCAAACTGAGCTCTTCTACCCCTGTTTCAGAACCCTTTCTATGACTCTGCATGATGTATTTTGATTTTAGCAAAACACTTGACAAGGTGCGCAATCTCCTTCAGGACCAAACGGAAAAGTGTCCTCAGTGTGATGGGAAAGTGTGGTGGGTTGAACACTGGGGTCCAAGGCTCTTTGACGGCTGAATGCAGAGATCTCTGGTGAATGCCTGCCATAGGCCTTTGGTCCAGGGACTACTTCCATGAGACACAGCAGTGTTTATCAGACTTCCTGATGACATGATGCTGGAGGGGACAGTTAATACACTAAATGGGAGAACTGAGCAGAGAACAATTGAGAATATTTGATGTATTGGAGAGGGCATAGGCTGTGCAGTCAGAGCAGCTTTGGAACCTTGAGCAAATTACTTAATGAGAGCAGATGCTCATTAAATGTCCCTTCCCTCTGCTTTCTTCCCTCTGGCAAAGAAGAGGCAGGATTGCTGTCTTCAAATGTCTGAAGCTCCATCTTAATAATGTGGGTGCCACTTGCATCAATACCCTAGTGGCTGCCAGCTCAGCCACTGACTGCCTGGGTTCCCTTCCTGGTTCTACTGCACACTAGCTGCAAGATCTTAGGCAAGTCACGCTCTCCTCAGTGCCTATCCTATAAAACAGAGATAACGACAGCACCCATCTCACAGGATTGTTGCTAGAAAGCACTGACAATGGCAGCCAGTACTCGGCATGCACTATGAGTACCTCCCATTGTCATCCTGTGGCCCTGAAACATACAATGGAGCCCAATGCTGTAACTTATAGGGAGTCAGATTTTTATTCTGTGTAGGTGAGAACTGTTTGCATCACTTTCCTGCTGAACACCTTTCAAGTCCTCTTCATTGCCCTTACGAGAAAGGCAGAAATCCTTAACGCGACCTCCATGGTCCTGCTCACGTGGCCCTTGACTTGTGACAGACTCATCTTGCACCCCTTGATCCCTTGCTCACTGTGCTCCATCTGTATTGACCTTTGAAATGTCTTACATGCACAATGCCCCCTGCCTCCAGCCTCAGGGCCTTTGCATGTGCAGTTTCTTCTGCCTGGAAAACTCTTCTCTCTTTCTCCTCCTGGCTAATCTCTACCAACACTTCAATTTTCAGCGTAAGTATCATTTCCTTTCAGAAACTGTTCCAGATCCTCTAAGCGAGGTTAATCTTCCTTATTATACACCCTCATACCTGTTCTCATACCCTGTTCTCCTCCACAGTAGTAAGTATTTGTATAATTATTTAATTTAATGCCCATTTCTAATGAGAGCAGAAACAATCTTTGTCTTACTCATGGCTGTATCCTCAGCTTCTAGCACCGTGCTTGGCACATGACAGGCACTCAGGAAACATTAGTGGGTTGAATGAATGCACTTTCTCACCAGCATAGCTCCACGGGGCTGCCTTTGGGGCCCGGGAGATCCACCGCTGGAAATACGGGACCAAAACTCAGCTCGGTGGGCTGATAAAGCACTCAGGTGAGATGAGGTCTCCCTGCTTCCTCCAGGGAGAACACACGGCCACCAACCTTCAAGCTCTGAGGCTGCAACATTTGCAAGACACCAGCTGAGACCTGATGGTGGCTGAGATTCAATCATTTCTTCAGGGAGGGGTGTCAGCTCCTGGAGAAAAGGGAAGGGGGTAGACAAACCCACGCCGGAAGGGGGAAAGGAAAGGCTGGAAGAAAAAGGAGGAGGAGGGGCCCTGTGGGATGAGCACAAAGGCCTGATGTAGCAGCTGTGGACACCTCGGGTCTCCACCAGCAGGAGGCCCTCCCCCTCCTCCCTCCATCTGCCCCTGCACCTCACTCTCATAAGGTAAAATATTCATAGGGGCACAAGGAAAAGAAAAAGACAGAGGCAGAGTTAGAAGAGGCAGGGGCGGGACCTCCTTGCAGAGGGGTCTGGGGTCGGGGGTCGTGGGCGCTTCGTCTTGGGGCAGTGAGGGGCAGCGGTCTCTCCTCGGGAGCTGCGTGAGGGTCATAGCTTGGGCACAGCTAAGCTCCCGAGGTCAGTACGCACACGTTTAACGTTCCACCAACATCCAGCTTCTGGGGACTCTTGCATTATTTACTTATTTTTGTACTAACTCGTCCTCAGATGTTTCCAGAGCAGCCCTTGGATAGCATGGCAACTAGAAGCCCGAGCCCCTCGCGCCCCGTGTCCTGCAGTGCAGGCAGAGAGTTCTCAGGTTTGGGTCCCACTGACCGGCCCTGGGCCCGGAATCACAGACAGGATTGGGGTGATTTTCTTCCTTTCCAAGACACAAATCCCTCCGAGGAGCGCCCGGTTATTTTTGAGTCTTCTGTGCGCAATCTTATCCCTCATTTCCAGGAATTGCACTGGCACCCGAGGCTCTTGCAAGTAGCAATTTACTAGAACAAAATCAAATCCCTAGTCAGATTCAAAAAGCAATGAAATAAATAGAATTGCATTTTTCACTCGGCGTCAAGACAGTGGAGACACACCCACGCACAGCTCGAAAGCACCTTGTTTGCCTCCTTTTAAAGAGAGACCGCTGATCAATCAGCCGCTTTCATTTAAACCCAGGGACACAGGGGAAAAGACAGAGAACAAAAGCCCCTTTCTCCTTCCAGGAGTCTCTGAAGCCAACTGTTCCTATTTCTTCAGTATGCCGACCTTCCCTCCCACCCTCCGAACCTTTTCCCCACTTCTTTTTCTCAGGAAATATTCCACAGGAATTGAGTGTCTGGAAACACAGGTTTCCATGGAAAAGATGGCAGGTCGGGTTTTGTTCTCACCTGCAGCTGATGGAGATGCGCCTTTCTGATGGTGGCAGGGGGCCACTGTTAGCCACAGCGGGCTGGGGCTCAGAGCCCCTGCGGGTCACAGCAGCGCTGGGAGCCTCCCTTGCCTTCCAGCTCTTTCCCTTTCTGCTGCACTGTTTTGCATGCCTATTTTCCCCCAGACCTGGCTTTATCTTGGCAGGACCTAAAGAATAGTCTCGGAGCTTCTCTGATTGTTTCCACGGTCTCCAGCCTCTGCTGTGTCCCCATGCTGCATTGCCCACCTCTGCATGACCACGAATATTATTTCAGCTCTGTTCATTGATGGCTCCAGGGCGGCGGCCAGGCTCTGGCCATGAGTAGGACTGAAGTGTCCATTTTCTCATTTGGGACTCAGAGAGATGGGGTGGGGGCGAACTTGGAGATGGCAGAGCCCCAGCTTAAGAGCCCCAGGCCCAGAGAGACCCAATTGCTGGCTGAGTTCACACAGTGAGTTAGACGCTATGCCTCTCAGTTCTCAGTTAGGTGCTCTGTCCATTGCTCCATAAAGCCCAAGATTTGGGTGGCCTTTAAAAGCCATGTCCTTGGCAGGGGAAGTGGAATGAGGTGTCTGGCAGAGCTGAGCTCTGTGGCAGAGTGACAAATGGCCCCCTTGTATTGCTAGGAAGTGGGTTCTGGGAATGGGGGCAGCCAGCAGAGCCATTTATCGACCTCCTAGTCAGCGACTTGGCTAGTGGCGAGGTTGGAGGGGTTAGTCAGAAAGAGCAGGGGGTGTAAAGGCTACAGGTTCTCCAACTCATTACTGGCAGGGACTGCCGTCCAGGGCTGACTGGCACTTCAGACGTGAGGCTGGTTGACCTCAAGGATGGGGCTAGGTGAAGAACATCCTTTTAATTCAAATTGCCCTTAAAATCAGAGCTTTTCAGTGTATGTTAATTGCAAATCCAAGCTTTGTACTTTCATGTGTGTGTATATATACATATACATAATTTTTTAAACGGTATAATATACAGGATGTGGCAAGACAGGAATTCTCAAACACGTGATGGAAGGATAATTTTGTAGAGGGCATTTGGCAAATGTCTATCAAAGCTTTAAAATATTTATGCTCTTTGTCTTAGGAATTCTATATCTAGAAACACAGCCTAAGAAGATGAACAGAGATAGAGACAATGATGTTTATTGCAGTATTAAATTAGATCCGATCTTAATATCCCACCATTAAGATTCAATGGTAGACTATGGTATATCCATTTGGTAAATTATTATGAATCATTTAAAAATGATGTAAAGAATTCTAATGAAATAAGAAAATGTTTATGATATATCCAATGAGAAAAACAGGGTGTACAACTGTGTGCATGTGTGTGGGTGTGTATATATAAAATATATAATATATATTTCAACTATTTTATCTTTATTTTTCTCTCTTTCTTTCCATCTCTTTCTCTAATCTCTACATAATCTTAGGAAAAAGGGGAAGAAAGAACCACGTTAAATGTTTACAGTGGTTTTTCTCTGTAGGTGATTGGTGGTGATTTTAAACACTTTCCCCAATTTTTCACATTGGTCTTTTTTTTTTTTAATGATTATAAACATGAAGCAGAGGTTTTAGTCAGGCTGCAGCTGAGATTTGGATATCTCTAACGGATAGAGGTAAGTGACAACTTCTTTCTCTCTCAAGTATCAGTTTACCTCCCTTGATCTCCAGGAGGCCTGCAGACTGTCCTTGACTGGTGCTATGGCTTGAATGCATCCCCCAAATTTTATGTATTGGAAACTTAATCCCCAAATTCATGTGGTGATTGGAAGTGGGATCTTTGGGAGGTAATTAGAATTAGATAAGGACATCAGGGTGGGGCCCCCATGATGGGACTGGTGGCTTTGTAAGAAGAGAAAGAGAGACCTGAGCTGGCACACTCTGGCCCTCTCACCATGGGATGTCCTATGCCATGTTATGATGCAGCACAGCATGAAGGCCCTAGAAAGAGGCTGGCACAGTGTTCTTGGACTTTTCAGCCTCCAGAACTGTAAACTAAATAAATTTTCTTTTCTTTATAAATTAACTAGTTTGTGGTATTCAGTTATAGCAACAGAAAACAGACTAAGACAACTGGCATGCAGACATTTATGGATGTGCTTAGTGGGCCTCGGTTGGGGCCCCCAACTCCTCCCCACCCCAGAAGGCAAGGGGCCAGGCAAAGTGGAGCAGAGCAAACAATGCTCAGCGAGAGGGCCTGGGAGTCAGAGGAGGGCTTGTTTGGAGAACAGTGTAATGGCTGCTGCTTGAAAGTCCTCCCACCTGCCCCAACTGTTGGCTCAATTACCATAGCAATTCATGTGCACTCTGGGTAGAGATGCTGTGGTCACAAAGAGAGCTATAACTCCCAAGGGCCCAAGCAACCCAGCTGTGGGGCCCATCTAGGTGTATGCAGTTCAGTGGAGAGGGAGTGTCTCTAGCTACTCTGCAGTGGTGATGATGACACAGAACAGAGGAGCATTGAGGGGGCATCCGGGCCAGGAGCAGCAGAGCAGTGGGCAGCCAACTTGGCTCAGTGGCACCAGCAGAGAGGGTGGTAAGAGTGGGGCATGATGCTAGAGACCAGGATCCCAGGATCCAGTGGAAATCGAGACTGAGAGGGGAAGATGGTGGCAGAGAACTAGGGAAAAGGATCTTGGAGCTTGATGCTGTGACTTCGTGTGTACCCAGAGGAGGGGGGAGGCTGAGGACCTTTGGGTTGCAAATACAGCTGTGAAGTTGGTGGGGAAGGGTTGGGTCCAGATGTCCTCAACCTGTCTTTGTAACAGTCATAATATTCTGTATAGTGAAAAGATCAGAATAAAGCAGGAGTTACGAGCTCAAATTCAACTTGCAGACATGTTTTGTGGGAGTCAAAAAATTGGATACGTTTAGGCAGGTCTTACCTTCTAATTGCCACACACCCCACCCATCCCTACTCTCTCACACCTGGCCCACTTCACTTATGTCACTTGCCTGAGCCCTGAAGTCATCTGAGTTTGCATCTCTGGGTGGATGCTCTCTAAGGGCCTTTCCAGCTGTCATGTTACAAAGCACCTTTGCAGCCCTCGTCTCACTTGGCACCCCCCAACCTGCCCCCTCACACCCAGAGCCCCACCAAGAGCCACTTGCCATTCTCCACATGTGTCTGCCTCAGGCTGCTCTACCTGTCCGTGAGCCCTTTCCACCTCCGGCCTGTCTTCCAAGTCTGCCTTCAGGGTTCTTCAGCTCTGGGATGTCTTTCCTTGTCCCCTCTGACGCAGTGTGAATGTTTCTGTCTTTGTGTCTCCCTTTTGACCAGGCACAGTGATGACTTTTAGCCCCATCTCCCTCAGCTTTTAGGCTCATCTCCAGCCTGGGAGCAGAGCAGGGCTTATGTTCTGTTCATCTCAGTTCCCAGGGCCCAGCACCATGCTGTAGGAGGAAAGGTATTATATCTCCTTACCCTGCTGAGTAATCAGTCACAGGCTCAGAGAGGTTTGGGATTTTGTCCAGAGTCACACAGCTAAGGGGAGAAGCAGAGTTGGCACTAGAACTCACGTCTTCCTCCTTCAAGTGTCCACTGGGCTTTCTCTGCACCAGTTATCATAACTTGTGGGGAAAATCCAGGATGTTACGATTATTTGAAAGGGACAGGGCAATAGATTGGTGATGACAAATAATGGATCTATTTGATACGTGTGTGTGTGTGTGTGTATATATAAAATATTTTTTCCACATAGATAACCGAGTGGGTGCCATTCAGAAAATACATCTAAGTTAGTCCTTTTCCCAGAATGTTGACTTCCTCTCTTGGGCACCCTCTTCTGGACTGGGGAAGCCCCTGTTGGGTAAGGACCCCCAAAAAGTCAGCTGAGTACAGCGGCATTGTTGTGTCAGGGTCGGGGAGGAGGAATTCCAGTTCAGTCATGTGGCCAGGGACTCCAACAGCCACAGTTCAAATTCCAGCACTGCTACTTACTAGCTGTGTGACCTTGGGCAAATTAGTTAACATTCTGTGCCTCAGTTTCCCTATTTATAAATTGCTCATGGCAACAGTTCCTAGTCTCATAGGGTTGTTGGCAGGATTCAATGAGTACACAGTGAGCCTGATGTAAGTGCCTTTGCCATTACATTGTCATTTTGCCCCTGAGGTGGGTGGAAGGGCACAGCACTGGGAATCAGGAGACTCGGCTCCGCCCTGCCCACCCCTTCTTCTTTGCGCCTGACTCCCCCTGAGGGTGGGGGATGGATGGGGTCCACGTTCTGGGGATTTTTCCAATTTGTTCACTGTGGTACTCTTCTTGCTCTCTTTCGTGATAGCTTTGGGGCTAAGCCTCTGGAGTAGATGAAGGGGCGTGGAGCTGCACTGGGCCCCATCTGGAGTCAGACTGGTACCAACCCTGCTCTTCAGGTGCCAGCTTAACCCAAGGGAGCGAGTGTTTCCCAAGTGCCAACTCTGGGCCAGGCTCCTGTCCTCCAGGGACTCAAAATCACATTACATTTTGGGGCAGTAAGTACAGTGTGGGCCAAGCACAGGGGACTGGGTGGTCCCAGCTGGGGGTTAGGGGGAGGGGCACTGCAGTCCTGAAGGTCCGGCAGGAGGTGGTCAGAGGGGGAGGACAAGCGTTCCAGGAAGAAAGAGTGGCCTCGGCTGAGGCCGCAGAGGTATGAGCTGGAAATGTCCAGTTGTCCGGCCGGCTGAGGTATAAAGTACCCGGATCACAACCTCCTGGTCTGGGAGGATGGCTGCAGGAGAGGGAGATGCCCTAGGCCCTGCTAGGACCTTTGTGGTTAGCTTGGGCTGAGGAAGGAGGGAAGCGGAGCTTATTCCTTCTCTGGTTTTAAGCCCCTTTCAGTCTGTCTTGAAAAAACCAAACACCCCTGTGTTCTGTGCCCCTCTTCCTGGGGGTGGGCTTAAAAAAGGCATTAAACACCTTATTCCCAAAGCCCTGGGATGTCAGTGGCGGGGCTCCCTGTGGGGCTGGTGGGTGTTGCTCACCTCTACCATGGCCTCCTGGACTTCCCACTGCATGAGCCCAGCTTCAGCCAGCTGCAAAGACAGGGGTGCCTGGAGCCAGGAGGCCAGCTGGGGAACTGTGCAGAAGGGTATCTTTGCAGATCCAGGGCCTCCGAGCCACCCCCTCTGAGCTGTGCAAGAGGGGCCAGGCCTGCCTTTCTGAGCCTTCAGACTTCCCACCATCTGCTTAGTCGGACCCTCTGTTTAAATTCTCCACTTGTCTCAGCTTCCACAAAATAATTAGCATCCATTTGTTCCTAGAGCTCACTTGGCGACATTAGTCATTGTAGGAGCTTTCAACGCGGCTCACAGAAATTTCCATTTGATGTGAAGTTGAAAATGGCTTAAGTGGGACTCGCGGGCCCCACTTACTTCACCAGCATCTGGCGCCTCCGTGTGTTTCCTCCCACCCATTTCTTTGTTGCCTTCTGAGTGAGGGTGAGGCCTGATGATGACAAGGGAGAGGAGGGCATTCACACAAGAGGGGACACTGTCCTCCTGGGAAGCTGTGGGGAAGGAGCCTCACCAGGAAAACCCCTCGGCATGGGAGGGAGAAGGAGGAGGCTCCTAGTGCTACAGCCCCCTGGGCTTTTCCTGCAGGGTCAGAGCTTTGGTAAGGGAGCGATGTATGTGCGGAGCTGCAAAGGAGCTCACATAAACTCAATCCCAGCTCAGGCATGAATCTGCTGCAGAACAATGCTCTGATACATTTGCTGTACAGAGCTAACATGCGCTATTGCAGAGCAACTTGCTCTCTGCCTGAGTGGCTCCAAGCCCTTTGGCTTTTCTTGCAAGCAGTCGCTTTTGCTCTCTGAGAACTCAGCTACCCTAGTGTTGGTCACTTTATATATTCCTGGGCCAGAGAAAGGGAGAATGTGGAGCCTCCAGGCTCTTCTATGGGGAATTAATGCTGGGCAAGCACATCCCCGAAAGCATGCCTCATGCTCTCTGGGCTGCAAAATGCTTTCACATACATGTTCTTCTTTAATTCCACCAAATAATCCTCTCAGATGGGTGTTAAGGTTTCATCTGAAACACAGGTAAAAGGACATTCAGAGAGAAGGATGGCCCTGCTTTGTGGTTCTGGCCTTTCTTTGCCCATCTGTAAAATGACCTTGTTGGACAAAGTGATCTCTGAGGGCTGTCCACGTTCAGTGTCTCCCACATGGTGTGCGTTGGGACTGAGGGGTTTTATCCTTATGCCAGTCCACAGGGGAGAACCTGCACTGGATGGTGCTGTTGGTGGTCATTGGACCGCTGCAAGCTGCATGGTGTAGGAGGATGCTTTGGGTCCAAAACTTAAGACAGAGCTAGGTTCAAGCCCTGGCCTGCCTCTGTTTTAGTCTGGCCTAGGGCAAGTCACCTTACCTGGCTGAATCTCAGTTTCCTTCTCACCGTCAAAGAAGAGAATCGATGTGGAAATGCCTTGTGGACGTAAAGGTGGTGTTTGATTTTCTTTTGCAAAAATGATATATGCAAATTGTACCAAATTCAAATGTTGCAAAAAGATGGTGAAAGGAAAGCTCTCCCCCTCGTCTCCCAGTGTCCTCTCTAGACACAACCCGTTATTAATTCCTTGTGTGCTCTTCCTTAGAGACTCTATATGTCCAATGTACACATGAAATGTGACCTATCAAGTATATTGACACATATAGTTCATTTATAGATGATTTTTAGGATTTTTAGAAATATTTGTCCAGAAAATATTCACTCTTCTTCTCCCAGGAATGTGCATCCTGGCTCCATTGATGTTGGGCTTGGCCATGACTTGGTCCGGCCAATGGGATGTAAGCAGGTGGGACATGAATGAAGATTTGAAATATACTTACTTGGTGGAGATCTCTCATGCTTCTGTCATGACCGTGAAAGGAACAAGCTCTAGGTAGATGGCTGGCCCCAGAAGAATGAGAGCCATGGTCAGAGCTGCTCCAGCCTATCTGTGGTAGTGTAGAAGAAGAAGAGAGCTGCCCCAACTCCCCACACACCTTTGAACCTGATAATGAATGTTTTTTGTTGCATATCACTTAGTTTGGTGGTTATTGTTATGTAGCAATAGCTGACTGAGATAATGTATATGTTTACTTTTTAAAAAATCCATATAGGAACATACTATGTGCACCTTGCTTTCTTCACATAATATGTGTTAGGAAAAATAATATGTGTTGGAAATTGGTCTATATTTGTACATGCACATGTCTTTCATTTTTAATAGCTGTATAATATTCCATTGTGTAATATATTCCTTGCTGATGGACATTTAGGTTGTTTCTGGCCTTTTCCTATTGCAGGTTGAGTATTCCTTATCTGAAATGCTTGGGACCAGAAGTGTTTTGGATTTCAGATTTTATTAGATTTTGGAATATTTGCATTATATACTTACCAGTTGAGCATCCCAAATTCAAAAATCTGAAATCTGAAATGCTCCAATGAGCATTTCCTTTGAGTATCATGTCAGTGCTCAAAAAATTTAGAATTTTAGAGCATTTTGGATTTTGGATTTTTGGATTTAAGATGCTCAACCTGTACCAACAATTATATTTGTAGGGAAGATACCTGGAAGGAGAAACTGCAGGTTCAAAGAATATGTTCTTTGAACCAAGAAGTTGAACCAATTTATAGCCCTCCATCGGCACATGACAACTGCTATTTCCCCACATCAGGGATAATACTGTGAGGATGATCTTTACTCCAGCAGAAGATCTTCTGACTCTTGTTTTACAGCCCCAGGGTCTTCAAACCTCACCACGCAGTTTCAAAAAAGCAGTGTTTTCCCAAAGTGGTATGTGATTTGAGGTGGTACCAGAGATGATTTTTAAAAGGTGCACAGACAGGATACTAGCTAACAATGAATCACATGGTGAGAAAATGATTCACTTTTCAAATCTCTTTCTCTCCTCTGATTACATCATAGAGAAAGTCCCAGTTGGATGCTGATGTATTTTAACACTTCCCTAGCAGTTGTTAATTTCCCTTTTTAACAAAGAGGCAAGACGTCCGGAGCTCAAAGGCTCTGGTGGGCAGCAGTGCCTAGCTTTCACTGTATTCATTTAAAAAAATTAATTTATTTTTAATTGACAAATAAAAATTAAATATATTTATCGCATACAACATGATGTTGATGTTTTGAATGTGTATACATTGTGGAATGGCTAAATCGAGCTAACTAACATGCACTACCTCACACACCATTTTTTATGGTGAGAACACTTAAAAGCTACTCTCTTAGCATTTTTCAAAAATATAATACATTGTTATTAACTATAACCACCATGTTGTACAGTAGATCTCTTGAACTTATTCCTCCTATTGAACTGAAATTTTGTATCCTTTGGCAACCTCTTCCCAACCCTCATTCCTCAGCCCCTGATAGTCACTGCCTTCATTTTCACTAGTTAGCTTTATTTTATGGTTGATGACCTTGGTTTTTCATTTTTGGGGGTGACAGTAAGTTTCCTTTGAAAATAAATTTACTTCATTAAAAAAGAATTGTGGAGTTTAGTGAGTTGAGGTGACATCAGCAAGATGGCCAACTAGAAACCCCCAGTCCCCCTTACAAAGACAGCCAGAACAACAGATGGACTGCTACACTCTGACGAAAATGACTGAGGGAGAGAGCTGGGGTGCAGCAGAGCAAAGAAACCCTGGTGAGCACAGACTCCGGATGGCCACATAGACAACAGAAGGAAAGGCCAGGCCTGCACCGCCCCATGCCCCCAACTGGGATCAGCTGGGAACAGGAGGGACTTTTTACAGTGAGGACGTAAGCAATAGGATTGCAGCAGCCCTCATCAACACCTTGGACACCTACAGACCTCACCACTGGGATCCCCTGAAGTCCTCACAGGCACTGAGCCCAGCAGAGGGAGCTGCATGGAGTCCACACAGCTGTGCTCCCCCAAGAGAAAGAACCAACCCTGTGCCCCACCCTCTGTGGCTCACATGGCTACTGCAATATGCTATCTGGGAATTGGAACTGCTGGAGTGTGTCTTGCTCTGGGGGTGAGTAGCCATGGCTCCCCTTTATCCTTGAGGCTAAGCCTCCACCAAACCACCCCAGTCTGGTAGCCCAACTACCAAACCACCCAAACTACCAAACTACCCCAGCCCTTGGCCCAACATCCCCAAGCCAAGCTGTGTTACACCCTTCCCTGTGGGGCCAAGTGAAGGTGAAGCTGCTCCACTTCCCCTGCCCCCTTGGGCTGGAGCTGAAGTGGTACCCTGTCTCCTAGGAAAACAGTACCTTGGCCACTCAGAGAAGTCAAGTCATGCCATGCCTCTCTGGTGCCTAAGTTGAAGCAACACCTGCTTCCCAGGAAACACTGCCTGGGCCACCCAGAACAGTCACCCCACCCCCACCCCAGGCCTAAGCCAAAGTAGCACATTGCCATCTGGGGAGTCAGTGCCCTGGCCGAACTGAGCAACTGGTACATCCAATGGCTGAGCTGACATAGTACCTTACATTCCAGGAAAATAGAGCAGTGGCTGAGCTGAGACACCTTGCTTTACAGGCCAAATAACTCTAGCACTCTTCTTCCCTGGAGCTGGACTAGCACCCTAGAATCTGACCTGCTGAGATACCCCTCTCCCAAAGGAGAGTCATTGCTGTGCTGATTCCTGCCTCCCCCAGGGCCCAAATAACAGCCATGCTCTGCCATTATGGGATACTTGCTGCCATTGCATCTGACCTCACAGAGTCTGGGACACTGCCAAGCCCCACCATCCCAGAGTCTAGAGTCACTATTACATGGTGCCTCCTCCACTGGGACCTGAGTTGCCTATTGGCTCAGGTTCCAAAATTGTAGCTGTACCCAGCTGCCCAGGTTCAAACCGCCAGAGTATCCTTTCTTCCTTGCAATTGGACCAGTGCTGTGCCCTAACCCCCAGAGACAGAATCATAGCTACAAGCTGGTCCCCTAGACCCAAGCTGCAAGGGGGTGCCTCAGAGTCATAGACCCTGGCTCTGTGTGCAATCTACACCACAGGGAGCAAACCTGCATCCCAAGGCCCAAGTGCCACAATAGGTTCACAAGACCCTGAACCTAGGACCCTGGCCCCACGGCCACTCTGAGCACCTGCACCTGGAACTCAGCACTGTTGCCGCTGTTTATAGGCTCTGTCAGACCTGACACCAAGAGGGATTCCCTCTGTTAGGTCTCTCCATTATGGGGAAAAATGAATTTAGGAGCAGCCCAAAAACCTTGACACTGAGGACGTTAGCAACTTACATGCTGCTGCTGCTACCACATATTTCTAGTTTAGGCTACTGAGGGACCCATAGTTTTGCTGACATTGAAAATAACTGAAGAAGGTGAAGAGAGAAGCTGCACCTCTCTGGAAACAGAGTCCACACACCCTACCCAACCAGCACACTAAAACGCAACTGCAGGCGAAAGTCTTTTTAAAGAAGTAATTGTTTCACCACTTGTGCGGACATCCATGCAGGGACATGAGAAACATGAAAAAGCAAGGAAATATGACACCTCGAAAGGAACATCATAACTCTCTAGTAACAAACCTTATTAAGTCAAAAACTGTTAAAAGAGGCAAAGAAGGTCATTATGTAATGATAAAGGGATCAAGTCACCAAGAAGATTTAACAATTGTAAATATATATGCAACCAACACCAAAGCACCCATATGTAAAGCAAATATTATTAGATCTAAAGAGAGAGAGATTCCAATACAGTACAGTTGGTGACTTTAACACCCTCTCAGTGTTGGACAGATCATCTAGACAGACAATCAACAAAGAAACATTGGATTTAAACTGCACCTTAGATCTAATGGACCTAACAGATATTTCCAAAACATTTTATTCAACAGCTGCAGAATACACATTATTTCATCAGCACATGTAACATTCTTCAGGATAGACCACATGTTGGGCCACAAAATAAGTCTCAACAAATTTAAAAGAATTAAAAATCATATCTGATATCTTTTCTAACTGCAATGGAATAAAACTAGAAATCAACAACAAAGAAAACTTTTGAAATTGCACAAATACACAGAAATTAAACAACATGTTTATGAATGACTAATGGGTCGATGAAGAAATTAAAAAGAAAATTAAAAAATTTCTTGAAACAAGTGAAAATAAAACACAATATACTAAAACCTATGGGATACAGTAAAATCAGAACTAAGAGGAAAGTTTATAGCAATAAAAACCTACACAAACAAGTAGAAAGATTTCAAATAAACAACCTAATGATGCATCTCAAGGAACTGGAAAAGCAAGAACAAGCCAAACCCAAGATTAGTAGAAGAAAAGAAAGAATGAATATCACACCAGAAATAAATGAAACTGAGACTAAGAAAATATAAGAGATCAACAAAATGAAACTTGGCTTTTTGAAAAGATAAGCAAAATCAACAAACCATTAGCTAGACTAACCAAGAAAAAAAGAGAAAAGACCCAAATAAATAGTAATAAATTCAGAAATGAAAATGGAGACATTACAATTGATACTACAAAAATACAAAGGCTGATTAGAGACTATTACGGATAACTACATACCAACACATTAGAAAACCTAGTAGAAATGGATAAACTCCTGGACACATACAATGTACCAAGATTGAACCAAAAAGAAATATAACAACTGAACAGACTAATTATGAGTAATGAGATTGAATCTGTAATAAAAAGATTCCCATAAAAGAAGAGCCCAGGGCCCAGTGGTTTCATTGTGGAATTATATATATTTTTTAGCTTATCATATAAAGGTGTATTCACTATGGAATTCTATCAAACATTTAAAGAAGGACTAATAGCAATTCTTCTCAAACTCTTCCAGAAAATTGAAGAGGAGGGAATTCTTCCCAACTCATTCTATGAGGCCAGAATTATTACCCTGATAATGAAACCAGACAAGGACACAGCAAAAAAAGAACACCATAGGCCAATATCCCTGATGAACATAGAAGCAATAATCCTCAACAAAATACTAGCAAACAGAATCCAGTAGCACACTTACTAAGATCAAGTGGGATTTATACCAATTATACAAGTAGAGTTGCATATACAAATCAATAAACGTGATACATCACATCAACAGAATGAAAGGCAAAAACAATGTGATCATCTTAATAGACGGAGAAAAAGCATTTGATAAAATTCAACATCACTTCCTGATAAAAACAAGTTAGGTGTAGAATGAATGTGCCTCAACATAATGAAATCCATATACGACAAATTCACAGCCAAAATCATACTGAATGGGGCAAAGTTGAAAGCTTTTTCTCTAAGATCTGAAACAACACAAAGATGACATTTTCACCACTTTTATTCAGCATAATACTGGAAGTCCTTGCCAGGACAATTAGGCAGAAGAAGGAAATAAAGGGCATCTAAATTGGAAAAGAAGATGTCAAATTGTCCTTGTTTGCAGATGACATGATTTTATATATAGAAAAACCCTAAAAGTTCCACCAAAAAACTCTTAGAATTGATAAATGAATTCAGCAAAGTTCCAGGATACAAAATCAACATACAAAAATCTGTAATGTTTCTTACACCAAAAACAAACTAGCAGAAAAAGAAACCAAAAAAGTAATTTCATTCATATTAGCTACAAAAAATACCTAGGAATAAATTTAACCAAGAAGTGAAAGATCTCTAGAAGGAAAAGTATAAAAAACTGATGAAAGAAATTGAAAAGGACATACAAAAAAATGGAAAGACATCCCATGTTCATGGATTAGAAGAATTAATATTATGTAAATGATGAAGCTACCCAATTCACCTAAATGAAAAAAAAATCCAAATATTCATGCGTAACAACAAAAGACCCCAAATAGCCAAAGCAATTCTGAGCAAAAAGAACAAAGCTGGAGACATCACACTACCAGATTTCAAAATATACTACAAAGTTATAGCAGCCAAAAAAGCATGATGCTGGCATAAAAACAGACACATAGACAAATGGAACAGAATAGAGAACACAGACATAAATTCATGTATTTTTAGTCAACTGATTTTCCACAAAGACACCAAGAACATTCATTGGGGAAGGGACAGTCTCTTCAATAAATGGTGCTAGGAAAACTGGATATGCCAAAAAATGAAACTATATCCCTCTTACCATATACAAAAATCATCTCGAAATGGATTGATGACTTAAATATAAGACCTGAAACTATGAAACTACTAGAAGAACACATGGGGAAACACTTGGGACAACACATTGATCTGGTCAAAGATTTTATGGAGAAGACCTCAAAAGCACAGGAAACAAAAGCAAAAATGAACAAATGGGACTGCATCTAGTGAAAAATCTTCTGCACAGCAAAAGAAATAATCAACAGAGTGAAGAGACAACCTGCAGAATGGGAGAAAACTGTTTGTAAACTATTTATTTGACAAAGGATTAATATCCAGAATATACAAGGGACTAAAACAACTCAGCAACAAAAAACCAAAAAATCCAATTTAAAAAATAGACAAATGAGCTGAATGGACATCTCTCAAAAGAAGACATACAAATGGCCAACAAGTATATGAAAAAATGCTCAACATCACTAATCATCAGGTAAATGAAAATCAAAACCACAGTGAAATATCATCTCACCACAGTTAGAATGGCTATTATAAAAAAGACAAAAAATAACAAGTGCTGGTGAGGATGTGGAGAAAGGGGAACTCTTATACACTGTTTGGTGTGAATGTAAATTAGTACAGCCATTACAGAAAACAGTATGGAGATTCCTCAAACAACTAAAAATAGAACTACCATATGATCCAGCAATTCCTCTACTGGGTATTTATCCAAAGGAAAGGAAATCAGTATGTCAAAAGGGTATCTGCACTCCTATGTTTATGACATCACTATTCACAATGACCAAGATATGGAATCAACCTAAGTGTCCATCAACGGATGAATGGGTAAAGAAAGTACAATATATTAACATATACACAATGAAATACTATTTAGCCATGAAAAGAACAAAATATTGTCATTCCTGGCAACATGGATGAGCTTGGAGAACATTATGTTGAGTGAAATAAGTCAAGCACAGAGAGATAAATCCTGCATATTCTCACTCATATGTGGAAGCTATTTCATAAAAAATATGATGCCATAGAAGTAGATAGTAGAATAGTGGTTACTAGAGGTTACTGGATTGGTTAATGGATACAAAAGTATAGCTACATAGGAGGAATAAGTTCTAGTGTTCTGTAGGGTGACTATAATTAAAAACAATTTTGTATATTTTCAAATAGCTAGAAGAGTGGAGTTTGAATGTTCCCAACACAAAGAAATGATAAATGTTAGAGGTGATGAATATGCTGATTACCCTAATTTGATCATTCCACATTGTATATATGTATCAAAATATCACAATGTACCCCATAAGCATGTACTATTAAAAAATTGTGGTCAGATTCATTTACCTTTTTTTTTTTTAAATGAAATAACATTAGATTTACAGAAGAGTGGCAGAAATAGTACAGGGCATTCCTATATACCCTTCAACCAGCTTCCATTCATGCTAACATCTTATGTAGCCGTAGAGCAGCTATTGAAACCAGAAAGTTAACACTGATTTGATACTATTGACTCATCTAAAGACTTTATTCAAATTTTGCCAACTTCCCCACTAATGTCCTTTTTCTGGTCCAGGATCAAATCCAGGATCTCACACTGCATTTAGTATTCCTATCTATTTAATCTCCTCCACTCTGTGACAGTTCCTAAATCTTTCTTTATCTTTCATGATCATGATACCTTTGAAGAATACCGGCTAGTTATTTTGTAGAATGTCACTTAATTTGGATTTGTCTGATGTTTTCTCAGGCATGCCACGGAAGTGATGTTTTACCTTTCTTACTGCATCGTATGAGGAAGTATAAGATGTCAGTATGGCTTAGATGATCTATGTGTGGCAGAGGTTTGGGAAATTCTTCCATGGGCAGAGATAGTTTGTGGTTGTGCTCTAGTGGCATTTGTGGTATGCGTCCGTGTCTTGGCAGTAGTTCTCCCACCCTGGCCTGCTGTGGGGAGGCTCACCACCCTCTACCAGTGTCATAACTCTTGGTCCAGCTCTGTAGTGTCCATTATGGAAACCAGCACCCCGATCCACAACATCCTGCTTCCTGTGGTTGGTCCTGAATGGTGACTGAGCTGAGAGTCTATTTAGCTTTTATTCCTGTGCTTTCTGAGACATGTTCATGCCAGTTGAGATGAAAGGTGCGAGACAGCTCTTTGGATTTGATCTTCCTTTGGATGAAGCATTTTAAGCTAGAAAATAAAGATATTACAGGCAGGTGGGAGTCAGTGACACCCTCTATAGAGGCATCTCTGCAGTTTTTTCTTTCAACCCCAAAAGAGATTTTCCCAACTGATCTTGCTCACCATCTGTTGCCAAACTATTGCTTTGTTTGACTTTCTTTCCCTTCATGTCCAGGAAAATGTGCTGTGAAATCACAACCTCTCTTCCCTCTGTGATCTGAAGAAACACTCTCTTTTGGCCTCTTTCCCACCTAGCTCAGGAAGGACGCTGGGGGATTGGATCTGCTGCCTGGCTCCTGGGCAGCCTGTGTTGGTTTGGGCCTCAGATAATATTGCCCTGAGGAGAAAAGCCAATTACCCTAAGCTCTGACTAATTAACTACCACAGAGTGTGGAATCTTAGAAGAAAACACCCGACTCTCCCTAGGGTCTGTTTAATGAGACGATGGCCCCACAGGGATGCCTTTGACAATCTTGAGGCCTGAAATGAATCCCACCACTCAACTCACCACTGAATCTGGATCCCAACGTCACCTCTGTCTAATTTCTGGCTCACACACCATACGGACTGGTTTTATATACTGTCAAAGCAGACAGATGAAGATGAAAAATAAGTCATTTGTCAATTTAAGTCAATTCCTCATCTGTCTCTTTTGTGTGCCAAGTCCTGCTTCAGGCACCAAAAATACAGAGGAGACTTTGAAGAGTTTCTATCAAGTAGAGGACTCAGGGAAGTAGACCAATAGGTACAATAGCATTTTATCAATACTCCAGTAGAGTGAGTCATTGACCCAGCAATTACGTACCGAGTACTTACTGTGTGCTGGGCACCAGGGCTGCTGCTGGGGAGATAGCAGTGGATGGGCTATAGACATGACCCTTGCCCTCTTGGAGCCTGGAGTTGAGTGGGGATCCCAGAAAACTTAACCATGAAGAGGGATGAGGTTTAGGATAAGGGGCTATGGAGGGAAGAGGAGGAGACCTAATCCAGTCTAGGGGTGGGGAGCAACTTTCCAGGTGAGACTTGAATGCAGCAATTATACCACTGGAGGAGCTGGAGGTGTGTGGGTAGGTGTGTCTCAGGCAAAGGACACAGCACATGTGGCTCAAAGATGGGAATCGCACAGTGAAGTTGAGGAACCATTGGAAGGTCAAACTGGAATCCAGAGGTCAAAGAGAAGCATGGCGAGAGGTGAGGTGGGAAGTTGGGGAGACAGGGAGGGCCTTGTAAGCTCAAGGGTTTGCCTCTATTCCTAAGAGCAATGGGGAACTATCGTATGGGAGAGGCAGGGTTCAGATTTCCATTTCAGTTGACTTGGCTGCATTGTGCAGGATGGAAAAGAGGCCGGAGCCGGGGTAGGGAGAACACTGGGCAGATGCTGCAGTAGTTGTGGAAAGAAGGGATGGTGGTCTGGATTAGGGTGAGAAGGCGAGAGGGAAATGGATTGAGCGCAGGGTCCTTAGTGCCACTCCCAAGCCCAGGAATAACAACAGGAGGGGGAATTCACTGGTTCTGAGTCCTAAGAAACTCTATACCTTTCACAGACAGAAAGCAACATTTCTCTGAGTTTACTCTTTGTGGCAAAGTCAGTGTTATTGTTTGTCACACACTGAGTTCTGACCAGTGGAGTGTGGGCAGAAGTGATGGAAGTCTTTTCCAGGACTGGGTTACAAATATCCCACACAACCCTCCAGGCTTCCGAGACAGTGGTTTTATACGATAGAAGGAGCCTGGATCCTTGAGTCCCCACTTGGAGGAGAGCCCCCAAGGACAATTTCCTATCTTGCTTCAGGTTGTGACAAGCACAAGAAACCACCCTGTATTTTGTTAAGTCACTGAGATTTTGAGGTTGTTAAGTCACTGAGATTACAGAAGTTGGCATCACTTTCCAGGCCCACCCCAAACCAGTTGGGTTCATATTTTTCCTAGCTATTCCGTGGCACTTTGGTGGTTTCCAACTCTGTTCATCCAGACAAGAGTGAAGAATCACGTTTTAGACACAGGTGGAAAAGGAATTGGGTGTCTGTGAGGTGGCAAAGGCAGTAAAGGCTGTCATGCAGACACAGAAACGTATATACACACAGACCCATGGGGCTCCATCAGCCAAGATACCTATACAGGCCCAGAAAAGCACTCAGTAATAATGACAAAGATAATAATAAAAATTGAAATTCCCTTAGTATCAAGGACTGTGCTAATGTTTAATTAAATCCCACAACAACCCTACAAAGTAGATACTATTATGACTTTTTTTTTTTTAACAGATGAGAAAACTGAGGCCTGGAGAGGGTGAGTAACTTTCCTGAGGTCACACAGGACTTTTACCAGGAATCCTGACTCAGGAGTCTGTCCTCTTAGCCACGATATAAAAGCCAGGGCACAATGACAGAGGGCTGGGGCTGGGGACACACACACACAGACATGAACGACAGAGACAGAGAGAGTCTGGATTGTCCTTGTCCCCAGCGTGAACACCATTCCATTTTCAGGAGAGAGATGGCCAGATTGCAGCAGTGACAAGAACAGAGCATTACTTTTACCAAAGACTGACTTTAATGAAATTCTCAGCGGGCTCAGGACATTTTGGTTCTCTCTAGATAACTTCCTGATGCTATCATTTTTGTATACCCTGTTTATTTCACCTGCTCCGTCTCTCCCTGGCCCAAAAAGGAGGCTCTGTTGATTTGTTTGATGTTCCTTAGATACAAATGATCCTTCCCTGAATAACAAATAGGATGCACCCTTCAGAGGAATTCATGATTTCCCCCTTGTTCTTCTAGTTTCTGAATGGGATACTTCCCCAGAAGGTTCTTCTTCCCAGTTGACACCTGAAACTTCTTCCTAGTAAATGCGTTGTTTGCTGAGTACATGGGCTGAGTTTTTCAGATCCTGGGCTCGAGGTGTCACTCAGACTCTGGCCTCTGAAGCCCTGTGCCCCCCAGAGTGGAAAGGTCATTAGCCACGAGAACCTATGCCCAGGCATATTCATGGGTGTGGAGAGCAGTTCCTGGGGAAAGTTACCGAGATAACAGTTTCCAGGTTGGACATGTCTCTAAAGGTCTTCTCTTACAAGCGCCTATCAGTTCTAGTTGCTATTGCTGCAAAACTTAGTGGTGTAATGCAACCATTTTTATTATGTTTACAGATTCTGTGGGTCAGGAATTTGGACAGGACCCAAGGGGGGGATGGTGTATTTTTGCCCCATAATGTCTATGGCATCAACTGGGAAAACTTGAAGGATGGTGGTGGTGGTGGGGGGTGTCACTAGGTGGCTTTGGGCTGGCGTTGACTGGAGATGTCTTCACTTGTATCTGGAAGTTGATATGATATGATATCTGGAGCTGGCTGTCAGCTGGGCTATTGGACAGAGCACCTCTGCTTGGCCTCTGTACAGGTATCTTGGCATGGGCTGGATTGGGATGGTGCACAGTATGGCAACTAGGTTCCCAGAGCAAGCATCTCAAGGGAGCAAGACAGAGTGTGTGGCACATTGTGATACAGCTTTGGAGGTCACATAGTGTTACTTCTGTCATGTTCCATTGGCCGAGGCAGCCACAAAGTTCTGTCCAGGTTCAAGGGAAGATGATATCGATCCCACCACTCAATGGGGGAGTGGCAAAGTCTAGAGGAGGGTGTGGGATAACAGACATTTTTGCAGCTGTCTTTGGCGAGTACAACATCACACCATTTCACATGTGAATCCCTTCTTTGTAGCCTGCCACATGTTCATGCAGCTGCTACTCGTTCACACTCCTATCACAGGGAGTTCACGACTTGTACCAATTAGGGTTCTTTGAGTGCAAGCAACAGAAGGCAACTCTGGCAAATGTTAGCAACACGAAAAGCACTGGCACTAGGTGGGGGTATTGAAGGGTTGAAGGGAAGGCTTAAGATTCAAGCTTGGGGTGAAAAAGGACCAGGGCAGTGCTGGAGTTGGTCTTGTTCAGGCACAGCCTGGGGGATGAATGAATCCCAACCCATTTTTGAATCTTTCAGTCATTCTGTTCAAAATTCACATTTTGAGGAGGGAAGATCTGAATGGCCTGTGCCATGAACTTGACCACTTACCACTTGCTTGACTCTGGGCAAGTTACTTAACTGTTTCATGATTCACCTTCCTCACCTGGACACAAATAGTAGTTACATCATAGGTTATGTGAGAATTAAATAAGATGATGCTTACAAAGTGCTTAGTCCACAGTCTAGCACATGGCAACTCTTCACTTAATGCTAGCTAACAACAGCAATAACAGCAACTATTCCTGTTACTGCAACAAGTACTATTATTGTGGCTGGCTCACTCCTGTGTCTAGTACAGGGTCAGGCACAGAGTAGATAGATGCTTCACACGTAGTGGGAATGAATGAATGAACAAATAAATGAATGGCCTCTGTGCTAACACATGGCAATCAAGTTCTTTGGAGTCATCTTTAGATACTTCTTATAACTAGATTGACACAAGAAAAACCAACATATAAGAATCTCAGGGCACTTAAATATCAGACCTATCCTCCCTGGTGATTGTTTTGTGTGTCTATAGTCCTCACTCTGAAAAATAATCTCTGGTGTTGCTCCTTGCCCGAGTCCTTCACAAATGGTGCAAACAGTAAACAAAGAACTCCACTCCAAGGAGGTGAATAATATGCTGACAGGATTGCATTCCACATCAATTCTTCTGTCATATTTGATTAATTTTGTATCTAGCTTCATGACGTCTCATCCCTCATTTCAGAGGTATCTTTCACGTGGGACGCTGGAGAAAGCAGAGAGGGGAGATCGAGCAAGGGATATGCTGATGCAAAGAGTTCACGGGCACCCAAAAAAGTAGCCACTGTGATTTAACACTCTCAGAGCCTCACCGCTGCTCACGGGATGAGCTCATTGCTGGTGCAGTGGCATTTCCCAGGCTTGAGTCACAGTGCCCCAGCTACCAGGAGATAGCCACTTAACACACTATTAATCAGCACAGTGGCGGGCAAATGCTGACCCAGTTAGCAGTGATACCCAAGCAGGTGACAGCCACTGGAGCGTGTAGAATCTGGCCAGAGGGCACACGTCTCCAGGCGGGCCGTCTGGGGCTCTCTGATCTCTATGTGGGTTACTGTGCAGCTGAAGGTGACAATTCTAGCTCTCTGGCCAAGAGTTGCTTAAATGGGTCAGGGCAAAAGATTTAACTCTGTCTGGTACACCTGAGTTGTGGACCCTCTCTCGCCAGGGCTGATGACATCCTCCTTCCTGTTCCTTCCCTTCTACCCATGTCCTGCCTCATCTTGGAGCTCTGAGGATTCATCTAACATTTATTTAATTCAATTCAATAATTATTTATTGAGTAGAGTAGCAGGCAGCTCTGCTGTTTGTGTCATGTCTGTCCCATTGGCCCATCTGTAATTTCAGTTGTAACTCTGTGTGTGTGTGTATGTCTGTGTGTGTGTGACCATAGTTCTGGCTATCGATGGAGGCTGAGTCTGGATCCTGGCCCCAGACTGTTTCCCGATCATGGTCACAGATTGAGCCCGTATCCCAGTCATAGACTGAGCCTTCATGCTGGTCACAGACTGAGCTCTGATCACAAGAGAACACAGAGAAAGAGAGAGAGAGAGAGGGAGAGAGAGACTGTGGATGGCTCAGCTCAGGCTACCCTCACTTCTGTGGTCAAGGGCGGGAGCCGTGCCCTCTCAGCGAGTAATGGAGGAATCAGAGTAAAAGCATCCTGCACGTGAGCAAAGACAGTGGCAATTATGCAAGCTTGCATTCCCAGGTTCCTAACTCAGAAAACCCACTGCACTTTCAGACAGAGCCTAATGAGGTTTTCAGAGCTGTGTCTTATTTTCTTTAGCTTATAGAGGTTATTGTTTTTGCAGGAAAATTATCTGGCAATTAATTTTCTGAAAAAGTATTTGAAACTCCTACAAGCTATGCCTCATTGTTTTCCAAGATTGGCCACAAGATGTAATAATCCCATCTGCAAATTAATTTTCTTTCACTCACAGCTTCTGATGTGACTGCAATGTCATTCATTGGTACCTTTATTCAGTGCACATTTACTATGTAGCTAATGTGAACCGGGCAGTCTGGGGAATACAGGGTGGGTCTCTGCCCCCTAGGCAGCTCCCTATCTAGAGGGCAGAGAGGATTTTCTCAGAAACGAAGGTAACAGGAGGAAGACTATGATCGTTCCATTAGAAGGAGATGGATAGTGCCTTGGACTTCCAGATTTGGGGATGGGGAGGAGGATAACTCCTGACTTTGTTTCAGTGGACAACGAATAGAAAGAAAGACAAAGGTAATAGGAACTAACATTTATTGAGCACCTGCTATATGCCAGACTCTGTGGTTTTGCATCTGGAATCTCATTCAAGTCTTAGAACAGTCCTATGAGATGGAGTTAATATTCCCACTTACAGAAGAGGAAGCTAAGGCTCAGACAGGTTGGTTGACTTGCTTGAGATCATGTAGCCAGCAAGTGTCAGAGTCTGTACTGGGACTCAGAACTGTCTGATTGAAGCATTCCCCACTAACCATGCTAATTCTCTAAGGACTTCTTTGCCAAGTGGTTTGTAGACGTCCTGCTTTCCATCAACACGAATGAAGGAGTTAGAGAAGGTCTAGAGGGGGCTATTGCAAGGCTGAAGTGACATCACATGGGCTCTGAAGAGGAAGTGGCTGCGACTGGAGGTGCTATCAGTTCCTGAACATCTATTATGTCTGCGGTCCCCAATCCCTGGGCTGCAGACTGGTACTGGTCTGTGGCCTGTTAGGAACTGAGATGCACAGCAGAAGGTGAGCAGCAGGTGAGGAGGGAAGCTTCACCTGTATTTACAGCCGCTCCCCATCACTTGCATTACCACCTGAGCACATCAGCAGTGGCATTAGTTGCAGGAAAACAAGTTGAAGGCCCCCACTGGTTCTGCATTATGGTGAGTTGTATAATTATTTCATTATATATTACGATGTAATAATAATAGTAATAAAGTGCACAATAAATGTAATGCACTTGAATCATCCCAAAACCATCCCCCCCGCCCCAGTCCATGGAAAAATTGTCTTCCATGAAACTGGTCCCTGAGGCCAAAAAGTTTGGGGACTGCTGTACTAGGTGTCTATGTGGTGCTTTCCATACGTTTTCTCATTAAATGCTCACATATGCTCTACAAGGTAGGCATTATTAGCTGCATTTTTTTTTTTTTTTGTTAAGGAAATGAAAGCTTAGAGAAATTAAATGATCTATCCAAGGTCACATAACTGGTACATAATGGAGCCATGATTCATGCTTGGGTCTGTCTGACTCTGAAGTCTGACTTTTTTCATCTTTGCTACTTCTTCCATGGTGTGGTGCATATCTAGCCTCAGAACGTGATGGACTGGTATAAGGTACACGTCGTAAGTTGTTCTTAGGAGTTTCTGTGATCAGGTGTAAAGAAGAAGGCATGGCTTGTCCTGAGGCCCAAACCCTTAATCCTGATTCCTGTCCCTGGCTGGATCCTTAGGCAGAGCCAATCATCTTGTCCACATCTTCCTAAAAGGCCTAATCTATCCCATGGCAACTACTAACACCTGGACGTAGATGATACACTAATCCCACCTGGGCCTTTCCCCTGAGCTGCAGACCTGATCCTATTCACCTTCTGGGCACCTCTTTCCAGATGACCCTGGGAATGTGAACCCAGCACGCCCAGAGGAAATCATCACCTTCTCCTGCCCTTCCTCCCAAGCTCCCCATTTCAGGGACTGGTGCCTTCCGAGAGCCTTTCTTTTCAACTCCCTTTCTCTCTCACTCCTACAAGTAACAAATTGGTGACCACACCATATCTTTCCTTCAGGCATCTCCCTTTCTCCACCCCTACACTGCTGCCTTGGTTCAGGGCTCATGCCCCCTCCAGGATGGTTGCCTGCCCTTGGTCTTGCTGCACCAGCCCGCCTACTGTAGCTAGAGGGGAGGTTGCAGGGGACGTGGGCTCTGAACCCAGGATGTGCTGCCACCTAGGGCAAGTTCCTTAATCTCTCTGGTTCTCCTTTTCCTTGTAGGTGAACTGAAGATAGCAGAACCTACCTAGTAGCATTGTTGTGTGAATTATATGAAGGGATAAGTGCATCTCTCTAGCATTATATCCTGATATCCTGGGCCTATCCCTCACCTCCATCTCTACCTCTTGTCATGCTTCAATATTTTCTCTCTTTCCTTTTTAATTTTTTGTATGTATTTATGGTATACAACATGATATTTTGAAATATGTATACATTGTGGAATTGCCCCACTTTTAATTCCATCTATATGAATGGAAACTTGGGTTTCCAGGCTGCAGCACAAGGAGGGGGAACCAAGCGTCTTAGTTTGGACTGCTATAATAGAATGCCATAGACTGGGTGGCTTAAATTATGGAAATTTATTTCTTATAGTTTTGAAGGCTGGAAGTCTGAGATCAGAGTACCAGCATGGTCAGGTTCTGGCGAGGGCCCTCTTCCTGGTTTACAGATGGCTGACTTCTCACTGTGTCCTTACATGGTAGAGAGCAGAGAGAGAAAGCAAGTGCGCTCACGTCTCTCCTTGTACGGACACAAATTCCATCACGAGGGCTCTATCCTCATTATCTTATCACTGCCCAAAGTCCCCTTCCCCAAATACCATCACATTGGGGATTGGGGTTTCAACATATGAATTTGGGGGACACAAACATACAGTTCATAGCACCAAGGCAGAGCCCAGAGATTTCCTGAATTGAGGAGATGGGCTTAAGGGTCTGGGAGACCAAGGCAGATAGAGTACTGGAGAGGAGACAGCTGCACAGAGAGAACTCTGGAGATCTTCAGAGGGCCCCAGTCAAGAATTCAATAGAGAACTGATCAGGGCCTGCATGTGAGAAAACCACCTGAGGCCAAGGAAAGCATGATCCAAAGGGTTAGATGTAACAAGGCCCAGTGTTCACACAGGGCGGAGAGTGGGCACCAGCCTGTTTCTACCAGCTGGGTTTAAAACCTCTTGGTTCATAAGGCATTGAGTATGGTACTAAGATAGCACTGGACACGACTAACAAATCTTTTTTTTTTTTTTTGAGACAGTCTCACTAGCTCACTGCAACCTCAAACTCCTGGGCTCAAGCAATCCTCCTGACTCAGCCTCCTGAGTAGCTGGGACTACAGGTACAAGCCACCGTGCCTGGCTAATTTTTTCTATTTTTAGTAGAGATGGGGTCTCACTCTTGCTTAGGCTGGTCTCCAACTCTTGACCTCAAGTGATTCTCCCACCTTGGTCTCCCAGAGTGCTAGGATTTATAGGCGTGAGCCATCGCACCCAGCCAATGGCTAACAAATCTTAAAAGCAAAATTAGAAAGGACTAAACAGTTTCCAAGTAATTTAATTGCATCCCAGAAACACAGTTCAAGAATATTTATAGGAATACAAAAATATCCAGGACTCAACAAGGTAAAATTTACAATCTGGCATCCAATAAAAAGTTACCAGGCATGCCAAGAATCATAAATATACTATCCATAATGAGGAGAAAAATCAATCAATCAAAATCAACATAGAACTGAAACAAATATTAGAATGAACAGATGAAGACATTAGTTATTTTAACTGTCTTCCATATGTTAATAAAGTTAAGTAGAGACATAAGAGATACAAAAAAAGGCCAAAATCAAACTTCTAGAAATGAAACTACAATGGCTGAAATGAAAAATGTATTGGATGGGATTAATGGCAGATTAGACATTGCAGAAGAAAAGCTGATTGAACTTGAAGATATAGCAATAAAAATTATCAAAAATAAAACACAGAAGAAAAAAGAATAAAAAAGAAGAGAGCATTAGTAAGCTATGGAGCAACCTCAGGTGGCTTTATATACATGTAATTGGAGTCACCAAAAGAGAGGAAAGACAGAGTGGGAGTGGGGGTGGGGAGAGGGCAGTGCAGAAAAAATATTTTAAGAAATAGTGGTTGCAAAATTTCCAAATTTGATTAAGACTGTAAACTTATATCCAAGAATCTCAATAAGTCCCAGGCACAAGAAGCATGAAGAACCCTGCTACCTTAAGGCACATCATAATCAAATTGCTAAAATCAGGGACAAAGAGAGACTCTTAAAAGCGGTCAAAGAAAAAAGACATATTACCATACAGAGAACAAAGATAAGGATGACAGGAGATTTGTTAGAAACAATAAAATAAGGAGACAATGGAAAAACATCCTTAACATACTAAAAGAAAAATGCTATCTACTAGAATTCTATAGTCAGCAAAATATCTTTCAAAATCAAAAGCTGAAAAAATGTACCACCAACAGACTCATACTTTTAAGAAATGTTAAAAGAAGTCTTCCAGACAGGAAAATGATATCAAATAAAAATCTGTATCTATACAAAAGAATGAAGAGCACCAGAAATGGTAACACCTTGTGTAAATATATGACTTTTCTTGTTATTTAAATCTCTTTAAAGATAATTGTCTGTGTAATTAAAAATCATAACAGTGCATTGCAGGGTTTGCAACATATGCAAAAGGAAAATGTATGATTGTAGTAACACAAAAGTTGGGAGGGGATAGATGGAAGTACACTATAGTAAGTTCCCCATACCACACATAAGGGTGTATAATATCACTTGAAAGAAGACTGTGATAAGTTAAGTATATACACTATAAATCCTAATGCAGCTACTCAATTCACAAAACAAAGAATTATGATTTATAAGCCAACAAAGGAGATAAAATAAAGTCACAAACCACACTCTTTTAACTTAAAAAAAGGCAGAAAAAGAGGAAAGAAACAAAGAAAAAAATGGGACAAAGGGAAAACAAATAGCAAGATGATAGATCTAAACCTAGACATATTAATAATCTCATTAAATGTAAATGGTCTAAACATCCCAGTTAAAAGGCAGACATTTTCAGACTGAATAAAAAAGCATGGCCTAACTACACACTGTCTGTAAGAAACACACTTTAAAAATAAAATATATAAGTAGATTAAAAATATAAGGATGGAAAAAGATATACCATGCTAACACTAATTAAATGAAAGCTTGAGTGTCTGAAATACTAGATTTCAGAGAGCAAAAAAATATTACCAGGGATAAAGAAGATGATTTTATAATGTTAAAAGGACAAATTCATCAAGAGAACATAACAATCCTAAATTGTTACACACCTAATAACAGAGTCTCAACATCCTTGAAGCAAAAACTGATAGAACTTCAAGGAAAAAAACAGACAAATGCAGTTAGTTAGATATTTCAATTCTCACTTCTCACTAATTGATAGAACAATTAGAAAGAAAATCAATGAAGATATAGAAGATTTCAATACTATGAGCCAATTTGACCTTATTGACATTTATAAAACACTCCACCCAGCAAAAGTAAAATATATATTCTTTTCAAATACAACATTAACTTTTGCCAAGATAGACCATATTCTGGGCTTTAAAACAAGTCACAATAAATTTAAAAGGATTCAGTTCACACCAGGTATGCTGTTTGACCCCAATGGATTAAAGTATAAATCAATAACAAAAAGATCTTTGAAAAATCCTCAAATGTTTGGAAATTAAATAATATACTTCTAAATAACCCAAGTGTCAAAGAAGAAATAAAAAAAAATTAGAAGGTATTTTGAACTGAATGAAAATGAAAATGTAACACAATTGTGGCACGCCACTAAAGCAAAACCAGACAGAGACATTACAAGAAAACTATAGAGCAATATTCCTCATGAATGTAGATGCAAAATTGCTGAACAAAATTTTAGCTAATTGAATCCAACAATATATTATGAAAATAATACATCATGACCAAGTGAAGTTTATTCCATGAATGCAAAGTTGATTTAACATTCAAAAAATCAATCAATGTAATTCACCATATCAACAAATTAAAAAATAAAAACCGAATGATATTAGTAGATGCAGAAAAAAGTATTTGATAAAATCCAGCATGCATACATGATAAAAACTATCAGCAAATTAAGAATAGAAGGAAACAGTCTCAACCTAATAAAGGATACCTCCAAAAATTTACAGCTGATATCATCCTTAATGGTGAAAGACCGCATGTCCCCTCATCACAAATAAGACTCTATCACCACTTCTACTCAACATTGTGCCAGAGCTTCTACGCGGCGCCACAAAGCAAGACAAAAAAAAAAAAAAAAAAGAGAAAGAAAGAAAAGGAAAAAAAAGAAAATGCATCCAGGTTGAAAAGGAAAAATTAAAACTCTCCTTATTTTTAGACAACATCAATATCCATGTAGAAAATTTGAGTGAATCTACAAGAAAGCTATTAGAACAAATAAATGAATTTATTGATTTATAGCAACAAAAATTGGAAATTAAAATAAATACCATTTCATGAGCATCAAAAAATATGAATTACTTAGGAATAAATCTGATAAATGTTATAAAAGACCTATACAATGAAAACTATAAAACATTGTTGAGAGAAAGTAAAGAAGACTTAACTAAGTGGAGAGTTATACTCCATTTATGGGTTGGAACACTCAATGTTGTTAAGATGGCAATTTTCCTGGAGTTCATCTATACATTCAACATAATCCTGATCAAAGTCACCACAGGCTTTTTTTTTTTTGTAGAAATTGGCAAGCTGATTCAAAAATTTCTACAAAAATGCAAAGATTATAGAATAGCTAAAACAACTTGGGAAAAGAAAAACAAAGTTCAGGTCTAACTCTGCAAGATATTGTGACGCTATAGTATCATATTGGCATCAGAATAGACACAGATCAGTAGTTATATGGATAACTGATTTTTAACAGAAAGTTTCAAAGACAATTCAGCAGAGAAAGAACAGTCTTGCCAACAAATAAATGGTGTTGGAACAATTGGATATCCACATACAAAAAAAAAAAAAGAATTTTGATCCATCCCTTGCACTATACACAAAAATTAACTTAAAGTTGAACATAGACCTAAAACTGTAGAACTCCTAGAAGAAAACATAGGAAAATCCTTGTGACTTTGGGTTAGGCCCAGATTTCTTAGCTATGTCACCAAAAGCATAACCTATAAAAGAAAAATGTACTCAATTGGACTTTATCACAATTAAAAATGTGTTCTCTTCAAAAGATTCCACTAAAAGAATAAGAAGAAAAGCCACAACCTAAGAAAATATATGCAAATCGTATAAAGGACTTGTATCAAGAATATACAAAGAACTCTCAAAAAACTATATATAAGAAAATAAACAACCCAAAATGAATAAAATATGTAAATAGGCATTTCACCAAAGAATATATACTAATGGCAAATAATCATATGAAAACACGCAAAACTTCATTAGTCACTAAGGTAATTCAGATTAAAACCACAAGGAGATATTACTATACACCTATCAGAATGGCTAAAATAACAAAGACTGACCATACCAAGTGTCGACAAGGATATGGAGGAACTGGAACTCTCATACACTACTGGTGGAAATGTAAAATGGTACAACTACTTTGGAAAATAATTTGGCAGTCTCTTAAAATGTTAAACATATTATCTAGTCATTCCACTCCTAGATATTTACTCAAGAGAAATAAAAGCATACATCTATACAAAGACTTGTACCTAAATGTTCCTAGCAGTTTTATTTGTAATAGCAAAAAGCTAGAAACAGCCCAGATGCCCATCAAGGGATGAATGGATAAACAAATTGTGGTACATCCATGTAATGGAATACTACTCAATAATAGAAACGAATGAACTATTGATATACGCAACAACAGGGATCAATTTCATGTTGAGTGAAAGAAGACAGACAAGAAAAGAGTAAATCCTTTATATAATTCACTCATATAAAATTATAAGAAATGCAAACTAGCTTGAACGGATAGCAGAACAGTAGTTTTATGGCGAGAAAGATGTCAGGGAGTGGCAGGAGGGAGAAATTACAAAGAGGAATGAGGAAATTTTGGGTGCTGATGCATTTGTTCACATCTTGATCGTGGTGATCATTTCCTAGGTGTATACTGTACATAGCTATGTCAAATTGTACATTTTAAATATGTGCGATTTATTGTATGTCATACCTCTAAAAAACTGTCTAAGAATCTGATGAAGGATATTTTTTATTGTGGTAAAATATACCTAACATAAAATTTACCATTTTAACCATTTTTAAGTATACAGTTTAGTGGCATTAAGTACTTTCACGTTTCTGTGTGACCATCACTGCCATCCATCTCTGGAACTTTTTTCATCTTCTCAAACTGAAACTTGGTCTGACAAAGAGCTTTTGTGCTAAGTAGAAATAGAAAGAGTTAGATTAGGAGTCTGGGACGTACGGGTTAGATGTGGAATACAGCATTTCCAGGACATTTTAAAGATGTCTGGAATCAGGATGGTTGCCCCCGGTGGACTGGGTTCCCAGGAAGACTGGGACACACGAAGGAAGTGACTCTGAATTTGCTCTACAAGGCACCCAGCTCAAGGTCTCCAACCCCAGAGAGTCTGGATTGACGTTTACCTGTGACCCTCCCCAACAGGGGCTTCCTTGTCTCCTGGAAATATAGGTAATCATCCTGATTCCAAACATCACATTGCACAGCAATGTGAAAGTACTTAATGCCACTAAACTGTACACTTAAAAATGGTTAAAATGGTAAATTTTGTGTTAGGTATATTTTACCACAATAAAAAATATCTTTCATCAGATTCTTAGACAGTTTTTTAGAGGTATGACATATAATAAACCGCACATATTTAAAATGTACAATTTGACAACCCTCCCAATTCACAGCCTGCGAAAGCCCAGGGTTTTCCCCAGGATTGGGAAGAGCTCCTGATGGCCTAATTCCTCAGGGTCTTCACTCATCAGCATCTGAGAGTGCGGTTTCCTGGAACCCAGGCTTTGCAGTGGTTTCTGCTAAGGTCGCTCCCAGCAGACGATTCTTGAGTGTGGTGGACTTACTCAAGGTTTGCAGAGTCTCGCCAGGCTCCCCAGAGTTTCCTACCACGTCACTGTCTCTCCCTCCTTCCTCTCTCTCTTCCTCTCTTTCTCGGAGCAATAGCCCCATCCCCAGCATCTCAAGGGGGCCCCACGCAGAACCCCAGAGTTGGTATAAAGATTATTTTAAGTTGAAGACATCTGAGATCCAACAGATGCAGCAACATGCCTGCTCAGAGCTTCCCTTATCTGACACCAAAAGCAGCAACTTCTGGGAAACGAGGCTTCCATAAATCCCCTCTCTGGGAGAGTTTTATGGCCTTGAAAAATGCAGAAAGACCACTCATATCTGTATGGACAAACATGGTCACAAACGTATTTACCTCTGTTTTTTCTCCTAAAAAAATTCGTTTTTCCTAAAGAAACCTGTATGTTCTCCTTCCACTGGAGCCTTTTCACGCTACTCCCTTTCCCCTGCAAAGTTAGGCATATGAAGCCCAAGTTCAACCAGCCCTTTGAGTTGCTCATCACTGAACACTCAGGCTTGGATGCACCTTGCGTGCATAAATAAACTCTTTTCTCTTAGTAATCTGTCTTTTGCCAGTTTAATTCACAGGACCCCAATCACAGAACCTAAAACAATAGAGGCAAAGTTTTTCCTTCCCTGCACTACTCAACCTCCGTCTCTACCTCCAGAGTCTCAGCTTCTATCCCAAGTGGGATTATCTAGGAATCGTACCCACAAAGGTGTGGTTCCTGGACCTACCAGGAATTCTTGTACTGGTTGCTGAGAGGAGACACATTTCCCCCTCCAGCTGCAGAATTGTATGAAAAGCAGCGTGCGTGCCTCTGTGGGGGTGGGTCAGGATAAACCCATATCGCTCAAAGGAATATTCATATTTTTAAAGCAACCATTGTCCGCAGACTCTCTGCACTTAAGAAAAGCTGTTCCTTAGGGAGGGTACGAGAAGGAAATTATAAAGCTTTTGTCAAAATATTTGCCCACCAAAAAATTCCTGTTTGCTTAACGGAGACAAATACACGAATGCTTCAGTACTCTCTGTTCTCTGTTTTATGATCTTCCCCAAAGTAACAGGCTGTTGATTTGCGCTCATGATTTGATAATAAGAAACTTTAAAAAGTAACTAGCAAAAAAAAAAAAAAAAGTAACTAGCTAGCCAGGTCAAGAGGGCAGATAATGCACATGCAGCAGCCTTCCCCTCCTGCCCTAACTTCTGAGAAGTGACAGAAATAATTATTGTGAGAAGTTCCCGTAACCATGCTGGGAAGAAAGAAGAGATGCCGTTGATGGGCAGCAATTATGAGAAGGCCCTCAGATTGAGCACGGAAGCTGTAGTCAAAAATCATCTGTAGGAGAGGGTGGTTGCAAAAGACGGGAGTGTGTCCAGGGGTATGACAAGCCTGGAGATTGTGATACGGGGATGAGAAGAGGCCCCAAAGCTCCTGATGGGGTGATAGATGGGAGATGCAGCCCCTTTGTCAGGTAACAAACAAGGGAGTGTCATTTTGAGAGGGAGCAGTGAGTGTGGTTGTTTGGGACAGAGAGGCAAAGCCTGGCCTGGGGTGGCTGACAACACCCAGCAAAACCAGACAGCTCATGTGCCCAGAAGATTAGCTAATGCCCCTGCCCCTAATACGTCTCACCTCTTGGCCGAAATCAAGAGAGAGGCTGAGGTGTCTGCCAGGGCAGCACATTCGAACATCATTGTAGCATCTCCAGTATGGCACACAGGGACTTTTACAAACAAAGATGAGCTTTGTAAAATTCCAGAAACCAGCAGCATTTGAGGGAAGCCAGTACCATGAGAGAGACACCAAAGTCAACAAATGAACTTATATCTGAAAGGAAAGTTTAAAAAGCAAGTGGAAGAAGACTTTGAATACATTTAATTATTATTCTCAGAAAGATATGAGAAGATACTGCCACCCTGATTATCAACCTGATACACGCGTGTTCATGTGAGCATTATTCTCAATGGCAAAAAGGTAGAAACAGCCCAAGTATCCGTTGACAGATGAATGGATAAACAAGACATGGCATATCCATACAATGGAATGTTATTCAGCCTTAAAAAGGAAGAAAATCCTGTCACATGTAGGAAATTGAAGACATTATGCCATGTCAAATACAGCAGTCACAAAAGGACACATACTGTGTAATTCCATACTTTGTATGTGAGGTACCTAGAGTGGTCAGATTCATAGAGAGAAAGTAGAATGGTGGTTTCTAGAGGCTGAGGGGAGGGGGAAATGGGGTGTTAGTATTTAATGGGTGCAGAGTTTCAGTTTGTAAGGATGAAAAAGTTCTGGAGATGGATGGTGGTGATGGTCATACAACATGAGTGTACTGAATGCTACTGAGCTATACACTTAAAAAATGGTTAAGATAAATTTTATGCTATGTGTATTTTACCACAATCAAAAAAAAATCAATGTAATATCTTGGAAATACTTTAAAAATAGAAAGCTGAACAGCAGACTGGCCACAGCTAAAGTACAAATTAGTAACCTAGAAAACTGAACTGAGGACTTCAGAATGCAGCACTAAATGCCCAAGAGAAGTAAAGTATAGGAAAAAAATTATACACATAGGATAAATTTAGAATTTCTAACATTTCTATAATAGAAATGTCAGAAGGATTCTAAAGGATTATTAAGCATTACTCAGGAACAGTAGGCTGCAAAAAGCAGTGGCTTAATAAGAAACAGGATTACTTATCTATTAAAGAAAAGTACAGAGGAAGGAAGTCCAGGGCTGGTGTGATGGCTCTACAAGTATCGTCAAGGACACTGATTCCTTTTTTCCTGCTTTGCCCTCCCAGCACATGGGATCTTCAAGCTCATCTAATGATTCAAAATGGCTGCTGGAGCTCCAGCCATTACATCTTAGCTGCAGGCAAGGAAAAAGAGAAAAGGCAGACTTTAGCAGCTAACTCAAATCTCTTTAAGCAGGCTTCCCAGAATTCTACAAAATACTTTTGCTTAGATCTCATTGTCTAGGATTTAAACACATGGCCACATTTAGCTTCAAAGTAGATATTCCTTGTGGTAGTGTGTCCCGCTAAAATCAGTATTCTGTTTCTAAGAAGAAAGGAGAGAATGGCTATTAGTGCAGACCACTAGTAGTAACTGTCCCCAAAAAATAGAATGGAGAGGGGACAATACTGTAAATAAGGATAGCCATAAAAAATTCTAGAATAGAAGAAAGACATGAGTCCACAGACTGAAAGCGTCCACTGAGTGCCAAATTGAGATGAAAGCAAAAAGACCATTGGACACACAGTGGTGGAATTTCATAATAACAAAGTTCAAGGCCAAGAAAAGTCCTAATGTCTTCCAAAGGGTAAAAAACAACTGATAATTACCTACAAAGGAAGGAAGGAGAATCAGATTGAGCAGACATCTGTCTTTCATTAGCAACAAGGGCTGCAAGGCAGTGGAGTAGTTTCTTCAAAGCTAAGAGTGAATACATTTTTAAAATTTAGATTCTATGTTTTAGGACCTAGAATCCTATTCAAGAGTAAAGGTGAAATAAACATATTTAAAAATATACAAGGAACTGTATCACTGAAAGGTTTACCAGAGTATGTCATCCAGGTTTTAGGACCTGCCAAAACTAAGGGTGATTTCCGTTTCTGGGATAAGCAATATTTTAATTTTTTTTTTCCTGAAACAGGGTCTTGCTCTGTTGCCCAGACTAGAGTGCAGGGTGTCATCATAGCTCACTGCAACCTCAAACTCCTGGGCTCAAGCGATCCTCCTGCCTCAGTCTCCCTCGTAGCTGGGACTACAGGCACATGCCACACCTGGCTAATTTTTTCTATTTTTTATAGAGACAGAGTCTTGCTCTTGCTCAGGCTGGTCTTGAACTCCCACCTCAGCCTCCCAAAGGATTATAGGTGTGAGCCACCGTGCCTGGCCAATATTTTAATTCTTAAACAACAAAATAGATGGAAGCTTTGGAAAACCAAGAGGTAGAAATCAATTGTTTGGGTTGTTGCATTTCTTAATTATCAAGGTTTGAGTGTTCGTTATATATTCTTGATAAATGTTCTTTATTGTACACGTGATTTACAAATATTTTCTTTTAATCTGTAGCTTGTCTTTTCATTCTCTTAGCAGTGTCTTTCAAAGAATAGACACTTTTAGTTTTGATTAAAACCAAATTTGTCAACTTTTTCTTGTATAGATTGTGCTTTTGATATGTATCTAAGAAATCATTGCCCAACCCAACATCATAAAGATTTTCTCCTGTTTTCCTTTGTAAGTTTCATGGTTTCAGGTTTTATAGTTAGGGCTATGCTCCATTTTGAGTTAATTTTCATACATGGTGCAAAGTATGAGAGGATATTCATTTTTTGCTTATGTATATCCAATTTTTCCAGCACCATTTGTAGGAAAGATTATCCTTTCTCTAATATGAAGTCATAATCAGATATTACCCACATTGTTTTTCTACCGTTGATGGTGAGATTTCTTCTTTTTCCTCCAAATGTCTGAGTAGGTCCCAAGATGAAGCCACAGCTCATAGCCAGGTTTGTTGGGCAAGACTGATGGTGGCTTCATAAAGTGGGGGAGTTCTCATACCTCTTTTTATGCTCCCAGGGGAAGACACGATGAAAGTGATGATCCTACCACAGTTGTTTCTTTTCTCCATCTGAGCATGGAGGAGGGGAAGGTTCTTGTGTATTCACTAACAGAATCACTACACAGCCAAGAAGCATACTTTTCTGGTCCAGGCAGAGATTCCCTATAAAAATTTTATAGATATTACATGTTCCCTTCCTTTCTTGCTATTTTTTTTCTTGATGGAATTTTCAGAGCCTTGCAATATCATGCTTTAGTAACAATAGATATAACTTATTAATTACTTCTTTCCAAGGAGAAGGGAAAACTGTCATAATGCTCTCAAGTCCCCAGAGCTTTTAAAAATCAGGATTCCCTTAGCTGGGTGTGGTAGTATGCGCTTATAGTCCCAGCTACTCGGGAGGTTGAGGCAGGAGGATCACTTTGCTTGAGCCCAGGAGTTTGATGTTGCAGTGAGCTATGATTGTGTTACTGCTCGCCAGCCTGGGAGACAGAGCAAGACCCTGTCACAAAACAAAACAAAACAAAACAGGATTCCCCAAGCACCTCCCAGAACTTGCAGAAAAAAAATCCAAAAGAAAAACATTGAACTATAAGAAGCAAAGAACCAACAGAGGAGGTGGTGCTGATGAATGTGGAATGAGAAGGCGGGGCAATAAAAGTGAGTTGGTTTTGGTCTTGTTTGGGCAAAGGTAATAGATACTGACTTGAGTTTGGATAATATTAGAAAAATATAAGTTTAAGTAGGTGTGTTGAAAAGCTAAGAATAACCAGTGGGGGGATACATACAGTATGTAAATTTCAAATTCAGAAGAAAAATGAAACAAAGCAAGTTTGATCAAATCAATCAAAGCCGGAAAAGGAAAAACAAACAAACAAACAAACAAAAAAACAAGAACAACAATAAAGTATGAAAAACACAAAATCATTTGGCAGGAATAAGTCGAAGCAACCATAACAATGTGTTAAGTTGATTTATTAAAAGACAGAGACTCTCAGATTGAGTAAAAAACCAATATTGAGATATATATTGTTTACATGAGAAATTCTTAAAACAAAAGGACAAAAGAATGTTGAAGATTAAGGGGTGAAAAATATAAGCAAAATCTAGAATAGCAATATTAACATCAAGTAGAATGCAATTTAAGGTAAAAAGCATTACAAAGGCCAAATTGAAAAACAGTTCATAAATAAAAGGAATAATTCATCAAGGAATGATCACCATTATGAATCATTATGTGCCAACACCATAAATTTGAAATATTAAAGCCAAACCACTTGGAAATACAAGGAGAAATGCTCAAAGCTATAATTATATATATAAACCTGAACAGAAATGAGAGGAAACCTTGACAAAACCTCATACTTCACTTGTAAATTGACATATCAAAAAAATAATTAAGAAAATAGAGAATTTATATAAAGTTTTACTTCATAGTTTTGTGCCTAAGAGAGAATATAGTCTTCAATTATGTTACTTGCAATTATGTTTTAGATTAAAAGTCAATCCAAGTTCGGCCACATAGGAGATCACAATGAATTCTTAAAGGCAGAAACAGACTATTTTCATATACAAAATGCAATAGAATTAGATATTAACAACAAAAAGATAACTGAAGAATCTTCTATACTTGCAAGTTTTAGGAAACCATATATGCAGTTTGAACTACTCTTGGGTTAAAGAAGAAATCAGAATGGAAATTAAAATCTATTTATATACTGATAAAAAGAATATTACGGAGCAAAATCTGTGACTTGTAGGCAAAATGGTATTCTGAGGAAAATTTGTAACCATAAATGCTTTTATAAGAATAAAAGAGAACTTAAAATCAAATGAATCTTTCAACCCAAGAAGCTAGGAAAAAAGCACAAAATAAAACTCCATTCCCTATTCAAAAAAATCTCTTCAGACTAGATATAGTAGAAAACCACCTTCATTTGATAAAGGGCATTTACAAGAGACCTACAAAACATCCAATGATGTTTCTGAGATTCCCAGTACGCAGTGAACAGGATAAGGATGTTGCCTGCTGCCTCTGCTACTCAATTCTGTGCTTGGGCGCCTGGTTCAGGGATCCTCGATACAGGTTGTCTATTGGCATCACGTGGGAGTCTTAAAATAATAGCAATGTCTGGACCCCATCTCAGTCCACCTGGATCAGAATTTCTGGTGGTGGAGCCCAGGTGTTAGTATTTTACAAAGCTCTCTAGGTGATGGAGTCAAAAATAATCTCTGCTCTACCCTATAAAATGAGACAAAGAAAAAAAGGAAAAAGCATAGATACCATAGAGGAAGAGACAAAACTATATGATTATTTACCTAGAATGTGGCAGAGAATCAGCTGGCAAATTAGAAAAATGAATGAGTGTTCAAAAGATGATAGAATATAAAATCAATGTAAAAAAAATAGATTACCTATAGGTTATCAATAATAAATTAGAAAAGGTAATAAAAAATTTCCAATTATGATGGAAATAACAACAACAAATAATAAAATAAGAAAAAAAAAACCCTAAAAGAAATGCAAAAGATATCTATGAAGGAAATTATGTTTAAACAAAGACTTAACCTAAATAAATGGCAAGATTATACCATCTATATAGATAGGAGCACACAATTTTAAAGTAGTTATTAATAATATACTCTAAATTATCTATAACCCCAATAAAAATTTCATCAACGTTCATCATGGAACTTTATAAGCAAATTGCAAAATTTATATGAAGGAACAGATGTGTAAGAAGAGCCAAGATAAATTTGAGAAAAAGGATATCAGTGATGTCTAATATCTTGTCCTGCAAAACATCAAGATATATGGCATTAATAATCAAATAATGTGGTATATTGGTGCAGAAAAACATAGATCAATCAACTAAAATAAGGAGACCAGAAGAAGCTCATGTATGGGAATTCCGTATATGATAAAGGTGGAGTTTGAAATTAGTGGGGGAAGGATGGCTATATCAGTGTAGACTAGCATTAACTGAATATGACAGAAAACTCAGACATGTGGCTTAAACAAGAGAAAGCCTTATGATTGGTCTCTCACATAGATAAGAGCTGGAGTTGTCAGTCCATGACAAGTATGGCCACTCCATGACCAGTAGGAACCCACGTTCCATCTATCTGTCTGCTACCATCCTTAATGTAGTGATTTCATTTTTAAGTTTACCTGTGATTAACGATGCTTCTGGAGCTCCAGCCATCACATCTTCATTCCAGGCGGGAAGAAGAAATAAAGCAGAAGAAAACAAAAGGGCATGATTCTTTGCCTTCTTAGCTTCCTGGGAGTCCTACTTAATGACCTGTGCTTACATGATATTGGTTACCCCCATTTGCATTGGAAGCTAGGAAAGGAAAATTTTTAGCTGGGCATGTTGCTACCCCAAATAATAAAAGTATTCTTCCAGTAAAGAAAAAGGCAAATGGATTTTTGCAGTCGACTAGTGGACTGTCCAGTCTGGGTGATGTGCACATCTTTCTTCAGGTCTCTGTTGTTCCTCATGAACTGGTGATCTTTAAATTTCAAGCCAAATGCTCTTCCCCCAACATACCCAATAAACCATGGTAGAGAAGAAAAATCATAGATATATGCGAAACACGCCACCACAAAAGTGGAGAAAGGGAATCACATAGCAGTTACTGATGAACAGTAATTGTGAATTCTCTGAGCAGGAACGGTAAGGATTCCCTATTTGGGGAGTGAGGTACATTTTTCTGGTGACCCAACCTGGTGGTGCCTGGCTCTGCATTCTAGAGGAGGGTTGCCAGATTTAGCTAATAAAAATTCAGGTCACCCGGTGAAATGTGAATTTCAGATAAATAACAAATAACTTTTTCAGCATAGGATGTCCCAAATATTGCATTTCATACTAAAAAAGTATCTGTTGTTTATCTGAAATTCATATCTAACTGGGCATCCTGTATTTTATCTCACTAATCCTATTAGAAGCATCATTTGTCCAGTCTCTTCAATGGCCACATCTGAGGTGGGTATTGGAAAGTTTATCTACGGAAGATGCACAACTTTTGCAACCCATTTTCTGAAGGGATTGATTTAAGGGTTGAAGTCATTAGGCTCTTGAAGGCAGGTCTTGATTATATTTTATTTTAAAAGTCCTCTCTCTCTCCCTCTTTCCCTCCCTCCTTCTCTTCTCTTCATTTTCTTTTTTCTTTCCTGACTATCAACTATCTATCCATCTATTGATGATATAATTCCCTAAAAGGTTTGGAAGCCTACAGGTCTGTTTGTTTCTGGCCAATGACATCTGAGCGTGTCCTTGGTTAACGACCTTGATCAGGCATGGTTTTCAAGCCTACTTAATAGGATGTGCCCCATACATCCCCCACTCTGCTTAATGGGCGAAACCTTAAAGCCATTTAAAACAATGAATAAGGGTGGGAAGGCGACACTCTTAACCCCATCCATTCTGGCCGCTCACTGACTTTGTCGGTGAGCCATTGGCCTTGCCTCTTGCGGCTGCCGTTTTTCAATTGCAGCTTATAACTGCTTCAGTTTGAAACACACACAAACAGTTGAGTTTTTTAACCTTTCTTTCTCAGTCCACTTAGTTTGCAGGCCACCGGCTAAGAGTGTCTTCCTTACCAATGCAGCATTTCCTTTCATTTCTGCTTGTGGACTGAAGTATCATTTCCTTTAATACTATGGTTTCATATAACATGAGGTCTGCTTTGCAAGGTGAAACATTGACCAAGTGTTTTGCTATCGTAACCAGCTCTATGAACAAATTTCAATGACCCCTATATTTTTTTTATAATCCTCTCCCTTAACTAACTACTTGACCTTTTGAGTTGTGTCTCAGAAATGGTGGATTTTCTGCAAGACAAAGGAGTTGAGATTCTGAAGGCCCTTGGGCAAGACTCACCTGCCTGCAAAGTACATAACACGTGGCCTCTCCTTAAAAAGCCCATGATCTCTGTTAGTCGGGGAGATAGATTTGAGGCAGCTTTCCCTGTTCTCCTGACACGATGTCTTTCATATTAAAAAATTCGTTTCTTCCTTGGTAATTCTCATTGTCTCAATAATTGGATCTTTGTGCAGTGAGTAACTAGACCTAGGCTGAAATCCCTTTGTGGGTTTCAACAACACTATCTCATGACAAGGGTCACCAGCTTTCCAGCTGCAGAATCTGGGTCCTTAATAGCTATCTCTTCAATTCCTACCTTTAGCCATTTCCATATTTTAGGTGATCATATTTGGACACCTCATTTCTGGTACCAAAATCTGCATCAATTGGAATTAGACTAACTGCGCATGTTGAAAACCCAATATGTGACTTAACCAACAGAAAGTTGTATTAATTATTTCTTGTAAAAATATGAGGTATGTCCAGGGCTGGCATGTGTATGTATATGCACACATACATATTCATATGTACGTACATACCTACAGTTCTGGAAGTATAGTCACTAAACTGAGATCAGTGGTACCTTTGGGGACAGGGCTCAGAATAAAGAGTGATGGCCAAGGGAAGTTTGCTTTACTTTATCTGTAATGCTTGAAATTTGTATTTGTACACTGATGATTATTTTTATTTATTTGTATTAGGAAGATATGAAAAGAAAGTAAGAAGGTAACTAGGGTCTTGTTGGTGCTGAGTATACAGATCAGTGAATGCCATTAGGGCTGCCTTGGCCTCTGGAGTCAGGGTCAGTAGACCTGGTTCCCAGGCCCACCACCGAGCAGCCCTTATGCTCTGAGACTCTCCTTTCACCTCAACAAAGCAGAGTTGGATCACACCACCAAAGAGTTACTGAGAAGATCATGTAAGACAATTTATGGACAAATGATTTGTAAATTCTATTAAAGCATAAAAATTATGATATATAATTTATGTTGTTTATTTCTATTACATTGTATAACTTATTATATAATTATATTACAATGTACCACTATATAATTATATTGTAATATGTAACACTTTGGAAAATTTAGTGCCAAATGTAGGAGTGAAAGCAGAAGTGCCCTATGTAGGGCAGAAGATGAAATATTAACTAACTTAATGCATGTGAAAGTGTCAAGTAAGCTGCTTGGTATTTAAAAGCTCACTCTCGAAATGACAAGGTTGAGTTTCAAACAAAGGTTCCCCAACTCTAAGCCCTGGACCCTTTCCATGTGACCTTTTAAATTTTTTACATAGCCCCATTCTCTTTCCAGTCTAATTATTATGGCATACTTGTTCACTGACTTTTTTTCTTTTGATTTAGTTTCTATTTTTCCTTATCACTGATGCCATCATTTCAACACTGGAATTTCCCAGATTGTCAGTAAATCGTCATTTACAGCATGTAGCTATTGATTAGTTGAATTAGATGTAGGACCAACCCAAGCCTCCAGAATAAGAAGGGTAGAGTGGTTATTTTATGGAGTTGTCATAGTATTTGGGGAAAATGTGAACTCTTACTTTAAAAAGTTCAATAAATCCTTTGCATTGAACACAATTATTAATGTTATTATGATTAAGTTGATATTTATGAAATTATCTGGAAATAATATGGATTCTATGAGCCTTTAGCATCTGTCATGAAAGGAAGGTAGGGATCAAAGTCGGGTTGGTGGGTAGAAACTGTGCATGTGGTGATTATAGCTCAAAATAGACATTCACCAAGTGTCAGCATACATGAGCTAAGGCCTGTGCAGAAAGAATTAACCCCTGTGCCTGGTAACAAGGAATTTCCATGTTGAAAATTTATTAATCAGTATTTACTCAACTTTAAAAATTGCTATTGTCTCACTCTTAGTATTCACACCAGAGTAATACAATAAATTAAATGCATCTTCAATTATTCAAAGCTGCTCCTACAGAATTATTACACCTAAATATTGTGTTTTAATGAACTGTATTTAATTTCTGCACAATCAAGTGACTGTCTATGTTACATCTTCCTCCCAGGGGTCTGAGACAGTCTGTCTGGTGCTATAGGGGACACGTGGTTTCAAATGTCATCCTCAAAACCCTCGCCCACTCCCCCCTCCCCCTTTCCTGCTAAGCCAGGCTCAGTTATACTCTTTTTGTTTACTGCATAAGGTTCTAGAAGGTGAGTAGGAGAAGGGGGGAAGATGCTGCTGCTACTTACTGAATTGCGAGATGTTTACCTAGGGGTGAAGAAATGAAAGTCTAGAAATGGCGATGTTCAGCCTAAGCTCTCAGGCTGCAGAAAAGGGGAAGGAACGACAAAATCACAGCCTCTCCTGGGATTTAAGTCCCTAGACCTTGAGATCCAAACCCAGGAATGGGAAGAATTTAAGGAGGAAACAATGGCACAGTTCAAAGTCAGCACACTTTTGTTTATTGCTTACCTCTCTGTCCAGGCAGATTCATGTCAGAAAGCGTCCCTAGGCAGCAAGTGTCCTTTCCTCCACTCAGCCCACATTCTATATGGCCCAGACGCCCCTCATGACCCCATGGAACTGACTCGTTCTCAGAGGCCAGAGCTGCAAAATTCATTGATGGACCCTGAAGGCTCCTTCCTTGTTTTCTCAGGGTTCACACAGGAACAGAGGCTCTCCCGGGTGGGCCAGGGGAGAGGCTGTGACTTGAGCTCAGAATTAGGTCTTGGGGTCTCTTTCGCCTGCCTCTGTCAGGGTCTAACCACACAACTGTTAGCCAGGGTTACATTTAAGGTACCTTATTTTTTTTCTCCCATAACATTTATCACCCTTCCATATACTATTAATCTGATTAATTTTATTTATTGTCTATCTCTCTCCCAGTAGAATGTAAGCTCCATAGGGCCAGCTTTTTGATTGTTTTGTTCACTAATGACTTCCCCAGTGTCTGCCACATAAATATTGGTTGGATAAATGGAAGGAATTAATGAGTGCCTCCGTTTGTCACTGCAGTCCTCACCACTCGACAGTCACACTCCTCCGCACCCCTGCGTTAGCCCAGACAGGTCAGGTCGTGCTGCAGAAAAGTTAACTCTGCTTTAGTACGGCTAAGATTTGTTTTTCATTCATGCCATGTGTCCAGCCTCAGTTAGCCGTGGGCTCAACTTTACATGGTCACTAAGTGAGGAAATTCCACATCTGGAATGTTGCTGGTCACTGCAGCACCAGGACAGATAGATAGAAGGTTACATGCCAGGTCTTCTGTGCTTTAGCCCAGAAGGGACACATGTCATTTCTGCCCACAGCCTATTAACCAGAACTGTCACATGGATCCCGCCTAACTGCAAGAGTGGCTGGGAGGGGTAGGGAGTAGATGGAAAGTTGAGGGACAGCACTGTCCCTTCCACACCCATGCAAGGTTGTCCATACTCCTTCGCATATACTCACCCTACTGCACCTGTTCACACTTATGGATGCCCATTCATGACCACCGACATGTGTTCTCACCCACAGCCATTGGTACCCACCTGTAACTACGCATGCTCACCCAGGCCCCCTCACCTTATATGGCTGTGTGATACCCAGCTGGTGCCCTGACCTACCTCTGTCACCCCCACCATCCCCACCATCCCCACCCATGGTATGATATTATGACATATACATACACGCACACACATATGTTGGTTTTTGTCTGTGGTTCCTGGTTCCTAACTCCCATAGCCCTTGTTATAATGTTGGGGCACTACAGGCCTCAGAAAACTGAATCCCTCCCTCTCTGACCTTCCCCTGCCCTCCTTTCACCAGCCAAGCAGGACTCTAATCTGCTTGTGGGTCATAAGACCGTAATTCCAACAGTGTCCTGCCCCATACCCTGGAAGAAGGAAAACTCACAGAGAGGCCAAGAAAAATCTATGGACAGGCCTTGCTGGGTTTCCCTACTCAGTCTAGTAGTATTAGATCACACCCTTTCTGTCCAATCACATTTCTACACCGATGTTAATCACGCCTATCCAATAAAGTCTCCATAAAAGGCTCAAAAGGACTGGGCTCCGCCGAGAGCTTCCAGACAGCTGAACATGTGGATGTTCCTGGAGGGTGGTGCCCAGGAAGGGTGTGGAAGCTCCTTGCCCCTTCCCCCATACCTGGCCCTATGCATCTCTTCATCTGTATCCTTTGTGATATCTTTTATAATAAACTGGTAAACAGGTTTCCCTGAGTTATGAGCCGCTCCAGCAAATTGATCAAACTCAAACAGGGGGTTGTGGGAAACTCGATTTATGGCTGGTTAGTCAGGAGCATAGGAAGAACAATCTGGGCCTTTGATTGGCTTTGGAAGTGGGGGGCTGTCATGGGGACTGGGCCCTCAGTCTGTGGGATCTGATGCTATCTCCAGGTAGACAGTGTCAGAATTGAATTGTAGGACACCCAGCTAGTGTCCACTGCAGAACTGATTGCTTGCTTTGTGTGTGGGGAGAAACCCCCCCACATTTGGTCACAGAAGTCTGCCATGTTGATTGTCACGGTGTGAGAGCAGAGGAAAACACAGTTTAAGTTTTTCCATTCAGATATGCCCATCACATTTATTCATAGCCAGCCATATGTGATTGCACAGACTCTGTTACTCTGTTCCTCTTATTTCTTCCAAAGCAAATTGCCCTTTGGCGTGGGGGACCTCTCTGGGTAGAATACTGGAAATAATCTTTTGGGATTTGAGGAAACCTTTGTTATGTCAAAAAGTATTATGGACTCCCACATGTTAGTTAGTAGCAACGTTCATAGTAATTATTGATTGAGCAAATACTTCATGTTAAAAAAGCTACCACTAATTCAGTAACTCTTAAGCACCTGCACCTGCTAGAAACATAGCTGTGCATTGATATATAAGCAGGTAATTTATTCAGGTTGCTGACAAAGCTTGGAGCACATACGGATTTAAGGGGCCTTTGCAATAGTGCCACGGCCGGTGAGTTGGAAGCCACTGAGGTAGAATGGAGCTAATGAGCAAGAGATCAAAGTCCAGGGAGGTTTTCACTTCCTCTCTCACTTGCTGGCAGAGGAAAGTGGACCTAACGGCACGAATCTAATGCCTTGCTCTAATCGGGACTGCTTATTGTCTGCACGCCTCTGTCAGTTCCCCATTTCAATTTAACTACATCGCATGTTCTCTCCTCATGGACAAACCCCATTTGCAACGTAAACCTCTGCTTGCAACTAATAGAAACTGATATCTAGAAAATGTGATCCATTATCTCCCCTGCTGTGGTCTGCTCACCTCCAGGTTTCATTTCACATCTGAGGGGACCTGAAGAGGCTAACATTATGCCAAGAATTTTCTGACAATGAAAAGGACTCATTTAGGGAGCTTTGCCAGAGGTGGGAAGAGATTTCAGGCCTCTGGGTGTGAGGTGTCCAGAGAACAAATCCTGAACTGCTGGATTTTTCTCCTATTCTCCCTCCCTTTCCACCCTCTACTACCCAGACCACCCACCTGGGTGGTCGCAAGGACTTTCAGCCTTGGGTCTGCCTCTGTCAAGGGGAGCTGAAGGATGGTTCTAGAAGCCACAGCTGCTTGCTAGGAATCCCCACATCCTCAGTCTGCTGAAGGTCACTTTGTCCTTCAGATTTAAGTCCAATTGGTTCAAGTCTCATCCCTGTACAGTGAATCTCGACCATGCCATGCACTCTTCTTTGTAGTTGAGATTTCCTTAGACTGTTGTGCCACACACGTGGGGGCTGGGTAGGGAGTTGGCGATGTTTGGTGAATGCTGGCAATGGCTGGATGGGTCATGCCTGCAGGCAGGGTACCTCAGTGGCTAGTCTTCTGGCTGAGGGTGCTTCCCATTCTTCAAGGCACCACCAACGACTCTGGGCACTGCCCTCTCCACCTCAAGCCCTCGCATTCACTGCCCGATTTGGAGATTGTCTCTCCTCATCCCTCTTTCCTTCTTGTGCTGCAAGTTCTCTTGCACACCCTGTGCACACCCAGCCTGTGGCTGCCTCTTCAGCCCAATCCCTTGTGCATCTTTCTTCTTACAGAAAGTCCTCTCAATATCCAGGTCTCTAACAAGTCCCTCCCTAGGTTTTAAGTGTGGCTATATACACGTGTTCATTTCTATAGCATCTACTTAATTTCTGTGGATTTAGTGGTGGTCAGTCATTTGCAACATGGTCTATCATCTTGAGACCAGAAGTTCATTCCCTGTACAATGGGAAACCCAGTCTCTCTCTCAATACTGCAAGGATTCTTGGGTGCCTTGCCTCTGCTGAGTTCTTGATCACCCCTGGCACTCCTGAATGATCTGTCCCTTAATGCTAAAAAAAACTACCATGAATTCAGTAACTTTTCCTCTCCGGGTAGCACATTGCCTCACTGGGCACTTCCCCAGTTACTTCACTCCCCACAAGCCAGTAGGTCAAGGCTATGTGTGAAGCACAATTTCCTAAAGCTCTGGGGCAATGGGGGAAGTTTCTTTCTGAGAGCAGCAGAGTAAATAACCTAATATGAATATTAGAAATCTTTGTGTACAGAACCCCTTGGTTATTCCTGGATGTAAGTAACGTTCACTGGTATTCCCGTTTCTTTGAGCTTCAGGCTCCATTGACTTCCTTTTTCTCTCTGGCTTAGTCCTCCCACCCCGACCCCCATTTTCCCATATATTTCACACAGACCAGATCAGCCACGAATTTATCTGAAACCAGATCTTGCAGGTTACGCACAGAGGGCTTCCTTTTCAAAACCAAGCACATATGAAGGTTTGTTTCTGTACAAAGACTCTTCTCTTTGTGGGAAGAACTAATGATCAGCTCTAGGTGACATCTCCCCCCTTGCCTGCGATACTTTCAGTCTTAGATTCACAGAAGGTTGGGCTGAGTGAGACCTCAGAGTCTATCTAGTTAAACTCCCCATTTGATGCTTGAATTCCTTCTATGGTCACTAAAAAGTGACCGTCAGACTCTGCTCACACCCCTCCAGCGTCAGTGGTGGTCGGGCTTATTTTGCCACCTGGATATTTTATGCATCGTCTTGAGCTTCAGCTTCCTACTGTATAAAAGGGAGGCAATACAATAGTATCTACAATAGCATCTACCTCCCAGGGTTGTTGCAAGGATCAAATGAGAAGGCAGACGCAAAGGGCTCTGCACTATGCCTCAGTGCTTGGTACATGTTCACGGTGAGTGTCCCGTCACTGAGCAGATCTGATGGAGAGAAGGGTGTAGTCTTCACACAGTGAGCGCATCTGCCCTTGAACCTGCTTCTTTCCAGCTATTGTCCATGCATGACACTCTGGATGGCCCAAGACATGAGTCCTCTTTGATCTTTTGTGAGTGACCAGTGCCTGTAGGTGTCGCTCCACTTCAGCAAAGTTGATTTTATAAAATTACAGAATTTCTGGGAGGCTGGTGGCAGAAGGAGTGGTAGGGACCAGTGGAGAAGGAGCTGTCTAGGAGGTCCAGGGCAGCAGGCAGGGGTGGTGGTGTGAGCCTGAGCCGGGGCAGGCTTGGGCACCAGCCTTGATGGGACCTCAGCTACATGGAATGATGGGATGTCTATGAAGGCTGGGCCAGGAGGGGACTCCTCTAGGAATCTTTGTGACCCCATGACTTGACCTCAGAGAGTGGACTCTACCTGACCTATGACTCTGGCTACAGATGAAGCTGCCATAGCCACAGGCTGAATGCAGACCAGGGCCAGTAACATCTTGGCTCTCCCCTCTGGGTGGATGCTCGTCATCACTCAGAGCCCCCTGTGCCCTCCCAGGGGCCTACGCTATTGACTGTTGGCAGCAGTGGCAGCTCGGAAGCTGGCAGATGGCTCACGTCTGCCTCAGGATTCCTGGTTCTCTTTGCAGCTCCTCTGGGATACCGCTGATGTTCCCAAGAAGGGCTGTGAAATTCTTAGATAATTCTCAAAATAAAATTAATTTTGATACATTTCCATTTAAAAATAATAAGTGCTAGACAGAACTGTGTGGGGGAAAAGTTGCAGAAGGAAGTCAGGAAAAGAAGCCAGCCACCACGTTCCACTGCCCCTGGAAGAGCCGGCAGGGTCCCCTCCACAGTGGCCAGATCCCTAGTTCCAGCCGGGGGACGCAGGTGTAGCCCCATCACTGCACCTGTGATGTGAGGACCTGGGACCCAAACTCCTTGCAGGCAGTGCCTGACTTTTACGGCTGCTGAGAAGTGCTCATTCCAGACCAGGGAGTCCCTGGAGTCTGGGGACATCTAGCTGGAGGCTCTCACCTGCTCCTTGCACTCGCTGGCTCCTTTCTGTCCGGAGTTAGCGGCTGACATTCCCCTGCCGCGTCTCTCCCTTGTCGTCACATCTCCCTCTCTGCCTCCTTGGTTTTCTTCAGCTTGCCCTTCCTCTTTGCCCTTGGTCTGCTTCTATTGCTTTTTTCTTTTTTTCTTTTGTCTTTCCCCTTCTTTTAAGTTGCAGACAGAGATTTACAGACTGTCTGGGCCAACCTCGCCTCTCTTTCAGAAAGTACCTCCTCCCGCCCCCATTACTTTATTTCATGCTCAGGTTGTTTTGTCTTTTTCTCCACTTCTGCCGCTGTCTGTTTCTGCCCTGCTGCCATTGCTAAGTCTTGTCTGGCCCTTCTCCCCTCCCCAGCTCTCTCCTCTGCCCACTCCCTCTTCTCTGTCCCTACCCTGTCTTTGTCCCTATATTTGACGGTCTCTAATTCTTCACTTGTCTCTGCCTGTGCTCCCACCTCCTTGGCTCTGTCCAGATCAGTCTTATTTTCCCTGTCTCCTCCCTGTCCTCTCTCTCTCTGCCTCTCTCTTTCTGTCACACACACACACACACACACACACACACACACACACACATATTATCTACCCTCTGCCCCCTCCCCCAGTCTGTCTTTGTCTCTGTCCTTTTCTCTCTTTCATGGACTTTCAGACTAGAAGGCTGAGAGGAGGTCGTGGTTCAGCCCTTGGTTCTTAGAAGCTGAGGATGGGGGCTGTCAGTGACATCTGACAGGGTGAGGAGTCAGGACCTCAGTCCCTTGGCCCTGGGACTTTGGCTTTGTCCTACAGGGATCCCCAGCCACACCAGTTGCCTTGTCCACATTCCTGTGCATCCCCCCCCAACCCCCTCTTCCCAGCTCTGTCCCGGCTCCCCAGGGTGGGACCTGCACTCCCTGAGGAATTGCCACATGTGAGACTTGAACCTGAGCTGCTTGGAAGCTTGGGAAGGATGTGGTTCCTTTGCTCCTGAGGGCATCTGCTCTGAGATGGACATCTGTGGGTTTGAGATTATCTCCTGGCTGCCACAGTGGGTCATCTGGAGAGAGGCACTGAGCTTCCTGATCTGATCTGAGGGAGAGTCCTGCCTCACAGCCCTCTGTATTAGAGCCCCCTGAAACGTCCCATAGTCTTAAGGTATGGAAAGACACCTGGGGGGCGGGGGAAGAGACAGAGAGAGAGAGAAAGAGAGAGAGAGATACTATTTTTCAGGTGTGTGTGTATTTTCTCACTCTTGAGCCTGAAGTGACCACCTTACTATTTCCTTCTATCTGTCAGAATCTTTTGTTTCAAGGCCTAGAACAAATGCTGCTTCCTTCTTGTAGTTTTCCCTGATTGCTTTCTCCTTTCTGCTCCCCTTTTACCCCCTTGCACAAACTCCTCCTTCTACTGTCCTGGGACACACGGCTTCTCCCTCTTGTTTAATGACACCATTTCCTAACAGTTTGCTACTTCTGTCTTTACTTTTCAGTGAATGACTCATAGGAGGGGTTCAATAAACTGAATCCCTTCTATGAAACTGAATTCGTTTCTTCTTCTCTGTATAATTGGCAGTTCTGTCTAAATCAGCCCTGCTCCATCATCTGGTCATGGGTGATGGGGACAGCCATACCTGGCTCTTCCTCACCTACAATGCCACCTGCTTCCCAAATCCTACCAATTCTTTATGTTACCAAGTGTTCTTTGCCGGCGTCTACCCAAGTTCTACATTTCCATGAGGCCACTCTGTCCTTTAGTAGTCAAAAAAGGGGGCTCAGTCCCCATCCCCCATATGGTGGGAAGTCCAGTGTCATGGCCCCAGACCTCTGGGGATTTTTGGAGATCTTACATTTCTCCTGGTCCTGACCTTCAGTCTCACTCTCGTGCTTATTTGTCAGACCAAACTTGGTTTCCCCAAAGGACCACTAGCATGGAGAATAGGATGGCATTTTGTTAGAGATTTGGGAGTGACGGAGGGATATTCAATTGCAACACTGCATAGCAAACATGTTTGAAGATTAGACATTTCTGATATTTTGGGGGGAAGTTTCTTTTTACACTTTCAAATCTTTTTTTATTTCAGAACCATTCCAGACTTACAAAAAACTACAAAAGTAGTACAAAATATTTCCACGAACACTTCACCCAGATTCCCCAAATGTGAACATTGTATACAACCACAGTGCAATTATAAAAGTGAGGCAATTAACATTGATATAGTATTATGTAAACTGTAGACCTTACTCACATTTTTTTCCAGTTGTCCCACTAATGTCTTTGCTGTGGTTCAGGATCCAATTCAGAATTCTGTATTGCGTTTAGTTGTTACATCTCTTTGGTTTCCTTTAATTAAGAAACCGTCTTCATTTTTTGTGGTCTCAATAATTTTGAAGAGTATTGGCCCTCTGGAGAATGTCCCTTGACTTGGGTTTGTCTGATGTTGCCTCATGATTAATTCGGGCTACCCATTTTCAGCAAGAAGACCACAGAAGTGATATTACGTCCTTCTCAGTGCTTGCTATCGGGAGAAACAAGATGTTGAGGGTCTCTTTATGGCTTATGTCAACTTTGACCACTTGGTTAGAATGTGCCTACCAGATTTCTCTGTTATAAAGTTGCAATGTTTCCCTTGATACTTTGAGGTTATGTAAATATCTTGTTTCTCCTATTTTTTCCCCACTAATTTTAGCATCCATGGATGATTCATTTATTGAAACAATTATTACCATGGTGCTTGCCAAATGATGATTTTCTATTTCCATCATTCCTTCTATTTTTATTAGTTGGAGTCCATTGTAAGGAAGAACTTTCCCTTCTTTCCTATTTATTTATTCATGTTTTTATTATATCAGTATTGGCTTGCAGATACTTATTTTATTCTATGGATTATAATCCATTACAATCATTATTTTTACATATACTGGCTGACTGACTGGTCCAACCCCCCAGCCTGACTTCCAACAGAAACTTGGTGCTTGTGGTAGACCAGGTGGCTCCTTCTCCAACATTTTTCCCATCCCTTGCTCACAGGTGAAATAGCTATGTGAAAAGGCCATGTCGTTTTTGAGTTATTGACCCCAGCCCTAATTCTAAGAGTTGATTCTGATTTCTACTTACCCAATCAGCCTCCTAATCTTATGCCCCCTATTAAAATGTCTCCTTCAGTTAACCCAGGCTTAAGCCAGTCAGTACCAGGCCTTCTCCTGGCCGAAGAGATTGGTTCAGGAATGGACATGTGACCCAAACTGGGCTACTGAATGGGAGGAAGGGGTTATGCAGAGGAAGGTTCCTCACTGGCCTAAGAGATCTACTGAAGGCCGGCCCTCCTCTTTCCAGATGGGGGGATAAAGAAGGGATACTTGGAACTGCCGCAGCCATCTGCCACCATGAGGAAAGCTGACACCAAAGAAGGCAGAGAGGAGTAGCAGAAAGCACCATGTCCTTACTGATACTGTTGAGCCAAGCAATCCAACCGACCATGAAGTCTGCCTTACCACAGGAACTTCCAAGTTCATGTGCTTGTAAATTCTCATATTCTTTAGGCCACTTTCAATTGGCTTTTTTGACTTGCAACACAAAGACTCCTGGCAGGATCAGGGTCTGCAGAGCTCTCTGCTGACCTCCTCTCTCCCTGCTCCTTGAGCTGATGCTTCTCTGTCCCATAAAAGAGGTGGATGAGCCTTCTGCTCTGCTGACAGACCTCTACTGTGGGTGCAGCATTGACCTGCACATGTGGGGAGCTTTGGAATCAGACACATGTGGGTGTTTAAATCCCTCACAAGCTGTGTGACCTTGGACAAGTTACCTCACCTCTCTGAGTTAGTTTTTTCCTCTGAAAATTGGGACTTCCCTCCACCAGAAATGAAAATCAACCCCTTTCTCTCAGGGCTCTTGTGAATGAGGCAATATGTATAAAACCCAGCACACAGTAGGACAACACTACTTTTGCCTCCACTTCCCTCTGCTCCTGCCTCTCCATCACAGAGTGTGCTTTCCTGTGCGCTGGGCCTTAAAGGAGACTCTGGCCCTCTGGGTGTTGGCTTCTTAGATTTAGAATCCCAGTGATTTTTTGAAAGGAAAACAAATCCCCATTGCTAGAGAAGATGAACAGCTCAGCCATTTGCTAAAACAAATATTAGTTCAGTGTTGTCCAGGGAGAGCAAGCAGCTCCAAGCACTGTTTGTGTTCTGTATCCTTCGAGGAGCTGATGATTGCGTTGCTGAGGACAAACATCTTGGGGGAGGGTGTGAGGAGGCGCAACTGCCCTGGGAGCTGTCCTCCCCCCTTCACCTCCTGTTCTCCTGCTGGCATCATTTATCGGGCATCTAGGGCATTCATCCCATCTCTGCTCTCTCTGTGTCTGTTTGGGCCCATATTCTGGCTACCAGGGCCACCCACACCTGCGGCCTGGAGCTGACTTCTCTTAGCTTATCCCGTAGCTTGTCAAGGTAACTGGCTGTGTGTTCAGACAGTCCTGAGTATTGTCAGGGGGAATCAAACCCCAGCTTACAGGTGTCTATGGCACACATTGTAGTCCAGGGTTTGTCAACTTCAGCACTATTGACATCTTAGGCCTGATAATTCTTTGTTGTGAGGGGCTGTCCTGTACCTTGTAGGATGTTTGGCAGCATCCCTGACCTCCACTCACTAGATAAGTAATAGCACTCGCCTCCCCCAGTTGTGGCAACCAAAAGTGTCTCTAGATGGTGCCAAACATACCCTGGGGGAAAACTTGGCCTCTAGTTGAGAACTGTTGTTGTGGTAGAAGGCAGAGGAGAAGGCTGGAGTTAGCTATATCTTGGTTCAAATCCTGGCCCTATTGCTTACCAACTGTGGTGTTTGGCTGGTTAACTTAACCTCTCTGAGTCTCAACTTGTGCACCTGTAAAATGGGAGCCATCATGGTACTGTTTCACAGGATGGCTGTGAGAGGGTGAAATAAGATCATTTACAGGGAGCTGCCTGGCACCTAGTCTGCTTGGTGCATGTTAACCTGCTTGTGTAGATTGGAGACCCCACGAGGGTGGGGTCACACCTGTATTGTTCACCATTGTGTCCCAGCACCCAGCACAGGGCCTGGCGCATAGTCGGTGCTCAGGAAATGAGCGGTGTCCTCGGGCTGCTCTAGGTCTCACTGAATGTTCACTTTACTGCTGCTTTATGCTCTTGACAAAAATCCCTTTAGCACCTGGCCTTCCTGGGGGAAGAAATCTCTACTCAGTCTGGGTTTTATATACTTATCCTGAGCTCGCAGTTGCCTCTCTTGCCCTCCTGACTCCCTGAAGGAAGGCTCTGGAAAGCCTGCTCTTGCCCATTGTCACCACCTTGGAGTCAGTTTGACAATAGCAGCTCCAGGAGCCTCTCTCTCCATATTACTGCTTCTAACTCCCAGGGCATCCTCCAGACCACAGCTCATTGGCAGAGCAGAGATGACTGACATATCTTGGGTCCAATGAAAGAGCAAGTCCTTTCCTGCTCAAATGACCAGGTCTGCCCACCACCTTACGAGGTTCCCTTGGAGGATTCCTAGTCCATTGATGGACTTGCAATCACTGCTGTGTCCTAAAACCTAGTTTAAGAAGCATGATTATGTCTCCAGAATTATTTCTACCAAAGGAAGAAGCACATTTCATCCCAGTTTTATGTGTCTAGACCTGTACTAGACCTTATGGAGACTCCAGAGGATGAGACAGGCTTTTTCCTTGGGGAGACTGACAATTAAGTAGGGAAGTCAAGACTAATAAGATGACATTTAAAGAGCACGCAAGCTCTAAATGATGACAGGAGATTGTAAGTGGAGGTGGAGAAGCTGCTCAGGTGCACAGTCCTCCACACCCGCCACTTCCACTGCCAATACCCTGCCTTAGCTGTCATCGTCTCTGACTTGGAATGTTACGCTTGTTTCCAACTGGTCTCCCTGCTTCCACCCTCCCCGAATCTGCCCTCACAGAGATCCAAGATGATTCTTCTAAAATGCTAATATGATTATATCACAGCTTGCCTGGAATCTGTATAAGGTTTATCATGGTGTTATCTGTAATCATGGAACACTGAAAACAATTGGGGAATGGCTAACTAAATGGTGGTACATGTGAGGAAATTATTTTTAAAAACTCATGTTTTTAAAGACTAATTAGAGACATGGAAAAATACTTGTGATGAGAACAAAAAACGATTCAAAACTATTTGGCATGATACAGATTTAGTTAAGTATATATATGTATATAATTGCAAGATTGAAATTATATATATCTGCAAAAAAGTAACAATGGATATTTCTACTCGGTAAGGTACAGAAGATTTTTTATTTCTTCTAGACTATAAACTTTATGAGGTCAGAGACTGTCTACCTTGCCTAAGCATTAATTTCCAGTTTCCACATGGGCAATGGCATCTCGTCCTGCTGGGAGCTCTGGGCAACTGTATAGAACTTGTTTTAAAACTTATGCATCAGAGGTGCAAGGAAGCTGCAGTATTTATCCTCCAGATCCCACCCATCGTGGCCGAGGGCAGCACCAGGGTGAGTTGAGCCTTCAGGTGCTTGCAGCAGGGCACAGTCATCATATACTGGAATGGCAAGAACTGAGAAGATACAGGCAGGGTGCTCGCGGGCTCTGCTACAAACATGATTATTTAGAAATAATAAGAAAAATATTTTTAAAAGATTAGCAAGTAATTATTAATGGCCTTGGGGAAGTTACTTAACCTCTCTGAGCCTATTACTTCATGCTCAAACAGTAATACCTGTGTGGCCTTGTTCTTAGGGTTTGATGGGAGAGGGGTATGTGTGTACGTGTGTATATGTGTGTGTGTTTTGTGGACTGAATGTTTGTGTCCCCCCTCCCATCCCCGTAAATCCATATGTTGGAGTTTAGCCCCTAAGGTGACTGTATTTGGAAAAAGAACCAGTGAGGAGGTGATAAAGGTTAAATGAGGTCATAAGGGTGGGGTTCTAATCTGCTAGGGCTGGTGTCCTTTTAAGACGGGGAAGAGACACCAGAGCTCTTTCCCCGCTGCCATGTGAGGACATGATGAGAAGGCAGCCATCTGCAAGCCAGGAAAAGAGCCATCACTAGAAACCAAATCTGCTGACACCTTGATCTTGGACTTCCCAGCCTCCAGAACTGTGAGAAATAAATGTCTGTTGCTTAAGCACCCCCAGTCTATGGTATTTTGTTATGGCAGTCTGAGCTAACTAAGATAACGTGTGTGTTATAAAGCAAGAAAGCAATATAAATGCAACACATGTTTCCTGGACCTTTTTTGGCAGAGAATAAAAATGGCGTCCTTAGAAGCATTACTTCCCATTCCTGGTGCAGGAGCTCCAGCGACCCTGGGCTCAGTTCCTCCCAGAGAACTGCAGGTGCTCAGGTGGTGTCTTACAGGTGCTCTGCAATGAGTCCTCTCAGGACTCTGTGGAGCTATATTTCTCTCCCTCCTGCTCTGCTCCCTGTGGTGATGTCTCTGACCCTATCGACTCAGAGGAGGAAACAATGACACAGATGCTCATGGTATCTGGCTCAAGACTGCCAGCATCTAGTGCTGAGGGTATGGTCCTTCCTCCTGTTGCTGCTAAGGCTGTGAGTACATTGCTGGGATGCCCTAGGCTCTCCACGTCCCCCAGAAAAGGCTACGTGGAGGTTCTTCTAGTGCTTGCTTACTCTTCAGTTGTATCTTTCTCTCCTTAGGTTGCAAGGGTAATTCTTTGGGTCTGAGAGGAAGAGTCACTGAGTGACATGACCCATACTCAGAATCACTCCTTCTAAACCCTGGCTCTCAGTCTTTGAATTAAACATGTGGCTCTTTTGTCAGAGCTTTTACAGGAAGCTTCTCCATTTCTTATATAAATGGATGCATAAGACCTTCAGACTGGGTGAGATATGACTGAATTCTAGGCTGAATCTGACTTAGGCTGAAACTGGGACATCTCCTCTACAATGCATTATCATAGGAGGACCATCTGGTAAAGCTTGAGAGTTATTTACACACCTCCTTGCTATGTGGCTTTAGCAAATTACTTAACCTTTCTAAGTCTTAACTTTCTTATCTGTAACATGGGGATAATAATAGTACTTTTTTCATTGGGTCATGAGGATTAAAAGCAATATTGCATGTAAAGGACTTATCATGCGCCTGGCAAGTAGTAAGCTTTCAATACATTTTAACTGCTGTTAAAATAACAACATTGTTGTTTACTGTTTTTATTAGGGAGATGCCTTAGTCATGCTTCTCCAGAGAGACAGAACCAGTTGGATATGTCACATGATAATGGAAGCCAAGAAGCCCCATAATAGGCTGGCCGTCTGCAAGCTGCAAGCTGCAGGCTACCAGGGAAGCCTGTATCATGGCTCAGTCAAAGTCTCAAGGCCTTGGAATAAGAGAAGCTGGTGGTATAACTCTCAGTCTGTGGCTGAAGGCCTGAGAACCTGGGGGTAGGGGGTGGTGCTGGTGCAAGTCCCAGAGCTGAAAGGCTGGGGAACCTGGAGCTATGATGTCCAAGGGCAAGAGAATACGGGTGTTCCACCTCCAGAAGAGAAAGCAAATTCTCCTTTCCTCAACCTTTTCTTTGTATCTGGGACGCTGGTCTATTGAGGCTCTTTCCCACCCAGTTCACCCATTCACACACCAATATCCTCTGGAAACACCCTCACAGACACACCAGAAATAATGCTTTACTATCCATAATCCAGTCAAGTTGACACCTAAAATTAACCATCACAGAAGAGAATACCAGTTTCCAATAAAGAGGCCCAAGCTATCAGAATTACTGCTGAGTTGGTATTGCTAAGGTCAATCATATTTTTACATGGCAATCAAGCTGGAAAGACTCCTATATAATACTTGGGTCCAAATATAAGATCCACCCCCAAGCCTACCTGATAATTTACAAACCCTTGATTCCTGCCCCCCTGTTCTTCCCCTCCCCAAGTCTGAACATTCTGCCTGGCTGGTCTCTCCATCCTCCTCACCTGCAGCTCAGTATTAGGAGGCTCAGGACAGCCCTGATTCCCAGGGACAAGATGAGCCAATGTTCCTGGGAATCTAGGGTGTTCAACCACCCTGATTTCCCTGGGACTTTCCTAGTTTTAGCATTGAAGGTTCCATGTCCCAGGAAATTCTCCAGTCCCAGGCAAACCAGAACGATTGGTTATCCCACTGGGAGTGCAAGATGCATGTGGCACCCTGCTCACTTCCAGGCTGGCCACCCCAAGGAAGACTCACCAGAAAATGTGGGTAGACAGTGCGGAGCAAATCATCAACTCCTTCACTAGCATCTTGTCTGGTTTGAAGCACCAGGGCCTGCTTCCTGGAAAGAATCCATGGAGCTGTCCTGAGAAGACCACCATGGGGATGGCATGGGAAGAGTCCATCATGTAGGCTGAGCTAAACCACTGACATGATCAAATGGCTGCTCTGCTGATTTTATCAGTGCCTTGACAAGGCTCACTGGGAACCAAGAGCTTTGTTGGGAGCCTGAGCTCAGGGCTACAGGGCCAGGGGAGGGAACATCACCAGTGGGAGCTACACAACCTTCCCTCCTGCCATTCCCTGGTGGTGACTCCAAAGAGAGTCATAACATGCCCTGGGCATGTCATAGCTCTCAAGTCTTCCAAGCCTGTTCCTCAAAGTGCGTGAAGAGGTCCTTTATATAGCCAAAGACTGGGAGGTCAGTGTCAAACTCCTCTTATGTTTGGAGTTAGAGGAAAGAAGATGCAGCAAGAGATGAGAAACACAGAAGAGATTCTGCTGCAGGGCATGAGAAGAAAGGCAGGGAGGTACAGGAGATAAGATGGGAGAAAGAGACTGAGTCTGAGTCCCTCCCAGGCACAGAACAACTCTGTTCCTGATCCTGGACATAGACTCACCCCTCACTGGCCACACAATGATCTGTAACCCTGACCACACCCTGACCTTTGACTCATCAAAGACTGAGACTCTGACACACTCTGACCCTTAACCCTCCACCCCTAGGCAGCTACTGGGAGAGTTGTCCACAGCTCTTGTCTGCAAATCTCTCTCACATTAAGAGCAGACAGTGAAGCTCTGTGTTTATGCACCAGCTTGGCCACTTTCCTCGTGTCCATCAATGCCCCAATTACCAGCAAATTGCTAGCACTCGAAAAGACTCTCTCTGCATATAAATTTGGCCAAGCACGTGTTCATCAGGTAGCCTAGGTCCCCTGCGAGCCTGGTGGTATTTGCTCAGCAGAACCAGGTAATTTCCTTGCTGGACTTTGGTGGAAGTTGAAAAGCAATGTCAACTTCTGCTCTTAATTAGGGCTGGGTTGTCTCTGGTGAGTCACTGATCATTATCAATGAGCTTGTAATTTTATGTCCCAGAATTAGAGACTGATGATTAAAGAGAAAACCGATAGGCTGCCATGTAGGTCCAACCTCCAAAGATCTAGGTATGCTTTTAATCTCCATAATTTATTCCACTGTGACCTTTTTCTACTACTTCTCAGAGACTTCCCAAATTGCAGCAACCCCTTCTCTTTGGGAAAGGGAGGGCTGTTTCCCCTTGACCATCAGCAATGTGGGGGGCAGTGGCCAACCCTCTGGCTGGTGGGGATTGAGCTTGTGGCTTGTGTGGGTCCTCAGACTTTTTTCAGAGAGGAGGCACCAGGGGTCTGGGAGCTCTTTTTTCTCTACCTTGTCCCTCTTGGTTCTGAGTGACCCAGCAGCTGCCTCTGATCTCACTTCTGGGGCTGTTGGATATCACAGGGGTATGGCTCATGGGACTCCATGATGGCAGAGGCTTAAGCCCTACCAGGCTCTTGGTGTTTGGTCAGGACCCTGAAGCCCATGTCCCTCTGTGGGGCACAGCTGGTAGTTTTGCCCGCTGCATCCACCCCCCTTTCTTCTGACCACAGCTCCTTACTTTGTCTCCCCAGTACAGTGGTTAGGGAGGCATCTGCTCCCACTTTCAGGGATGGAATTGGGGCTCAGCCCTCGCCAATTCTTGTGTGCTGCTCCCCATGGCCGCAAAGGATCAGTTAGAAATGGGCAGACCATCCAAGCAGGTTCAATGACACCCAGTTCTGTTAGAACTGTTGGAGAAGGGAAGCTCTATTTTTTGCTGCAGTTGCTAAGCAAGGAGACAGTAAGCGTGGAGCTGCCAAAGTGTTCAGTTGGATGCTGGATTTAAAGACCATGCAATGGGTGACACTCACAGATGGGTATTATATGCCTACCTTGTACCTAGTTTTGGGAATATGGGGACAGAGAAGGGGCTTCAAATATTTTTGAGATGCCAGGAAGGATAGATTTATTAGTAAACCTCTAATAGATAAATCTCTAAATTAGTATATTGAGTACATCACCCACAGAACCTTCCAGAAGGCTGATGGCTTGTTCAAGCCTGAGGCAGGGGGTGCCCCAACCTATCTGGCTCCCAGTCCCGACCCTGAATTTGACAGTGGGGTCATCTCAGCCCCTCAGGTAGGTTTGACCTCCATCCCATCTGGGCCCTAGTGTCTTGCACTCCCTTCTAGTAACTGGAGTCCTGTGTTGTCTCTCTGCTCACATCTGTCCTAGGAAATGGCACAATGCAAAGGTCAGAGATGTGGAGTTAGAGTTAGGAGACCTAAGTCTCAATCTGGTTGGGTCACTAACTAACTAAATAGCTCTGGACAAGTGACACATCCAATACAAGCTTTTGTTTCCTGTGATGGCTCTGCCTCCCTCCCTGTGCTGTCCTATATCAAGTTGCTATGAACACTGAACCTAACTTGGAGCACACTTAGGAACTTGGGGAACTGTCCTTCTTCTGAGCCTTGCGGTACTTCTGGAAGGATTTTCCCTCTGGATACTGAAGTCAATAACAGATTTAAATCAGCAGGGGCCTACTTAGGTCCTCTTCAGTTTTTGACTTATTGAATCTTAAGCAAATTGAGGCCTAGTCCCCCAAGCTGGGCAAATAACATACTGGACCCAGCTTTCTGTTGGCCATACTTCTATTGTTAGAATGTTAGCAACATACGAGTAGCTTCTGAACCTAGGGTTGCTCCCTGGCTAGCATCGTGAGGATGAAGCTGCAGCACTGGCCATAGTTAAGGTGGAGGGTGTCCCAAGTCCTAAGTCCTGCCTCTCTCCTATCCTGAAGCCTCACAGCCTCTGAGGTGGGGCTCTAGCCTTCACCACCTCAGCAGCTGTGAAGGCTTCAGGACGAATCTTGGGTCCAGTGAGGAAGGGTTTGAAAGCTTTCGCCCCCTGTTCTGGGATGCAAGGTCAGGGCACTCCTCATTGGTCCTTGGGTGAGGACTCCCATTGGGGTCTTCTGCCATGTTGTATTCCCCGTGGCTGTGGCCCCATCTCAGGAGTCTGAAATCTGACTGTACTTCCTCTAAGACTCTAAGTCTTTTATGTTTTGTCTGATCTAAAATTTTGTGCATGTTTAAGCTCTGTGGGCACGTGGAAGCCCCTTGTCACATGGTCCTGACCTAGACTATTTGTATTTTGATCTCCTAACAATGTCTCCTGCTGGGCTAAGGCCCTGCCACCAGCACAGAGCGGGTACTTGGTAAATGGTGATTTGGATGGATGAGTGGAAATGACTCAGTGGAGGAGCAGCTGAATGGCTGCTGGGCACGTGAAATGATGACGTGATGATGGATGGGCAGTGCATGTGTTGGTGGGTGGATGGGCAGATGGGGTTTATTTTGGCAATGATCAGCACGGCTTGAAGCCCTGGGATCCCCTCTGTCACACGCCAGTGCTGTGTCCTGCTTCCTCTGGCCCACAGCCAGCCTGTCCCATTGTCTGGCACCCCATTCAGCTGCCTGGTGTGTGGTGGCGGATCTGTCTGATTTCTAGTCCCCACTGTCCTCAAATTTGGCCTGCTCTGTGCCAGGCACCTCCAGTAGTGCCAGTCCTGGTCAAAGGTGGGGACATGCACAAATTAGGGCCAGTTTGGGGGAGGCAGAGGGTGGTGTCCTAAAACGCTGGATGAGTCAGCCCAAGGCCCACCTTGCACCCTCCATTCTACTCTCCAGAGGGGCAGGCTCCTTGCTTCGGAAAACCTACTTTGCTTTTTCTTTTATGAAAAAATAATCAAAGCCCAAATGTAGCTGGCAGAGTTTCTGAAAGTCAATAGGAAAGAAGCAAAGGAAAGGAGCTAGCCGAAATGGAGATAATGTTCAATGCCTCTGACTGAGATGGATCTAATTAAAACAAATCTTTAAAGCATAGACCTGCAAGCTGGCCCCAGAGGGAGCAGAAATCTCAGAGATGGACAGTTCTCCTGGAGTTAGCTGCTAACGATGGGACACACGCGCTGGCTGCTGCTCCTCCCTGCTCTTCCCGGAGCAGCCTGGCTAAAGAGGGAAAGGACTCGGGCCTTAGGTCCCTGATCTCCTCTCCCCAGGAACACAGAACCAGGGTTTTGGGGAGACACAGTGAACAGCCTGCCAAGACCCCCCTGAAGCAGGGACCTTGCATTCTTGGTGCGTCTTGAAGGGCTTTTTGGGGCCCAAGCCCACATTCCTGTGGAATGGTCGGTGGCCGCTCTTCAAATGCGCCTGCCTCTTGGACTCTCCCTTAAAAAGCTCCCATCTGGCCTCAGCCTCCTGCTGGGTCTTGCTGCCTCTACTGAACTGCTTCAGGTTCTTCCTGTTTGCAACCCTAGGAGATATTCCTGAAGCACATGTGAGACATGACGTCACTCCTCTGGTTGAATGTTCTAGGAGCCACTTATCCCCACTAAGGCAGAAGCAACAGCACTTAAGACCCTTGGCATTTGGGCCCTGCCCCACCTCCCACCCATATGCTAAACCTCAGCTGTGGTTCCTTCACTTTTATTTTTATCTTATTATTTTTATTTTATTTTATTGGAGTAAAAATGGCATAACATGATATTAACCATTAACCATTTTAAAGCATACAATCCAGTGGCATCCAGTTCATTCACAAAGTTGTACAATCATCACCTCCACCTTGTTCCAAGGCATTTTCACCACCCCAAAAGGAAATCCATCCCTCCCCATTCATTCTTCTCTCCCTCCAGCCCCTGGCAACCACTAGCATGCTCTCTGTCGGTGTGGTTTTACCCGTTGTGGAATTTCATACAAATGCAATTGCATAATATATGTCCCGTTGGGTCTGGCTTTTTCACTTAGCGTGATGTTTTTGAGGCTCATCCAGGTTGTGGTGTGTATCACTGCTTCATTCCTTTTTGTGGCCAAATCATATTCCGTTGTGTGGCTGTGCCACATTTTGCTTTTCCATTGTTTGTGGATGGACACTTGTGTTGCTTCCGCCCTTTGGCTGTTGTGACCAGTGCAGGTAATGAGCCAGCATGTACAAGGATTTGTTTGAATCTCCGTTTGCCATTCCTTTGGATGTACACCAACGGGTGAAATCGCTGGGTCAGAGGATGACTCTACATTTACCCTTTTGAGGAACAGCTCTGGTTTCTTGATGTCCTGTGGACTCACTGTGCCCCTCACCTGTCCGTGCCTTCACACTTGCTCGTCCTCCTGCATATTATGCTTTTCCTTCCTTCCTCACCTGACACACTTCCCTTCCTCCTCCCAGCTCTGCCCCAGTGTCATCCCCTCTTGAACCCTCCTCACCCTGTGTGCTCTGGGCTCTGCAGTGGCCGGTGCTGCGGCTCTTGTAGCATGTCGCGGTTTGTCTGTCTGCGCTCTCCTCCTCTTCTCCCTGTCTGGGTCACGTTCACCTCCCGAGTGCCAAGGCCGGTGCCTGGGAGATGTTTTCATGGGGGCTAAGTGAACGGGGAGGCCATAGGTGGGGCACGGGGCTGGGATCTCTGAGGCTCCAGAGTGGCCCGGCATGGCCTCGCTGGGCGGCTCTAACATTCGTTTCCCTTCCTCTCGGTACGCGGGCCCGGCTGTCAGCTCCGTGCTGGCATTGTCGTGCTTCGTTACGGTCGCTTTGTTGCTGCGCACTGAGGTTTTCCCTGTTGCCAGGTTGTCTTTTGTTTCATATATACCTCACCATATTTTTTCTCCTGGCAAATAGTCAACACCCAATTAATTCTGAATTTCCCATTGTTTGCTCCAGCTGCCGAGCTCTTGCATGAGCAAGAATGATTGTTCAACGTTCCCCTGTAACGAACTGTGGGAGTCTGCTGAGTCACTTCTGGTTTTGAGGAGAGCAAGCGAGGGACAGACAGACAGACACAGAGACACACGGAGAGCTTGAGAGATGGAGACAAAGAGAGAAAGAGAGAGAGGGACAGACAGACACACAGAAGGCGGGAGGAAAAGAGAAATCGAGAGATAAAGAGGAAGAGGAAGCTGGGCAAAGACACAGAAACAAACATAAAGAGACAAAAAGATTTGGAAATAGATACACACACAGAGTGACAGTCACCGATGGACATACCCACAATGCACAGAGAGAAACACACTTGCAAAAGCGCACACACACACACAGGGAGGGAGAGGTCCCCAACACACACAGACCAAAAGAGAAAACACACTGAGATACACACTGACATAGAAGAGAGACAGGGAGAGATACAGGACAGTGATAGACAAAGGGGGGCACAAAGAGGAAGACACAGACGCTGAGTGATTAAACGATGCCCGCGTGAAAATCTGGGTTGCCGGGGTGTAGCAGGAGGCTCTGGGGTCAGCGGAACAGGGACAAGAGCTGACGTGACTGAGTGCCCACCACGTACCTGATGCGGTTCGTAGGAGCAACTCACACCGTCCCTGGGACGCAGACACTATCAACGTCCCCATTCTCCGGGTGAGAAAAATGAAGCTTGGAACTAAACAACGTATTCGCGGTCACACAGCTAGCAAGAGGCAAGACGAAGCTTTAAACTCAGGTTTCTCTGCCTGTAAAGCCCAAGTTCTTAACCCCCATACCCTAATGCTTCCCAGAAGACCTGCACTTGGGCGTGAGTTCTGCTGCTTTATAGCCAGCTGCACAGCCTCTCTGGGCCAGCCTCCTTGGGGCTGAAATGTGGCCGCCTGGGTTCTAGGGGCCTGCACCTGTTCACCCTCTCTCTGCGTCCCAGCCCGGGCTGTCCTGGCTGCCCTTGCTAAGAGGCTACTGCTGGGAATTCCTATGCCTCCCACCTCTCCATGGGGCAGTCCTCCGTACCATCCGGAAACATACTGGCAGTCTGTCCCCCATTCTCTTTGCTCTCTTTCATTATTATGTCAAGTTGCAGCTTGCCTTTGAACAGAGAAAGAGATGAGAAGTTGCTTTCTGAGAAGGAATGTGTTTACCGTGGAGAGAAGAGGGCAGTAAGGAGTCAGGGAGGATGGGACAGCCCCAGCTTGGGTTAAGATACACGAACAAGGGCATCTTGGAGCCCATGACAGGTGGGACACCCTATCTACTCCCAGGAGGGCTGCGACAGGGTGGGGTGGACAGGGTCTTAAAGAGGAGGGATATGGCTTGCTTCCTGCTCTGTATCTTGGGCCTGGGGGCGTGTGGCTTTGCTTCCACCATCCAGCACACTGATGCTTGATGTGTCGCTATCTAACGTACAATAATCTCTTACTTATTTATCTGATCTGTCTCTCTCTCTAGACTATAAACCTCATGAAGGCAGAGATTTCTGTCTGTTGTTTTTTTTTCTCCACTACTGAATCTTTAGGGTCTGGTATATAGTAGGTGCTTAATAAATGTTTGTTGAATGAATGAATGCGAGTCCGTATCTATCATGATTCTCAGACCATCAATATTACCAGAATTTTCTCCCCTCTGGCCGAGGGGGGTGGGGGATTTTGCGGAAGCTGGAGGTCCTTCCCAGTTTCTTTCAAGAATAACACTCCAGGAGCTTTGGTGAGTTTTTGAGCAGTAATGTTCAATTTGTGTTTTAGAAAGATGGCTCTGGCGGTGGCGTGGATGCAGACTGGTGGCGGGGAGGCTGGCGGCCAGCGCTCTAAGAAGAGGAGGATGGTGTTATCCAACACCTGGAGGCATCGGGACCTGCAAAAGTGCTGTCAAAACAGGAAAATGCTGTGAACTTTAACAAAACTGTCAAGTTCGCCAACTTTTTTTTTTTCTGTTAAAGATCTTGCTTGCTTGACTGGTTTTGCCAAACTCCCAGAGCTCCCCTGAAGTCAGTCAACATGGCATTAGTGTCATTTGGGGAACAGTAAACCTCTGAAAAATGCCTTTTGCGCTCTGGATTTATGGAAACCGTTTGAACTGTGGTGAGTCTTGAAGAGCACTTCAAAACATAGTGTTTTGATTTTCTCAATAATTTCTTGAGGATTATTAGAAATGGGAATTCAAGAGCTAGGATGGATTTTTCCCATAGGCTACATACTTGTCGAGAAGCATGATTTATTTTGGCACATCGAAAAGAACTTATGGAAAAGCGAAGTGTCCACTCAGCAGCCCTGAGGTAGCTTATCCCTGAGGCCCAGATCCAAGTGCCAGGCAGTGTGGGCGAGAGCCCATCTCTGAGGGGGACATGCTGCGGTGCAGCCTGCTTTTGGGTGACTCATGGGTCTTTCTCACCTGGGGCTGAGCTACTTCCACCCCCCACCTCCACCTCCCACCACAGCATGGAGCCATATCAGACCAGGTGACCTTCAAGCATCTTTCGATTCCTGTAAGATTTTGGGATTTGGGGTTCAACTGCTAAGTCATTAATTTACTCAGTGCCCCAGGAGTAGGTGGAGGTAGGTGGGGTTCCTCAGTGTCACTGTCTGGGAAGCCACAGGCTAGGGTGGAGTAGGAGGGGTAGAAAGAGACTAACTTGTTTCCTCCTGTTTCCTCTTCTCCAAGGAAGGGTTGGAAAAGCATCTCCAAGGGCATGATGGAGCCTATGGCGTTGCCAGTGGGTGCTGGTTAGAGAGAAAATAGTGAACGTCTGAGGCCCTGGCAGGGTCTTCATTGCCATCCCTAGGAAGCTGTCCTGGCATTTCACTTATGGCAGGGGAGAAATCCTAGCCTCTCACCAGCCTCCTACTTAGACTTGGTTTTGCAGTTTGGTCCTGCACACAGGCTGTGAGTCCCTCCTCCAAGCTCCTGCACACGCTGTGCCTTCTGCCTCAAATGCACCTCCTTCCTCATTCACTTGGTCCGAAACCACTCATATTTTAAGATCCAGTTTGGGGGCTCCTCCTCTGTGCTTCCTAGGACCTGCCTCAGCAGAGTTAATGGCTCCACCTGCCCTTTGCACAACCTGTATCACACTGTAATTTTGCCTGTATCTGCCTTCCCAAGAAGACTTGAGGATGTGGGAAGGTCTCATTCATTCTTGCAGCTCCAGAGCCCAGCACGTAGTAAATGGTGGTTGAATTATACTGATCCATCTGGACTTGGAGTCCCACAGACCTGAGTTTGAATCTTTCCTCTGTTGGTCGTTAGCTCTGTGACCTTGCATGAGTCACCTGGCAAGCCCTCTAGGACATCTGTTCACCTCTGTACCTGACCTGGTGAGGGTCGAGTAGATGGAATGTTGGAGTGAGTTCTATAAACTGAAAAAAGCTATGCACATAATCCTTATTGAGCCACCCACTATGTGCCAAATACAGCTCTAAGTACTTTGCATATATGAACTCCCTAAATTTTCACAACCACCCTATGAGCTGGGTACTAATATTATCATCCTCCCCATTATAGAGGTGAAGAAATTGAGGCTCAGACATTAAGTTCCTTGCCTAAGACCACATATCTAGAAAGTAGCACAATGGGAATTCAAAGCCAAATTATGTGGTCTTTAGAGTCCACATGCCTAATGATAATCCTGCCTTCCTGACACATTGCTATTTATTAAGCAGCCACTATGTGCCGAGCACTTTATTTCAATGAATCCTCACAGAACTCTATCAGGTATTATTACTCTCATAGGACAGATGAGAAAATTGAGGCTCAGAGAGGTTAAGTAACTCGTGTAAGATCACACAACTAGCAAGTAACAGAGCTGGGACGCTAGCTGATGAGCCCCTATGCCTGTGATTCTTGTGTTGCTTTCTGCTTCCTCACTCCCTCGATTTTATTGCAAAGGAAACCGAAGCCCAGACAGCAGAAGTGGCCATGCCGTGGGTTATTATTGGAGCTGGTTTGTAAACTCTGCTTCGGTTGATCGTTGCTTTGTAACAACCACCTCTTGCCAAACCTTAGTGACTTAAAACCACAGTGACTTTTTATTTCCCATGATTTGTGGCTCAGCTGGCTATTCCTCTGCTGGTGTGGCGGGGCTCACTGTGTTCCCTGGAAGGTCGGCAGGGCTGGGGGTCCAGGACGGCCCAGCACTCAAGCCTGCTATGCCAGTTGGTTCTGGCTGTCGGCTGGGCTCCTGGGTTCACCTCCACGTGGCCTCTCAAGATCGTTTCTCTTACATAGTGGTCTCAGGGCACAAAAAGAGGGCGAAAACAGAAACAGCAAGGCCTCTTAACTTCTGGCCTGGAAGGCCCAGGTGTCACTTGGACTGTGTTCTATTAGTCAGTGCAAGTCGCAGGCCAGATGGGATTCAAGGTAACGGGCAATGGGCTCCACCTCCTGAAGGGAGGAGCCGCGCAGCCGCCTTGCGACAGAGCACAGAGGAATGGCTTGGGCCATGGCAAAAAGCAATTCTTCCTAGTGCTCTCTGCTCCCAGCCTGGTGTTCTTTCCCCTCCCTGTGCAGTTGGGACTTTTTTATTCCTCCTTAGCCCATGTCTGGTATCAGTTTACTGTGCTGAAAGACCCCTGTTTAGCTTGGCATAGATTTTTTTCTCGAGAAGTCAGTGAGTTCCTTGGGCTATGGCCACATTTGACTTTGGGTGTCCCTGTGGATTGGGGCCACCCCAATCTCTGCCATCTGCACAGCTGTTCTGGGAAGGTACTGCTAGTTTAACGCCCTGGGTTGAGCCAGCTTCATCCCACAGGCTCCCGACCTACTTTCCGGTCCTTGATGCCCTGCCCTACCAAAAGGTGCTTCATCAGCAGGTGAGATTTCCTGGCAAACCTCCAAGGGCCTGAAATGACAGCATATTTCCAGCCAAATGGGGAAAACTGCACCTGGAAGCAGGAGGGGTGAGACTGAGTGTCCGGGGTAATTAAGAAAAATGTGCAGATCTTGGTTTCCTTTTATATTTAAGGCCGAGAGAGGACCCTGGCCCCAGGAGAATGGCCAGCAGCAGAACGTGCACCTTGGAGCAGGTGCAAATCAGCAAAACTTTACTCAGCACTTAACTTAGCACTTCCCAACTGCGCAGGGAGGTCACACGCAGACCAGTGCCAAGGTGCGTGCCAGAACGAGAGAGGCTGTGTTTCAGGACGGGTTTGCACCATGTGAGGGGGCTGCCGCTTTGGGGTGGAGGGTGACGGGAGAAGATGTGTCACCCTTTAACCATGATGCAAATTGGAATGGGGGAAGAAATTCCACTTCTGGATATAGCCCCCAAAGGAGCAAAAGCAGGGCCTCCAACAGAGGTTTGCACACCCAAGAGCCAAGAGGTGGAAGCAACCCATGTGTCAGTGCATGGGGACACCAAATGTGGCATTCAGGCTTAAAAAGGAATGCGGTTCTGGACACATGCACACCGTGGATGAACCGTGAAGACACCATGCTCGGTGAAGCAAACCAGACACAAAAAGACTGTATGATTCCACCTCTATGAGGTTTCTAGAGTGGTCAAACTCACAGAGAGAGAAAATGGCATGTGGGTCATCAGGGGCCGGGGGAGGGAGAATGGGGAGTTGTTGTGTGATGGGGACAGAGTTTCAGTTCCCTAAAATTAAAAGAGTTTTGGAGACGGATGGTGGTGATGGTGGTACAATGCGAAGGTACTTAATGCCACGGAGCTGTAAAAATGGTTAAGATGGTAAATTTTATGTTATGTGCATTTTGCCACAATGTTTTAAAAAGACCCTTAGAAGTGCAATAGGAAAAAAATGTGGGGAGCGGCCAGATACGTTTCCAGGCAATGTACCATGGGCAGAGAGGAGGGAGTGGGAAATGTTCGTGGACAACAGGAGGGAGACGCTGGACAGAGGAGGGCGTGGGGTACACAGAGCAGGGGAGAGAAGCCAGTGCAGACTGAAGCCATGTTCACGCTCCTCTCCACAGACAGCCAACAGTGAGTCCTGTGCCTTAGGAAAATAAAACGAGGCTTAGATCAAAATGGTATTTTTGTCAGAAGAAAGCAAAAGTAGGAATCACAGACATTTCCTTTCCACCCTTTGCATATATGGCAGTAAACTATGAACAGTATGTAAATACTTTTAGGGGAAAAATAGACATGTAGGTATGTTAACTAGTGAATCAAGGAATAAAAATCAACTGGTCACATTGGCCCTGACCTTTGAACCACAACCTTCTCTCTGTAGGAATTCTTGCTCTTGGGGTGTGCACCCTCTGAGGGGCTGCACACTGAGATGTTCTTTAATCCAGGGCCTCGTCTACATTGTTCTGCTCGAGTTTCACCATGAGGAAGCAGGAGGTCAATATTTGGGATCTGTTTCCTTGCATCAATGTGGCTTATAACCCTTAGGTTTCCTCCACTGATGGCATGGCCACCTTTTGCTGTTTCTTCATCCAGAGGTTTCATTTCAAGATTAAAAAAGAAAACACCTTGGGCAGTAAAGGAGTTCATGAGGCAGAATGTCCAATCCCCCAGGGAGAGGGACACTGCTGTGGGGGGTGTCTTCAAGCTGTGCTGTGAGCAGCATCGTGGGCTCTGGACTGGCCATCCCGTGGCGGTCCTTAGTCTGTGCCAGCTCAGCCCCACAGTGTGCTGAAAGGTGGTTTAAACCATCACTTTATTTCAAAAAGCATAAAAGGATTATGCATACACTGAGGGGTGGTGGGTAAACAGAAACACAAAAGCCCCAAACAGTGTGAATTATCTGGTTGGGGTTGAGGGCGAAGAGGGGAAGCGAGGGGTAAGGAGGAAAAGGGAGCCACCTACTGTGTGCTGGGACCCTGGTAGGCACGTTCCATAGTTTATTTGTTTCTCTCCACAATCTTGTGAGTTAGGAATTATTATTCCTATGACACAGGTGAGGAAACCGAGGCCCAAAGTCTAAACTGTTAATTAGTGGGGGAATGAGGATTTGAAATTAGTCTGGATGACTCCAGGGTCAATGTTCTTCTCATGCCATCATGTTCATGTGGCTTCTGCTTTGGTCATTAACCTGTGAGCCTCAGGCAGCCACCGAAGGGGTCTAAATAGGGAGGTGACAGGTCCAGAACTGAGTTTCAGCAAGAGCCTTCTGGCAAGACCTGGATGATGGGTGGGAAGAGGAGTATCTAGGGGCAGAGAGGCTGGTTCTGAGATTGTTGCTATAGACTCAGGGAAAATGACGCCAGAAGTAGGGCAGGAAGAGGAGGGGGTGGGGAGGATGTGTTATCCATAATCATATATTATGTAACCTAGTTCTCAGAAACCATACTGGAGGTAAGAATTCTCCTTGCCATTTTATAAGTAAGGACACCAAAGTTACAGGACCCGTAGGCTCACAGCCAGGATCTGAACCTGGGAGCCTACGATTCAAAAGCTTCCGCAATTTCCTCTACCCCATGATGATAGTTCCCACGTGGGTGGTGTCAAATGCGACCAGACCAGACGTGAGGAGAGAGAGAAGGTGGGGAATCTTTTGAGAGTTAAGCCTGGGTGGTGGAGTCCTTACTCTGAGAGTCGGGAGGGAGCGGGATTGGACCCAGCAGGGCATCCCAGTGGAAACGCTAAGCCAGCCGCCGGAAATCCGGGTTCTGGATTTCAGAAATGACAGATGGGACTGTGGGTTTGAGACTGTCATGCTATACGGGAGAAAGGGAGTGAAGAGCTGAGGGAGGGAAGAGAGGAGAGCTGGGAGGGGGCAAAGGAAAGAGACAGGAGAGATGGAAGTGGCCAAGAGGGATGCTGGCAGGGCTTCTGGGAGGCCAGTGCCCAGGGGTCAAAGGGGGGAGGAGAGAAGGTACCAGGGAGACCGAGGGTGGAGGCTGGGGAGGGGGCAGTAGGGAAATCGGGCCAGGGAAGAGTGTGAAGAAGGAGGCGACCACCAGCCACAGGCTGCAGAGGGGACGGGGCAGGGCAGAGTGGGCGCCTCTGGATTGATCCTCGGCGGTCGGGGCACCGTGGTGGCCTTGGAGGGCTGGTGACAAGGATGGGCACTGTGCAGACGCCAGGGCGGGGGCTAAGTGGGAGCCTCCCTTGAGGGTCTTGCATGGGGACTCACACCAGGATTCTAAAGACAACGTCTTCATGCGGCAAGTTATTTTTGCTGTGAACCCACGTGGTTGTGCCTGGTAATTACAGGGTAAAAGGAATTAAGAAAGACATAATTTCTCCCCATCAAACCTGACTGCTTTACATCTCCACCTCGCACCGGCAGTCAGGCTTTCTGCCTTCACAGGTGCCACTTTGATTTCAGTCACGTTGGAAAGGAATTTGAAACATTTTCAAAGTGATTAAAGAGAGGAAGCTGCTGCAAGTGGGGGCTAAATGCAATAATCGCATTAACTGTTTATGGCCATGGGACTTTCAGGAGGGAAGTCCTGGTGTTAGCGGGGGTGGGGGGCAGGTCTGGGGCTGGGGGAACAGTGGTGGCAGAAGTGGCGGTGGCACTGCAGGCACAGGTGGAGGATGGCGCGGTGCAGGTGCAGGTGCAGGTGGAGGTGCAGGTGCAGGTGGAGGTGCAGGTGCAGGTGCAGGTGCAGGTGGGTCTGGCTAATCATAATAGTAACTGTTTTTATTATTATTATTGTTATTATTCCAGCTCCTGTTTACTGAGAGGTTGCCACTCACATAGCGCTGTCTCCTTTAACCTTCATTAGAGCCCCACTAGGCAGATGTTATGATTTTCACAATAAGGAAAGTGGGGTCCAGAGAAGTTCAGTCTTTAGTTGAAGATACACATCCAGGAAGTGGCAGAGTTGGGAATATAGAGTCAGTCCCAATATGCAAAAACCACACAGCCTTCAGCTTCACCATGCGGGGTCTCTTTCTGCTCGTTATGCGATCCCAGGGGGCTCTTTTTCATGCTCAGCGAATTTGACCTCTGAATCTAGACCTGGACTGAGTGGGTGGGACCCTGGCTAATTATTTACCAAACAGTCCAGGCATGAGGGTGTTCATGTGACTCCCCCCGCCATGGGGACACAGCTAAGAGGGCTCAGAGAAGGTACAGTACAGGGGTGGAAAGTACTATTTTGTTAGTACTTAGCCCCTAAGTAACTAAGGGGCTAAGTATACCTTAGCCCCTTGGACAGTCTCAGTTTGGTAATTAGAACGTCCACTCTAGGGTAATACCCAAAGCCCCAACTTCATTTAAAACTCGCCATGAGAAAAGTGAGTCGACGGGGATTTTTCTCTCTTCACTCTTTGTGTTTTATTTATAAACTTTTAGTTTCTTATTGCTGCGGTAACAAATCATCATGAACTTAGTGGCTTAAGCAACACAAATTTATCTTACAGTTCTAGATCTATTACCTTACATTTCAGAAGTCCAAAAGGCGTTGCCAGGACTGTATTCCTCATGGAGGATTCTAGGGGCCAATCCATTTTCCCACCTTCTCCTGGTCCTAGAGTTCTGCCTGCATTCCTCGGCTTGTGGTCGCACCTCCTTCCTTCCAGTGCGTGCATCCGTGACGACGAATCCCCTCATTTTAGTATCTTTGGCGGTGTGGATAGGCTGAGAATCTCCTAAATCCTCCTTCTTCACGGTTCTTTCCCCAACTCATCTCTTTCCTGTCACATTTTACTATAAGTGGCAAGAAGAAACCAGGCTGTGCCTTCAGCGTTTTGCTTGGAAATCTCCTCAGCTCGACATTCAGGTTCATCATGTACAAGTTCTGCTTTCCACACAGTTCAGCTAAGCTTTCTGCTTCTCTGTCGCAAAGACCCCCTTCTCTCTCTCTCGTCTCTGATAACATACTCTTCACCTCCTTCTGTGCCCTCGCTAGAAGCATCTTTCACATTCATATTTCTGCCAACAGTGTGTTCACAATGACTCGGGTGTTCGCTAAGATGGTATAGGTTTTCTTATTGTGCTCCTCACTTCCTTCTGGTCCTTCACTGGCCAAATCATTAACACCCATCCTCCTACTGGTGATCTGCTCAAGAAATTCTTGGCTTTTTCTGTCATGCTCCCCAATATTCTTTCATCTCAGTTCCAAAGCCACTTCAGCACGTTTGGGTATTTGTTACGGCAACACCTCACTTCTAGGTACCAAAATCTGTGTCAGTCAGAGTTTAACTAGAGTAATAAAGCCAATAGGAGATACATATTAAGAGATTTATTGCATGGGATTGGTTTATGTGATTGGAGAGGCTGACTAGGCTGAAATTTGGATGGCAGGCTGTCAGGAGGGGCAGGGTAGAACTTGCAGGCACAAGCTGATGCTACTCTCTGTAGGTAGAATTTCTTCTTCTTTAAGGAAGTCTCAGCTCTGCTCTTAAGGCTTTCAACTGACTGAATCAGGCCCACTCAGATTATCTAGAATAACCTCCCTTACTTAAAGTCTACTGATTATGGACTTTAATCACATCTACAAAATACATTCACAGCAACACATAGATTAGTGTTTAATTGAATAACTGGGGATTTTAGCCTAGCCAAGTTGACATATAAAACTGACCATCATAATCTCCCACCCCACCCTCCTTATGCCACTAGCTAATGAGGCACCTGAGTGGGACCAAGAGGTACTGGGGCAAGAGAAGAGGTAAAAAGGCAGGAACCACCTTCATGACTGAGGGGGATATGGCAATTATCTCCTCTGGTATGGACTGCTGTTTACAGCTGACCTTTTCTCCCATGGGTTCTTCTGAGAGTTTTTCAGACCCCTGGCACCTTCAACCTTTGCTGGATAATGCCGCATAACAAATGGCTGTAAAATGCAGCAGCCTAGCACTAGCATTTATTCTCACGGTCATGAGCTTGCAGGTTGACCACAGTTTGGCTGATCTGTACTAGGCTTGGCTGGTGGGTCTGCTTCAGGCTGTGGGTCTGGCTGGCCATGCCTCCAGGCTGTGGATTTGGTTCATGTTCCTTCTGGGGCCCAGGTTCAGTGGCCACCTGGGCGTGTTCTCAAGATGGACCACTGGAACACAAGAGGGCAAGCCCAGCCATTGTGCAAGCACATTTGCAGCCCTGACTTGGTCACATTTCCCCTGTTCCAGGAACACCCTTTTGGCCATAGCAAGCCACTGGCCCAGCTCAAAGCTGAGGGGCATGGTAGTCCTCTGTGCTCACTGTGAGGCCATAGCCAGGCTGTGACTGTATAATTCTATTATAAAGGAGTGAAGAATTGGGACCTATAATGCAATATAGTTCCTTCATCCCCGTTCTGGGGTCTCTCTCGCTGGCCTACTCTTCATGCAGTCCATGATGTTCCCTTGCCTTCTGATTCCTGGTGATGCCCTTCTTCATGTGGGGTCCCAATGTCCCTGCAGGCAGCCCTCTTGGGGAAATGTCTTTTAAGACCACTCTAAGCCCTCTCATCTCCTCTCTCTCCAAAGCTGCCACAGGCCACTTCAGCCAACCTTCTGCCCTTAAGACTTTTTAGACATGAGCCAAATACCAATCCACTGTGTCCCCAAGCCCATGGGAAGGTGCAGCAACTAGTCCTGAAGCCCCTTCACTAGCAACCCCGATCCCTCTCCCGAGAGATCCTCTGGTCTCCGTGCCTGACTGGGGCTCCATTTATGTAAGAGGATCAATTGCCAAGTTTGGGGTAATTGGGATGTTTCCCTCTGGTCACGGTCATTTTTCTCTTTCTCAGTCAAGCATGTCCCTGTGCTGCCTACTTTTTGCTGGACACCGCTTTTGTGTTTGGAGATGAGCCACTTCCTGTCAGCTCCGCCGTGCTCCACTGAGCTGGGTGCCGTGTGAGCTGTTCATTACGATGCCTGTTATCTCAGATTCCCTTCGCTTACTCAGGGCAGTTTATTCTCTTGCTGAAGGAACAGAATCTCAGCTCCCCCAAGCCTCACACCCAGAGGCTTTGGCCAGATAGGCACCAAAAGATTAGGGCGAAAAGTCCCGGCTGGTGGCTGGACGCATGGTTTACACTGAGTCGCACGGGGGATTACTTTGGGCAATCACAAGGGTGAATGTGAACACTGATTACATCTGCAGGTACCAGCCAAATGAAATGAAGTGTAACTCTGTGATGTTAGGCAAATTTAAAGGATTGTTATTTCTACCGGGCCAGATCGCTACTTCCCAGTGTCGAAGAGTAACCTCTGAGGTCAAATCCAAATTGCCTGTTTTATGCTTCTGTGAATCCAAGCACAATGCAAGGAGTTTTTCGGCTAGGGAAGTGGGTCCCACTGGCCAGCCATCTGCACCTCTTTACCGTTCCCCACCATTAAGCCCCCTCTGAGTGGTGGCCTGGCATGGCCCAGCTGGGTAACTTGCATCTTCCATCTGTGACAGGAGGAGAGACTGGACACCCCCTAGAGGCGGGGAGAGGGTGCATATGGCTTCCCATCCTTCTTCGGAAGTTGGAAAGCTCCACTGCCCTGTGGGTTCTGCTGGACTCTACAGGAGCTACTCTGCTGACGGCCTCACCTGGCCCCAACCTGTCCACTCGCTCTTCCTTCAACTCCCAGGGGGAATAAATCCTTGCTAGAGTTACCACACTGAGGTGCATATTTCTCCCTTGGTGCTGCCACAGTATTAATTCACTTGTTTGCTGTGACACTTGCCACACAGTGTTATAGTGCCTTGTGTGTTTGTCTATTTCTCCTTCTAAGCTGTGGGCAACCCCAGGCCTGGCTCTAATGCAGCTCTGGGTGCCCTGACACATGGCAGAAGCTCAGTAAATAGCAGCTAAAGAGCTGGAGCCCAAAGGAGAGTAAAGAACAACATCACCTGTCTCCCTCGGCTTCCAAGTAGGCTAACCTGGCCTTCCAGGTGAGGCTGAAATTCAGCCTTGTCATGGGTTTCTGTAGAGATGCCAGATGGCTGTGTGTTTGTCAGTGGCTTCAAGGTGATTAACTGGGCATTGTTCTTCTCTGTCTGGGGGTGCTGAGCCCATCTCATCGTGGCTTTACTCGCCTGGCAAAGCAAAGGCCCAGCTGAATTGACCGGCAGCTGACTGCCTCAATTAGGAAACCTGGGCTGCAGGATGGAATAATCTGGAGAGAAAGAACTGTCAAGCCATCCAAATGATGAGCTGACTCTTTTAAAAAAATTAAGTGTTTTGACTCCCTCAGGAAGGTCATTCCAAAGGGCCAATTGTGGTGTGTGCAGCTGCCTGAGGTGAGTTGGATTTGGGCTTGTGGAAGGCAGGTTCCAACCACCACAGTGTGGTTCGGGAAGAAGTCAGAAGGTAGGAGCTCTCGTATTGCCTGGCTTCGTGACCTCAAGCAATTCCTTTTCCTCTCTGGAACTCAGTTTCCTGTCTGTAGAGTGGCATGGCTAAGAGTATGTACTTATAACCCAAATTGTCTGGGTTCAGATTCCAACTTGCTGCTTTCTACCAGGGATACCTTGGGAATGTTACTTTTTCTGCAAAATGGGGCCATTAGTGGAGCTACTTCATAGGGTTATAGTGAGTGCTAAATGAGTTAATATATAAAAAGTGCTTAGAACAGTGCCTGGGAAACACTGATTGCAATGTGAATGTTGACTGTAGGTATCACCATTGTCATCTTCTTCTCCAACATCATCACGAGATTAGGTCATCATCCCAAACATGGATCTCTGGAATGGAGTGATCTGTGAGTGAAGCCTTTACCGGGTGGTCAAAGTGAGACCCAAATGTCCATGTCATATATTTACAATGTTGCCAATATTTCTTTTTTGGAAATATTGTCCTTTTTTTCCTGAAATGATGTCCTTCCTGTTCTTTTAATGCTAAAATATTATTCTTAAATGAAATACTAATGATTGTAGATTTCTAAAAAATGTCTTATCTGGCAAAACAAGAAGCTGGTACCCCCCTTGAGGGTCTTAGACATCACTTAGTCCCATATCCTCATTTTTTGGAGGAGGAAGCCACTGCTCCAAGGACAAGTGAGTTGGCTGGGGTCACGAGACAGTCACAACCCACCAGCGATCTGAGGGGTAGGTCCTGGTCCTTGTTTAGATTTCAAGTGGCTACCTCCAGAGGAAAGGGAGCAAGTGAAATTCTCCAGAAATCAGCAGTGTGTTAGAAAATGTAACTAGGAGCAACTGCGAAAGTTCAATTCAACTCCACTGAAACTTCACTGCGCACCTCCTAAGGCCACATTGCATCACGACAAACGCTAGTCCTGTTGCTACAGCTGCTCCCAACATTTATGTTCACTTACAGAGCACAGACATGGAGATGCACGCTGCATGCGGATGATCTCACTCTCTTCCCAGAAGTTTGAGGGGTGTGTGGTTAGCTCCATCTTACAGAGGAAGAAACTGGGACTTGGAGAAGTGCAGCAACTTGCCCAGGGTTTGCCCAGAGAAAACCCAGAGGGGGAGCCCAGAGAAGCCTGGTTTTGACTCCAAGGTCAGGATTTCACCCCCCACGTCATGCTGCCATCATGGGCACCAAGCAAGGCTCTGGCTAGACCCAGAGTTGGTGACGAAGTTCGAGCTCACATGTTTGATTATTTGATTCTTGTCTGTCCCCAGTCACTCCTCCAGGGGGAAGAGGGAGTGAAGGCCTTTTGGTCATCCCTTCTCCCCAGCACCTAGCACGGTGCTTGGCTCAGAGTGACTGCTCACTGAATACTTACTGTCTGACTCAACGAGTGAGCAAATGCATAAATTTACTGAGAATCACCCGGGAAAGAATCCGGGCCCCATCCTACTGCTAAGGATTCTAATTCAGGAACTTGGGAGGGGGCATAAGAATCTGCCTTTTAAGCAAGTGCCTGGGTAATTGTGCTGTTCATGACCCACAAACTACTCTCTGAGAAGGTAGAGAAGTGGGCTTTTCTGATTACTAGGTGGGGAGAAGTTGGTATTTTATACTGCAGGTGATGGGGACCCTCTAAAGTTATTTGGGGAGGGGATGGGAAACCATCCAGAAATGTGCTTTCCAAAAATCCCCTGCTGCCAGTGCTTTGACCTTGCTGGGTGACGCCCCCCTCCCCACTCTCTGTCAACAAGATTGATTCTAAACAGGAGAGATTCATGACAAATATCTCCATGCTGCAGCCGGAGCAGCCGGCTCACTTTCAGCCTTTTGCTGCCTCTCTGACAGCAGGCGGGCCATTAGGGCCTCCCTGCCCTTCTGCAGTGGCTTGTTAGCACATTTAAGCCCTTTGTAGGAGGCTCTCCTCTGCCCTAATTGGGCCTTCACTCTGTTGTGCTTCCTGGCCACAGAGCTTGTTAGCTGCCAGGCAAGGCTGTGGATTTGTGCAATGGCCAGAAAGGCTCATTTTTCATGGGCAACCCTGCCATGCGAGCACCTCACAGAAGGACACAGGAATGTGCCGTATTGTGGGGGAGGAGAGAGAAATTAGGGTTCAACTTGGGAATGGAGAGCATGACAAAATGGAAGTCTCCCCCCTGTGGTTTCTAGAGGACTCAGTCCAGTTTGGTGCACGTTTGCTGAGTGTCTGTGTTTAAGGCCATTGTGCTGGGTTTGCCCGAACCCAGTTACCCCAAGGGAACAATGACAGCTTCTTCCAGTTCTCTTATTCCTTTCCTGGATATTTTTTCAGAAGAAGGCTCACTTGAGCACTATGTAAGCACGAGGGGAATAGCCCCCCTGGAAGGGAGCTAGTGGCAGGGCCGGAATTGGAGCCCAACTTGATGCTGCCCAGTGGAGAAAGCCGGTGCTTCCATGGTCCCGGCTCACTTGCAGAGGGGGCATTGTGGAGTCCCGTACCTACCCCAGGCTCATAGGTCCTGAATTTTAGGACAGTGTCCTGTGTATTTTTCCTCCTGCTTCTTTGCCTGACATCACCAGAGTGACTCTAGGCTCTACACAGCTGCCGTGGATCAGGGACTTAGGTATAAAGTGTATTCAAGAGAACGAGAGGAATCTTTGTCAAAAGAGAACAGAAAGGAATTAGCAAGAAGAGGGAAAGGAGACAGGATGATTCTGCATCCTCAGGTTTTCCAGTGGCCTTGCAGACCTGAGCTAGGACAGATGGACGGAGATCGTGAAAGCAAGACAGGGAGGGATGGGTGATGGGTGGGCATAGCTGTTTCAGGGGAGGGTGACGGGGGCAGGAGAGTAGATGTTTATAACCAGACTTTGCTTGTGCTTGCTATTCTCTGTGCACCTCTGCCCTGCACCCTGGAACCACCCCCTACCCTTCCCTGACCTGTGCTGTGCCCCAGGAGGCTGACCCATGTGCAGGACACCACCCAGGGGTTCCTTGCTGACTGGCCATCTGTTGGGTTTGGCCAGAGAGAGAGAGAGAGAGAGAGGGAACAGGTATGAGGTGTGCCTTCCTCAGATCTTCCTCACTCTGGAAGTTGCTGAATTCTTCCATGTCCCTCCTGGGGATCCTGTTCAATGGCTCCAGCTCCCTCTGGGCTCCAGTCACCTTATTTCTTCCCTCTGCTCCTTTAGGCCTAGGGGTGACAATGCTGGGAGGAGTTCCCTCCTTTGGGTTTCTTCCCTTGCATTATCTCAGCTGGATTGTGAGTCCTGCTGGGACCTGACTGACACAGGGCATCTGTCCCTTGGGCCTCGTCACACCTTGGGCATGGCTTGGTCCCTCAGGTGGTGAGTGGGGTGTGTTGTGCTCTGACCTGGCACAGTGAAGGGGTGGGGTAGAGGCTATGAGGGGAAAGTGAGGCTTCTGGAGGAGGTTGGAGGTAAAAGCCTCGGGGCCAGCCCTTGGGGCCAGGCTTGGCGGGTGCTCAGCACGCTTCTCAAGTGGGGTCTGTGTGGGGTCCCAGCTCTTGGCAGGCCTGGTTGTCATAACTGAAGGTCCTTTTGATAGTGGAAGGCCAGATCAAAGCTACCTTATGGGAAAGGCTCGGTTGGTATTTAAAATGTCAGAATGACATTTCTGATGAGAAAATCAGAGACCTGTTGAAGAATTTTGATGTGGGAAACATTTCCTTGGAGGCCGAAGCAAATACAAGCAATTAAGGTTGAAATTGAGAAACAGCAGGGATGTAAGGCCTGTGACGTGAGGTGCCTGTGGGAAGGAGTGGCTGGGAGGACCCCTGGGGAGCAGACTCTCCAGTCTTGCATGAAAATTCTGTGGGAGGGACTTGTGTGGAGGCCAAACAAACCAAAGATCCAGAAAGTTCTTGGGCCAGGGGTGTGGAAGGTGTGTCAACTGTGAGGTGTGGCAGCACCTGCTTGGGGGAGAAGAAGGACGCTAGGAATGGAAGAAACCTGCTTCTCTCCCTCTTCCTACCTGCCCTTATAATGAGCACTGCCAGGCAGTGAGGCACATGGTCCAGCCGTAGCCACTGATGCTGGTGGTTCAGTTGGAAGACCCAGTCCAGAATCTGATGGATTTGATAAGCTTGGTCTTGACTTGGTCAACTTGGACTGGGGCTTCTAAAAGAAAATGCTGCATCCTTAAGCACCTTTCTTGTGTCTCATGAACACAGCATCAACCATATTCAAGAGGAAATTGTGTTGGCCTCCTTATACATTCCAGCCATAACTGTTAAAAAATCTACATTGCCAAGTTACCAAATATTTATTTTTAGCTGTCTGTAATGACATAGAATAGACTGGTTGGGATCAATGACAGCAAATTCAGATGTTAATTGCTTTATAGCATGAGTTCTATTTTAGCCAAGTTAATGGCAAAGCAAATTTTTGTAAAGTGAATCCTAGTTCTCCATTAACTTCTATTATTAAGTCAAAGGTGTCATCATGAGAATTTAATGACTGTTCCCTGTGGACACAAAGAAGAACAATCTGATAAATATGTAAAATGTGTAACAATATAATAAATATGGGGCACAGACCAATTCTCCACAGACTATTCCATAGTTCTCAGGGCCTGAGGCCACTAACTTCTGAGGTCTTAGGTTGTACAACTGATGGTCTCTTTGCTGTTTTCTTTTTTTACCCATGACAGCAGAACAAGGCATACTTCCTCCACTGTAGATGTGGAGACCTTTCTAAGCTGTGGAGCACATTTCACCAATGAAGACTAGAGGGACATCTAAGGAAGGACAATGGCAGAACCCATTGTCCTGATGGATTCCTGATTTCCAGATTATGGGGCTCCTTTTTCACAGGGACCCATTCCAAGGCTCAGCTGAAAAATGTCTTCACAGTACAACTTAAACCAAATCTATTAGGAAGTGTAGAAATCACCTTCATGTCATTAAGTCACATCACAGTCTTTTTTCCTCTAATAATTCAACATGTTCTTTTTTGAGTGACATATTATATTAGTGTTGGGGATATCATAGAGAACAATAAAGACATCTACCCTCAGGGAATTTATATTCTGGAGGCACAGATAAAAATACGAATAGATCTATAAGATAATGGTAGGTAGTAAGTGCAATGAAGAAAAGCGAAGTGAGGGTGACAGGAATTGTTGCTGTTTTAAAAGCAGTGGTTAGAGAAATCTCATCTGAGGAGGTGACATTTGAGGAGGGACCATGAAGCAAGTTATAAGAATATATGAGAAAATATTTTGGGCAAAGGGAGCAGCAAGGACAAAAGGCCTGAGGTGGGAACTTGCTTGCTATGTTTGAAGAAGGGCAGAAAGGCATTGTGGCTGGAATGGGGTGAGCAAGGGGTGGAGTGGGAGGCAATAAAGTCAGATACTACATCTCTATCTTCTCCTTTGTCACTTAACTCTTTAAATCCTGGACATTAGCAGTTTTTTTTTTTTTTTCCTTTTCTCAGAAACTCCTTAATTCCACATTGACAGCTTCCAGAGGTATACTCACTTCTGGGCATGTATAGGGTCTCATAGAGCTGAATTGCAATACCACCTTTCACCAGCAGTTGCCGCTAGTGCACCCAATCCCTACAATTTAATTCCCTCCATTTCAAATCCACAACACATTTATTGAGCGTACCAGGGGCCAGGTACTGCGCAGGCTGCTGGGTTACAGCAGTAAGTTAGAACAGTCTGCTGGAGTGTAAATTCAAGGCTCCAAGGAAATGACCTATGGGATGACTGACTTCTGGTTTTGATGAAACAAAACAGGCTGAAGTGCTCACTCTGCTTTCGTTCTGGTGTTGGGGACAATGCAGGATCTATTCCTCCAGCTTCTTCCTCTTCCCTCAGCCTGAGCTTTAGACCACCACCCAAACAAGTCAAGGCCTTTCTGAAACCTCAGCTACATGACGTCATTTTTTGGTTACGGTCATCCTGCACAAAGGAGGGCCTCCCTTCTGGAAAACTCCCTTTTGATTTTTCTGAGAAGCAGTGGAAAAGAACAATTCTCCCCACCTTTATATTGTGCCCTCCAACCACCCCTCCATCTTTATTTTGCTGGATTCTCACCACAACCCTGAGAATTGGGTATTCTTATCTCCATTTTACAGTTGAGGAAGCTAAAGGTCAGAGAGGCAAAGTGATGTCCCCAAGTGTTGTGTTGGTTACTAAGCTACTGCCCTCGCCCCAGACCTGCCCTTCCATACTCTGCTCTGCAAAGAGGGGGCTGAGACCGCAAAGGACATGTTTACTTTGCCAGCTGGTTTCCTATTGGGTTTTGCCATTAGGGGGCGCTAGAGGGACACCGAGGGGCAGGAGAAGGAAGCAGGACAGCGACTCTTGTTCGCTGGTTGCTCCTGTGAGTGGTCTGGCCTGAGAGCCCGGTCTCTTTGGACCCTAGCTGCTTTCATGGTGTGGTCACCTTTTGGCCCAGCTGCCACAGGTGCTAAACGTCCCCTGAGTTGGTTCTCTAGACCCTGGGATCCCCTCCAAAGGACGGGGAGGGTCTCCTCTTTTCCCACAGCTGCCTGGAAAGTACTGCAAATTCCCTTGTTCTCTTAATTTGTGAAAGCTCCTCGACTTGTCTGTGAAGAGCTCCTCAGAAACACCCTCCTCATTACAATGTTAAATTAAAATTTAGTAGACGAGGCACATAGCAGAATAAACTTTCAATTAAAATATACACACTGTGATGGTGAAGGGAGACTGGAGAGAACTTGCAGGCATCTTTGCCGCGAATGTGCTTGAGATTTAATTTTACTATGACATCTCCTTGGAATTACCCTGCTAATTGATCACATTGTGTCTGTCTGTTATTTAAACTTTCAATAAAACTGAGATTAATGGAAGGTGTAATCCTCCCGGGCAGAACAAATATTCCCATTGCTCATGTCAGGTACAGAAATGGAAATGCTCTTCTAACAGCTTTTTGCATTCAATCTGCGAACATGAAGTTAATCATGAAAAATGCAGTGATTCTTTAATTGCTTCAATGAAATTTTTTCTGCCTGCCCCATTTCTCACCCAAAATAGCTGCCCTTGTCGGAGACTGGAGTGGAGTAGCCGAGAGGCAGAGCCAGGTTCCACGGGTGGGGCTCTGGGAGGGAGCAGGCTGGTGTGGCTGGTATCTGTATCTGAGGATAGTGTCCATCACCCTTGAGAATCAGTGTGCCTGTCAGATGGGATTGGAACCGGGAAGGGACAAAACCCAGCTACTACAGAGGCCAAAGTCACCCCCCATGGGGTTGGGACCCTGCGGCATTCTGATTTCAAGATTTTCCTTTTTTAAGCACCAAAGGATGCAAGAAAAGCTTCATCTTTCTCTGCTGCACCCCTTCTAATAAAAGGATTTGTTCAGTAAAATTTGGATTCAGTCAAAAGGACCTAGAAACCCACATGTGGCCTTGAGGCTGCAGGTTCCCCACCCCTCTATCTGAGACTCCTAGATGGGGAGTAACAGATGCTGAATCTAGTAGCCACTTAAGGAGAAACTTCCAGTCCTAGCTCAGGTGGGAGGCAGGGTAGTGTAGCAGTTAAGAGCATTCAGCTCCACTATTTATGTATGAACCAGTGACCTCGGACAAGGTGCTTAAATTTGTTGTGCTTCAGTTTCCCCTCCTGTGGATGGAAATGATAATAATAGTCACTGTCTCAAAGGGTTGTTGTGATTTGTGGTGTTGATGTATGCAAAACACCCCGAATGGAGCCGGCCCCATTCTGCCTGCCATGCAAGCATTGGCCATTAGCATTACTGTGCTCTCAGATGCTGTGTCTTTTCTGCTGCCATCTCTGCACATTCCATAGCATTTCAGCACAGGCTTTGGAGTCAGTTCACGGGATCCTGATTCCCAGATCTTCCACCAACCAGTCATTTAATATCTCCGAGCCTCAGATTTCTTTCCTGTCAGTTAGAGATGGTAATACCTGCCTCCTAGGGTTGTTGTAAAGATGAAACGTGTGTAGAGAACTCAGCACGTAGAAAGCACTTAACAAGTGGTAACTTTATGATTATAATCATTGTTTCCATCCAGGCCTTGCAGAATCTATCCAGCCCTCTTCCTTTGAAAGCAGTCTAATCCCCGAGTATGGGAAAGCCCTGCCTCAGATTTAGCTGTGATTGGTCTTCCAGTAGCTTCCACCCATTTGGGTTCCTAGAACCAGGTCTGTATAATAAGGCCACACAACTGAAGCCAGTTCCCTCTGACACGTGACAGCCCCTCATATCCTTGAAGATAATGCTCTTGTTACCCCATGCCTTCCCTCCCCCAGGAGAAGCACTCCTAGCTCCTCCAAATATTCTTCCAACACAGGGGATTCTGGTCGTTCATTTACCTTAGGGCACCCTCATTTGATCAAGTCCAGTTTGGCCGTATCCCTTTGAGAATGTGGGGGACTCAGTGTCTCAGGTGAGTCTGGAGCAGTGTGAGGGAGAATGACATGGCCACCTCCCATAGTCTAGACTACATGCTTCTATTGATGTGACCTAGATAGTATTTATTTCTTGGTAACCATATCACACTGCCTACTCAATGAAATGAGAGTTAACAACTTTTTTCCCACATTCTTTTCTATGCCTGTTGATGCAGGGTCATGTTCTCTGCATCCTTTGCTAACACAGATTTATGGACTCAAGTATGGGTTGTTACTTTGTTCCCTGCAGCAATAAGTGTATAGTGAGGTGGGAGGCCAGAGGCCTGGAGCAGACATGAGGTGAGGTGGCCCTCGGGTGTGCCCACTCAGGGTGTGAGCAAGTCCCTCAGGCTGCTGCAGTGGTCGAGGTAACGGCAGTCTGGCTGCCTGACCACAGGAATGGGGCAGGCCACAGCTATGGCTGTTCTAGCCAGAAATCAAATTTGCAGATCTGGGGTGGCACATAAACTGAATGCTATGCAGGCTCATCTTTTTAACCTGTGTTTCTGGCCAGTGTATGCATTGCGTCAGGTGCCCCCCAAGCTGGTTAGCCAGGCCTGCATGTGAGGTGGGGTGGAGCAGTCTCCTGGGGTATGAAACATGGCTGCTTATTCAGCAGAAACTGTGGGTAGCAAAAAATTCAGTTAGAAGTGGGCACATGTGGGACTGGCAGTGATTAACATCTCTGACACACCAAACTGTGGAAAATCCACCTTACATCCTTTATGGAATGATGTGGGGTATAAGCAGTGGTGTGCTAGCAAATGTCAACAACTGGCTCTTAGGAGGTGGGGGAGGCTGATTTGGAGTGTTTGCCACTTTTTGTGGTATAAATACTCCCATTATGGCTCATGTCAAGTTACCAATGCTTTAACAATCAGCTTGGAAATCTCCTGAAAATTTAACAATTGGCTCTTGAGAGCCAGTATAAGCTGGCTGTATAGTGCAACTGGTGCAAGTAAATAAATTAATTACAAATGAACAGCTGAGCATGATAGAAAAATAGTTGTGAAACACTGCAGACCTTTTCTCCTTGAATACAACCTTCCCTCCAGCTCTAAGCCGTCTGATCATTCTGTGCCCGTTACCTCAGAGAAGGGGTACCAGGGAAGGAAAGAGTTGTGAATTCTGTTCCTGAATTTTATGTTCTAAAATAACACTATTAGACAGAACAAAAAGCTCTCTTGGACATTTAGAGGAAAATGTTTGATACCAGGAGGTTGAAAAGAGTAACCATCATCTGGTCTCTGGAAGAGAAAACATTCCAAAGGCTAAGGGAAGGAAAAAACACAACAGTGGAGCAAAGGCTGAGAGTTGCCTTGTGTGTCCCAGGTAGAGCGACCTGGCCCCCACCTCCTGGGCAGAGCCCTGCAGAGGCAGCATGACCCAAGAGAGGTCTGTGGGATCTGGGAGCAGAGAAGACCCCCAGGGAAGCATAGGGAAAGAAGTTACAGATGCAATGGGGTCATAGACTATCTGTGAAAATCCTGTTCCCTGCTCTGGTAGATGCAGCTGAATGATTCCTGGGTTTTCAGAGGAGCCGCAGAGATGCAGGAGGGAGCTTGCAGACATGGAAGAGCCAGAGGTATGGGAATGAGGGACCTGTGAGGAGCAGAGAGCATGATGGACATCTCAGGGGATGCTCGTGTAGGTGGGCGACATCGAGCATCCGATTGCCTTAGAACTACGCAGGAACGTGGCCACGCCCGCTGGGGGAAGGAGAGGGTCCCCAACATGACTGAGATTGGCTTACGCCACCCTGGGGCTTGAAATAAAATAAAATTACAAAGAAATTAAGTTACATATTTTTTTTTTCACATCTAAATTTGTGGGCTGTGATTGAAATTCCAGTCCTTTGCTTTAGACTGGAGGTCAGTAAAGTTTTTCTGTATAGAACCAGAGAGTAAATATTTCAGGCTTTAGGGCCACATACGGTGACACATCTTCCTCTTCCTCCTCCTCCTTCTTTTTGATTTTTGCAACCATTTAAAAATGTAAAAACCATTCTCAGATGGAGAAAGTCTCCTCGATGTTTGTCCTTCCGCTGCTGCTCCTGGCCCACAGACCTGCTGCCTGAGTGATGTTTTCCCTCAGCAGCACTATTGGATTTCAAAATGCAAGGGAGATTCTGCTGCAATGAGATTCGGTCAGTACAAACTGTATTAGTTTACCCGGAGAACAACGCTTTTTCTCTAGCCACAGGCCACACGATGAAGCTTGCATCTGGTTGTAAAATGAATCCTTAGCATGGCCGCAGTCTACTGTGTCTTTCATCTTTGGTACTTTTCTCTCGTCTCCAGGAGACCAAATCCTCTGCCCCGTTCACTCACCCCACTCGGCGCCCTCCCTCTGCCTGTCCCATCTGTCAGGACCCAGCAGCCCTGATAACTCACCACAGGGCTTGGCTGTAGCTGGACGAAGGTTTACCCCTGGTTTCTCAGAAACAAACTCCTGGGCTCAGAAGCCCTCGGTGGGAAAACCCGTCAGCCCAGTGATTTTTTTTTTTTCATTTTCCTTAATTTCTGATTCAATTTTGAAAGGCAACCTGCATGCCCAGATGGAGAGACAGACCACACAGGGGAGAAGCTGCCTGGGTTGCTGCATCACCGTGACGTTGATGTAAGCCACCACTGTCCCCAATACATGCTCAGATAATGTCTGGGAGAAGGTGCCAGAGCAGGATATTACACCTGCCTCTGAGAAGGAGGCAGTGCTGGCCAGGCTGCTCTGTAGCGTGGATGCGGAGGCGGCTCCAGCGCCAGGCAGGTCTGCTCTGCACGTGAACAACTGAGGAGCCAGGAACGTCTGAGGGTTTGGATCTCAAGGAGCTGCAATAGGCCTCTGAAGTCTGTGGTGAGATTCTGGGGCTCAGGATGCCCAGGTTGTCACGAGATGCTTCTGAGGATCCAGTAGTTGCATCAAGACACAGGCTGGCTTCTGACCCTGGCCTCGATCTGCACCTTGATCCTGGCCATCAAAGGATCCTGGATCTATCCACGAATGGAGAGCCCTGAGATGTCCTCCAACCGTAGTGACCCCTGCAGGTTAGGTCACAAACGTGTGAGAGCTCAGAAGACTCTGTGTCGTCCAAGTTCTCTTCTCTGAACAGAACTCAGGGCTGGTTCCCCTGTCTTGAGAAAAGAAACAGGTCGGGAGCACTGTATTTACATGCGAAAGACAATGTATTGGAAAGTAAGCCAAGGATTTTTCTTCTTAAATTGGGAAGGGGGCAGATATGGCATCTTGATTTAATTTTTACAATATTTTCTGCAAAAGAGAGGAATGGGCGGGGTGCGGTGGCTCACCTGTAATCCTAGCACTCTGGGAGGCCCAGGCAGGAGGATCGCTTGAGGCCAGGAGTTCGAGACCAGCCTGAGCAAGACCGAGACCCCATCTCTACAAAAAATAGAAAAATTAGCTGGGTGTGGTGGCGCGTGCCTGTAGTCCCAGCAACTCTGAGGCTAAGGCAGGAGGATCCCTTAAGCTCAGGAGTTGGAGGCTGCAGTGAGCTATGATGACGCCACTGCACTCTAGCCAGGGTGACAGAGGGAGACGATGTCTCAAAAAAAAAAAAACAGAGCAGAATGAGGGGGAAAGACCAAGTCTTGTCCTCTTTTGCTTTGAAACCATTAAACCTCAGGCCACTTGGGTGATAATCAATCAACAAGCAGCCTGTCAACTTATCAGCACTTGTGTGCTTAAAACCTGTGGGTTGTAGCCACCAATTCCAGCTCTTAGGGGACATGGCCAAGGGGTCCTGCTTTGGGAGAGTTTCAGCAAAGTCAGCAGTGCAATGCCGAATGTGGACGTGCTTTAGAAAGTCTGTAATCACAGGCTGGGTTTGCAAGGGGCTGTCCGGAGTGCTGGACTGCAGTGGTCAGTGGAAGCTGGAGGGCATGATGGCTGAGCTGACCTTGACTAGGTGGACAAACACATTTGACATTAGTGAGCTCTGTTTGTCCACAGCTTCTGTGAGCCTGGAGCTTGATAGCAAAGGCCTTGGGAAATTTATACTGAGCCACTCGCCCTCAACCACCCTCTGGTGACCCAGCTTTCTAGCCCTTCCACTGTGAGCTGCCTTGCGAGGGTTTATATGCCCTTGTAAATGCATCCTCTTTTGGAGTGCACTCCCACCCCAGATTCCTCTGTTGATGATATTCTTCCCCCAAGGGATCTTTCTAAAATAGATTTGATGATGTCATTTTCCTGTTTAAAAGCCTTCAATGAATCCCAGTTGGTTTTAGAGTAAATCAGATCTTTTTATCCTTGTTTTCCCTGCCACCCTGTCCTCCAACCCAACACACACACACTCACATACACACTCCATATACTTAAGCATACAAATGCTCTGTGTTTCTGCAAATGCTCTTGTGTTTCTCCTCCCTTTACGCTGTTCCTTCTGCCTGGACCACCCTGGAGCATCTTTCCTGTGGGGTGTCTGGTCAACTTCTGTCCCCCTGGTTAGCAGTGATGGTCTTCCAGGCCATGCTCCTCCCACACTTCACTCTGGTCATCTGGCAAACATCCCCTCCTCTCTCAGGGTCCAGCTCACATGACACCTTCTCTGAGACTTTGTCTGACTCCCCCACGTTGCCTTAGACTCTCTTTCTTCTATGTCAGTCTAAATTGTGGATACACCTCCAAAATAGAAACTTTTAAAAAATTAAATTGACTGATCTTTTCCCATTGTTATCAGGAAAGTACATACAACCTTTGATCCAGCATCCTCTTTTTGGTACTCTGTCCTACAAAAGTAAAAATACCAGTACTTAAGGATAGTAGAACGAGAACATTTTTCCTTTAGTATTTGAAGTGGCACAATATTGGAATGTCCAAAGTAAGAATGCAGTTGACTAACTTATGGAACATCCATGTTATGGAATACTATGCAGCTAATAGAAAGAATGAGTTTGATTTCTAGGAAAGGACTACAGTATATGTATTGTTATGTATAACAATTTCCTGAGTAAGGTGAGGGATATAATCACATTTTTGTAAAAACAAAACAAAACAAAACAAAGCAAAAGGTTTCCTGAGAAAGGTGACTGAGGATGAACATCAGACTGTTAACATCAGTGACCTTGGGGGAAAAGGTGGAAAAGATTCTTGGCTTTTTTTTTATGCAGCTCTGTATTCTTTGGCTGTGTACTATTTGGGGCTTACTCAGCTTCTTGAATCTGCAGGTTTATGTCTTTTGCCAAATTTGGTGAGTTTTCAGCCATTTTTTTTTGGACGCCTACAGCACAGGAGCAATCAGCCATTTTAAAAGTAATTTTTCAGCCCTATCCTCTTTCTCTTGTTCTTCTGGGACTCTGATGACATGAATGTTAGACCTTTTATCATAGCTCTATAGGTCCCTGAGGTTCTGTTAATGTTTTTGAGTCCATTTTACCTCTTTTGTTCAGACTGGGTAATTTGTGTTGTTCTGTGTTCAAATCTACTGACTCTTTCCTTTGTGTCCTTCATTCTGCTCTTGAGATCGCCCATTGGGTCTTTTATTTTGGTTACTATATTTTCCATTCTAAAATTTCCACTTGGTTCTTATTTATATCTTCTATTTCTTTTTTGAGACTTTTTATTTCTTTGTTGGGACTTTCTATTTTTCTATTAAGGGGGTACAAATGTTTCAGGTTACATGGATCACTTTTGTAATGCTTGAGTCTTGGCTGTAGGTGTGCCTGTCACACAAATAGTGTTCAAAGTACCCATTAGGTAGGTTTTTTCTCCTCCCCTTTTCTCCCCTCCCCCCTGCTTTATTTCCACTGAGTTTTACTTCCCTCTGTGCACAAGTGTGCTCATTGGTTATTTCCAATTTAATAGTGAGTACATGTGGTGCTCATATTTCCATTCTTGAGATACTTCACTTAGGAGAGTGGTCTCCAGTTCCATCCAGATTGTTGCAAAGGTATTAATTCATCTTTTTTATGACTGTGTAGTACTCCATGGTATACATATACCATATTTTATTAATCCACTCATGAGCTGATGGGCACTTGGGCTGATTCCACATCTTTGCAATTGTGAATTGTGTTGAAATAAATATTCAAGTGTTGGTGTCTTTTTGATGAAAAGTCTTCTTTTCCTTTGGGTAGATATGCAATATTGGGATTGCTAGATCAAATGGTAGGTTGACTTTTAGTTCTTTGAGGAATCTACATACTGTTTTCCATGGAGGTTTTAATAATTTGCAGTCCCACTAACAGTGTATAAGCATTCTTTTCTCTCTGCATCCACACCAGCATCTATTGTTTTTGGACTTTTTAATAAAAGCCATTCTGACTGGGGTAAGGTGACATTTCATTGTGATTTTAATTTTCATTTCCCTGATGATTAGTGACAAGTATTTTTTTCATATGTTTATTGGCCATTTGTCTTTCTTCTTTTGAGGAGCTTCTGTTCAAGTCTTTCACCCACTTTTTAATAGGGTTGTTTGTTTTTTCTTGCTGATTTGCTTGAGTTCTTTATAAATTCTGGTTATTAGCCCTTTATCAGATGTGTACCTTGTGAATATTTTCTCCCATTCTGTAGGTTGTCTATTTGCTCTGTTGATTGTTTCCTTAGCTGTGCAGAAGCTTTTTAGTTTAATCAAATCTAATTTATTATTTTTGTCATTGCCATGATTGCCATTGGGGTCTTAGTCATAAATTCTTTGCCTAGGCCAATATCTAGAAGAGTTTTTCCAACATTTTCTTCTAGAATTCTTATGGTTTCATGCCTTAGATATAAGTCTTTTATCCATCTTGAATTAATTTTTGTGAATGGTGAGAGGTAGGTGTCCTGTTTCATTCTTCCGTATGTGGTTATCTAATTTTCTCAGCACCATTTATTGAATAGGGCTTCTTTTCCACATTGTACATTGCTGTCTGCTTTGTCAAAGATGAGTTGGTTGTAGGTAGATGGTTTTATATCTGGGTTCTCTGTTCTGTTCCATTGGTCTATGTCTCTATTTTTGTACCTAAACCATGCTGTTTTGGTTACTATAACCTTGTAGTATAGTTTGAAGTCTGGTAATGTGATACCTACAGATATATTCTTTATGCTTAAGATTGCTTTGGCTGTTTGTTCTCTTCTCTGGTTCCAATAGAAGGATAGAATTATTTTTTCTAGATCTGTGAAGTATGACTTTGGTAATTTGATGGGGATTGCATTGAATTTGTAAATCATTTTGGGTGGTATGGACATTTTAACAATGCTAATTCTGCCTATCCATGAGTATGATATGTTTTTCTATTTGTTTGTATCCTCTGTAATTTCTTTCCTTAGAGTTTCATAATTCTTTTTGTAGAGATCTTTCACCTCTTTGGTTAAGTATATTTCTAGGTATTTTATTTTCTTTGTAGCTATTGTGAATGGTATTGAGTTTTTGATTTGACTCTTGGCTTGACTGTTATTAGCATATAGAAATGCTGATTTATGTACATTGATTTTGTATCCTGAGACTTTGCTGAATTTATTTATCAATTCCAGGAGACTCTTGGTGGAATCTTTGGGGTTTTCTAAATAAAAGATGATATCATCAGCGAAGAGTGATAGTTTGACCTCCTCTTTCCTGATTTGGATAACTTAAAATTCTTCTCTTGCTGGATTGCTCTGGCTAGGACTTCCAGCATTATGTTGAATAGAAGTGGTGGCAGTGGGCATCCTTGTCTTGTTCCTGTTCTTAGAGGGATGCTGGCTGTAGGTTTGTCATATATGGCTTTTATAATTCTGAGATATGTTCCCTCTATGCCTAGTTTGTTGAGGGTTTTTATCATGAAAGGGTGCTGGATTTTGTTGAATGCTTTTTCTGCATCTATTGAAATGATCATATGACAATTGTTTTTGCTTTTTTTAATGTGGAATCATATTTATTGATTTATGTGTGTTGAACCATCCTTGCATCCCTGGGATGAAGCCCACTTGGTCCTGGAGGATTATTTTTTTGATGTACTGTTCAATCTGGTTTGCCAGTATTTTATTGAGGATTTTTGCATCTACAATCACAAAGGATTTTGGTCTGCAGTTTTCTTTTTTTTGTGTGTCCTTTCTTGGCTTTGGTGTCAAGGTGATACTGGCTTCATAGAATGAGGTGGAGAGGATTCCCTCCTTCTCAATATTATGGAATAATTTCTTTATTATGGGTATCAGGTCTTCTTTGTACGTATGGTAGAATTTGGCTGTGAATCCATCTGGTCCAGGGCTTTTTTTGTTGTTGTTGGGAGGTTTTTTATTACTGTTTCAATCTCACTGTTTGTTATTGGTCTGTTCAGGAGTTCTATTTCTTCCTGGTTGAGTCTTGGGAGGTTGTATATTTCCAAGAACTTGTCCATTTCTCTAGTTTATGTGCATAGAGATTTATATAATATTCATGGATGATGTTTTGTATTTCTGCAGTATCAGTTGTAATGTCACCTTTTTCATTTATGATTGAGCTTATTTGGGTCCTTTCTCTTCTGTTCTTAGTTAATCTAGCAAGAGGTCTGTTGATTTTGTTTATCTTTTCAAAGAACCAAATTTTGTTTCATTAATCCTCTGTATTTTTTTTTTCCAATTTATTCTGACCTTCATTATTTCTTTTCTTTTGCTGGCTTTGGGTTTGGTTTGTTCTTCTTTTTCTAGTTCCTTGAGGTGTGACATTAAGTTGTTAATTTGTGATCTTTCTGTCTTTTTGATGTAGATATTTAAGACTATGAATTTTCCCCTGAGGAATGCTTTTGCTATGTCCCACAGATTTTGACAGCTTGTGTCCCCTTTGTCATTCAGTTAAAAGAATTTTTTGATTTCCATCTTAATTTCATTCCTGACTCAATAATCATTCAGCAGCAGGTTGTTTAATTTCCATGACTTTTTATAGGTTTGACTGTTTCCTTGTGATTGATTTCTAGTTTTATTCTGCTGTGGTCTGAGAAGGTAAATGGTATGATTTCGATTTTTTTGAATTTCTTGAGACCTGTTTTGTGGCCTAAGATATAATCAGACTTGGAGAATGTACCATGTGCTGCTGAGAAGAATGTGTATTCTGCAGTTTTTGGGTAGAATATTCTGTAAATGTGTTAGGTCCATTTGATTTGGAGCTTGGTGTAAGTCCATTGTTTCTTTATTTATTTTCTGCTGTGATGATTTGTCCAGCTCTGACAGTGGGGTGTTGAGGTGCTCAGCAGTTATGATGGTGCTATTTGTTTCTTTGCTTAGCTCTAGTAAAATTTGCTTTATGTATCTGGGCACTCCTATGTTGGGCACATATATATTTAGGATTGTTTTGTCTTCTTGTTGAATTACTCCCTTTATCATTATATAATGACCCTCTTTGTCTTTGTTTACTTTTGGTGGCTTAAAGTCAATTTTATCCAATCTAAGAATGGCTAGACCTGCTCTCTTTTGGTGTCTGTTTTCATGCAATATTTTTTTCCATCCTTTAATGTTGAGTCTGTGTGCATCCTTGTGGTTTAGATGTGTTTCCTGGAGACAGGAGATACTTAGGTTGTGTTTTCTCATCCACTCAGCCAGCTATGTCTTTTGAGAGGAGCATTCAGTCCATTAATGTTAATTGATAGCATTGATATGTGGGATGTTGGTCTGTACATCCTGTTGTATAGTCCCTTATTGCTGTTTTCTCTTGTTCTATTGTTTTAAAAGAGTTGTGAGTTTTGGGGGTCTTTTTAGGTGAATTTACACTGGTGGGTATCTGTTGTGCTCATTTGTGTATAGTGCTGTTCTGAGTATTTCGTGCTGGACAGGTCTGGTCATGGCAAATTCCCTCAGTGTTTGCTTGTCTGGAAAAGACAATTGCTCTGTCAATTGTGAAACTTAGTTTTGCAGGATACAAAATTCTAGGCTGGCTGTTTTTCAGTTTAATTCAATTGACGATGGGACCCCAATCCCTTCTGGCTTGTGTAGTTTCAGCTGAGAATCTGCTGTTAGCCTGATAGATTTTCTTTTATAGGTTATTTGATGCTTTCATCTTGCTGTTTGCAGAATTTTCTCCTTCATTTTGACTTTGGCCAGGTTGATTACTATGTGTCTTGGAGATGACCTATTTGCTATGAATGTTCCTGGTGTTCTATGTCCATCCTGTATCTGTATGTCTAAATTTCTGGCAATACCAGGGAAGTTTTCCTCAATAATTTCCTCAAATAGGTTTTCCATGCTTTTAGCTCTTTCTTCTTCTCCCTCAGGGTTAACTATAATTTGAAGGTTCATTCACTTCACAAAGGCTCATATCTCTGTCAGTGATTGCTCAGCCTTTTTAATACTCTTTTCTTCCTTTTTGAATGACTAGCTTATCTCTAGAGCCTTGTCTTCAAGCTCTGAGATTCTTTCTTCTCCTTGGTTTAGCCTGTTATTAAAACTTTCTTCTGTGTTTTGAAATTCCCTAAGTGACTCTTTCATTTCTTTAAGTTCTATTATATCTTTTCTTATGTTGTATAGCTCTCTAGTGACTTTTTTCATTTTTTTCATTGATTTCCTGAAATTTTTTTTTTTGCTTCTTTTTGTTGGTTTTCAGCTTTCTCTTATTCATCCTATTCTCTCACTCATTTTATTTGCCATCCATATTCTGAATTTCATTTCTGTCATTTTGGCAATTTCCTGGTGGGTGGAGTCCACTAGTGTAACCCCATTGTGTTCCCTTGAGGGTGTCAAACTATTTTGTTTTTTCATGTTGCCAGGATTCTTTTGCTAGTTTCTTCTCATCTGGCTCCTCTTCTCTTGGCTCTGGGTTACTAGGATTGAAGGGCACCTGTTCCTTTGCTGGGAACTCTCTCAAACCCAGTCCAGGAGTGATGGCTACTCAGGGCTGGAGAGTCCTGAGTGAAGTGTTGGACCTCAGGAAGGTTCTGCTGGCCCAGCACTAGTAGTGGGGACTTGGTAGTGGGGTCTGGGGGTCCAGGCACAACCCTGGAGTCTCAGTGGTGGAGTTGTAGGCCCGACAGAGGCCCTGGAGCAACAGGGGCAGAGCCTCTGACTCAAGCACAGCAAGAGCTTCAGAGCTGGCTCTGGGGGTTTTGAGGAGTGTGGGGGGCTGTTCCACCAGCATGGGGACTGCTGATGCCCGGTCACACAGGCAGGGGTTTGTCTCAGTGGCCCAGTGTCTGTGTAGGTGGGCCGGAGCTGCTGGTTGGCCATGGTTCTCCACCCACACCTAGGACCCCTGAGGTAGTCATCCCAAGCTTCCCAAGTGGTGCCTGTGGTGTCTGGGGCTCCTCCTCTGTTCAGCTCCCACACTGGGGAGGTGGTGTTCTTGGCCCCCAGTCACAGGGCACAGCACAGGGGAGCGTCTCTTCCCTCCCTGGTCCAGCAAGGGTGATTCAAAGGCTACTGTTGGAAGGCTGGGTTCCAAGTGGATGTGGCTCCATGCACCAGAGTGATCAGGATGGCATCAGTTGCAGAAACCTGTGATTGGCAAGCACCAGATCTCTGCTGCACCTGTTCTCTGGTGGAATGTCTCTGCACAGACTCTGAGCAGCTCCCTGATCAGCCCAGAGGTCTGCAGTGGAGGATGGAGGCCCCACACAGACAGAGCTGCCTGTAACTTTTGTTTCTCTCCTAAAAAGTAGTGTCCTCTTGGGTTGCTTCTATCATGCTTTCTTCACCTCTTCCCAGCAGTGCGAATTGTGTTGGGACCCCCAGCTTAATCTTGAGATGGTGGGTGATGTTTGTGAGTAAGAATCAGCCATGCTCTGTTTGACTGAGTTGGTAGATGTTGTAATGAGCTATAGAGTTGTTCTCCCTGTCAATGGTTGATGTTTGCAGGAAAGAGCCAAGTTCAGAGATGTCCTTTTGTGCCTGTGATAAGCTCTAGTCCCTCAGGTGGAGCACTTGAATGCCTCTGGCTTTGGCAGAGCCCCTGTAGCTCCTAGGGGGTTGCTTGATCTCCACCACAGCAGAGGTAGGTGGAAGAGCAAGGCTGGGCATGGTCAGGTTGTTCGAGTCCTGGAAGGCTTTGCAAAGCCTCAGCAGGGCTCAGAAGTTTTCCCGGCCTCTAGGTGGAGCTGCTAGGAAGAGGGTCAAGACAGGCTCCAGACCTGGAAGGCTGTTTGTGGGGAAGGGGCCAAAATTCCCTGACTAGCTATTGGGAGTGAGCTCCACCCCTCTTGTGTTACCCCTGCCCTCCAGTTTCTGGTTGCAAATGGATGTGCCTGAACATGCTGCACTCAGTTGCTATGGTGCTGCAGGCTGGGATCTTCCCCACCAGAGGACCCACCCTAGTCTGACAGTATGGCTTTCCTGTGTGTGGGTGATGGGCATTTCCCCAGATCACCACATCTTGGTCCCCCGCAGTATTCTCCCATCAGTTCCACCCACATGGGCTCCCTTGCCTCCAAAGTCCAACTCCCAAACCTCCCCCTGTGTCCCCCAGCAACCTGCTTGAGTCCAGGGGGCACGGGATCTGGCCCACATGTCTGACCTCCCGGTGTGTATCTCTGAGAAACACTGGTGGGCAGGGAGCTCCCAGATTGGGTACCCTGGGTCCACTATAGGCCCTCAAGGGGAGAGGTGTGGGCCTCACTGTCTGTGGAAACCTCAGACTGGAGGATGCACCAGCTGGGGAGAGGTGGCTGCTCCCCAAATTCTCAGCTCAAACTGCTCTCCCAGTTGCAGTGGGTGGGGGAGGGGTGTGGAAAGATAAGCATCTGAATGGAAGAAATCCAGCTCTCTGGCCTCTGGGGTCACTCTCCTTGGAGGGGAACCCTGCATGGAACCCAAGCCCTGGGATCATGCAAGTTCTCCCCACAATTCTGTGGTTGCTGCAGTGCTTAGGCTCATGGGGGTGGAAAAGCTTCCAAGAAACTTGGTAGCCTGCTGATCACCAAAGGAGTGTGGGAGGGAGAAAGGGACCCCCCCGACTCCTTCACTGGGCTGGGAGCCTCTCTGGGTTTGATCCTTATCGACATCTCTTCTCCTTTCTCCTCTTCCTTCTCTGCTTCACAATTTTCCTCTGTGAGGTTCCCGGCAGGCTCTGGCACTTCTTTCTCTGACCAGCTCCTGAGCTGCTGCCTCTCCTCTCCCCTCCCCCTATCTGATACCCTTCCTTCCCTCGGGGATGGTTTGGCAAGCCATGTCTCTGGTCAGCCAGCTTGTCCCTGGACTTTCTATTTTTTTGTGTTTGTTTTCAGCATGTGTGTGTGTGTGTGTGTGTGTGTATGTGTTTAAAAACAGCTTTATTGAGTTCATGTATCACACAATTCACCCATTTAAAGTGTACAAGCCAATGGTTCTTAATGTGTTCAAAGAGTTGTGCAACCATCCCCACAATCAATATTAGAACATTTTCATCACATAAAAAAGGAACTCCATAACCATTATCAGTCACTCCCCATTTCTGTGCCCCCTACCTATCCTTTCCTACCCATCCCCTGGCCCCAGGCAATCACTTATTTACTTTCTGTGTCTATATATTTGCCTACTCTATTTCTGGTGTGTTTATAATTGCTCATTGAAGTATTTTTGTGATGACTGATTTAAAATCTCTGTCAGATAATGCTAGCATATCTGTTATACCAATGTTGTCATCAGTATTAGTTTCCTAGGACTGCTGTAACAAAGTACCACAAACTGGGTTGCTAAAAACAGCAGAAATTCTCTTATAATTCTGGAGGCTAGAAATATGAAATGAAGGCATTGGATAGGTTGGTTCCTTCTGAAGGCTCTGAGGGAGAATCTCTTCCAGGCTTCTCTGCTAACTTCTGATGATAGCTGGCAACCCTTGGTGTTTCTTGGCTTGTAGACACATGGCTCCAATGTCTGTCTCTGTCATCACATGACATTCTCTCTGTCTGTTTCTATGTATCTTTTAATAAGAAAACCAGTCATACTGGATTAAATGCACACCCTACTCCAGTATGATTTTATCTTTAATTACATCTGCAAAGACTCTACTTCCAAGTGAGGTCATGTTCTGTGGTACGGGGGGTTAGGTCTTCAACATATCTTTTGGGAAGGACACAATTCAGCCCATAATACTATCTATTGATTATCTTTTTCTTTTTCATTTGGTTTGAGATATGCCTGCTTCTGAGGGTGAGGAGTGATTTTTGATTGAAGGCTGGGCTATTTGGGTATTATGTTATGAGACTGTCTTAGTGTGTTTTGTGCTGCTACAACAGAATACCATAGATTGGGCAATTTATAATGAACAGAAATTTATTTCCTCACATTTCTGGAGGTTTCAAGTCCAAGATCTAGGGTCTGGCATCTGGTGAGGGCCTTCTTGTTGTGTCATCCCATAATGGAAGGCAGATGGGCAAGAGAGGGTGAGAGAGAGAGCAAGAGAGAGAGTAAAAGGGGCTGAACTCCCCCCTTTATAATATAATGATCCCACTCCTATTATAACATCATTAATCCATTCACTCTGCCCTCCAGGCTTAATCATCTCTCAATAGGCCCCATCTCTCAACACTGTTGCATTGGGGATTAAGTTTCCAACACAAGCATTTGGGGGGATACATTCAAACCATAACAGAGACTCTGAATCTTATTTAAACCTCTGATTTTATGTGGATTCTTCTAATACCACTCCAGCAGGTGGTGGGGGGAGGTCCCTGCCTTGTTACTGCTCCGTGGGGCTAGAATGTCAAGTTTCATACTTGGCTTCCATTGACACCAGAGTTGGTGGAGCTCTTCATTGGCAAGTAGGGCAGGATTTCTGGTTTCCCACGAGGCCTCCACTGATGCCTCCCTGGCTCTGTGTGTGTGGTGGGGAGTGGGCAGAGAGGTAGGAGTGCCTCATTAGTGATTCCCACGCAGCTTCCAGTGACACCACAGGGGTGTGTGTCCTCCTTGCTTCTGTGAGGTAGGGAGAGTCCTGACTCTCCACTTGGCCTCCTCTGACACTATCCCACTGGGGAGGGGAAACTTATTACTTCCTAGTGGGGGGTAGAAGCCTGGGCTCACCATTTGGCCTTTGCTGATGTGTATGGGGCTGGGGGCCACAGAATTTTTATGTGGTGTTTTGCTAGAGTAAAGCAGTTATTATCTAAAAATTGTCTCTCTTGGGAGGCTGCCCCTTTCCTGATCCTTTGGCTTGAGAGAGTAGGCTTTGTTGGGGGCTTTTTGTTGTCTGAACCACAGATGTTTAAGTGGCTGGCTTCTTCCACTCTAAGTCTGGGATTCATGAGGCAAAAAGACAACCCAGGGAACTGACCACCATGCTGTTCCTTGGGTCTCCAAGTCCCAAGACAGTTTGCTTTCTTCTCTCTACCTTTCAGAGTCTTCTTATGGCTATGTTATGTATAATCCAGGGATTTTAGTTGTACCTAGCAGGAGGAATAGGCAAAAGTACATCAGCGCCATCTTCCAGGAAGCAGAAGTCCCTCAGTAGATTTTTTTTTTAGTAAGCTATTATTATTGTAAATTATGTTAACATTTTTGCTATTGTTGAATAATCCTTGTGGCGGTAGAATAAATCCTAGTTGTACATGCTGAGGTCTTCTTTTAATGCACTGTTAAATTTAATTTGCTAATATTTTATTTAGAATTGCAGCATCTATACTCATAAGTGAACAGATTTATAGATTCTTGGTGTGATTTCATGCTGTCATTTCCAGGATTTTGCTTACCTCCTTGAATGACTTGTGAGGCTTTCCATGTTTTCCTATGCTATGGAACAGTTCAAAAGACATGAAGGGCATTCGTTCTTTGAATGTTTAATAGACATTCCCTATAAAGCCTTCGATGTTGCCACCATTTTTGGTGAGTTTTTTTGACAATCTAATCAGTTCCTTCTATGCTTCCCTTATCTCAGATTCTTGCTTCACCCTGAGTCAAGTTTGAAATTTTCATTTCTAGGAAAATCGTTATTTCAAATTTATTGGCAACATTGTATCTAGTGTTCTCTAGTAACCTACAATCACCTTTATATCTCTATTCACTTTTAAAAAATATTGAGTATTTGTGTTTCCTTCCTTTTATTTTCTGCCAGATGTTTGTATATTTTAATTCTAATTTTCAAATAACTAGTTTTTAGTTTGTTCAATTCTATAGAATGTTCTTTTTAATTCATTCTTTTTTGCTTTAAACTACAAAGATTAAATCTTTCATTCTACCTTTAAAAATAATCCTATAGTTTATCATCTAACTTATTGAATTGAAAGCTTGGTTGATTTATTACTATTCTTTTTTGTTTAAAAATAAAAGTGTCTTGGCTGATCAGTTTTTCTTTGAGTTGGGCTTTGGTCCTCATACCTAGTGATTTTTGTGTCTTTTATTTTTAAATGATGTGTAATTTTTATTTTTACTTACCCTTGAACAGTGCTTTTGAAATTTTTTTGTAATGAGTCTTTTGATATTATTCTTTTGTTAAATATTTCTAGTTTCATTTTACTGTGGCCAGAAAATATTTCTTGTAATGTCCTTTTCTTTTTTTGTTTTTTGGGTTTTTTTTGAATTTACTGACATTTTCTTTTTTGTCTTGTCCTGGTCATTCTTTTTAAATATATGATGTTTTATTAGTAGGTTATGTCATCTATACATATCTATTCAGTCATATGTGTTAATTATCATTATAACTGAGCTTTCACTCTTTTTTGGATATGCTTGATAAGATAATTTTTAAGAGAGGTATGTTAATGCCACTATGCTAGTAGTTTTATCTCCTCATTTTTCTGAAAGTCTTTTTGTCTTTCTATATTTTGATTTTGTGCTGTGTGGTGATTGCTGTTAGGTTTTGGCAGTGGTACTCCTCCTTGTTTTCCAATGCAGCTATGAACTATTCTTATATTTATTTTCCTTCTGTCATTTGCGATTTGGTAGGAAGGGGAGGTATATGTGTATATTCAACCTACCATCTTGAACCTGGGTCTCTTGACTTTAAAAAAAAAAATACGATAAATACAAATCCCAACCTTATCTTTCAGGGCTTTTTTTTGCAAGAAAACTGAATGCTGCTGTTCAATAGTGAGCTATCTTTCCAAAAAAGGCTCAGAGTCTTCTATGATGACATATTGAAAGACTTTTTGGGTGCTTTTTGTGGGAGAAAGTAGAAAACCTATGTCACGAAACATGTCATTACCACCTGAGACTGAAAAGATGCTGCCTGAGGTTAGTACTGAGTCACGGATGTCTCTGCACATCCGCTCCCTTTCCCTGTAATCCATCTTCCACGTTGACACAAGTGGGCTCTCTCTGAAAAGACCAGATTGCGTTGCTCTCTTGCTCAAAATCCTGTCTGGCTCCCTTGTACCCGGAGAACAATGTCCCGAGTCCTTGGCAGCACATTCAGAGTTCTTGCCCTGCTCGCCCTCCTTGGAGTTTCGTCTCTCATCCCTCCTCTCCCCTGTCCCTGGAACTTCACGTTCCTCCTCTCCATGGGTTCTCTGAAGGTATAGCACACGTTCACTATTCCCCGCCTAACTCCTGCCGTTCCTCCTTCCTGGTGTGCCCTCTTCCCTCATCCCTGCCTGGTTGATGAGCCTACTCCAGGTGGATCCAGGTGGGATCATGCATCGCCTTGTCTCTGAAACCTTTCACGACTAACCCACAGGGATCATTTGTCCCTTTCTCTAAAACTCTTTGTTGTAGCTGTTGTGACGTTGATCACTGTTCAGTTTCTACTGGACACAGGAGTGTGTGTGATGGGCTGTCCTATTGGCCTATGAACTTCTTTTCCAGGGCAGGGCTGTGCCTGATTTATCTCTATGTTCCCAGGGCCTCAAGAAGAGTCTACCACGTGGAAAATGCCAGAAAATATGTGGCTAAATTGAATCAGATTCTTGGACAGGGAAGGGAAGCACCATCTAGTAGGGGCTAAGAACACAGGTGCTGGAGAGTATTAGCTGAATTTAAATCCTCAAATTTCTAGTTCTGAGCTGGAACTAAGAACAGGTCCTTCTTACTTCAGATGAATGGGTCTTGATGTGGAAAAGAGACTGGCAAGCTTTACTTTCATCCTGCCTAGGCCCACCATGAGGAAAGGCAAGGACCCCTGGGCCAGGTGGCGAGTACAGGGACCCAGCCTCTCACCTGTCCTGGCAGACCCACCAATACCTGGGAGGAGGGTTGGGGGGAGAGGGAACCGGCAGCCTGCAGGTTGCTGAGCAAGTGGGACTGATTCTAACTCTTCACGAGAACAGCCGCAGATCCAGTGGTGGGGCTGTTCAGGCACAGGTAGCCCAGCAATCCTTTTAAATGTTATATTTTTTTATATTTCAAGCAGAGCATTTGCTCCTAACTTTAAACAGCTGCAGTATAATCAAATTACATCAGCTTGCTTTATATTTAAGGCCAATAAGTTTCATCTAATTTAGATGTCTGGGGAGCAAAAGGAAAACACCTGGTCACAAAGTGGTGAATTTAGGGCACCTGCACACTACCGACATGGTTTTTCTGGAGACTTCTGTCAGTACATGGGTTCATACTTTGGTTCTACCACTTCCTACCCATGTGATCTTAAGCAGCTTCACCTTTGTAAGCTTATTTTCTCTTCTGTAAAATAAAGATAGTAATAGTGTCTACTTCAAAGGCTTTTTGTGAAGATTAAGTGCAATAATGCATGTAGAGCATTTAGCACAGTGCTTGACACATAGGAAGCACTCAGTAAATATTAGCTATTACTGTTATTATCTTGCACAATGATGAGCAATGTTGCTGCGGTCATGTGGTGGCAGCTGAGGGCCAGGAGGGGTGCAGAAAGCAGCTAGTACTTGGAATTCCTTCAGCAGGCTGGTTTGTTGATGCAGTGTTAAATTAAGGCCCATTAATTCATTGTGAAAACAAGCCCTCAAAAGGGCCTGGAATTTGCAGCTTCTCCTCCTGAATTAATGCTGCACGGCAGTACTTTATTTTAAGAATAATAAATACTAGCTCGACAGTGGAGTAAACCCCTGCTGCTGTGTTCGCCGGGTGGCCACGCTGGGTGGTTGCTGGTGCTGCCTGCTTCCTGGCTGGAAGCTGCTGAGCATTTTCCCGGCAGTGACTTAGCCCAAGGCCATGCCCTCAGCTCTCACGGTGGATGTGAAGTGGGCACAACACAGGGTGGTGAACAGGTGGTGGAGACAAGACTGGTACCTGACTGGAAGGTGCACAGAGGGTGCTGGAGGAGGGGCTATGAGCACCCCTGTAGGGGCATGAGCTGCCCTTGCCTGGCCAGAGTCAGAGGCCAGTCTAGGGTAGGAGTTGGGGGCGATGGTGGGGGAGCCGATATGCACCTGTATCTCATCGGTCCTGCGCTTTACCACTGAACCACAGGGCTCAGGGGCAGGGATGTACCAAAAAGAACCTGTGCTAAATACAAGGAGGGAATGAGAATCTGATCTGTTTGTCCACTTAACGGAGTCATTTCACAATTAACAAGTGATGCTGGAAGACCTCAGAGTTCAAGAAAGCTGCCTATTGTGATTCCTAAAAAACTCTTTGAGTCCCTCACTGTCACAGCTGAGAGTGACTTCAGAAATCCTTTAGTTCAGTTGCCCAAGTTAAAAAAGGTATAATTTTTGTTTCTATCCAAGTTATACATATACATAATTCAAAGGACCCAGTAGGTCTATGAGGCTTGTTAGAAACAGTCCTCTCTCTTTTCCATCCCTGGGGGCAACAAGTTTGAACTCTTTAGCCCGGTCTTGTGGTATTTACCACTTATCTTTAAGTAATAAGCTTGTAGCCACTTCTGTATTTTTCAGTTTGGGACACTATCTGCTGGTTTCCTACTGTGAATGATATGGATTTAGCTCTTTCATCTCCTCCATGCACCCCTGCCCCACTTCTTCTCTTCTCCCAAAAGAGTGTGATGGTTTTGGGGAGATTACTCTGCCACGTTTACATTATGATCCCTGTGTAAGTATCTCTGCAGCAGGACCATGAAGTGTCCTATGATTGCTTTTCCTGTGTGCTATGATTGCCCAAGGCTTTGTCTTCCATGCAGTTAAAATTGTCTTGGGTTTTTCATTTCATTAGTTTTCTGTGGACTTATCACCAATCCAATGCCAAACTCTCCACCGGTTGCCTAAATTTCCCCTGAAGGTGTCCAGATGTATCAGGTATTCTGTTTTGTTTTGTTTTGTTTTTTTTTCTTGAAGAAACCTCCTCCCAGCCTGCCGCTTTGTTGACATCTGGGACCTTTCATCACATTGTCACCGAGATTCCCTCCACCTCTCTCCTGTGTCCTCTATCCTGTTCCTCTTTCTCTCTCTCCCCCCTTGTTGGGTACAGCACATCTCTAATGTCCTCATGAGAAATGACGCTTGGAAGGTAGATTTTTCACATCTTACATGTCTGAAAATATCTTTATTTAACCTTTACACATAACTGATAGCTTGCCTGGGTAAAGACTCACAGGCTGGTAATAACCATTTTCCTTTCAATGTGGTTACTTAGTTTTGGAAATTTTTATTCAATTTTTCCTTTCATGATTTTCTCAGTCCTCTCTTTCTGAAACTCCTATTGTTTGTGTGTTAGACCTTCTGGAATAGTCCTCTATTATATTTTTCTCCTATTTTTTTCACCTCTTTGTCTTTTGTTCTACTTTCTGGGAGATTTCTCTCCATTTTGTCTTCTATACTTCTATGGAATTTTTCATTTCTGTATAATTTTGGGAGCTATTGATTACCTTTGTTGTTGCATCTCTTTTTGGACAACAACCTTCTTCTCCCTGCTATGATTGATCATTTCTCTCTCTCCCTCTTTCTCTCTTGTTTTTTTAAAGTTTTCTTTTCCCTGCATGGTCTCTGCTTCCTTCAAGTTGCTCTTTTCCCCATGGCTGAATCTCTGTCTTTTGCGTCATTGTTTTCCTCAACTGCCTGGGGGGCCTGAGTTGTGGCTCGTATTTAGGAGCTGTGCTTATGGGTGGAGCTTGTTGATGGTGGGTTTCAGTGTAGGTGGTCTTTGGGGCATTCTAATGTTGGTATCTTTAGGTTTTTTCCTTGGGGGCTTGTCAGATGATCTAGAAAAGATCTTTCTGCATCCTGCCTGGCCATCGGGGAGCTGAGGGAGGGAAGAAGGCTGGGGTGGGGTTCCGCATTGTGTGAACTTGCACCAATTCCGCTTGCTCTCAACAGTTCTTGGTGTTCTCCAGTCTCTATGTTTTTTTCTTTCCCTAGAGAATAGACCTTCCAGAGACTAAGCCTGCAGTTCTCTGCAGGCATGAGGAAAAGTGGCTTGGGATCTTTTTATATAAACTGTCAACCAATGGCATTGTTTTTGTCACACGTTACTTTCCATTTCCAGTGGACCATGGTAATGGTGGTGGGTGGTTGCTCGGCTTTCCTTACTCTTGATTGAGAGTCAGATTTCTCAGCTACAACCCTTCCAACTGCTCCTCCAACTGCTTTCCTACTCCCCAAATTTTTTTGTTGCAGTTGTATCCTTTCACTTACTTTTTAAAAAACGTATGGGCTTATCCCTTAAATCATTTTATTATTGTTTTAGTGGGGTTTGAGCTAGAACAGAACTAATTGCGTGTGTTTAATCTGCCAACTTTAACTTTTTAAAATCACAAATAATACATGTTTACTGTAGAAAAATTAGAGAATATAGTTAAGAAAAAAAGAAAATGTAATCAGAGTAATAATGCCCTTACCTAAGGAAAACCATTGTTAACATTACAAAGTAGATTCTTCTATTACTTCATGTATTTCAGATATATGAATTCTATCTAAATATGTTTTATGTATACACAATGATTGGACATCAATAAACATATTATTTTTAATCTTAACAATATACTGTGAACAGTTTTTCAAGTCACTAAATATATTTCTAAAATTGTTTTAATGGTTCATGTTATTTCATGAAATATTTTACAGTGTAGTATATTTTTGTCCAGTTCTACATTATTGGCTATTTGGGTTTTGTCCACCAATCTTTCAGGATCATGATAAAAGCTGTAATGAACAACACTGTTCCCAAAGCTTTCTGTGATAAATTTCCTTAGGATAAATTCCTAGAATTGTTGCACCACAAGTTTGTTTATAGTTCTTTTAATTCTCATTACTCAGTTGTCCCACAGAAAGATTACATGCGTTTCACTCTTGATGTGTTCGAACCTGGCTTCTTTACCTTTACTGATATAGGCATTAGATTTTAAAACAACCTCCCATCTGATAGGCCCAAATGGTGCCTTTGATTTGTGTGTCTTGGATTACTGCAGCGGCTGAGCGTCTTTTCCTATTCGTTGGTGTGTATATTCTTCTTTTCTGAATAGATCTCACAGTTGGTTTAAGATTTACAGTTACATTCGGGTGTGCAGCAATGTAACTTTCTTCATTTTTTAATAACCCAGCTTAACTTGGTCCTGAGTTTTCCTCATTTCCACTCAGCAGAAGCAAACCACATTTTCATCCAAAGTAAAGTGACTGCTCAGTCTCTAGGTGAACAGTCTCGCCTCCTGCACCTGCTCCCATTCCTTTGGGCTAGTTACTATTTTTGGGTGCCTTGGTCTTTGGGTGGCTGCCTCTGCACCTGCTGCATCTGCTGCATCTGCTGCTGCTAGAGCTCCCTGCTGTCCAGATCCCACCCTAGTGGGAGCGGAAGCCCCCCAGGCCCATGAGGTTGGGCTGCAATAATAGTCTTTAGAGTCCAGGCTCTGCCAGGTGTCTGGACCACACAAGAGGTGAGAACAGCTCAGGAGGAGGGCTCTTTCAGACCTTCCAGCCACCTCTTCTACTGTCTTGATGTCATCCCTCGCTCCTCCAAGTGGCTGCCAAGGTTCTAGGTGGGTAACATACAGAAGGCCTTCCTGCTCTCAGCCTTGTCTGGGGGCAAGGGAAATTCACCTATGGCTACCTTGATCCCCTTTCAAATTGCTCTCTTCTCCTAAGGGAATTTAATTTCCTTTCAAGTGGAAAAACTGCTCTCAGCATCCTTCCAACTCTGTGATCTTGGCCCTAGAGGCTTTGATTTTTTTTTTTTTTACAAAGAAAACTGTTTCTTGCAAATCAAAAATACTTTCATTATTGTTATATAGAGGTCTTTAAAAGTTTTGTTTTGAAAGTTAAATCTGAGCAGTAACTTTTTTCCTAGGCCAGTGGTTTGCACCCTTGGATGCTCATTAGAATCACCTGGAGAGCTTTTAAAAACACTGCTGCCCAGGCAGCACCCCAGAATTCAGAATTCCTGAGGGTGGGTCCCCAGAATCTGTATATTTTTAAAGCTCCCCAGGGGATTCTAATGTGTAACCACAGTAGAGAAGTACTGCCCCAGCTGTGACTGCCCTCCCCATCCTGGGGCAATGGACCTAACCTCATGGCACTTGCAGGTAGAAAAGAAGGCTCCGGGTACCTGGGGGACAAACACTGGGTGGTCCTGCTGAGGACTGAGGGATTTTCAACACCCGGGCTTTACACCTGCATCTCGGGGGCCTTGGAGGCAGAAGGGGCTCTCAGCTGGGTGTGGATCATCTTCAGCTGGCTTGATAGGCTAGAGAATGACACTCTGCAGATGGCACCCTGCTGGGGAGGGAGAGGAGGACTCTGCCCCCAGGTCCTCATTAGCCAGTGTAAGAGGGAAAGGGCTTCCTCTGCTGCTGGAGTTTGTCAAAAATCAATATGTTGCAACATATGTTTTACAGCTTCCTGGGGGTCTCTGATAAATCTCTCGAGACTCCTTTATTTGTCTTTTTTTACCCCAAGGTTATGAAGCCAACTGTTTCCCTCCATGTACAGATGCGCAGAGGCGAGGAGCTCATTTCTATCAGAAACTGGCTTCTGAGGATGGCGGCTTCAGTGGAAGCTGGCAGTTGCCTACAGGACGAGGTGGTTGGGGCATGGCAGACGGTGGGCATTGTTCCTCCAAGCCATGCTCAAAACACAGGACCAAAGGGCCTCCCAGAGCAGACCCCTCCCCAAATCTTGATAGAAACTTTGTTCTTTCCTTCACAGCTGCATAGTTTAGCTTTCTATGTGCAAGGCATTGGAGGCATTAGGCACATTTCCTGCCCTCAGGACACTGGCCAGGTAGCAAGGGAGATAACTAGCTACCATTATTTCCAGCACCTACTGCATGTCAGTGATACAGATAATAATAATATTAATAAAGCCCCTCATTTATTTAGCTGCTAATATAAGCTTAGCCCTTTAAAGCACACTCTGTGTTCCCCACAGGAGCTGAACATATTATGTCTTGCTACTGGAAGCGTGGTCAGAGGAGGCATTTGAATTAGTCCTAGAATGGTGAGCAATGGCCTCGCCTGAGACCTTGCTAGAAAAACAGAATATCAGGCTTACCCCAGACCCACTGAATCTGTATCCTAACAGGATCCCCAGGTGGTTCCTGTGCAGATGGTTGTCCCCATTTTACAGACAAGGAAATAGAGGCTCAGTGGGAATTGAACAACTCGCTCAAGGCCACAGGGTACCTAGAAGTTAAGTGGAGATTTGAACCCACATCGTGTTTCTAAGACCTGCTCATTTTCCATTCTGCGATGCCTCATAGGACCCAGCTGATGTTGGTGAAGCCTGGACTGCAGTGCAGCCAGAGAGCTGAGTCCTGGGGAAGGAGCACACCCTAGATTTCAGATTTCAGGGGAGGAAACAGCCAGGAGGGCTTCCTGGAAGAAGAGGCATTTGAATTAGTTCTAGAATGGTGAGCAGGACCTGCAGAGAAGGGGACAAGCCTATTTGAGGTGGAGGAAGCAGCGTGAGCAAAGATGGAGAACTGGAAGAGTGAGTACTTCTCACTCAGAACCTCCTCTTGGTGGCTGCAGATTTCTATGGTCAGATACGCAACAAAGGATTTGAGGTAGAACGGTGGTGATTCAGGAAAGCCTTTGATTTCCCATTGATCTGTGGCTGCTAGAGGAGTAGCCACACAGCCCCTGCCTTTCTCATACAAACCCTGCAAGGTGCTTAGAAATGGACCTGCCTGGAGAGGCTCTGGCCCCTTGGCCCCCACCTTTCTGGGCCTGGGGACCCCTTTCCTCCCATGACCCCCTGCTGTGCCATACCTCCTCAACTGCCATGCTCAGAGAAAGGCCCCTGGACACAGAAACCCCCCTCTCTGGGCAATAACCAGTGGTCCAATTGGAGATCATAACATGACCTTGTCCCCACTCCCTGTTCTGACCTTGGCAGTCAGTCATCTTCCTAAAATACAGATACTAACTGTGGTAGTGCTTGTCAAAGATAAAATCAAACAAAAAAGCGAATGGACTTACTTATGCCATAGGGAGAGCACCCCAGATGCAAAGATGAGAGTGTCTCTTTGCGGTGGTTTTGTCTTAGACTTTTACAGGGAGGAGCAGCCGTGCTATATATGGGGTGACATTGCAGCTGGGATTGTTTTTGTAATGGGGGAGGAGTCTCCATCAGTCAGCTGAACAGGAAATGTTTAGTTCAATTAATCATTTATGAGACAAAGAATGGGAATTTGGAGAGTCGGTGTCTGGCCTTGTCTGGGTAAATGTGTACTCATCCTCGAGTCTTATCTAAGTTGTGCAGGGAAGGGTGGTTCTTTGCGGTCAACCATTTCCTCGGACACAGAAAGGGTGGGGGGATTTCTTAACCATCACTGTTTTGATGTTCACGGGGCTTAGAGAAATTTCAACATCATCATGTTGGAATTTCTATGCACAGAGGTGTAAGGGGAACAACCTGGTGGGAGGGGTAAGGGCCAGGATATTAGCTTGAAGTTGCAATTCCATAGAAAGCACATTGTTTATACTTGGATTGCGCATTAATAAAGATGAATAAAAACAGCAGAATTTTCTAAGGATGTTCTTATTAACATTTTGCATAAGACTACAAAAGCATGAATTTTCTACATCCAAAATTATTATTAAAATCAACATGATATTATGTTAACCATTGACATGTATATTGACTATGGAGAGTGGAGGGTGCAGCTGGGACTCCACCGCTGCCGATGGCTGAGATTTACTGCTGGGGTTGGGGAGGACAGGACGTTGCAGTGCAGGGCTTCTCAGATCTCAGTGCATGGACTATGTGCTTTAGAAACACCTGGGAGGCTTGCTAAAAATGCAGATTCCTGGGTCCCCACCAGGAGCTGCTGACTCAGTATCTGGGCCTGGGGCGGAGGAGGGCTCAGGAGGCTGTGCATTTAAATAACTCTCTAGTCCTTGGTTGGGGGGATAAAGGGGGGCCAGGGAAGCCTTCCTTGTGAGAGAGAGGATGACAGGGAGACCCAAAGAATGTGTGAGAGGAGAGGGAGAGAGAAGGAGCCTTCCAGACACAGGGCACAGGATGTGCAAGGGCCCTGACGTAGAAGGAGCCTGGGACCCTGGTGGAAGTCCTTGTGTCTGCAGAGCAGTTGCAGGAAGGGACTGCACAGCAGGAGGCTGCAGGGAGAGCCTGGGGCCAGGTCTGAGAGATGTGGGAAGTCATCAGGGGATTTAGTTGGGGTGGGATCACTGACCCATCCCACTCAAAATGTCCCAAACTAAAGCCACACTCTCCTCAGGCCCTCAACCTGCTCTCTGTCTTGGTGAGGGCCACTGCCCACCCGGACGCTCCAGCAGAAGCCTGACTGTCACCTGGACTCTTCCAATCGTGTCCCAAACATCTTTTGAATCCATCTACTTCTCTCTATGCCTCCTCCCCTGCCATTACCTGAGAGTGGGCAGCATCTTCTCTCATCTGGACAAGGCCAGCAACCTGGGCTTCCTGCCCCTGGCTCACCCCTCTCTGCCATTTTTCCCTCAAAGTAGTCAGGCTGACCTTCCCAACTGCCCACATCCCAGTGAGACCCCTGCCCTCAGAAACTTTTCCCAGCCAACGCTCAGTGACCTGCTCCGCTCCCTGCCACCCACCAGGTCTCATCTCACACCACCGCCCACCTGAACCCCACCTCCTGCTCAGCCCAGAGCCCCTCCTCTCCAGACCTCCCTGCCCTGCTGGTCACTGGCTCCTCACTGACCCCAGCACACCCTCTCTGTCCCCGCTGCCTCCTCAGAAAGCATTCTTGGGCCTTCCCAGGCAGGGCCAGAAGCTCCTGGAAACTCCGCAGCCCCTTCCTGCCTTCTCTGCCAGGTGCTCACCACCTCCCACTGCAGGAACCCACTTTCTTGCTCCCCAGGAGACCCTGGCCTGGGGGCTGTGGCTTCCCAGGATGCTGTCCTCCCAGCTCCCCCTCCCACCCCACATCCTGGCCTCTTCATCTTCTCCCCTTTGGCTTTAATGCTTATGAGACCATCCAGGATAATTAAGAGAGAAGTTTTATGCTGTTTATGGGGCTTTGATCAAAGATTTTAATTAACCTACCTTGCTTTAAGCCTTTAAAAGTTCATTCCCCAAGGCCAACCATTTGATAATGGAATTAATGCTTCTAGGCAGAGAGGGGGAAGGGGAGGATGGAAGAGGAAGGCCTAGTGAGTGTCTCATTAACCCTTCCCAGGGTGGACAGATTTCAGCTCAACCCAAAGGATTTGTCTCAATTTGAGCTGTTCACCAATGGAATGACATGTTTGGGGTGGTGGAGAGAATCCTTTCCCTGGAGGTATGATAGCAGATGCTAGACGAGCTCCTAGGAAGGAGGTTAAAACGGTACATGAATTATTGCCTCACTGATCAGACTAGGTCACCTTTAGGGACTTGCCAGCCCTAGGATTCATTCTCTCTCTCCCCATGCCATGCCGGGCAGGGGCAGGCTAGCCAGTCTGACTCACAGAGACACAGACCTGGGGCTGTGGTTTGAGGCCAAACCTGCATTTCTGATAAAAAGATAAAGATTAAAGGCAGCAAACTCATGGAGCTAATACCCCTGCAAAAATCACCCCTCCAGCCCACCTCCATGGAAGCTGCAGCAGAGCGAATATTCATCTGTGCAGATACCGCCTCAGGGGTTCTAACAGGACCATGGACACCCGTGCAGTCTGCCTGGGAAGCCCCAAACTGAATGTCACTGGGGAGGCAGTTGTCCTATGGGGGTTCCTGAGCAGGCAGGCACAGGCTCTGGAGTCTGGCTATTCTCAGAGGCCAGCACCTCCCAGACACCAGCATCTCATTGAGCTTAGATGAGCATCTCGGTGAGACAATCAATGTCTTAAACTTGGGGGGAAGAGAGACTGTGGTGGTGGGACTGTCTGGGGCCGGCGGGGTGGGGTGTTGCTAGCTGAGGTATGTGGAGCTTACCAGCCGCTTTCCAGGCAGGCACTGTGCCAGCTCTTCCACGTGCATTACCTCACGTAACTCTGACCAGTATTATTATTTTCCCCATCCAGTAGATGAGAAATCGAGGCCCATTAAAATATGGCTCCCCAGGGCCTGGAGGAAGAAGGCCATAGAGTTTCTGACCCTTTCCGGTCTGGACTCCAGCGTGTTCTTCCCCGACATCCCAGAAGTTTTCCCACCTGCAAGCACTGGCTCATTTCTTCTACTCTCCTTCAAGCACCTCCTTCCCTACCCCCACTCCCGTCCCAAGCCCTGGCTGTAGCTTTCCCGGGACTCCCAAAAAGCTCACTTGTATTTTGCCAGTTATTTCCTTCTTTCTGGCATTATAAATATCTGTTTTAATGCCCAACTCCCAAACCCCTAGACAGAGAATATTTCAAGGGAGACCATATGTGATTAATCTTTGTCCCAGGCCCCCCCCAGCAATAAGCAGCACACTTCACAAGTCCATGTCGAATAAAATGCATGAGGAAAGCTCCATTCCTACACCAGCGGGCTCTGGGACGACAAACAGAAATGTTAAAGTGCTAATCAACAAGTATTTCCTGAGTGCCCACTATGTGTCGCCTGTGGGTGGGGAGGAGGCGGGGGAACGTCTCATCATAAGCCCTTCTGCCTTGTTTGAACTTTTAAGTATGTGTACACGTCACTTTGACTTTAAAATGTGTATTCAATGAACAAAACAAATGGCATTGTCTTTCCTCTACCACTGAAGTCACCTATTAGAGGCAAAAAGCCAGATTCCAATTGGCTAAGCGTGAATCTCATAAGGGAGAATGTCAGCTACCCATCTGGGTGGCCTAGATTCGGAGAGAAACCCTTGTATATCCCAGTTATGTCCCAAAGTCTTCAATGATTCAGAGGGGAAAGAGCGGCAATTCTTTAGGAAGGCTTGTGACAGGTACAAGATGCCAGGTCCGGCAAGGAGGCCCCTTCCAGGCCCTTGCTTTAGGGCAGCCGTGGTGGCCGGGGCCTTGGGAGTGTTGGATTCTGGTTTGTACTCCTTCACTGCTGTTGGAGAGGACCGTGCAGGGAGCATGGTTCTTGAGGCAGGGCAAGGCTGATCGCCGTCCAGATGCAGGACAAGGGTGAAAGAGAAGGTGGGCATTGCATTCAGAAAGTGGGTGCAAGGCCTGGAGTTTTCCCACATCTCCTAAAAATTCAGATAAGGAAAAGGCACGGGTTTCCCTTTACAAAGATAAATTTAGAATTTGATCAAGTAATAAGGGAGAACAGCTGGAATTATTAGGGACATTACTTCTTATTACAATGCCCGTTTTAATAAGTAGTCACATTTTGGGGGGAACAATATCATGGATTATTTGCTATGGCCTAGACCATCATGGGTAAGAGGGCATGCCCAGGGATCTGTCTTGGCTCTGTCTTTCTTTAGTTAGGCAGCTCTGGTCAGGTTTCTGGGCCTCAGTTTCCTCATCTGTGAAATGGGAACAATGATAATACCTACCTCAAAGGTGGTTGTGGGGATTAAATGAGCTAATACGCATAGCTCACGTATTACTATGTGCTTGGCACATAGTAAGCACTCTGTAAGTGTGAGCTGCTGTTACAGATTATCCCTGTTTCTGTCATGTAGGATCTGCTGTCTGTGGCTGGGGAAAGCATCCAGGTGTGCACATAGTCAAATCCTAAGGCGCCACTGTTCGTTCCCCAGTGCTTAAGGAGGAAATAGCCAACTTCTGAGATACATCTAAGATTCTGTGGTTTTGTGCTGGCAGGTGGCAGGGAGTGAAGGCATCTGCCACAACCCTGAGTTTGAAGTAGGCAAGGGGATCAGGATTGCATGTAGACGCCCTGGGGCCATGAAGACTGTGGCTTTGGCAGTTCCTTGGAAGGAGAGCCTTGCAGGATCTAAAACAGAGGGTCTCAAAGTTTAGAGTGCATCAGAGTCACCTGGGGGAACTCACTGAAATGCAGCTTCCCAGGTTCATGGGTTATTGGGCAGGGTTGCAGCATCCACATTTTTAAACACACATCCCCAAGTAATTTTGATGCAGTTTTTCTTAGTCCACAGTTACCTGGGAGATGCGGCACACGTGGCTTCTGAGAGGTGTGCACCTGAGCTCCCTCACATGTGCCGACATCCTCCTTGACTGAGGGAACTTCAGAAGTACTAGATTTTTAATTAGGGTCCCCAGTACCCTCACTTTGACCTTGCCTAAGCCCAGACCGTTAATATAAGCTGAGTCTTTATTCTGATCACAGTATCAGGCAAAGCCTTTGTACTGGCCACACAAGGATACTGTTCTGATCCTTGCTATATACTTATCCCTAATCCTTACCACATACTGACCTCTACTTTGACCTCCACCTAAATCTTGACTGTAGTCACCGATTATGCCCTAATCATAATCACAGACTAGCTCTTGCCTCTGGCCCTTCCCAAGGCAGAGTCTTAGGCACATGCTCAGCCAGCTGACTATCACCTACACGGGGCTGAATGGGGGTGTGGATGGCTCTGTGCAGGGTGTCCTCCTCCCTCATGGCCGGAGACACAGAAGAGAGCCCACGTCCCCCCTTGGTGGCCTCCGGGTAGGGATTGGGGGAGGGCTCGGGAACACAGGGGCAGTGCGTGAAAGGCTGCCCTGGCTTCATGCGCAAGGCTGGTTAATGCCATGCTTCCTTCATTCCCCAAGCACCATCCCCAGATCCCAGAACAAAGCACGTGGCACTTACGTGGGGATGGACCGGAAGATCCCAGAGGCTGTTCCCAGCCAGCGCCCAGGCCTTTCCTGAGCACTTGCTCTGTCCAAGCTCCTGAGGGGCAGGGGGGCAATGCCTAGAAAGCAGACAGCGCTCTGCCTCCAGATGGGGGGTTTGCTGGTGCTTGGGAGACAGCTTCACACTAGAGCCATATCAAGTGAGTGACATTGTGACTTAAGACTTGCTGACGTATTGGGTTAAAATCTGTCAGTAGGTGAAACTGGTTCTCCTTTATAAAGATAAGAAAAATGTAGAGCTTATCCCACCACCATCATCATCGTTACCTTCACTACCTGTCAGCCCTGTGGGGAATTCTTTACCTGAATTATTTCGTTTATCCTTAAATCCCAGGATTAAAAAAAATAATGAATAACTTGGCATGCATGAGTATCTTACTACTGACAGGGAAGGCCATGTCACTCCAGTGATTTCAAGACCAGGAAAGTGAGTTCCTCGGTGAACTTGCAGGCTTCCCATTACTAGATTCTAAAGCATATGAAATATCCATGTAATTTCCTTGTTTCCTTGGCTGCAGGGAAATTCCAGAATTTCTCTCAATTGCCGTAGTTTTCTTCCACCAAAAAGTTTTCAACATAACTTTCCTTTACCCATCTGCCATGATTTATTGGTTCCCAATTAGCAAAAATAAATAAATTAATAAACAAAATTTTAAATGGTATTTGAGTCTGCACTACAAATAAGTACATGTATACACAAACTGATAATGCTGAGAATTGTTCTAAAGCCAACGTACCAATTATGATTTGGCTTCTGTTCCAGTGTGGTGGAGTAAGCTCCTAACAGACTGACCCTCCTTCAGAAAATAACCAGAAACTCTAGATAAAATACAGAAGTCCGAAAGGCCCTGAGGGGTGAACAAAAGCAGGCAGATTTTGTAGGATATTTGAAACGTGGGAGAAGGGATTGACATGAAGTAGTTTTCCCATTTTTATGACTTTGAATCTGAGGGAAGCTATAGTCATGACGCAACACAGAACATCTAAAACTCCGATGGAAAACCCACCACCTTTCTTGCCTGAAGAACCAGAGGACAGAGCCAGAGGACAGTTGCTGGAAAATGAGGGAGGAATTCTGGAAAGGAAAAAAAATCAGAGAAGAGCCCCAAATTCTTGAATAAACTCTGCCTGGGTCTCCAGCTGATCCCTGAACCGCGCAGGCATGGTTCAGTCTGTGAGCAGCTTGCAGCTAAGGCCAAAAGAACCGAAATGAAATGTAATCTGCTGCCTGCTTCTGATGAGATAGAGTTTTTAGTTGGAGTCTAACCGTGTTAGGTGCCTGTACAACAAAATCTAACACGCTTCAGAGTAATATGACAGAATCCAGAGTCTCTGCAATATAATAATCCACAAAATTAAGATACTATCCAAAATTACTTGACATATGAAGAAACAGGAAAATGGGAGCAATTCTCAAGGGAAAAGACTATCTTTTGAAATGAAGGCCATCTTCAGGATTCCATGGACATTGGAATTATCAGACAAAGGTATTAAAGCAACTACAACTATGGTTGTATTACAATTATGAAAAACATGCTCATAATGGATAAAAAAAGAGAAATCTTAGCAGGGATATAAAAGCTGTAAAAAAGAACCAAGTACAAATTCTAGGACCAAAAAATAAATATTTAAAAGAAATAATTCACAGGGTAGACTTATTAGCAGAGTAGAGGTGACAGAGGAGTTAGTGAACTTGAAGATAGATCAATAGAATTGATTAAATCTGAGGAACTGAGGGAAAAAAAATTGAAGGAAAAAAACCAGAGCTTCAAGGACTAATGGGGGAAACACAAAAATCCCTAACACGTGAATAATTAGAGTCCCAGAAATGGAGGAAGGACTCGACAAAAGCCGTTAGAAGAAATATGGCACAAACCTTCCAAAATTTGGGGGTCAGGACATACATTTATAGATTCATGAATCTCAGCAAACCCAAAAGAGAATAAATAAGAAGAAAATCATGCCTGGGCATATCAGAATTCAACTGCTAAAATCAATGTGTCAACCGGAAGGGTTTTTGCTGCCAGGAGTATATTTATTTTTTCAGTGAATATTTATTGAGCTGTGTGTGTATCAGCCACCGTTTGTGTGCTGTGAGCATAACCTAATGCCAGAGTTTTACGGAGCAATGGGAGCTACTGGAGTTGGTCTAAGGTTATGTGTTGTTTAGTAAGATCGAATTTACATGAAAGTAGAAGCAGAGTAAACCCGGAGTTCAGGACATAGAGACAATTCAAGAAAACCAGATATCTTTGAACTGAGCACCTCAAAGAAGAGCATCAGAGACTTTTGGGGTAAGGGAGTGAGGTCCCATGTGGGAAGAGACTCTAAAATAACAAAAACTCAAGGGGAGAATTTCAGGGGAAGGGCATTGAAGCACCCTCTGGCTCTGGGTTGTTCTGCCAATAATTTCAGTCCATGTAAAAGTCTAAATAAAGGGGGAGGTCATTGTAGGTTATGTGAGGAGTTATCTTGAGGTAGGAGCTAGAAAGTCACCTTGCATTGCTGGTGTCTTGGAGGAAGAGGCTCACTCATCAGTCCACCCATGAAGCTGGTGGGGACTGTCTGTGTTTAGAATTGAGGATGGGCTTGTAAACATGGCAGCTAGAATGGAAGGTCATCAGATTAAGGCTACTCAAACAAGAAGAGTGGGGAGAGGGGAGAAGCAGGGGCAGTCTTTCCCTCTGAGAACATTTTCCAACAGAGGCTGCTCTTCCACAAAACATTTGAAGCGAGTATGTTGACATAGCAGCGGTTAAGATGATAAAAAATACATCAGAGCAAGAAATGTGAAAGCAGGGGACATTGGTTCAACGCTCGGCTGGAATGTTGGTGGCCAGATGATAGCCCGGGGAGGAATAGCAGGTGCAAGGGCAGGAATTTGGAGGAGGCTTCGCAGGTGAGGGCGGACAGGAGGAGCCGGGCTGGAGAGGCAGCAGAGGCCCGCCCCATTCACCACCCCCAACGCCAGGCCAAGGCTAGAGATTTCCTGCCAGCTACAGGGAAGTCACAGGTTTTAAGCAGAGGCATGACATGACCTGAGGATAATTTTTAAAATACAAGAGAGGCGCAAACTCTTGGAGAAGGTGAAGAAGGGCACACGGGCCTCTGAGGGGGGCAGGGACATCTTCCACTGGGACAGAAGCGAGACCTGAGCGTTGGTGCTCAGAAAAGGAGGGAGCTTCTGTTGTTTGCTTCCTCTTCCTCCTTCCATGGAGAGTGAGGTGCCCTCATTGGCCGAAATAGGGTGGGAGGAGGTTAAAGAGAGAGAAGTGAAGGAAGCAGCTAACCGAGAGATGCGCATGGGAGGGCGAGTTCCCATTTGAATTCTGTGGCCATGAATTTCGGGCGTAATGAGTCAGTTCATTTAAAATGATTTTCTCCGGCAACATTAACGGCTCTGGTGCAGGCGTACAGAAGTGAGGTGATTGGGTTCGACGAGGCTGGGATTTTGCCAGGAGAGCACGGCCACGGACGTGAGGCAGGGTGCCGGGGGCCTTCTCGGGGGAGGCAGGGTCTGCTGGCTGGGGGATCCCCGGGTGGCGGCTGGGAACCCAAGGCTGTCTGTGTGCACAGGGCCTTTGAGGGATGTGCGCTATGGCGTGGATTTGGCGCTTCCCTTTTTGAATCTGTGCTCCACGACTAAAAATTCATTTATTCCTACACCTCCCTCCTTCTGCCTCCACTCCATTTCTCTCATTAGCGTAATCGTGAAAAATACACAAACCAGCCCAGGATACTTTCTTTGAGTATAAAAACTTATTTTAACATCCAATTGTTTTCTAAACTTACAGATGAAAGAGTTGTTAATATCCATTGAGGTAGTAAATAGCCAATAAAAAGCTATACCTAGGGGACATTTATTTATAGAACTATATATTTCACAGGTATTACGTCAATACATTCTTACTTTATAAGATTTCAACAATACAGAGCAAACCATGGTCAGTTAAAATTCCCAGACACAAGTCAAGGTTTATTGCTTATTGATGAAGGATCTAGCTGTGATAGCAAAGGGAGGGAGCCGTTCGAAGGTCCCGGGAGAGAGATTCACCTCTTTTAGCTGGACATGGGCCTCTCTTTCCTGTCTCAGACACATCTTACTGTCTGACTTCACATGGTCATAAAGAAATCATATTCCTTGCAGTCGTGGAGTTATATTTGTGCCATGGATAATTTGGAAACACCACCAGACATGACTCATTAATCAAAGACTCTGAATCATATATCTGAGAAGTAAAGGATAGCAAATTGATCTGGGGCTAATAATTGCATGTTCCAAGCAACAGGGTTACATCCCCGATGAGTGTGTTCACCCTGCGGTGTCACCTCTCAAAGGCCTAGGGCCTGGCCCTCCCGCAAACCTCTCGGAAAATGTCTCCAGCACATTGTCTAAAATGCTGAACACACAGTGTGCTTCAGTCTCAGTTTTGGGCAAAGCATTTCTTTCACTCGTGAAAGTTACCATTTCTGTGCTCTTTACTCACATTTCCTTCCCTATAGGTAACCAGTGTCAACACCTGGGGATCCATTCTTCCAGTGTCCTTTGCACATGTGTGTGCATGTGTGTGGGTGTGTATAAAATATATATAAACACAAATGGTGCCATACTATACAAATTATTTTTCAATTTGTTTTTACTTAATGATGTCTTCTTGGACATCTTTCTGTGTCAGTACCTGAAGGTCCACCACATCATTTTAATGTATGCAGAGAATTCCATGGTTCCATAGTTTATTTAGCCACTCTCCTATGGATGCATTTTTACAAATTTCACAACCTCCAAAGTTTTGCTCTCATAATGCTACAATGACTATTGTTGTGTGTTTATCTTTGTGCGCAGGCACCAGTAGTTCTTTAGGCTAGGTTTCCAGGAGTAAAATTGCTGGGGTAAAGGGAATGCCCATTTAAACATCAGTCAGTAATAGGTTCCACGTGACCTCACAAGTTCACACTGCTTCCAGCAAGTACCTGAAAGCACCCATTTCCCCACATCCTTGCTAATATTTGTTACTATCAATCTTTTTAATTTTTGGTAATAGAATGAGTACAAAATCATATCTCATTATTGTTTTAATTTCCATTCCCCTGATTACTAGTGGAAGTTGTGCAATTTCTCATATGATCATTGGTGTTTGTATTTTTCTTCTGTGAATTGCCTTTTCATATCATTTGTCTGATTTTTATTGTGTTGTGTGTCTTTTCTTATTGATTTGTATGTAGTATTGATATACTCAGGCTATAAATTCTATATGAGTTAAGTGTGTTGCATATAATGTCTTCTATTTGCTGCTTGTACTTTAACTTTGTGTATAAGGTGTCATTTTTCAATGAAAGTGTTTTAAAATTTTATGAGATTAAATATGTTAATCTTCTATTATGTGGCTCCTGGGTTATATGTCTTATTTTAGGAAAATCTTTCCAATACTAAGATTATAAGAATAACTTTATTGTTTTATTGCAACCCTTTTATAGCTTATTGGTTTTACATTTAGTATTTTATTTAATAGGAACTTATTTTTTGTATGGTATGAGTTATGTATCTAAGTTAATTTTTTCAAATGGATATGCAGTTTTCTTTAAACTATTTATTCAATAGTCTTGTCTTTCCTAGGAACTTGACATGATGTCTTTATAGCAAGTAACATGTTATCACTAATTATAAATTCATGTATTAAATTATTTAAAGTAGAACACTTAGAACAGTTCCTAATTCCTTATTGTATCATTATTGTTGTCATTATAGATGAAATTGCCATATATACACAAAAGTATAGATTCTATTCATTCCTGTGATCTATTTGTCCATTTGTCTCAGTTGGTTTGGGCTGCTGTAACAGAATATCATAGACTGGGTGACTTGAGCACCAGAAATTAATTTCCCACATTTCTAGAGGCTGGGAAGTCTCAGATTAGGGTGTCAGCGTGGTAGGACTTTGGTGAAGAAAAGATATTTTCCTGGTTCTCAGATGGCTGTCTTCTTTCTGTGTCCTCACATGGCACAGAGCAGAGAGAGGAAGCAGGTTCTTTCATGTCTTTTCTTACGAGAGCATTAATCCCATGATGAGGGTTGTACTTGCGTGACCTATTGACCTCCCAAAGTCTGCATCTCCAGATACTGTCACATTGGGGGTTAGAGTTTCAACATATGAATTTTGGGGGAACGTATACATTCAGTCCATTGCACTCTTCCTAAGCGTACATTACAACATTTAAATAAATATAGGCCCAGTATTTGTTCTAATGTCTGATCTAACAAATCCCCCCTCATTTTCTATTATTTTTTAGAATTTTCTTGAATATATTCACACATACATTATTCCACCTCTATTCCTCTGTTGATTGGAAGTTATATACTCTTCTATTATTCTTTAATGATCTCCCTGAATTACAACATGCTTCATTGACTTATCAAAGTCTCATATTAATATTAGTTGGTACTCTTATTTTCTTCTTGTACAGTGTGAGAACTTAGAACACTTTTATTCAGTTTATTCCTCTCTAAACTCATGTGCTGTTGTTAGATATTTTAATTCTATATATGTTTAAACCCTCATAAGGCAATATTATTAGTTTTCTAAAATATAGCCATCAGTGTTCATTTTGGTTTATCTACATATTTACTATTATTTTTTGTTCTTTGTTCTTTTCTTCATCTCTAGTGTTGCATCATTTTCCTTTAGGATTTTCTGTAGTGCAAATTGGTTACTGGGTAAGTCCCTTGGTTTTTGCTCTTCTGAAAATGTCTTTATTTCAGTTTGTTCTTGAAAAGTATTTTCCTGGCTACAGAATTTTAGATTGGCAGTTATTTTCTTTCAGTACACTGAAAATACCATTCCCCTGTCTTCTGTCTTCCATGTTGCTGTTGAGAAATCAGTTGTAGATCTGTTTCTTCTTAGAAATAATCTGTTTCCTCCCCCACCCTTAGCTGTATTTAAGATTTTCTCTTTGTCTTTGGTTTCCTGCAGTTTCACTATTATGTGTCTGGGAGTATATTTATTTTTATTTATTTTGCTAAGGAATCATTTGGTCTTAAATCCATGGATTAATTTCTTTCATTAGTTTTGGAGATTTTAAAGCCATTTTGTTGTTTAAATATTGCTCCTAACCTGTTCTTTCTCTACTCTCCTTTTGGGACTTCAATTAAACCTATATAGTCTTTCTCACTCTATTCCTTGTGTCTCTTACCTTCTTTTCTGTAATTTCTATGTTTTTGCCTTTCTGTGTTTTATTCTAAATATTTTTTTCTGACATATTTTAGTTCATTAATTCTATCTTCAGCTGTGTCTTGAGTTCTTAATTTCAATCATTGCATTTTTTAGCCTGTAATTTCTATTTGGTTCTTTTGCAAATCTGCTCTGACATGTCATATGTTGTCAGTTCCTTTTCATTTGGTTCTGCCAGGTGCTAGCAATCTTGGATCACCTTAACCCAATTGCAGTGTTTGAAGTATTCTGGAACACTTGGTGACTTTGAAACTGAAAGGCAGTCTGTGTGAGGATTGGTTTACTTCTGATTCATCCTTATTCTTAGAACACAGCTCTTTGGCATCTCGACCCTGAATGTGGGTGGTTCATTAGGGTCACTACTCAAGGCCTGGACTCCAACTTCCATCTCCCTTGCCTTGTAAAGATTTCAAAAGTGTTTCTCAGCTTATAAATCACCTCTTCTGGATTTGTAATCGCCTGCTGGGCAAAGGTAGCCTTCAATGCTAGGCCGCACCTCTTTGTGTTTTAGTCTTCTTTCAGATCGTGGTGTGATAACTCCTCAATATCTTGGAAACTCTTTGATGGGTTTAGAAAGCTGCTTTTAAATATGCGTCTCACTTTGTTTCCTTGTCTTTGAGGTGTGTGTGGGAAAGTCGTTTGAAGCAAAATGGTTTGCCACTATTTGAAGTGGAAGTCCTACATTTTCTCTTTCATTTAGATTTTGGAAGTAGAATGTCAAGTTTAATAAACTCCTGTTGGGATTTTGAGTGGGATTACTTTGTATTTATAGATTAATTTGGAGGCGAATAGACATCTTCACAATATTGAGTCTTTCTGTTCAGGCACATTATATATACATATATATATATATACACACACACACACATTTCTACTTTTTTAAAATTTAACTTATGGCTTAGTAAAGTTTTAAACTTTTATTAATAGATAAGTTGTCCACTCGTTCATAGATTTATTTCTAAATATTTTATAGATTTCATTGTTAATGAGAAAGAGAAGCTCTATTCCATGGGTTGGCAATCTTTGTCTGTGAAGGGCTAGATGGTAAATATTTTAGGCTCTGCAGGCTGTATGATCTCTGTTGCAAATAATCAACTCTACCATTGTCGTGTGAAAATAGCCATAGACAATATATAAACAAATTGGTATTGCTATGCTGCAATAAAACTTTATTTACAAAATTAGGTTGTGGACTGGGTTTGGCTCACATGCCAACTTCTGCTCTATGTTTTTTCCAATTGTTTATTTCCTTGTGTTTTAAAGTTATCAATTTTAAAATTTTAATCTTATAGTTAGCAGACTTAACAAACTCTCAAATTAGTTCTAATGATTTTTCATTTGATTCTCCTGGATTTTCCAGAGAGGTGAATATATGGTATGCAAATGCTGACAAATTCTCCTTCTCATCCCTGATAATTATACATCCTATTTGATTTTTTTTGCCTTGTTGCATTGACTGGAACCTCCAGTACAATGATATATAATTACGATGATAGCAATCATCTTCATAAGTTTAATTTCTTTTTTAGAGGAAATATTTCAGGTATTAACTGTGATGTTTGACAGATTGGCTTTATAAGATTAAGAAAGTTTTATTCTATTCCTTGCTTACTAAGGGCTTTAGGAATGTTGAATTTGATCAAATACTTTTCCACCATGAACTGAGATGATCTCATGTTTTTATTCATTTACTTTATTAATGTGGTGATTTATAATTACTGATTTCCTAATATCAAATTGTTCTCATACTTCTGGGGAAAGATTCTTCTTGGTGATAATGTATTACTATTTTAATACATTGATGCATTTGATATGCTAATGTATTATTTAAAAAGTTTACATTTAAGAGCTTGAATGAGATTGGCTTACAGGACTTTTTTTTGGTATTATTCAGTTTTGGTGTCATGGTTATGGACATCTTATGTAATGAACTGGGATGATTTCTCTGGCAATTTACTCTGGAGTGTTTTGTATAATTAGGCATTTTCTGTTTATTCAAGATTTGGTCTAACTGGTCCTCAAATCCTTATGTAGTGGTACCTACTTGGAGTGTAATTGTTGACTATTATTTCAGTTTCTTCCACAATTAGTTCATTCAGACTTTCTGTCTCTGCTTGTGTACATTTAGGTAATTTTCCAAGGAAATAATTTATTTTATCTAGATCTTAAAATCTATCAAATAAAGTTTTTAGTTTTTTCTTTTACTTTAAAAAGTCTTTCCCATACACATAATTAGGTATAATTTCTCATTTTGAATGTTATTTGTTTTGCCTTTTCTCTTATTTCTTCTTTGCCATTACTGGAGATCGGTACATTTTATTGGTATTTTTAAAAAGACAGCTTTGATTTTACTGATTAAGTCTACTCTTTTGTTCTAGTTTGGTTTTGCTTTCACATATTATGCTATTACTACCTATGTCCAGAGAGAAAATATTTTAGCATATTATTTCTGAGTGTTTTTTTTTGATGGTCAAAATTTTAATTTTCCAGATATTTAATTAATTTTAAAGAGATACTTTATCCCTCTTTGAAAGCCTGTTCTGAGTGTCACTTCACTCCAGTTCATCAGTCTGTTGAATTTGATTCTACTCTTTCATAGTGTTGGTTTCCTGTAACTGCTTGGTGAATTTCTGATGTGTCCTCACATCCAGGATTACCTGCGTATTGTGTTTCCCAGGCTTGCCTGTGGTGACTATGAAGGAGGGGTGGGAGGCACTTAGTAGGGAGGGTTTGGCTGGGAGCTTGTTTTTCTGGGTATACAGTTTCCCATCCTTCCTGGCGATCAGTGTGGTCCAAGGGCCTCACTGGCCACATTGGGCACAGTTCACCCTTTTCACCTCATTACTGTCCGTCCAGGGGGAGGGAAGGGGGGACTGACCAGTCTGGCTGCCCTGGTGCTGCCCTCTCTGAATGATCAGGGTCCACTCTCTCTTCCTGTATTTAATGACTTTTAGTTTGGAGTACCCTGGAATGGCTTCTCCCTTCAAACTGGTCTTTTTCTGTATCAGTTTTCCTCTGGTTTTATTTCATTTCAGATCAAATCCTATTTATATTTTTCAAAATTGTTTCACCATTTCTGAAATACTAGTATCACTTTTTATTGTTTTCCTGGGCTATTATATATTTTAAAAATAATTTTATTTCATTTCGTAGAATTGTATATAGCCACACTCACTACTGCAAATGCAATTGCACTTTTAAATAAATTCAAGTTTTATTAACCTCAACCACCCATATACATTTGAAAAATAGTTGTATATCTATATAAGAGATGAGAGTTAGAAAAGACAAATTAAACTACATAAGAGTTTCTCTATGTACAGAGAATATTTAGTAACCCTATGAGTTACAGTGGTCAGTGGCCCATGGGTGGAGAATTCTGAGCTAGACTTCTAGATCCAGTGCGGTGGCCACAGATTCGTACACTAAGGCAAGTAAATATAGAAATGAATACAATCTGTCACTGTAATTTGTTTTTCTGAGACAGCAATTTAAAAATAACTTTTAAATATTAATTTGGGTTATATAAATTTCTGTATGGGTGGGGGTAAAAGTGATGATGTATATTAATTAGGATAAGGAAAAATATGTCTGCTGAACTTGGGTCTGGTGGTTTTCAGCTTGTTTGCCTAGTGAATGTTAAACATGATACCTGTGTTGAGGGTCCCCAAGATCATCCCCATGTTAGATTTGCTAGGGACACACACGAGACTCCACATTGTCCTTATAGCCATGGTTCATGACAGCAAAAGGATACAAAGAAAAATCAGCAAAGGGAAAAGGCACGTGGGTGAAGTCTGTAGAAAGTCAGGTGCAAGCTTCCCAAATGGTCTCAAGTAGTCACACAGGATGCACTTAATTCCTCCAGCAATGAATTGTGACAACACATGTGAAATGTTGTCTACCAGGGAAACTCGTTAGGGACCCAGGGTTTTTATTGGGAGCTGGTCACTAGGCACTCTCTGTCTAGCATGTACCAAAGTTCTAGCCTTCCAGAAGGAAAATGGGTGTTCAGCCTAAACCATATTCTCTGTGCAAATGGTTTAGACACTCGTTATTTAGGGAAAGTTTTCCATCAGTATAAAGAACTGTCTACCATTCAAATTCTCAGATGCCAGCCAAGAGCCAACTTTGCAAGCAGGCTATTCTAAGGATAGCAGTCTCGGCCTTACTATGTTAACTCTTTTCTGCACAATACCTAACCTTTGCTTTTAAATAGAGTGATGAAACAAATAGCATGCTACTGACTAACTCTGCAATAAGTTTTTTTCCCTTCTTTTTTCTACTCACATGCCAAAGTCCTGTGGGGCTGCTTCAACTTTCTTCTTAGAAAATTGGTGTGTGTGTTCTTATTAACTGGCCATAATCTGGCCAATCCATTCCATGATCGATTACTTCTTTCACAAAATACTTGTTGAGTGTGACAGTACTAGACACTGTCACAGAGAAGGAGGGAGGGGTGCATTTGCCTGATAGTCAAATGGTTTCACCTGACCCATTAATGTGGGGGTTCCCTCAAAACTCATCCTTGGCCAACTTTTTCCTCCCACGTTTCTTACAGCTCCCATGTCTTCAGCTTCTCCCTATAAACGGATGCTTCTTGAAACTATATCTCTAGCTCAAATCCTCTCTCACGCCTAAAACCGATATATCCCCTGACTGCTGAATGTCAGCCGTCTCACACTCAGCCTATTCGCAACCGAACTTGACATTTCCCCCAAACCTGTTCCTTCTCTATTTCATATTCTGGTTAATTGCATCGCCATTTATCCCATCAACAAAACTATCTGGAAGTAATTGTTGACTCCTTCCTCTTCTCCTATCCTTTGGTCACGGTAGTGGTTAACTATTGCTGGGTAACTAACCACCCCAAAAGTCAATGGCTCAAAATAACAATGGTTATTATTACTGGGAGTTGAATGATCTATTTTGCTGGGCTTGGCTGGGGTGGCTCTGCCTCACGTGTCTCTCCTCCTCCTCCTCCCAGATCTATAGAAACACAAAAAACCTCTCGAAGCATCGGCTCGGAACAGCACAGCATTACTTCTGCCTTTAATCAAGCAAGTCACGCCATGGCCGAACTCAAACTCCCATTTGGTGGGAGGAGCTGCAAAGTCAAAAGGCAAAGGGTGTGGGTAGGAGAAGAGGTGACTGTAAATTTAAAATTCTTAGAGGTTAGTCTAAATATTAGATCTTATGCTCTAGGGTTAGTTTGGGAGCAGCCACCATGGAATTGAATGGTTGCTAACAATTTAGAGCAGGGGCCAGCAAAATGTAGCATGTGGACCAAATGCAGCTTGCAGCCTGATTTTGTAAATAAAGTTCTACTGGGATACAGCCACGCCTATTCATTTATATAGTGTCTATGACTAATTTCAAGCTACAACGGCAGAGCTGAGTAGTTGCAATGGAGGCCATATGACCTGCAAAGCCTAAAATATTTTCTGTCTGACCCTTCACAGAAAAAGTTGATTTTTAGGCTTACGTTTGGACCATAAAGGGGCCCTCTTAGGTGACCTGATGGCTCACAACTTCGTAAACGTCCTGTGCTCCTCTTTTTATTTCATTTGTAAAAGATGTTGGGATTTTGCCAAAGCTGGCTTGGAATTACATTTAATAGCATATGGGATTCCTGGGAGGTACTTTGACAAACGTTTATGAAGCATCTACTATAAGCCAGACACTCTGCTAAATGCTCGAGGTGCAATGACCACGGGGCTCATGGAGTTCAGCCCTTTGCTGAGATGTGCTGGCACCAACGGTGCTGCCCAGCCCTGGGACTGTCCGTGAACCTGAGAATCATTATTCTGGGAGGGATGGGATTTTCAGTTGAGGCTTTTATTGACCTATATGATTTAAGGCTCAGAACGAAGAGATAGTAGGAAGGGCACATGGGCTTATGGAAATTGCCCAACTTGAACTGTTTGGGAGAGATTTATCTAACAGGAGTGGCAGAATTATTTCCCCTGACAATTTTTCATGTTTCATTTGGTCCTATTTCACTGCTTGGGAAAGATTTTCCCCTGATATTTTTTGTTTGTTTGTTTATTTTTTATCTTGTGAGAGTGTTGGTGGAAATACTAAATGCTATAAGAGGCATATACACAGGGGCTTTGAGGAAAGCTAGGGCCTGGAAGAGCTCTTTTGTCTTGATTTGTCTCCAACACCATCATTAGAGCCCACGGCAGTGCTGCCCTGGGGTTATCCAACCTCCTCCTGACCAGCGAACTAGAGTCTTGCAACCCATGACCATCAAGGAACCGTTCTCTCTGAATGTTCTTGTGTCCTGGGTTCCTTATTAAGGGAATCAGGGTTCGGAGAGAGATGGGGAGTCCCAGGACCTGGGGTAAAGAAGAGGCCAGGCCAAAGATTTCCCAGTGCTGCTAAAGGCAGAAATAACACTGTGCCATTTCAAGCCAATGCCTTGGGGAGTTTTGTGTGTTTCTAATAATGGCCATACAAAATGACTGCTGTAGGGTATTTTTTAACGATTTCAGTTTGAGGAAATCTTGAGTGTCAGAGGAAGCCTGTAATTTAGGAACAAAATTAAGGTGAGGAAGTAGGGTCATGACCTGATGATGGGTTCTGAGAAATGTTCTGAGGTTCTTAAATGTCAGTGAGTCCACTCAGATCACCTGGTTGTATTTAAGTTAAAGAAAATGTTGAGGAGCAGAAAAGAGGTGATTGGATATTGGGCAGAGGGAATGCAGGTGGAATTAGGGGGCTGAAGTGGGGTGCTGGTTTACAGACTAATGAAAGACAAAGAGAGAGAGAAGAATTGGGGACAGAGCACACCTGGGTCCTGGGGGGAGCCTGGGCTCAGCTACCGTCCATCAGGGGTGCTTCATGCAAACTGGTCACTCTGCTAAGCCTTTTTTGCTTTAGCCATAAGTGGGGGATAACCACTGCCCCTATTTTCCACAGTTGTTATAAGGATTGAATGAAAGAACACGCGGGAGGCCATTAGCCTCGAGCCTGGTGTAGAGTCATTACATTTTCCTGCAGGTGTCTAATAGACTGAGGCTGAGGCTGAGGCTGGTGGGAGAGACCCTGATCCAGTTGAGCCAGGGTGTGAAGTCATCACTGGGAAAGTGAGGGTCTTATGACTCTGTCTGTGGGGGAGAGGGCTTGGGACCTTTGCTCGGGCAGCTGGGAAAAGATTAACCCAAGAAGAGAGGAATATAATGTCCGTGCATTTCCATCTCAGGAGTTTAAAGTACTATGGGGCTCTAGGGCCATGGAGCCCCTTCGTTTTCCTGTTAATCTGGGGGGCTTGGCTTTCTCTTGGAACTATTGGCCTATAAGCACCAAGCAAAAGCAAATGTAAACTGCAAACATGACTGTGTTGAACACATTGTCTGTGATTAAACTTTCCTAATATGTATCTGAATTGGCCACCAAATCAGTAGGTATCTGTCCTAAATGTCTCCTTGCCTCCCCACCACAAAAAACACCCTAGCCTATAATATAGAAGTTGGCCTTTGCTTTTGCTGACCCCAACTCACTGGCCTAGTATTTCTGAGGACCATATTTTTGGTGGCCAATCCTTTGTCCCTCTGGACTTCCTCTTCTTCCAGTATCTCAGGATATTGAAATCTTGAGAAATCTATTGAGCTCTCTTCCAATGGTGTGAACTAATTCCTGCCCAAGAGGCTTGTCTGCCAAGGAGGGGACAGAAACTCAACAGTGCGATTGTTGCATAGTGTTGAAGGATAGTGTATAAAGAGAGTCTTTAAATTGCAAAGAACAGTGAGAAGTTCCTCAGTGTAGCTTAAGCAAAGGGCAGGGATTGATTGGCTGGGTGTGTCACAGAATCGCAGGTGTGAAGAGTGGTTGGCCTTACATCACCTCATACCCAGCAGGAAAGCCCGGGACACAAGGATACACTTGACCTCATTGCCTGGTGGCCTCTGATTTCTATTTCTTTCTGTGAGTCTTCATTCTTCTACCTTCAGCCTGATCATTTCTATCCTACTTATGCATGGCTCAGATGTGCTTACCCCAGCTTTGGTTTTCCATGACCCCCCAGTTCATAGTTCTTCAGAGACTGATTAGAGTGGGTGCTAATTTAAAACTCCTGTGAGGAAGATTCAGGTTAGCCCAGCCAAGCCAGTGGATTGGCTTCCTCCAGGTCGGCTATGAATCATGTCACCATGTGTCAGGGGATGTTTTGTGCTCCTGTGTTTCCTGGACATCTTCATGCAAATGAATTCTGGACAGCACACCCCCTTCACAGAGACTGTCCCCGTGTTGGAATGGCACCTTGCACCCCTGTATCTACAGATGGCAAGATGCAACCTTCTGCAGGCTGAGCAGGAGTGGCCTGTCGGGAGTGGTTTGGTACCCATTGGCAACATGACTTCTCAGTGGTCTGCAAACCCCGAGGTCAAAGCCCTCTGCCTGCAGGTTATTCATGGGCTCAACTTTCACCAGAAGCTGCTAAAGTCGGGTCACAGGCCAGTCATTATAAATGCCAAATGTGCTTGTTCACAAGATGGCCTTTGTTATCAACTCTAGGTCCAAAGGACATTACCACTTGGGAAGTAAGACATTTCTTCCAAAGCATAGAATTGAGACAAAGTGCACAACTGTGTGAAATAACTAGCGAGGCTATCTGGAAGCTGCTGCTTCTTCTGGTAAGACGGAAATCTGTCAGTGATGCCAGGTGGTGCTGCAAAGAAGCAGAATTCTTTCCCTAAGCTCATATGTTCATCAGGTTCCTTAAACCAACAACTTGAGAAATTTAGATTTCCTTCAGCATACTTTCAACCTCTGGGCCCAGTGATTTCTTCTGTAATTCTAAGAGCTTATTCTACCATCTCTTTGGGGTCCCTGGGAAAGTCAACCTGTTCAGGTCTCAGCTTTCCCAGGGGGGAAATGGAATGTTGAATAAGATGATCCCTACTGCCCCCTCAGTCCAGATTTTCTGTGATTTTGTAGCAAGAATCCAGGCTCAGGTGAAGCAGGACTGATGAAAAACTTCCCATGGCTTAAGATGCCCAGGACCCCCAAACTCCCAGATCTGTGCCCCTCTTTTGTCTGTTTTGTGCTCCTGCTCTTTGTCTTCTCAAACCATCCTTGAGCAGGCCCTGGGGGGTTCTGTTGCAGGGCCTCCTTTTCACTAGTCACTGATCCCTGAGCACCTTTTGTTCATTCAGGTTCTTTACTTTGACATCGGACTTGGCTAATGTTGATTAGCACAGAGGTTGCAACCTGGGAGGGTTGAAAGAAGAGGGGACCAGAGGGAAAAAGGCTTCTTGGTGCTGCTGCTGGCTCATATTGTGGCAGGACCACTTCTAATTTGTCAGGATCTTAGGGAACCAAAAATATTTTTACATACCCTAAGACAGCTACAATGATCCAAAAATTACCAGAAGGCCCAGATATAAAAGCAAAATTCTATAATTACAAGCGTATTTAGAGTAAGTTACTTCAATACCCCCATTCAAGTTAGGAATTTCTGCTCCATCATTACCAAGAGGTAGTCAGTGAACCTTTGCTTGTACAGCCAAGTGATGGGGAACTTATTACCCCCTAAAACAGTTTGATCAGTTTCCATACATCTCCAATGGTATCAATTTGTTCCACCTAAAGAGCTGAGATAGGTCCCCCTTAGGGGCTACCCACCTAAAGATGAACCTTGGGTCCCCAGTTCAATCCTGCAGAGATTTGTAAACTGTGAGATCATTCACTGGAATCTTCTTGTTTCCAGGCTAAACAGCCTTAGAGCCAACAATGACTCTTCTAAACACATGGCTTCCAGTTCCCTCCTCATCTTGGAGAGCCCTTGTAGAGCTCTATTCTTCAGGTGTGACTTGACTCACACAAAATAAGCAGTTGTGAGCTTTTCCCTGATTCTGTAAGGCCTTTGGAAAAGCCATTTGCTCACAGGTATTTGCCAAGGATGGAGAGGGTGTGTTTCAGCCACGTGGGTTCTATATAGGGAGTTCACAACAAGTAATCTGTCCAGAACAGTCTGGCCTAACTCTGAACCTCTGGGCCAGAACTAGTACCCCATTTGCTGTCAGCTCTTTCCAGGCTCTTCTGATAGAATGTCAGAGCAAAAATAGCCCTCATAGATAATCTGCTTTAGCCTCACATGCTATTTTACAGATAAGGAAGACTGAGTCCCAGAGAGGGGAACAAAATGTCACCTAGTGGAAGAAAAGATCGGAGCCCAGATTTTCTGGATCCCAAGTTCAGCGAGATCACATTTCATCTGAAAGAGAGTTGCTGAAGATCCCCGGTGGTCTTGGTGCCTGAGGTCCACAGAGAACTTTGCCCACTGGAATTTGGATACCCATCTTCTTCCCGTTGTCTGTGGTTCTCCCCTGCCGATCCTGTATCTGCACCCTGAGCTTAGGAGTGAATGCCCCCAGTCTTGAGCTTCACCCCCCTCAACCCCCACCATCTCTGGAACTCAGCACCTCCCCAAGTCATGAACTTATCCCCACAAAGGCAAGGTTAAAAGAAAATCTGTTAATATTCAAACAACTCTGCTAAACAAGCAACTCTTTCAGGGTGACTATTTATTGCTACTTATGATGACAGATTATCTTTCTGATTTCCCCTAGCACATGTCTCCAGAGGAAATTAGATACAGTATTTTCCTTAAGCAGGGCCAGGAGAAAATGTTTCTATAAATACTTAACAACATGTCAGGGGAGATTACAAATATTGGCACGTCCTTCACAATGTCATGTTGGTTATTGAAGCTGTTGTAAGAAATCAGGATGGTTTATTTTCTTCCTGCTCGAAGGTAGCACTACATTTTCTGAGGCCAGAGGAGGTGCTTCTACAGGCAGAAGCTGTGAGACTAGACTTAAGTCCAGGATCCTGGCATTCCCAGCACCTGTCTTCCCACCAGGCCATCAAGGGCATGGGTTTTGGGGGTCAGAGAGCTCTAGGTCCACTGGCTCCACTATTTCCTAGCTAAGGAACCTTGGGAAAACCTCTTAGCTTCATAGTTTTTTCTTCTGAATGATGAAGATACTATGACTCATCCCAAGGTGTTGAAAGGTAAATGAGGTGTTGGGTGAAAACCCCCTAACACATGGTAGGGGAGCTGCACACATGGATCCTGTTTTGTCCTCCTCTTAGTCCATTAAGAAGACCACCCTCATCAACAGACATAGATTGCACTAAGCCTCATCATCTCTCCACTGCCAGTGTTGCTCAGGAGAAATCTAACAATGAGAATGGCAAACGCACGCAATAAAACCTACCATTCTCAGTCTCGTACTCTGTGACAGCAATTGTTCTAAGGCCTTCATGTGAATTAAGTCATTTAATCCTTTGTAGCAACCTTACAAGAGAGGTACCACAGGCTGAGTATCCCTTATCTGAAAATCCAAAATCCAAAATGCTCCAAAATCTGAAACTTTTTGAGTGTCAACATGATGCTCAAAAGAAATGTTCATTGAAGTATTTCAGATATAGGGTTTTAGGATTAGGGATGCTTAATCAGTAATCATAATTCAAACATTCCAAAATCAACAAAATATTGAAATCCAAAACATGTGTAGTCCCTGGCATTTTGGATAAAGGATACTGAACCTGTAGTAGTTTCTTTCTTTTCTAGAGGAGGAAACGGAGGCAAAATGACATGCTAACAGCCACACAGGTAGAATGGACGGAGCTAAGACCGGCCTCAGGCTGCGGTACTCACTGTGCTAAACGACCCCGCTATGTGATCTGAAGGAGGCTGGTTCTCATTCTTTCTACTAATATCTCTCTTCAGTACCTTTAAGGATTTCGTCTTGATCTCTCATGTTCCGGAGTTTTACCGTCATGGATCTAGGTATGGACTTTTTATTTATCCTGCTCAGCACTTGGTAGAATTTTAGATCCATAGATTCATGTCTTACTTAAGTTCTGTGAAATTCTCAGCTGTTACCTCTTCAAGCCATGGCTCTCTGTTATCTCTGTTTATCCTTCTGGAACTCCTGTCAGACCAATGTAGGAGGTTTTGGAGTTGCTTTTCATGTCTTTCAACTTTTCTTTTGTTTTCCTTAACCTATCTCCTTTTTACTATGCTCCATTTGATGTTTCTGTTCTCAGTTTCAGTCTTTGGCTATGTTCAGCATTCAGGTCAGTTTCTCTATTGAGTTTTAAAATTTCATTAACTCTCTTTTTCATTTCTAAGATTTCTAATTGGTTCCTTTTCACGGCCACTTCCTTTTTAATTCCATCATTTTATTTCTCATGTCATGATTGCGATTCTCTTCTTGACCTCTTTAAGTCTGTTACAATGTTTCTTCTGTCGTTTTTCTCAGAATGTCCTATCTGATCTCCTTTCTCTCAAACATGAATGATTTCGGTTGCAGAGTTTGTCGTTGCCCCTTCATGGTGGCTGTTTTCCTTAGTGGCTTTGTGCCTCCTCATTGTGAGTTCACTTGCTGGGTCCTGACCTGGGCAGGCCTACGGCAGGGAGGTCTTTCAGCAGCCTCCACCCCATCTCTGGGTCCCATCCCCGCTGACACTCAGGTGCAGAAGGTCTTGGTGTTATCTTGGGTGGACAGGAAGTGGTTTTGGTCCTTGGCTTCTGCTGGGAGGTGTGCCTCTGTCCTGCAGTCTGGGAGGGCAGTATGCAGTGTAGTTTTAGCCTCTACTTACTGCAGCTAGCCTGCTGGGCATTCCATTTCTTTTAGAAACTTTGCTGTAAAAACTGCAGAGATATTGCTTCCTTATTTTTGAGCATGCTTGTATGTTTTTACTCAACACTAGAAAAGTTTGGAGCAGAAAGTTGGGGTTTTAGCTTTGTCTTGGTCCACCATCTTGAACCAGAAACTCTCCTTCACTATTATTCTTTGTTAGAATGAAATAATTGACATATACAAAAGAATATAAATATAATATTGGTCATAAAGTGTAATAATAAAACAGACACATGTGAACTGGCCTCCTCCTTAAGCACTAGAACAAGACCAATACTGTTGTATTCAGATTGTGCCTCTTTCTCTCCCCTCACCCCCAGGGAGCTCCTCTTCGGGACTTTCTGATTATCTTTCTCTTGCTTCTCCCCAGCCATTATTTTTCACCAAATTTTTTATGCAGGGAAGTGCCATAACATTGGCTCTTTGGAATTGTGTTATGAATTTACAAAAATAATTATGAACCTACAAAAGTAATGAAAACACATTGGCATATAAATGGAGCAATAAGTCCATGGAACAGAACAGAGCATTTGAAAATACTCAAGTTTACAAGGAAATTTTCTCTACAATAAAGGAGATATTCTAAATCAGGGGCATTCAAAAAATGGTGTCTGGCAATTTGTTATCTGTTTAGAACAAAATAAATTCCAGATCCTTATCTCACACCTTACAAAAACAATGACTCCTCAGTGTCCAGCGAGACAGTGGTGGAGGCAGGGCTTTATGTGTTTCTTTGCCAACATGTGCTATTTCCCCCACATCAGACCAGTGCTGCCCCGGAGTTACTGTGCAGAGAATGTGGTCAGAGCACGGGAGAGGCATTTGCAAGTGGAAACATGGCTGTGCATGCTCATGGAATCGCACCTGCTGCGAGACCCTGCATGTGTCACAAAAGCCCTGCCTGCCAGCAGCCCTGGGCTGCTAAACACCCCTTCTCTAAAGAAGTCTGTCCTGCTGGAAGTCCTAATTAAACACAAGACAAGACAGCATCCACAGCGATGCCTTTGATAGGGGAGGTGGCTGGGGCACGGCAAACCCAGCCATTTATCAAATACACACACTTGCATTGCTCAGCGGGTTTTGGGGCCACATTAATAAATCATTTTTTTAAAATTTGAAAGCAGCTTCCACCACACAGTAAGTCACTTGAGTCATCTCTCTGTCCAGGGCCCTTCCAGCAAGCCTGGTTATTTTTAGCTGTAATTAAAATCATAACATACGGTGTCATGGACCCCATTTTTGCTAACTGATGTGCAAGCAGGTTTTTTTTTTTATTAAACTGACTGTAAAAACTCTTTAATTTGGGGGTATTTAGAGTGTTCAAGGAGAAAGCCACGCTAACATTCATGCCCGATGACAGCTAGTCAATGAAGAGAGAAAAAAAACCCACGCTGGCTCTGTCGATCTCTCTGTTCTTGCTGCACTAAATTACAGAATTAATAGGCTCTTAGAAAAGACTGACACACAGTTACTGTGAGAAACACAATTAAACGTGGAAACCCACTTTTCTCACTGCATTTAATTTTAACAGGAGGCTTTGAGACTCAATAAATCTCTTTCCTATTTCTTCTCCACTTTCCCATAAGTTCTTCAGAGAAGTACTGAGAACTTTTAAGAAGCTTCTCGCTCTTGATCCTCTCTAACTGCTTGTTAAGGTCGTATTTCCTTCCTGAAAGTTTCTTTTGAGATCAAGGAGAATTACAAATACCAATATATTTCAGTAGCTTCTTAGATGGTCTCTCTGTTCGTGTCTTGACCTTTTCAGTCTAGGCCAGATTCATTCATTTGTTCATTCCCTCGTTTGTTCACTTGGTAAACACTTCAGCTGTCTTCTTTTCTCTAAGCACTGAAGACATCGGTTGGTTCAATCTTGCTCCTGTTAAATTCAGTCTAAGAGAGATATAAGCAAGGGATTATATACCTGGGGTGAGACAGAAAGAGCTGGAAGGATACAGAGGAAGAATCAGGGGACACACAAGTGCCCTCTTCCCTCCTTGTCCCCGTGCCATCCAGCAGTGTGGCTTCTGCGTGCAGGCACTCGGCATTCATCAGGTGGGAAATAGTCGCTTGCTGAATGGGTCCCGAACTGACTCAACTTGTTAACCTTTTAGTCAAGTCCTCCCAAGGTTATGCTTCCAACTCAAATCAGGCTGCTCTCTGTCCCACATGCTCTCGTGATTAATTGCAAAGAAAAATCCTTTCTGAAGGGAAGAGGAAGAAATTTTTCTCAAAAAAAAAAAAAAAAATCCTGCTTTCCCCCAGCCTCAGCTGTTCAGCAGCATTTGTCATATTTGAGTCCTTTAACCACCAGTCATTTCTGACTAATACCCAGCAGGCAGACATGGGGTAAGATTTCCAAGATGATAAATGCTTCCCTCCTTATCTTTTGATATCTGGAAGTAGAAAATTTCAAGGAAAAAGGGTTTTACACCAAGACGACCATAAATCTCATTGTGTTCACAACAGAAGGCTGACCAGAGGAGTTTATTAAATCCGCAAAGGATTTGATGTATATCAAACTGTTACATAAAGTCAATACTTTGGAGAGAAGCGGACAATAAATACTCAGCAAGAGGCAATATTTCTATCAGGGAGAAGGCAATCGCATAAAGATTAGGGGAGCAATTTTAATATTGCTCGTCTCTCCGCAGTAAGGAGACAGGTCTTGTTTTCCAGAATGATCACAGGGGAATGAGCAAGGGTGGGGCAGGCAGCCTTCTGGGCTCAGCTAACCCCATTATGAAGTCCAAACTAGGGATTATGAACTGAACAATTTTGTCCCCTCCCCAAATGTGTATATTGAAGCTCTAACCCCCAGTGTGGTTGTCTGTGGAGATGGGACCTTTAAAGAAATAATTAAGGCTAAGTGAGGTCATGAGGGTGGGACCCTGATCCGATAGGATTAGTGCCCCTATAAGAAAAGACACCACAGAGCTTCCTCCTCCACTCACACACATGAAGAAGAGGCCATGTAAACCCACAGTGAGCTGGCAGCTATCTACACTGACCTCAGACTTCCAGCCTCCACAACTATGAGAAAATAAATGTCTGTTGCTTAATCCCCCCAAGTCTGTGGTATTTTGTTACGGCAACCAGAGCAGACTAATGCAATGGCCTATCTCCTCTTGGGAAGGCTGTTCCCACAATTGCAAGATGCCCACCTCCTCCAGCATCTAAAGGCCACAGTGCAGACTGGAAACTTGGGATAGAAGCTAGAACCTCTCCCCAAAGCATGCTGCTGTGTAAATAATCACAGCTGCTATGCTTACTCTGTCCTACGCGCTTTTCAGACATCACCTTGTTTAAGTAGTTTCACATCAATCTTTAAAGTAAATAGTAAGGATACCTGTAATTTTCCATCTGGAAACCTCAGAGAGGTTAACTAACTTACCTGAGACCACACAGCTGATAACTGGGATGGCCAAATGGAGTCCAGTGTTGATGGTTTCCAGAATGGTTTGACCATTCTGCTATTCTGAATCTTAAAGCCATTCTTCTCCTTCCAGTGAGAAATCTAAGGCTTGGAGTTATGTTCACAAAGACCAATAATCTAGAAGGGGAAAGGAAAGTTTAGTTAACTATCTAGGTATGTGGTCTGTACAGTACTGAGCATCTGGATATTTTGTCATATCCAAATAGTTCACTGTCATTTTCCACACTTGACCCAGATTTTCTCCAGTGGACCTGAAAGCTCTTTGAAGGGACAGGCCATTTTTTCCCTTCCCTTCCTGCTGTTTCCCCCACCCTCTTCCCTCCGCAAGGTGTGTAGGAGGATAAACGGAGGAGGGAGCATCTGAGCGAGCCACAGAGGCGGTGTGAATATTGGGAGGACACAGCTGAGAGACTGAGTGTTTGACCTCTGCGAGTATCTCTTCTTGCTTTTGAGTGTCCTGTTTGGTCTTTCCAACAGGTCTGTGGGTGGCTTGAGGGTGGGGCCGTGGCTCTGTGTCCTGTCTCCCCCTTACCTCCTGCTTAGGACATACCGTGTGGCAGCTGTCCCCCACTGCTGCCCCTCGTGAGGCCACACCCCCGGGGCATGCCTGGGTGGACCTGAGACTGGAACGCAGGGTGCTTGCGGTCTTGGGACTTTTTTACTTCTTCCAGGTCTCACTTGAGGAGCAGCCATTGTTGCCAAAATGGAGAGGCCAGGCTCAAGGTCCCCCATACCTGCAGCTGTTCCTCCCTGAAAGTCCTACCTCCAGAGCTGGCTTCCTACTAGAATAGGAAAGAAATTGGGAAATACAGGAAGGAAAAAAACAAAGCCTTACAATACTCTGTGGCCATGTGCGTATAAATACACGCGTATGCGAGTGTGAACAGGAAGAGTGTGGATAGTATGCACGCAGGTCTGTATGTGCACATGCGTGTGAGTATTTCCATGTTTTGTATGTGCATATGAAGGTGATGTGTGCACGGACAAAGGCCCCAGCCTGACTCTGACCTGTGGTCACTTCTTGTTTGTCCTTGAATTCTTTCCTCTTCTTACCCCCCTGCACCAGCTCAGCCTTAGGAGCGCTAGGACCAGCCCCCTAGTCTACTGAAGGGACCAGTGAATGGGAGCCGCTAGAAGTATTAGGGGGAGAGTGGGCTCCTGGTTGGCACCTGCTCTCTGCTGTGCTCCTCATGAGGGTGCCCTGCCTTGACTCCTGTCATCTGACCTGCTGGGATACTTCCTTGTGCACCTGCCCCAATGCAATTTCTGTTTCTGGGAGTGATAATTCAAAACAGAAATGTATGGCTGGGACTCTGGGGTGACCACAGGGCAGCCTCAAGCCCAGAGTAGGCAGTGAGGACTCTGACTCAAAGATATCAGAGGTCCTAAGCCGTTTGCATGGTGACTGCCACAGGCCTCTCTGGAGGTCAGGATGGAGACTGTAGTAGAATCTTTAGCCTCGGGAGCCCTTAAAACACACATTCCCAGGATCCATCAGACCTGCCAGGACCCAGGAATCTGATGCACACCTTTCCAGATGACCTGCTGTGCTCCTTGATTAAAAGCTGCTGTGTAGAGGCACTTGTCAGCCTGGCCCATTGTCTGCAGCCCTGAGGCTTGCCTCAGCCACCCTGGATGCTGCCTTGGCCCATTGGTTAAGGCTATGACTTGTCACCTTGAACAACTACCTTCTACTGATGATGGGCCTGACCCAGCCAGTCTTCCCCTGCCTTCTATCCCATGGTGCCAGGCCTGGAACACACTTCTTTTAGACCTTGTCCTTCCTGCTACCTAAAGGTGAAGGTTCTTGGGCTCTCTCTCCTTTAGCATGAAATACTCATTCCTGGAAGCCCATCCGAGTGGTTAGAAGCCAGGGAAGCCTGCCTGTGACAGGGACAGGGACTGACAGCCGGCTGGATGGGGGACCAGGAGGAGCAGCAGCTGCATCTGCCCCAGGCCTGGCCCTAAAGCCCTGTTGGTGAGACTGATCACTGTGCACCTGTGTCCAGGGGAAGATCCGTCACCCAGTCTCTCTACGGGAGGGAAGGAAAGAAAGGGTCTCTTATTACCCTGAGTTTGGAACATAGAATTAACACAAACAACCCTGGGGGTATATATCCTGAAACTCCAGGGTGGGGAGATTCTGTCCTGCCAAGAAGACCTTGACAAAACCCTGGGGCCAGGGTCAGCCCTGGGCTTTCCAGCTGGGCAAGGCCCCGAATTTCTAGTCAGTCCCAGGGCCCAGCCTCAGCCTCGGCCTCCCTCATCCACAAGGATCTCAGAGAGGCGGAAGGTCCCATCCGGAGTCGTCCCCCTAGCAGCCGGGTCAGGATGGTGTGTTGATCCACAGGCCCGGGTTCTTTCTCTTCCACTCCCTGCTCCCATGAATCAAGGGTTTGGCCCCATCTCTTTGTAAGCCCCACGTGGGTCTGGCCAGGCTCTCCCGAAAGTCTCCTTTTTCTCCCCAGGAGCAGGAATTGACTGTGACAGGGCAGCAGCCCAAGGCAGGGCTGGGTTGGGCTCAGACCCTGTTGTTTCACCTCCCAGCTTGCCTCCGACTGGAGTTTGGGCTCCATTGTCAGTTAGAACCTCTCTCCTGAACCCCTGAAGTCCTGGCGGGCCTCCTAACACTGGGCTGTAGGAAAAGCACAAAGGATTGATGGAGAATGACCACCCAATGTGCCCGGGTGAGGTCTGCCTGTGTGTGCCCTGGGTCCCCTTCCCCTTCCGCCACCCGCCTCACTGGCGCCCTCTGGGGTCCTGCACTGTCCTGCGTGCCATCGCTGTGGGAATGTTAACTTCCAAAGCAAAATTTGTATGAATGCCACCACACTGTAAGCGTCACATGAAACAGTTTTAGTCTGTTTTTTCAAATAGGACATGAGATGCAAATTCTAAACGTGTAAAAAGGGTCCAGTGGAGAGCGTCTCTCCCACCCTAATCTCCCTGTTACCTTGAGGAAAACACTGCCCAAGTTCCAGGTGTCTACTTCCAAAGGGGTTCTACGGATTCACGACTTGGAGCCCTGTATAATTTCCTTTACTGAACAGTTCTGACTGAAAAAAACCCCCGGCAATCTCACGTGGATTGACCTAATACAAGCGTGTTCTCATATATTTGAATCACAATGATTGGAATCATAGATTTCAGTACCAGTTGCGAGACCAATCGTTAATCTCTTCGGTTAGGGGCCTGTTTGCTTTCAAGTTTATTCCCTGTCCTTCCTGTTTTTTGCTGCTGTCATAGGGTGGGGTGGGGTGGAGTGAGGATCGGATGGCCCCTGCAGACCTTTCCCCGGCTCCCTTGACAACTGGATTCCATCTGGATTTGGCCATCAGCTGCCTCTCAGCAGTGACGGGTGGGACATTGGGGTCAGGGGAGGGGGGAAGCCAGGGTATCCCCTGTACCCCACCTCCCCATCTCCGGAGCATCTTTGGCAACATCTGTGTCTCCTCTGTGGCCTCAGCCCTACCAGGCAGCTTGCACAATGGTTCCAGCTCCCAGGAGTAGCCCCAATTGCGAGGCTGCTCCACGGTTCCTGTTCTTGCGGGGGGTTCTGGCCCCCAGGATTTGGACACAACCCCTTCCTTCTGCGTCCCTCTGACCCTGGGGTGGCAGAGGCTCCCAGACTGCCAATCGTTGGGCTGCCTCACCTCCCTTTGTTTGCTTTTTCAGTTTTTCTAACACCTTTGTAACTGGTTCCTCTATTAAATTCCTTTTAGGAAGGATCCTGTTTCCTTTACTGGCCCTTAACTGATACACTCTGTGATTGCTCAGAACTGACACCTTGTGTACACAGCCCTCATCAACTTCTCAAAAGAACGGCCCCCAGTGCTCTGGGCCTGCGAACCTGCCTCCCTGGCTCTTGCTTATCCAAGAAACCACCAAGTCGTGGTAATTCCACTTTTGAGATACTTCTTGAGCCTGTGCCCTTCTCTCTGCCCCAAAGCCTCTACCTTGGTGCAAGCCTCAGCTCCGCTCTCCAGCCCAGCCTCGTGGCTCCGAGTAACGGCCCCTCCGATCCATTTTCCACCCAATAGCCAGAGGGAGGGGTCCAAAATGGAATCTGTTCATGCCACTCTCCTGCGTCAGATATATCCACAGTTTGTCCTCCTTTGCCACCCTCTGCCCAGGGAGAGCCAGGCATATGAAAACACTTAAAGTTCCCTGTTTGTACCTGCTGTCTCTTGTCCTTGGGCCTTTTAATGGGCCACTTCTTTGCCCACCTCCCTCTCATCGTCTGCCTAAACTCACTCATCCTCAGGTCTCATCTTAGATGCCTCTTCCTCCAGGAAGCCTTCCAGGACCTGCCAAGACTGAGTTGGGGGCCTTTCGTTTATACTCTACAGCATCCTGTGTGCCCCCCGTGATCTCATGGCTTCTGTTCTTGTCCCTCCTCCCTTTAAATGACAGGCTCCATGAGAGCAGGGGTCGTGTTGGCGTCATTTACAATTAAGTCCTCCAAAGTTCGCCCAGTGCCTGGCACATGGTAGGGGCTCAAAGGGCTTGATCGTGGAGTCCAGCCATTCATGAAGCTGAAGATGCAGGGAATGGCAGCTCTGCTCATTGTGTTTGGCAGCCATAACCCCTGGCCTGCCTGGCTGTGGTGAGAAGCCTCATTCTACTTGGTTAAAAAAATGCAAACTGCTCACCTGTGCGTGAGCCCTGGGAGGGACCCAGAAATGAATTGCCCTCAGTGCCTGCCTCAGGAAGGAAGTCTTTGAAGGAAACCCTCCCTTTGGAAGTGTAACTGGGTGATGCATAGATTTGGACTGCAATGAGATGACCTTAGAAGTGACCTCCCAATCAGTTCAGAGGTTAGAACATGTTGCTAATGAGGGCAGAGTCATAGGGTCAACTCAACCTGGAAGAGGGGCCTGTCAGCCAGCAAACAAAACAAAACAGCTCTCTCTTCCAGACTGAGCTTGGCCACGGCTCTTGATTGGGCCCCTGCTGCTGCCACAGCCCAAGTGTCCCAAAATCCTTGCTCCTCCTGCATGACCACCAGCTGTCAGAGCTAGACGTTTGCATGGCCGCTGCCACCAAGTGAGCAGAGGCGGGGACAAGGAACACATAGAGAGGTTCTGGGATTCCCCTAGTTACTGAACCGGCACTGGAACCCAGGTGTGGGCATCAGTGGAGATAAGTCATGTGTCCATTGCATGGGCCTATAAGCTGAGGTTAATTGACTCAACAAGCAGATATTGGGACTTTGTTATGCTTCAGGCTATGTGCTACGTGCTACATGCTACATGCTACCTGCAGATAGAGTGGTTCTGACAGCCAAGGAGCTCAGCATCCAATTGGAGAGTGGGACAGAGAAATTAATAATAGTCATAGCCATGGGATGGCAGGCCTCTCCAGAGGTCCCTCAAAGGACAGAGGGTCAGGGTGGACTTGCTGCCATATTCATCATGCACAGCTGCAGGTGAGAGGCGTTTGTTCACCTGTATGGAGAGGAGGGACCACTTCAGGCAGCAAATGAACTTTGCCCAGAGGGATCCTGCGTGTGTATGGGATGCAGGTCACAAAGCAGGACTGTCACAAGGATCAGTTACTCCTCGAGCATCTTACTACGCAAGACACGGGCCTACCTCGCCCTCCTGAGACACTCTTAGGGAGGGTGCCTTGTTGGTAAAGAATAGAGGCCCTGTCTCCTTAGTCTGCATGTCGGGGCAGTCAGAGGGACAGGCAGGATATTGAGGTCTCAGGTTCTGCATTTTGCAGAGCCCACAGTGAGATGAAGGCAGGCCATTTTTAAAAATATAAGGGAGAAAGGACAGCACTGCCCATATTTGTTAGTACACTCAGCAGTGCTTCCAAAGGCAGATTCCCTTCAAGGCCAGCATGGGGGCTTGTGCTTGCTGTGAAATTTGCCTTGTGAGAGCCCAGAACAACAGTAAAAAAACCAAAAACAAACACACGAAACAAAAAACAAACAAAAAAAACCACCCAACATTCTGATTAGAAAATAGGCTAAATGAACAGACATTTCACCAAAGATGTACAGATGGCCAATAAACACATGAAAAGATGTTCAACATCATTAGCTGTTAGGGAAATGCAAATTAAACCGACAATGAGATATCACCACCCACTTCTCAGAACAGCTAAAATTAAAAAATACTGACAACACCAAATGCTGGTGAAGATGTGGAGGAACTGCATGGCTCACACATTGCTGGTGGCACTGTATAATGGTATGGCCACTGTGAAAAGCAGTTTGGCAGTTTCTTAAAAAGCCAAACATGCAACTACCATACAACGCAGCAAACTGCATTCCTGGGTGTTTATCCCAAAGAAATGAAAATGTGTGTGCACACAAAAACCTGTACACAAACTTTCATGACAGCTTTATCTGTAATAGTTGAAAATTGGAATCAGCCCAGTTGTACTTCAACAGGGGAATGGTTAACCAGGGGACAAACCACTGATACATGCAACAACCTGGATGGATCTCCAGAGAAGTATGCTGAATCGAAAAAGCCAATGCCAAAAGATTGCATACTGTATGATTTTATTTACATAACATTTTAAAAATGGCAGAATTTTAGAAATGAGAACAGATTAGTGGCTGCCAAGGATTGTTGGCGGTGGGCGGAAGGAGGTGAGTATGGTTTGAAAAGGGCAACAAGAAGGAAGATGCTACTTAGTGTCTTGACTATGGTGTTGTACCCATGAACCTACCTACATGGGTGATAAAATTGTATAGAACTTAATACACACACAATGGGTATAAGTAAAACTGGGGGAATCTGAGTAAGATCGGCAGACTCTATCAATGTCAATATCTTAATTGTGATATTATAGTATAGTTTTGCAAAATGTTATCACTGAGGGGACTGGGCAAAGGGTACAGGGGTCTCTCTGTATTATGTCTTACAACTGCATGTGAATCTACAATTATCTCAAAAATTTTTTTTAAAGAGCAAGGGAGTCTGCAGAGGCCATTTCACCCTCCAGTGTGTGAGTTGCTAGCACATTCTTTGGAGGACTTTGAGACAGGAAATCAGCTCTTGGTCATGGCTCTCCCAAAAGCCAGAGCAACCTCCTTTGATAATTTTTTCTGTGCTTACTGCAGCCAGAAGCTGAGGGGTCCACTGTCGATGAGCCCTGCAGCTATAAGACACCTGCTGCCAGTGACAAACTTGTCCTGAATTGTCCCCTGGCTGCCTGGAAGGCTGAAACAAACAGCAAACATGCATTTGAAGAAACCAAAGCCTTGTGTGAGAGAGAATTGGGATAGAAAGTTGTTTTATTTTCCCAGAGTCCCTGGGGAAAGACCACATGATCATCATCCCTCCACAGTCCAATCACAGGAATAAATGTATAGTTTTACAAAGAAAGAGCTTCAGGAATGCAGTGCGTCTGGTGGACTTTATTGATCGGTTCTTCCCAGTGTTTCCTCAGGAAGTGCTGCCCGGACTCGGATAGACATTTCATTATTTCCAAACAAATATCACCTTCAATCAAATATTGATTTTATAGGAAACTAGAATGATCACTAGTGCTTTTTATCACCAGTGTGAAAGAACAATGATCATCCCAGGGGTCATTAATTTCTTGCCAGAAAAGTGAGGGGTGTGTGTGTGTGTGTGTGTGTGTGTGTGTGTGTGTTTGAGATACAAAAAGCAAAGTGACGAAGTCAGACTGGTATAGCTGTCATCTTTATATTCTGACTTCTGAAGTTTCCATGCTCATTCTCCAGGTGAGGTCGCAGCCCTTGCTGAATTTGTCCTTGTCTCTGAAGGTAAACAGAAACGCCCGGTGGTGCAGGGCTGGAGTGGGAGTCTGACCACCCTGGGAGGCTCTGCAGCAAAGGGTGGGTTGTCCTGGGAGTCAGCCTACCTGTGCTCAACACCGAAGCAGCTCTAAACAGACCCACTGTGTGCCCTGAGCACATGCTGGTGCTCTCTGACTGTCCACGTCCTCAGAGGTGATGGGAGGCTCCAGCCTAAGTGGCCTCCAGGGTCCTCTGGCTCCTGTGCTCTATGACACTTACTACGGCTTGGGGAATTTCCCCATATGTGGTTTCCTTTGATGAAACCCACTGGGGATGAGGGGTGGCCTTGGGTATAGAAAAAACTGCAAAAGAGACCTCAGGTCCATGGAGGCTTCTGACCCCTCCTCAATTGCCCGTTTAATTCTATTTCTGCCTCCTCTTGGTCTTCTTCCACCTTCTTTCAACCGCCTTGATGCCAGAGAACCACAGGTGTGACCTCAGCTGGAATACCTCTAGTGAAGGGGTGCCCCCACCTTCTAGGCAGCCCAGTCCATTATGCACAGGAAATTTTACTCTTGGAAAGTCTTTTCTTATGCTGAACAAAGGGACATTTCCCTATTAGTCTTCTTTCTGCTCTTGGGTATCACACGGAGTTAGGGTAATTTTTCTTACAAATGACAGTGCTCAAGTGCTGAAGGGTGGTGATCAAGACCTCCTTAGTCAGCTCATCCCCTAAGTAGTCCCAGACCTTGAATCATTTATGGGATGTAGTCATGAGAGTCTTTATTATTCTGGTTTGGTTCTTATAAATAAGTTATGTAGCTAAAGATGTCCCTTCTTATGTATATAAAAATTGATCATAAAGATAATATAATATTACTATAGAAAATTTAGTTACTAGGGAAAAAAGTTTTCAAAATTTCCATTTTTAACCTAATTACTATGCATATTTTGGTACATTCTTTTCTGTCTTTTTCTCTATATGTTGTTTACAGTATTCAATTGTAAGTTTGAATTCTTTTTACTCCTTTCTTCACTTAATGTCATGTCAAAATTGTTTTTCATGCTTCCTCGTAGTCTTTATACCATTATTTTTAAAGGATGTGTAGTCTTCCATCTACTGACATATATTTATTATATTTATTTAACCAGGCTGTTGGGCGTTTAGATTGTTTCTATTTTCATGCCATTATAGCCAATGTTCTGAAGGACATTTTTGGGTGTGGTTCCTATGAGAAAGATGTCAATGATATGCATCATGGGGTCAGAAGGTGTGAATGTTTATGGCCTGTTGCTTTCCAGGAGGGCTCCCTGGTGCCCACTGTAGGAGAGTACCTGACTCATGGCTCAGTTGCTGGGTGCCTGGGCTGAGCTCTGGCAGAATGCTCCCTGGGTGGGCTGGGCAGTGCTGGGCACTGGAGGAGGGTTAGCTCCCTGGTGTTGGACCCCGGCTGTCTACTGATGGAGACAGCATAAGGTAATGAGTAAGAGTTTGGGCTTCAGAACCTGGCAGGCCTGGGTGGAGCCCTGGTCCTTCACTTGCCTGCTGTGTGACCTTGGGGAATTTACTAAGACTTGATTTCCTCTTGTGTACAATGTGGACAAAACTTGTCTTAATACCTGCTCTTACCATGATCACCAATGGCCTCTGTATTAGTTTCCTGTGGCTGCTGTAACAAATCACCACAAATTTAGTGGCTTTAAACAACAGAAATTTATTCTTTCATAATTGTGGAGGCCAAACGTCTGAAATTCACTGGGCCAAAATCGAGGTGTCATTGGGCTGTACTCTCTCTAGGGGAGAATCCATTTCTTGTTTCTTCCAGCTTTGCTGGTGGCTGCCAGCGTTCCTTGGCTTGCAGCTGCACTGCTCCAATCTTTGCCTCTGTGGTCACATTGCCTTCCCCTCTGTCTCTGTCATAATGACACTTGTCATTGGATTTAGGGCCCACCCAGATAAGCCAGGATCCATCTCAAAATCATTAATTTAATCATGTTTGCAAAAACACTTTTCCTAAGTAAGGTAATGTTTACAGGTTCCAGGGAGAAGGACTTTGTGTCTTTGGGGGCCATTTTTAGCCTGCCGCATCCTCTGTTGCTGCTTCATCTCTGGACATTTTCATGCCTTGAGACTTGGTCCTGGGCCCTCCTTTCTTTGCCACATCCTCCCTTAGGGACCTCATCAGGTGGCGATGACCTTTCCCTTTCTGGTTATGGTCCTCACCTGATCTTATGACTTTAAATCTTATCTGCATGCTGATGATGCCAGCACAGTCTTCTCTGAACTCCATGTGTCCTCTCAACGTCTCTATTGACAATCGAATAGGCAACCTGAATTTGGAACATCCAACCCTTAACCCCAGAGGTTCTCCCCAGCCCTCCTGCTGCCTTCCCCGCCTCAGAGGCTGGAAGTCAGTCCTTGCAGAGGCTTAGAGGAAAGCCTTGGCACCAACCTTTGCTCTCTTTCTCGCCCCACACCCCAACCCATCAGCAAATCCCATAGGCTCTATCTTCAACATAGATGCACATTCTGACCAATTTCCACCACCCCCAGTCTGAACCACCATGACCTCTTTCCTGTGTTATTGAACAGTTTCCTAACTGGACTGTCTGTGTCTTGTAGGTCTTCCTTTGATTTATTCCCAACACAGCAGGCAGAGTGAGCCTCAGCGTAAACTCTAGGTCAGATCCCATCGCTCCTCTGCTCAGAACTCTCACTGGCTTCTTACTCACTCAGAGTAGAAGCCAAAGCCCTTATGATAACTTCAAAGGATGTTCCCAGTCTGGCCCCATCTCCTCCTGTGCACTGCCTTCTGCACACCACCCCAGCCACCCTGGCCTCCTGGCTGCTGCCTGATCATGCCAGCCCCATGCCTGTCTCAGGGCCTTTGCACTTGCTGCTCCCTCTGCCTGGAATGCTTGTCCCTCACCCCCTCACTGTCCTTTAGGTTTTGCTCACATCTCAGCGTTGCAGAGTGGTCTTTCCTCTCTATCATATCTTATAGTGCTTTGCCCGCCCCTGTATTCCCTAACCCCTTGATTAATATTTCTCTATCGCACTTACCACCACTTTACATTTTGCTTATTTATTACGTTTTTTGTCTGTCTGCTGTGACTAGAATATGAGCTCCAGAAGGGAAGAGCTTTTGCCTGTTCTTTACTGCTCAATCCCTCCCCCCACTATATATTTTTTGAGTGTTCCACTGTAAATCTGAATATCGTTTTTATCCTTTTCTCCATTTAATATCACGTCAGAATTTTCATACTTCCTTACAGTCTCTATAACCATCATTTATACAGCATGTGGGCTCTTAATAAATATTTGCTGAATGAATGAGTGAATGCATGAGTAGGGACTCTGGGAGGATGAATTGAAACGTGCATGTGAAGTCCTTGGCACAGCGTCTAGCCCCCCATCCGTATCGCCATTACAAAGATTACATCGAGTCTTTGGGCAGGCGTATATTAAGCTGCAAATCATTTGCCGGCAGCCTCCCACTCCCAACCCACACCCCAGGCTCCTTCTCAGCCTTGTCCTGCTGGGTTCTTGTTCTTTTGTAGTTGAGTTTCAGGCCCCAGCGTGAGCACGGGAATTTGCATTCCCCATTGTGGGTTTCTCCTGGCTGAGAACAGCCTTTCATCTCACCTCTCCAGCCCTTTTGAATCTGGATTCTGTTTCATTTCTTATGTGTTTCAGAACACACAAAGCTCTGCAAAGATCTAGCTTCCTCATTTGATCTCTATAGCACCCCTCATTTTGCAAAAGAAGACACTGAAGCTGAGGGAAGTTAACTTAATTTCCTCATTCATTCTTTCATTGAACAGGTAGCTCTTGAGCACTGGGCTTGGTGGTAAGGACTCCAGAGAAAGGGACCAGCAGCACCACAGGACGTTGTGCCCTGCAGACACTGACCCAGGCAGGTGGGTGTTTCTCCCTCGGGCTCTCTTACTCCATTCTAAGCAGTCCTTTGGGGAGACGTGGGACTTTGCTCTCACAGCATGGCCCAGCTTGGTGCCAAAGGACTCTCCCTGCACCCTCACCTCCTGGCCAATGCCCGAGAAAAGATGCTTGTCTTATAATGCTTTGGGTGGGGCCCATGAGGGGGCATTATCTCACCAGAATGTGTGCTCAACTAATGTTTCTTGATTTAATGATGGAATGCCTATCATAGAAGAGAAAGCTCCCAAATTATGTTCAGAACCAGGAGGAATTATGATGGAAAGCCCATGGCCTGGACAGAGCTACCCAGCAGCTCCCGGCTTCTTAGTCTCTGGGTGTTGCATCTTCTACCATGTACACCACAAACCCCACATTGCTTCTCCCTTCCTGTCTAGCTTCAGAGCTCTTGGGCATTCTCAAGGTGACTTTAAAGCGAGCTGTGTACATACTAAGACCAAGGCCTCTGAACTCTCCAGGAAAAAGAGCTCTTGACAGAGGGGGTTCGAATGGTACAGAATGGTGGTTCCAGTTACAAAGCCCAGGCCTAAAATATTTTAGGACTGGACTGTAGACCCAGCATGGCCCCAACTCACTCTGTAGCTGTGGGTCTGGCCTCCCATCTATAGAATAAAGGGATCATTTAGGTCTTGCTAACTCTCTGACCCCTATGGCTGTATGAATCAAGCAGTCTCCTGGAGCAACCAATCTCCATGGTCCTAGGATTGGCTAGAGCCCAGGGGTCTTCCCTGTGGCACCCTACAGCCATATCAGACCAGTTCTGCTGTGGGCCATGGAACTCCAGGCTCCCAGGAAGCTATTTTTCCTGCCAATAGAAAGCCATGATGGTGATGGCTCACTGGCCTGGGCCCTAGGGAAGGTTGATTCTTCCACAACCATTGCACAATCCCACACTTGTTCAAGCTTACTTTTATTAAAATGGTTTTTCCTTCTTTATTTCAGTTCTTTGCACTTTAAAAAGCTTATCATTTTAAAATAATTACAGATTCACAAGAAGTTGCAAAGAAGTGTGCCATACACGCTTCACTTCTTCTTCCCCAGTGTTAGCATCTTGCATAACGTTGGTTCAATATCAACACCATGAAGACATGTGTGGTAATTTTCTCATCTTTTAGAGCAGAAGTAGGCAAAGGAAGGCTCGTGGGACAGATTCCACTTGCCACCTGTTCTTTTTTTTTTTTCTTAACCACCTGTTTTTGTAAATAGTTTTCTACTGGAACACAGTCATATTCATTTATGTATTGTCTATGACTGCTTTCATGTTACCACAGCAGAAGTTGAGTAATTGTGACAGGGACCATATGGCCTCCAAAGCCTAACATATTTACTATCTTTTTAGAAAAAGTTTGGTGACCCCTATTTTAGAGCAAGACACCAAGACACCTAAGAAGCAAGGATTTAATTTCTTTCATAAAGTTATAAAGAAAACTATTAGGAGATGAGAATAGACTTTAGGTACTTTCCAGTTCTCAAAAAGGAAACATAAACTCAAAACAAATAAGACAATCCATGTAGGAGAAGGTGAGTATCAGAAAGCATTTAAAGCAACACAAATGAGGGTACAGTAAGTTCAAATATGTCTATTATTTAGATAAAATAAAGGAGACAAAATTAGTTATTAAAATAAATAAAATAACTATGTTTGTTTAAATAAACAAATTGAACTGTAAGTTGTGTCTAAGAGTTGGATTAAAAATAGAGGGAGGCAAAGATTAAGAATTAGAGGAAGGGACTCGTGGTTAAATGACTAGACATTGTCTTATCTCCCTCCAGGGACCTACTAAAATGATAGTAAAAGAAAAAAAGTATAATTAAAGTATAACTGATGATGTCCAAGACAGTGGGTGAAGGCCCAACAGTGGGGAGGAGGCTTCAACAAATCTCCTTCATGTGGAAGAGTGGTAATTGGCAATGCAGGGTAGAGTTGGAGTGGAGGTGGATACAGGGGAAGAAGATGCCCATTGCCTTCTGGAACCCAGAGAGACCTGAGAACCTGAAGCCGTAGGTAAACTGAGTGAGAGAACAACCTGGAAATGGGGATTATTTCAGTATCTGTGCAATCTCCTTCCCCCTTTCCTGCCACAGAATGCCTGGTAGCCATTGGTGTTCTTTTTGAAATATATGGAAAGATAACAGAGAAAAGACCACCTCCTCTTTCTACCATTTAGGAGATCTGCAGGGTTTTGGTCATCTCCCTACTTGATCACTCTGAAGCAATAAGTGGACGAGCCCTGCCCATGTATTCATAGCTTCTCACAACTTTCAATATCCTCATTCTTGAAAAAACAATTCAACAAAGCATTACCAAACATTCGAGGGAAGCCTCTGTATTATTATTTGCTGCCCAGTAATATATGCCCCAAAGTTATCGGCTTAGAACAGCAATCATTTATTGTCTCGCAGTGCCTGTGGGCCAGGTATTTGGGAACAGCTTCACTGGGTGGTTCTGACTCAAGGTCTCTCACGAGGTGCAAGTCTGAAGGCAGAAGGTTCTATGTTCATCATGACTCACTCGCATGACTGTGGGCGAGAGGCCTCAGATCCTTACTGGCTGTTGGCAGGAGGCTTCAGTTCCTCACCATGTGGACCTCTCCACGGGGCTGCTTGAGTGTCCTCACAATATGGCAGCTGGATTCCCCCAGATCGAGTGATCCAGGAGAGAGAAAAAAGAGGAAGCCTTTTATAACTCAGTCTTTGATATTACACACTATCATTTCCACTTTCTTCTATTTATTAGAAATAAGTCACTAAAGCCAGCCCACACTCTGGGGAGGGGAATTAGGCTTCACCTCTTGGAGGGAGGAGTATCAAAGAATTTGTGAACATATTTTGAAACTTCCACAACCTCTAACAAAAAGAAGAGATTAAAAAAATCTAAAAATAATTTTAAAGTAAACTGAAGCAATACAGGCAGCAAAAGGGAATAAAAAAGTTTAATAGGTGTCCTCAGAGGTATTGAGAGGATCTTACATCCATTAAACAAACCACAAAATGTATACCATGGAAAATAAGGTTAAGAGAACCAGAAAGAGATCTTGGAAATTAAAAAGTATGATTGCTGATTTCTCTTTTTTTCCTCCACTTGCTTTTCTGAAAAATTTATTTTATTTTTTTATTGAGGTGAAATTCATATAACAAAATTAACTATTTCAAATTATCCATTCAGTGACATTTAGTACATTCACAATGTTGTGCAATCATCACTTCTTTCTACTTCCAAAACATTTTCATCACTCCAAAGGAGACCCTGTACCCATTAAACAGTTACTCCCCATCCTCTTCCCCAGCTTTTGGCAACCCCTAATCTGCTTTCTGTCTCTACAGATTTGCCTATTCTGGACATTTCCTATGGATGGAATCATACAATATGTGACCTTTTGTGTCTGGCTTCTCTCACTTAGCACGATGTTTTTAATTATTGGTTTCTGTTTTTCAAATTAGTAGAAGAATTGGAAGCTAAATCAGAAGAAATCTCCAAGAAAGGAGAACATAAAGGAAAAGTGAGGAAAATATAAGAGAGTAGCGATGCTAGGAGATCAACCCAGGGAGTCCAATATCTAATAGAAGATCTAGAATGAGCAGAGGGCATGGAGATGAGAAGCTGATGAAAGAAAGGATATAAGAAAATTCTCTAGAAATGAGGGACACAAGTACCCAAAGGACCAGCAAATTAAATGGCAAAAGACCCACATTAACACAAACTATTATGACATTTCAAGTCATGAGGAGTTGGGAGGAGATATTATGTGTTTCCAGAGGGGACAGGGAAGCAAAGACCAGCAGAGCAAAAATGTAGGAGAATCAGAATATGTAATTTTTTTCTCATGCACTATTTTTAGGACCTAACCCCTGTGTAAGTTGTGACTCCATTGTCTAATTCATGTTGTGTGACTTCAGTACAATAAAACTTAAAAGCAAAATCAAGACAATAGCATCTCTCGCAAACCAATGATCTAGAAACTAAAGGAAAATTCTCTCACAAATAACTCCTAGGTCAAAGAATAAATTAAACCCAAAATTGAAGAATATCTCGAAGATAAGGGTATATGAGAATGAAAATACTACATATTGATACTTAGAAATAGAGCCTGGAGGAAAATTTTACTCTTAAAGGGCTTAAAAAAAGCAAACAAATATAACCAGTGTGTTGAAAAGCAGGACTTATTTAATTAGAAAATATCTTTATTGACTGTCCCTTTAGTCTGCTTGGTTGGGCTGTTCATCCCCTGACACCCAATGGATATGTGAGCATACGCATTACTTTTCTGATAACTCTTAAGTAGTAAAAATTTTTTAATATAATCACTGTAGAGCACAAACATCATAGTATTAAGTAATTAAGAGTGTTTCTGAAACCTCCCTTCCTACCCCTACCCCAAATTCATTTTGGTTTGAAGCTGAGGGAAAGAAGGAATGGGGTACAGAAGACTCTTTCTTGACTGCAACTATTCTAAGGTGGCTTCACACGCTCTGTATCTGGAATACGGTTACAGTTAACTATGTCTTTCATTTTTTTTTTTTTCAAATAGAGGTGGGGTCTCACTCTGTCACCCAGGCTGGAATGCAGTGGTGTCATCATAGCTCACTGCAGCCTTGAACTGCTGGGCTCAAGCGATCCTCCCACCTCAGCCTCCTGAGTAGCTGGGACTACAGGCATATGCCACCACACTTGGCTAATTATTCTCATTTATTTATTTTTTTGTAGAGACAGGATTTCACTGTGTTGCCCAGGCTGGTCTTGAACTCCTGGCTCAAGCGATCCTCCTGCTTCCCAAAGTGCTGGGGCTACAGGCGTGAGCCACCATGCACAGCCAAAGTTAACTCTTTCTTATCAGCATTTGCCTGGTTTCTTAAGCAATTTCTCCACTGGGACCCTCAGCTGCAAGTGTTGTTTCTTGGGCACAGCCTCTTCAGCCTAGCCTCCTGAGGCATCCCTTGGCTTCAGCTCCCATGGGATGGGAATGCTGTGACTTTCTAGGGGCAACCCCTTTAATCTGTTGCCACAGGCTGCTTTAGCCTTCTCAGGGCTGGGTCAGGCACCAGTTCTATGTTCCCCCAACTGTTGAGAACCCACAAACTCTCCTCTAATTTTCCTACTAGCTTGGGGTTAAGAAATCGCATTCAACATGCCACCCCTTGAAGCAGGGTCTGACTTAAAGCAGAGCTCCCTCCAAATAAATGCTCTTCCAAAATGTATTCTGCATCTCATCACTCAATCCTGTTGTATTCTCATCATGGCATTACTAGTTCTCGACCACCTCCTTTAACTGTTCTGCATGATGCTCCATCTCCCATCTCACTTTGGTGTCTGGTAACTAGAATATCCCACTTACTCAAACCCCACAATTTAGGAGCATGTTACACCAGAAAGAATTAAAACAAATGAATTAAGCAGCCAATTCAAAAAGTTGGCAAAGATCAACTAAATAATTGTAAGGAAATTTAACAAAAAGGTGTTAATGAATTAGAAAATAAAAATGGTAGAATTTATTTATTCAAGATAGATGAATTCAAGTAGTTTATGTGGGGAAAACACCATAAAATTGATAAATCACTGGGAGACTGCTCAAATGTACTGCATTAGAAACAAAAAAGAGAAAATACTACAGATCCAAAAGAAATTAAATAAAAAAGAAACATTTAGCAAAAAATTTTAGTGAATGTAAATTTCAAAATGTAATGATAAAAATTGACGCTATAAGAGATGGAAAACCTAAATAGACTGAAAACAATGGATGACATTGGGAAAGTTATAAAAATGCAACCTCTCCACAAAAGCACCAGATCCAGATGGTCTCAAAGGTAAATTCTTTCAAAAGTTCAAGTAACAGATGATTCTGATACTATTTAAACCCTTCCAGAACCTAGAGAAATAAGGATGTCTTCCAAATTCTTTTTATAAAACCAGCATAAAACCAGCATACCAAAAATTGTCAAAGTTAGCACAGAAACAGAAAACTTTAGACCAATCTCATAACCACCATAAGAAACAATTTAAATAAAATGATGGCAGAAATTTCCAGAGCATATTAAAAAAATAAAATACCACATTCAAGTGGGATTCTTCCCCCAATTCAAAGGCCTTTCAGAATTATAACATCTATTAATGTAATGCATTATATTAATGTATCAAAGGGGAAAACACCAGAAGATCAACTCAATAGATGCCAAAAGGGAATTTTAACTGAATTCAATATTCACTACTCATTTAAAACAAAGCAACTAACTAACCTGACATAATGGGAATAGATGGTGCACTTCCCAGTATCCTCCAGTCCTCCCCCATCATGGATATCCAAGGGTTTGGGTTGAATTGCCGCCAACCCCTGCCTTAAGGGGGGCTTCTGACAGCCCCAAGTCGGTTAGTATAATACCACTGCCACAGTGAATAGCTAAGGATGGACAGTGGCTCAGCAAGATATTTTCTTGACCAGTGATTGGTTCAGATATGAATAAAGAGTCCTGGGATGTTCCAATCAGAGTAACCATGAGGACTTTTTAATTTTTTCCTCCAAAGCTTTGAGAAAGAGAAGTTTTCATCTCTTCTGGGTTATATGGTGTGTAAATGTCAGGTCTGGAACAGGGCAGCTCTTTTTTTTCTAAGAGGAAAGCCAACTAGACAACAGAGCTGGCATGCAGGAGAGGACAGAGTTCAGAGAGTCACAGAGTTGAAAGCAGAGCCCTGGCTGAGCTGTGCCTGAAGCTTAACTACCATTGGGCTATTTTTACACAAGCCCAATGATAGTTAAGCCCGATTTATTTTTATACAATAAATTCTCTTTATTATGTAAGCCAATTTGAGTTGGTTTTCTATTACTTGCAACTGAAAAACACTCTGATTCAGACTGATATTTTCTTAGCATAATTTTAAAAGGTTAGCTCAAATCAAAACAATGGTGAAAGACTAGAAGCATTCTTATTAAATTCAGGGCATACAAGATGAGAACAGCACCTGCAAAGGATGGCCTGGGAAAAATCCTGGTTTTCTGGACTATGAGGTCACAGAGTGGTAGAATAAAGGGGAGAATGAAAGGGCCTGATGGCCCCAGAGACTCTGAAACGAAGAGATCAGAGAAGACAGATCCTTAAGGTGATTCACTCAAAATCAGCTCAAGGGTCAGGGGACCCAGCTACTTTCCCTTAGACCAGTGGTTCTCAACTCTGGGTGATTTTCCCTCCCAGGGGAAGGGGACATTCGGGAATGTCTGTAGACATTTATGGTTGTCACAACGTGGGGGAAGTGTTATTGGCACCGAGTTGGTAGATGCCAGGGATACTCCTAAACATTCTCCAGTGTGCAGGGCAGCCCCCCACAATAAGGAATCATCTGGCCCAAGATGTCAGTAGTGCTGAGGTTGGGAAACCTTGCTGTATCCTCTCAGTTTTCCTGGTTTATGTCCATAGTTCCTTCCATTGCCTCGTGGGTCACCTTACTGTGTAGTTGACATTGTTCTCATGGCACAAGCCAATGAGATTAGACGAGAGACAAAAATGTTGAAAGCAGGAGGCCAAGTGTCATGATTCACAAATGATGTGACTGTATACTTGCTGATTCTAAGCGAGCCAATTGAAAAACTATTTAAAAAAATAGGATAATTCAGTAAAGTGGTGGATTCCAACATTAATATTCAGGACTAATAGTTTTGCTGTATGCTAAAAATAGCCAGTTAGAAAATATTACAGAAAACATTGAGAAACATACATTTGGACATAAATTTAGCCTGAGAAGATCATTACCTCTATGAAGAAGACTTTTAACTTCTGTTGAGAGACATACAGAAGGCTGCTTCAAATGAGAAGCTGGACCTTGCTGTTGGATAGTAATATTCAACCTCATAGAGATGAGTATGGTCTCAAAATTAACTGATAAATTACAGTTAAAATTTCACAGTTTTTTTGTATCTGACTAAATAAAACCAAAGTTTATCTGGACAAATCTTATAAAAATAACTGGGAAAATTCTGATGGAAAAACTGTACTGACATGGATCCAGCCTGATCAGGTACTAAAAAATCTAAAACTCAGCATTAAAGCAGTTTGATACTGGAGGAGAAGTATGCAGGTGGATGAAAACAATAGAGAATCCAGAAATAAACCCAAGTACATGGAAGAATTTCATTTGCAGTAAAGGTAGAATTTCACGGGAAAATTCTCTACCCATCTGGAAAAAAGAAATCTTTGTCAGCCCTCATATTGGAAATTTATATTTCAAACAAAGGATTCACTTTCAGAAAATAGAAATAACTCATACAAATCAATAAGAAAAGAGACAATCAATAGAAAGATGAATACAACACTGGAACAGCCACCTCACAAATGAGGCTATCCAAATGGTCAATAAGCATTGGAAAAGGAGCTTGACCTTGTTAGTCAGGGAAATACAAATTAAAACCTTTACACATCCACCAGAATGGCTAAAACTTAAGAGACTGACAATACAAAGTGTTGCGAAAGATGTGTAGCAACTGAAGCTCTTCTACTCTGGTGGGAGTGTAAATTTGTAGAACTACTTGGAACACGAAATTTAAACAAAATGCACTCACTGTGACACAGAAAATCCACCCCTAGATGTAGAGCCAACTTAACTCAAATGTCTGTCAACAGTGGGAAGGATAAATTAATTTTGTTGTATTCAGGCAATGGAATATACAGTAATAGAAATGAATGAACTCTAGCTACACAAGACAAGCATAATGTTGAGCAAAAGAAGACATCCTGAATGACTGCATTTACAGAACGTCAAAGCACCAATCTATGGTGATAGATGTCAGGTTACCTTTGGAGAAAAGGAGGGTTGTGCCTGGGAAGAAGTACGGGGTGGAAGGCCTGTGGGGTTGCTGGCAATGTTCTATTTCCTGATGTGAGTATGTTCCCTTTGTGAAAATTCGTTATATATTAGGGTGCTTTTCTGTATGGATGCTATTCATCAATAAAAAGGTTAAAAAGAAATGCAGGAACATAAAGCTATAGTAAACAAGCTAATGAAAGATTCTGTACCATGTTGAAGGCCATTTCCACAGTGTCCATGACTCCTCGTCTCCCCATCTGTACACAGAATGAATAATGCGGACCTCAAATAGTTTTTATGAAAATTAAATGAGACAATGGATATGGAAATGTTTTGTAATCTGTGAAGGTTGTTGTTATAATTTTTAGCATTACCCTACAGTCCAGCTGCTGAGAAGGGCACACATAGAATTATGACTAGCGCTGCCTGGTGCCTGCATGCCCTCTTGTTAGTTGCTTTATGGAGAATTGTCCCTTTATCATTTAGATCTGCCCTGGCTTTTCTCTCTTCACCACCTCCACCGCCCCACTCCCAAGATTAATTCTTCCCTTAAACAATGGGAGATGGATGGCCTTCGTGTTCCTTCAGCTGATTAAAATCATTTCCTCTCTGTTGAGAGTCCATTCATGTGGAACCGGTGCTTCTGAATGCCAGCCTTAGAATCTAGCCACACGTGCTGGAATTGCAGCTTGTGATGTCTAAACATTCCTGTTCCTTCCTGGCAGCATTTCAGAGACTCCACAGTGCCCCTACCAGAGCCCTGAATGCTCCATATCTGGGCACAGGTGGTGGATCACCAGCCGAGCTCCTGTGAATGCTGCTGAATGCTGTGGATATAGCTGCATCCACACGTCCTGCTGACTACAGTGGGCATTAATAAACAGTCACTGTGCCAACAGCTACCATTTATTATGTGCATCATCTCACTGGGTCCTCATGACAGGCTGGTGGCAGTAAATAACACAATCCCCATCCTACAGGTGTGGAAACTGAACTGAGGTTTCAGAGATGGGAAGTGACTAAACCAAAGTCAGAGTCACAAATTGCAGAGATAGGATTTGAACCTAAGTTTGTTTGACTCCAGAGCCCATGCTGGTTCATTTGTTTAATAAATATTTATTAAGTGACTGCCATGTGCCAGGCACTTGTATACATCAATGAAAAACCTTCCTGCCCTCGTGACCTTACTTTCTATCAGAGGAGATCGACAACAGATAAACATAATAAATGAATATGCCATGTAGTATGCTAGGATGACAGGTGCTTTGGGAAAAAGGGAAGTTGATCAGTGTAAGGAGGTATCAGGAGTGCCCAGAGGTTGCAGGGCTGGGAGTGTCCTGGCTTGCAGGGGAAGGTGGTCCGGGGAGACTTGTGTGAAAAGGTGACATTTGAACCAAGTCTTGAGGAAGGCAAGAGAGTCAGCCACGTGCATGACTGGGGGAGGAGTGAGCCAGGCTGAAGGAAAACCCCGCACATAGTCCCTACATGGGCGAGGCCTGGCGTGTCTGGGGAGCAGCGAGGAGGCCAGTGTAGGGAGGGTCAGTGGTCAGAGCGAGGTCAGAGCGGTGCCTGAGGGCCAGGGCCTGTACACCTCACAGACCATTGTAAAGACCTCAGCTTTTTCTCTCTGAGTGAAATGGGGTCCTAGGAGGGTGGGAGCAGGGCACACACTGCCTGACTCACGTGCTGAATGCTGGGTTGAGAAGACTATGGAGCAGCAAGGGTAGAGGCAGGGGTACCTGCGTGGGGCGGGAGGGGGAAGAGGTGGCGGGGACTGCAGGGCTGGCGAGGAGAGGTTAGAAATGGCTGGTTCTGGATGTATTTCCCAGACAGAGCCCCTGGGATTGCTGGGGGAGTGTGGGGTATAAGAGAAACAGGAGAGACCAGGATGACTGCAGGTGATTGGACTGGGCACATGGAAGGCTGGCGCCGCCGTCGGTGGAGATGGGGAGGGGCGTGGCAGGGGCAGGTCTGGGAAGTGGGTGGCAGGAGCCAGTTTGGAATCTGCAGGGGGTGAGAGGACTCTCAGGCCTCTGAGTAGAGATGTTAGGGAGGCAGTTGGACGCAGGAATCTAGAATCTGGGAGAAGTCTGGCGTGAAGTGTCATTTGTATTCAGGTTTTCTCCGTAGACAAAAGGGGGAGCAGCAAATTAAGGTGCTGCCAGGGATCCTGAGGGAACCTGGCACTGTCCCTCGAGGAGAGCCTGAGAGTCCCGACCAGCCCTGAGCCGCGTCTGAGACAGTCACCCCAAACCTGGCTGGGGCCCGGGGAGTGATCACCGGGTGCCTGTTACCACTGCAGGTGCCAGGCCTGCTCTGGAGTCCCACATCTCTGATGGCTGCGGCAAGTGTCTTGGACACTGCTCTTCTTGTCGTCAGCCTGCTGTCACTGTGATCCTGTTTCTGTTCAACTCCCAGTCCTGGCTTTGGGACCCAACTGTGGCTGCAGCCTGCCTCCTTGAGTTCCTGCACTGGGTCTCTTGGTCACCTCTTGTGCCTCTGGGAGAGGCACTCCTGACATCCAGCTTGGCTGTCACTTGACCCAATTGCAGTTGGACCAAGGAGAAAGGTGCTTCCTCCCCAGCCCCACCCCCTGGGATGGCTTGAGCCAGCCTGGCCAGCTCAGAGGCAGGTGCTGGGGTGGGAGAGTCCAGTCCATGAAGGCCTAGGTCAGCCAGCCTGGCCCTGCCAGAGATGGTCAGGACACTGTACATGGCCAGTGGGACTCGAGAGAGACTGATAGGCATCTGGTATCCCACTCTCCCTGGCAGGGAGAAAGGGATGAAGTTACTCCATGTTCAGAGTGGCTTAGGGTCAGGGTGGGTGGAGGCCGGAGGGGCTGGGGGGAATTACAAATGGTGACCAAGCCTGGAGGAGAAGCATGTCCAGAATAGTGTCCATGGAAGTGGTCTGAAGGGTCCTCTGTGACCAGGGCATCTCTGGGAACATTGGGGTACTTGTCTAGAGGAACGAGACAGGACCATGCACTGAAGCCTGTGGGCTCTGGTCACAGCCGGGGTCTGCAGTCCTCTGTCAGATGGGCTGTTTGTCTTACTTTAATTGCAAGCATAAACAAATATCTATGGAAGCTATAAGATGGGAGATAATAAGGGGACAGAGTAGGGTTGTCACTGATCCTCCTGCCCTCTGGCATGTGGGGTGTGGGACAAGGACTTCTGGGTTTTTGAAATGTTTATACCTGTCCTCTCCCCTACAAGGAATGGGCCTCACAAGATTGTGCACATTCTCTTCCAGGACCCGTGGGGGCAGAAGCAGATTTTGGGAGTCAAATGGGCAGACACAATGTTCTGTCCATGACCAGGGTCAGGGCTCAATTGTGCCCCAGGTCAGATGTCAATCAAAAGTCAGGAATGGGAAGAGGGTCTGAGCCCAGTCAATGAGTGGCCAAGCTGGGGACAGGTTAGGGCTTCATCAGGGTCAGGAGTGAGACTCATCTACTTCTGGGGGACACTTGTCCTGTGTGTAGCTAAGAGGTCTGCTCCCAGATCAGCCAGTCTCCTGCCTCCTCACATCCCGACTTGAGAGCAAGTGACCCCCCCCTGCTCGGCCCTTCTTCAGCAGACTTCAGCCTCCTGGAGGAAAGCTGGTCTCTAGCTTGAAATTAACCTGCTTCTGGGTCCTTTCCAGTCCCATGTGGCCAGCACTGTGTCGGGCACTTTCACATGTGAGCCCTCTAGATCTTGGCAACAACTGCGTGGGGGGGTAAAGATTATCATCCCCATTTTATGTGCAAGGAAAAAGGAGGCTCAGCTCTTTTTTGTATCCAGGGGTCTATATATTCCTCCTGGTTTGGGGTCATTTTTACCCCTTTTGCTTCTGGATCATACCCAATCTGATTAAGGCTCCCCAAAGGACAGAGAAACAAGCCTGTGTGATGAGGAGCCATTTCTTCTTTTACCTGCGTGCTCAGAGGCAGGGGTCTCTACTCAGCCAAAGCCGGCCTCAAAGCCCTCTACCCAAAGGGATTCCGTATTGAGAAAAGTCATGGCAGAGCAGGTTTTCTGCCCCTGCCAGGAAGACCTCAGGCAGCTCCCTCCAGGGAAGCTTGGAAAGAGGGGTAGGGAGCAGGCTTTCTGGGTCTCCAGGGGGGAGGGGCAACCTTTGCTCAAAGCAGCCAGATCAGGGGCCGAGGGTCAGTTCAGGCTCATGCCTAGGGTCCAATGTACCCATCTCTGCAGAGTAAACAAGGGACGGCCCCTCTTCCTGCTCTACCCTCTCCCTTTCATCATCACCATGCCCTGTGGCTGGGGAGGGGTCGTGGGCTGCATGCTCCATGACCCAAGCAAGGGTGGATGTGAGAGGCAATTATACCCGTTTGTAGTACAAATTGGACAGTAGGAGGGTGTTGCTCTCAGGGAATCCTCATTGCTGTCCCCTCCCTCAACGTGGCCTCCTTTTGTCTCCCAAGTTTCCACGCCCCTCTCCTTTCTGAAACCCATGCCTCCTTTTTTCACCTAGAGACCCCCACCTTGCTGTGCTGAACCCACTTGCCCGTGGGAAGGAGAAGGGGGGGAGCTAGGCCTTTCATGCCTCTGCAGAGTCCCTCGCTACTCCCTTTACTACTGACTAGCAGCTCCTGTCAGGGCCTGACAAATGAATGTGGGCACCTCAGGTGACAGAGATGGATGGGGCTCCCTGTGCACAGGCCCCGCACACACTGCCGGTCTATGTATTGCTCCCCTTGGGATCAGGCTAATCAGATGGCCGTTTATGGAGCCATTACTCAGTCATTTAGTTATGCTGGGAGCGGGAATGTGAGGTTTCACCAATAAGACAATTAGGGCCCTTCCCTACTGCCTGCCATGGGGGAGGAGGGTGTGCAGTGGACAGATGAGTCCCATTAGGTGGTGATGATGGTGACATCCCATTGGTTCCAATCAGATTGGAGGTGCACCTGTTCTTCCCCAGGGCAGGGCCTGGGCTGACACCACTCACAGCCAGCCCTGCTGTGGTTAGACAAGAAGGCAGACCTCACGTGTGGTCCATTTGGGCTTTCTGAGCACTGGTGCACCAGCCACAAAGAAAGAGAACCTGGATGCTCTCTTGGCAGCCTGCTGCCTTTGTTTTAAACTAGAGATCTGAGTAAGGCACAGCGCTTGGTATGCGGACGATTCCCTGGGAAGAGATTCTTTTACATTTGTGTAGTAATATATTCTCCATCCCGGGGCCTGTTATTGTACAATAAAACAAGAAGGCTGGGAATCAATACAGAAATGTGAAAAAATGCTCTGAATCATTTTCATAACCAGCAAATGTGGTTTTCAGTGGAGAAACATTTTCTTTTCTATTCTGAAATGGTGGGAGCAATTTTCAGGCCTGGGCACTGGGACTGAAGCTCTTTGCTGCTCTGTAAATATTACCCAGAGGAGAGGCCACAACGCATGGTGCTGTGATGAAGGGAACTTGGCTGTAATAATCATAGTACACACTTTGCAAGCATCTATCACATGCTGGCTCTGTGCTGGACACTTTCATATTTGAAAGGTAATCTGTTTGGACAAATCCAAATAGGATTTATCTGTTCCAGCCCCCTCATCATGTAGGAATTCCCTCTGCAGCATCCCCAACAGATGGACCTAGAGGCTTTCTTTAAACACTTGCAGTGAGAACAGCTCCCTAACTCTAAAAGCTTGTGCTATTTTCTCTTAATAGCTCTAAGTATTAAAAAATGCTTGTGACTTCTGGTCTCAGTGTCAGAGTGAGCACATGCTGAAGTCTCCTTGCTCTGCTTCAGTCACACGCAAATAATACAAATACAGATGCCGTGCAAGCGCAAGTATAATTTTATTGTGTTTTTGAGAGGACCAGTCACATTAAAGAATGAAAGAATAATTTACATAACTAAAAATGAAATGGAGATATTGGTGTGCGGGGGCTGAAACGGTGAGATCCTCAGTCTACTGAGACCGTGGGCCAGGAATTCACTTGCAAAGAAACGAGGAAATGTGACCTCTAGTCAAAGAAAAACCCAGTCAATAGAAACTTACCCTGAGATGGCCCAGATCTTAGATTTAGCTAGGCACAGCCTTTAAAGCAGCTTTGTAAATATATTCAAAGGCCTAAAGGAAATACATCTCTTAATGAATGAACAGATAGAGCATCTCAGCAGAGATATGGAAACTAAAAAGAACCAAGTGCCCATCAATACATGAGTGGATTAAGAAAATGTGGTATATGTATACCATGGAGTACTACTCGACCACAAAAAATAATGGAGAACTAACACCTCTTGTATTATCCTGGATGGAGGTGGAGCCCATTCTTCTAAGCGAAGTATCTCAAGAATGGAAAAACAAGCACCATATGCACTCACCATCAAATTGATACTAATTGATCAACTTTTATGCGCACATATGGAAGTAACATACTAATTGATCAACTTTTATGTGCACCTATGGAACTAGCATTCATCGGGTGTCAGGCAGGTGGGAGGGGATGGAGAGGATGGGTAAAACCAGACCTAAGGGGTGCAGAGTGTACTATCTAGGCGATGGGCAAACTTGTAGCTCTGACTCGAGCAGAGTAAAGGCAGTACATGTAACCTAAACGTCTGTACCCCCATAATACTCTGAAATAAATAAAGAAAGAAAAAAAAGAAAAAGAACCAAATGGAAATTCTAGAATTGAAAATTATAATCATTGAAATTAAAAAATGCACTGGATGGGCTTGACAACAGGTAAGAGGGGACAGAAGAATGAATGAGTGAATTTGAAGACAGATCACTAGCAATGATCCAATCGAGGGAGAGCAGGCAAGAAAAAGATTGAAGGGACATGAACAGAGCCTCAGGAATTCATGGGACAGTACCAAATAGTCTAACGCACGTGTAGTAGAAGTCCCGGATGGAGAATTGAAGCATTACATAAATGTGTATAGGTGATCACAATATAACATATATATATAGAATACAGGTCAGAATAATGAATGACAATAGATCAGAAATAAATATTTAAAGAAATAAATAATTGAAAACTCCCAAAATTTAATAAGATAAATAAATATAGACTTCCAGTTCCAAAAGTTCAGAGAATCTCAAGAATTTATACCTACCAATATCATAGTCAAATTGCTAAAAACAAAATATAGAGAAAATCTTGAAAGGAGCCAGAGAGAAAAGGCAAATTATATATAAGATAACGATGATAAGAATTACCACTGACTTCTTAGCAACGGTGGAGGCCAAAAGACAAAGGAATAACATCTTTGAAGTGATTAACGAAGGGAAAAAACCCTGTTAATCAGACAATTTTACTGTCTCTACTCAGTAAAAACATCCTTCAAAAATCAAGGTGAAATAGAGTCACTTTCAGACAAGTGAAAGCGGAGGGAATGTGCTGGCAGCAGACCTGCACAGCAAGAGCTGCCAAAGGATGTTCTCCAGGCTGAAAAGAAATGGTGACTGGTGGAAACTTGCATCCCCGGCAAGGAAAGACTACAACTATGTTTTTCTCTCATAATTTTTAAAAAAGACAATTGACTGTTTAAACCCCAAATTATTATAAGCTATGATTTAAAACATATGTAAAAGCAAAAGATATGACAACAATAGCAGAAAGAATGGAGAGTGTTAGTATAATAATATAATTACACTGTTATAAGGTTATTATATTTGCAAAGTGAGAAATAGGAAAGGGAACTATGAAGGATCATGTGGGAAGTGTATAGAATTGACTAAGGATGCATATTATAAGCTTTAGAGTACACTAAGACACATAATAAAAAGAGCTAGAGCTAAAAATCCAATAGAGAAGAGCAAATAAAATATTAAGAAATATTTGATTAACCTGAAAGAAGGCAGTGAAGAAGCAACTGAAGAAGAAAGAAGAAACAGGACAAATGAAAACCAGATGGTAGACTTAAATCCAATGATATCAACAATTACATTAAATGTAAATAGACTAAAGGGCAAGGTTGTAGGATATAAAATCAACTTTTAAAAAATCCACTGTATTTTTCCACACTGGCACAAAAACCTGGAAAATGAAATTTTAAAAATACCATTTCAGTAGAGTCAATAAAGATAAAGTATGTAGGAATACATTTAGCAAAAGATGAGCAAGGCCTGAACAATGCTGAGTTTAAAGATGATTTAAATAAATGGAGAGATATACCATGTTTGTAGATAGGAAAATCCAATTTTATTAAGGTGTTCATTCTCTCCAGATTTATCTGTAGGTTCAATGCAATCTTAAGCATCATCCCAGGAGGTTTTTTTTTTTTCGGTAGAAACTGAAAAGCTGATTTTAAAATGTGCGTGGAAATGTAAAAGATCTGTCTAGACTAGCTAAAACAATTTTGAAAAAGAAGTACAGTCATGCATTGCTTAACAGCAGGGATACTGTCTGAGAAATGCATCATTTCAATTCATTGACAATTTCATTGTTGTGTGAACATCCTAGTGTGTACTTATACAAACCTAGATGGTACAGCCTTCTACATACCTAGGCTGTATTGTATAACCTATTGCTCCTGGGCTACAAACCTGTGACTACTGAATACTGTAGGCAATTGTAACACAATGGTATTTGTGTACCTAAACATATCTAAACATAGAGAAGGTACAGTAAAAACATAGTATAAAGATTGAAAATGGTATACCTTTATAGGGCACTTACTATGCAGTTTCAGGACTGGAAATTGCTCTGAGCGAGTCATCGAGTGGGTGGTGAGTGAACGTGAAGGCCTGGGACATTACTGTACACTACTGTAGACTTTATGAACACTGTACACTTAGGCTACTCTAAATGCATAAAAAATATTTTTTTTTCTTAAATAATAAATTAACCTTAGCTTACTGTAACTTTTTTCCTCATAAACTTTAAATTTTTTAACTCTTTGTCTCTTTTGTATGAACACTTAGCTTAAAACACAAATACATTGTACAACTGTACAAAAATGTTTCCTTTATGTCCTTATTCTATAAGCTTTTTTCTATTTTTAAAAATTTCTATTTTTATTTTTTACTTTTTAAACTTTTTTGGTTAAAAACTAAGACACAAACACACGTATTAGCCTAGGCCTACACAGGGTCAGGATCAACAATATCACTGTCTTCCTCCCCCTCATCTTGTGCCACTAGAAGGTCTTCAGGGGCAGTAACACACATGGAGCTGTCAACTCCTACGATAACAATGCCTTCTTCTGGAATACCCCCTGAAGGGCCTGCCTAAGACCACTCTACAGTTAAATTATTTTTTTATAGGTGGAAGTAGTGTATTCTAAAATAACAATAAAAAGTATAGTATAGTATATAAACCAGTAACAGTTGTTTATTATCATTATCAAGTATTATGTGCTGTACATGATGGTATGTGCTAGACTTTTATGTGCCTGTCAGCACAGTAGATTTGTTTATACCAGCACCACCACAAACGTGAGTAAATGTGTTGCAATATGTTATGATAGCTATGATATCAGTAGGCGATAGTAATTTTTCAGTTCCATTATACTCTTATGGGATCACTGTTGTATTTGTGGTCTGACGTTGACTGAAACATCATTGTGCGGTGCATGACTGTACAAAGTTGAAGAACTTATGCTCTCTGTCTTCTAAATCTACTAGCTGCAAAAATCAAGGCAGTGTAGTCTTGGTGTAAAGGAAGACATAAAGATCAATTGGATAGAATAGAGAGTTCAGATCACATACATACCCACATCCATATGGCCAACTGATTTCCAACAAGGGCTCCAGGATAATCCAGTGGGGGAAAACAAAGCCTTTTCAACAAATGGTTCTGAAATAACTAGGTATTTATACAGAGAAAAAAAAATCTCAACCCCCTACCTCACACCATAAAGAAAAATTAATTCAAAATGGATTAGAGCCCTCAACATAAAAGCTAAAACTATAAAACTTTTAACAGAAAACATAAGAGAAAAATTTCATGACATTAAATTTCTTAGAAAGGATATGAAAAGTGTGAACCACCAAACGGGAAAAAAAACCCAGTAAACTGGACTTCCTATAAAGTAAAACCCTCTGTTCTTCTAAATACATCATTAATAAACGTGACAAAGGGCTTGTATCTGGAATATATAAAGAACACTCACAACTCAATAATAATAAGACAAACAATACAATTTTTTTAAATGAGCAAATGCAAATAAGAGCATATCCAAACCAGCCTTAATCATCTAATCACACCCAGGGCGACAAAAAGCAGGATGCATATTAAGGGGCAGGGGGCTGGGAGTCAGGAGCCCTGCTTTCATCTCCAGCCTGGCTGCTGACTCGCTATGTGACTCTAGGGAAGCCCGTTTCATACTCTGTGCCCTGGTTACCACATCCATAAAAATGGGGATAACAGTATTATTGCCCTTTAAGCATTTTGTGAGGCCCAAGTTAAATAGATTATCCAAGGGAATCCTGGAGAGTACCAGGAGTTCTGTAGATGGAAGGCATATTGGTGTCATTTTTGACTCCTTGGAGATTGTAGATGGTTGTTACAATAGAGACACCCAATTGGAATTATCAGATATAATGACCTGGTTATCTGACTACCTGACAGTTTACCAGCCACGCTTGCATATGCTTACAGACACAAACACGTACCGTGAAACACATGGGCATTATAGTCACACTTACGTTTATCATGCAAACACACAGATATGTGTATCCATAACTTGCTCCTTGGGCACATGGAGATCCACATGCATACATGTGTGCACACACAGAAAGACACAGGTGCATGTGCACACACGGTTCACGTGGGCACATATATTCATAGGCCTTCACTCTCCCAGAGCCCACATTCAGTGAGCACACAGATACACACAGAGGTGCTCAGTTGTCACACACTTGTGACATGCAGAGGCACACGGAGGGAGAGGCACACACTCAAACATGAGGAACCGGTGTGCAAAGAGGTTCCACCTGGAGAAGGCAGGGGAGCGAGGAAGGGTGTGTCCTGCCGTGGGTGGGCAGGGGCAGAGTTCCCTGGAAGAGGGACTGGAGGGCAGGCTGAGGCAGCACCGGAGGCAGAGCCAGGAGCTGGCAGAGCCAGGAGCTGGCAGAGCCGGGGAAGCCAGCGCAGGTGTTGCCCATCTCAGAGAGTGGGGTCTGAGGAATTCCCAGGGTGGGCAGGCCTTGGCTGTGGGTCCCGGGGACAGAACCAAAGGCTTCTGTGCACTTCTGCTTATAGAGCCTCCACCAGCCACTCCCAGAAAGTGGGGGTGGGCAGAAGACGGCTAGAGCCTGGGGCTGGGAGGCCAGGGCTGGGCCTCGCCGGCTGCCACTGAAAAGAAACACTCAGTTATAGGATCTGTGTGAGAATTTACCAGTGGGTACATCTCCTGGGTGCAGACTGGTTAAGGGAGATCATCCTTTATCAATTCACCTTTAAAGCAAAAATGACCTCCAAACCAATGCTAATTTTCCAATCACATGCTGGGACAGAAAGGAGCAGCGAGTGTAGACAAGAGCACTGCAGCAGGAGTCAGAAGCCAGTGTAGGGGTGTGAGGGAGGGCTCGGGCTGAGATGAGCAGCATCTTGGAGCCAGAAGGTCCAATTCAGACACTTGACAGAAGGGGAGACTGAAGTCCAAAGCTGGGGTGAGACCAGCTCTTTTGGTCACAGTGGCTCTGTCCATCCAAGAGAATCTGAGAGGAAGGCCAGGGCATCTCATGGTCTCATGGTCAAGGCTGGACCCAGACCTCTTCCTGAGCTCCTGCAGAATCACCCTCCTGGTCCCCTCTCGTAAGGGCCATTCCCTGAAAAGGCTCCGCGGCTGAGATGGAGCCTGGGTCCATTAGCATTCAGCTCACTGCCAGGCAGGAAGGAGAACAAAATCAGGGCAGCAGGAAGAAAAACATGTTTCTTAACAGGACAGGGAGAAAAGGGCTAAGAATGAGGGGGAGGAAGAGGGGGATGCAGGTGTTGCTCCCAGCTGTTTGCCTGCGGGCAAAGCAGCGAATTGCAACTAACAATAATAAGGCCACTGATGGAGAGGCCACTCTGCGCCAGCCCCTTTGCATCCATGAGCTCACTTCATCCTCAGAATGACCCAATGGACTGATTGTATTGTCCCTGTTTTATAGATGGGACACTGGGGGCTCAGAGAGGTTAGATAACTAGCTCAAGTTTACCCAGTTAGTGAGAGGCAGGGCCAGTGATTTGAACCCAGGTGTATGTAAGATTCTTAGTAGAGCAAAGTCCATCTGACACAGAACAGCCAGAAATCTGCCAGGGGAAGTTCCTTGAGAAGCAAATCTAACTGGATTCTATCAACCCTGGTGAGATATTGCCACACGGGGCGTCTCCACTCAGAGGCTGCCCTGAGCCTGGGATAGGTGAGGGACAGTGAGACCCAGAGATCCAGAACGGCGCTGGCTGTGAGCTGGGCGGAGAGACCTGCATGGCACAAGCTTATTACATGGTGGGTCAGAAGCAAGGGACTCAGGGGAGTCAAAAGGTCATAGTACACAGAGCAGGAGGCAGGGACAGGCTAATGGGGAGTTCCTTCAATTCGACACTACAGAGCAGTCCTGAGAACCCACCTTTGCTGGATTCTTCATATGCCTCTTATCTAACCCTCTCCCTAATCTTGTACCAACACCCCACAAGGGAGCTGTTTTCATCCCCATTCTACAGATAAGGAAACTGAGGTTTGGAGAAGTTAAATTCTTTTGTCCTTAGTAAGCCAGAGTCCAGATTCTCACGGTCCAGTCCTGTGTGCCTTCCCCAGCTGCCCATGGCAGGCTGTTTTATGCCCAAGAGCCTTCATTTATGGGCTTCCCTGGGCCTATGATAGCCAAGTCCTGTCAGCCTTGACATATTTTCATGGGGTTTCCTCTGTGTTGGTCTTGGGGTTTTCCAAGTTTCTCATTCCCCAGTCAGGGGAAAGTAGTGCTTCTCAATCCCAGGCCCGGGGAAGGTGGTGCATTGGCAAGAGGACTAGAAACTTGGGATCTGGCTCCAGCTTTACCTCAATCCAGCTGTGTGGCCTTGGGAAGACATTTCTCAACTCTGCTCAAGGTCGCATCTGTACAGTCAGGGTTTGGCCTGGGAGACCTCTTGAGCATCTCTTACCCTGGACCAGGAGTCAGCAAACTTGTTCAGTAAAGGACCAGACAGCAAATACTTTATGTTTTGCAGGCCGCATGGTCTCTGTTACAACAACTCAATTCTGCCGTTGTAGTGCGAAAGCAGCCATAGACAAGAAGTAAACAAATGGGCATGGCTGTGTCTCAATAAAACTTCATTTACAAAAACAAGGGACAGTCTGGATTTTGCCCATGGACCACAGTTTGTGGCCCTTTGCCCTGGATAATCTCAGATTTCTGGATGCTGGAGACACAGATATATGTCACAGTCTAATAGGGGAGGCATGCTTGTGAACCAAAAATTACAGCGCAGTGTGAAAAGTAGAAAAAGTATAAAAAGTTTAAAGAGTGCACAAGGTACAGCAGGAATCCAGAAGGGGATCTGGGGGACTTTGATGGTCAGGCCAAGTGTCAGTGGGTGACACCTGAGCTGGGTTTTGGCAGATGAGGGGAAGGGTACTCCAGGCAGATGGACCAGCAATGAGCAAACACCTAGAGACATGATAGTATGTGGTGTCTTGGCAAAAGTTGTGGGATTTGATGGCTGAAACATGAGGCAGAAATGACATCAAGGAGGATCTTAATTGCTGTGCTAAGGAGCAGGAACTTTCAAGCAAATAAATTCTCAGTTATTTAACTCCTCTTCAATGACTAACATTTTTCTTGGAAAGAGTCCACCCCATAACTGCTAATCTCAGTAAGGGGTATTGGATATGCAATTTCTTCTAATTATGTGGAAATACTGGTTGTTTCTTCTCTGTGTGCACTGAGGCCCTGGGGTTAGTGATGGATGTCCAGGCTCTAGGCTGAGGGGCCCAGGAACTGAGCATGGCTGATTTGCATCACAGTAGAGCCCTGGGCTCTGATTTCACACTCACCCTCAGGCCAGAGCGATTCTGCCTGTGTCATCAATACGTTCATCAAGAGATGCTTTGTCTTCCCCTGATCAGCCTAATTGCTCTCCTCATTTGGACAGCCCTGGAGTCATTTAGTAATGAAAATCACCATGCGCTAATATGGCATCAGGAGCTCACCTGCTTGCTGGCATTTGGAGCAGCGTGGAGAGGGGAAAAGGCTCTGCTTGTCATTACAGGTGCAGAGCCTCGCTAAGCTGTTCATGTGCAATTACCATCCAACAGCCTGGAAATTACAGTCCGGTTACAGTGGCTGCTAACAAGGACTAATTGTACCACCACAGAGCTGCCCTGGACACTTAAAACAAATGGCCGCTGTGGGAACTTGGCGATGAGCAGAGAAAATCCCATCTATTCTTGGAACACAGGAAAAAGCTGCTAGGGGTTGGGCTGGGCTCAGCTGCGGGGTCCTGGGCATTAAACCTTGGTTTCCAGTCAGTGTAACCAAACTAGAATTTCATGTAGACATCCATCCACCCATCCATCCACCCATCCTCCATCCATTCTCCATCCATCCATCCTTCCATCCACCCATCCACCCATTCAGGCATTCATCTAATCAACTATTCATCCATCTGTCATGCATCCATCTATCTCTTCATCCATCCAACAAACTCCTACCAACCTCTTGCTTTGTACAAGGTCCATACTTGATGCTGCAAGTCAGGGTTGAGTCAGGAATGATCCTGCATAAAAGAACATGTAATAGGTACTCAATAAATTTTTTGAATGAGTGAAAAAAATAATAAATATTTTCTCAGTGGAGGGGAGAAAATGGTAGCGACTCAATTAAGTGGGAGAGTGAAGAAAGGGTTATACTTGGTGTGAGGGGAGAGAAGATATAAAGAGTTATCCATCACAGGCCACACACCCTGGGTGAAAGAGACGGGAAACTAAAAGGGATGGGCTGTGTGTGTGCCCAGTGTTTGAGGGTGGCAAATTACTTTATCTTTCTGAGTCTCGGTTTTCCTACCCATAAAATGGGGATGAAAATAGTTCCTACCTCGTAAGATTATTATGTGGATTACATAAAATACTGCACATAATGTTCTTAGAACAATGTCTGGTATGTAGTAGGCACTTGGTGAAAGTTAGGATTTACTATAATTATTAGCTACCCTGTGCTGCCTTCCTTGACTCCCCGAGGAGTTTGGCCCCCTGCTATGGGCTCTGCCATCCTGCTGCCCATCCCCCTTGGGCCTTGAAGTTTGAGTGAGAGTCTACCCTGCCTAGAAAGTGAGAAAGACCATCCCAGGAACTAGCAACATGTAGATGCTGGTAACACAAGGGGAGCTTTGGGCTTTGGAGAATGTTAATTCCCCACCTTGTGATTGGAGCTGGGGCGGGGGGTGGGTGTGAGGGGAAAGAAAGCAGGGCAGAGGCCACACCACTCCAGGAAGAGCTGAGAGGTTTGGGATTTTCTATGAGGAAGACGAGGAGCCATTAAAGCATTTTAAGCAAGTGATTTGTATTTTTAAATTATTACTCTGGTGTGGGGAATTGATTGTTGTTAATTGATTGTTGCTCTGTGGGTACTGATTGGGCGTGGAAGACCAATGAGGCATGGTGAGTCAGGGGTGGCATCTGGGTGGGAACCGGTCTAGCGCTTCCCTTTTCCCAGCTGCCTAGAACCCTGGTCTCCAGGCCCCCTGTCCATTTTTTCTGGCCTGTAGTTCAGGGATATGGCAGCAATTTTCATGCTGTAGGTTCCTCTGCCCTGTCAGGATCTGTGCAGGGTCTATAGGTCCCCATGTCCTTCACCCCCACACATACATACTCACAGAACTCTGCTAAGTGGTCACTCTAGCTCTCCTTATATCCCTCCAGAGACAAGGACATCACTTGTTCCTGAGCCAGCCTGCTTCCTCTCTGGCCACCTCTGACAGAAAGTCCTTTATCATATGAAACTTCAACCCATTTGCCCATGCATTCCGATTATTCACCCTCCTTCTACTCTTCAGGGGCTGGGCAGAATAGGTCTCAATGGCAGCCCGTGCACACTGCTTGTCCTGGGGCCAGGACCCAGGCTCAGCTTGTGGTCAGTGGTCAGTGTGGGACCACTCGAGTGCTTGGGGCTACAAATGGACTCAGGGTGGGGCAGTGCCCAGGATGGGTACAGTGGACTGGCTGCCCCAGTGCACCCTGCCTCCTGTACTCATGCTTTGGTGTAGTCCCTTCCACCCGGACTCTGGGTTTGACCATGTGACTTGTTGCAACCAATAGAATGAGTCAGAAGTGATGCTACACTAGCTCAAGACTTGCCTTCATGAAGTCTGGCACCTTCTGCTTTTGCAGTCCTCGAAGCCAGCCTCCACGTAGAGAAGCCTGAGTTAGGTCTCCTCTGGGACACCCCAGCCCCACCCGAGCTCGCCACTGAGTGCAGCCACACGGTGACCTCCACTAAGCCATGTGGAGCAGAACTGCCTGGCTAAGCCCACCTGCCCTCAGAATCAGGAGGAATAAAATGTATTTATTGCTTTATACCATCAAGTATTGGGATGGTTTGTATGCAGCAATAGATAACTGATACTGGATCCTGAGCAAGTACTTCCTGTCCACTCCCAGGTCAAAGTAAAGTCCCAGCTGCAGCCAGCGAATCCGAGTTTTAATCAAGCTTCCGGCACTGACTTCTGCATGGTCCTTGGCATGTCACCACATGTCTTGGACCTCAGTTTCTCCATCTCCAAAGTGAAGATATTTTAAACTCAATAATTTCTTCTCTTCTGACTTTTCTCTGATGAGGCTGGAGGACTCTGGAAGAGGAATGACCTCTCATTCTGAGAAGGGGCCCTTTCTCCAGCTGTGTGTCAAATTGGTGATGTTTCTCACACCCATGGCCTCACTGCCAGCAGCGTGGCCTGGTGACAGTCTTCCTGGCTGACCCCCTTATAATCTCGCACCTCTATACCAGGCTGTGCTAAAGTCAACCCGATGTTCCACGTGGCCCAGGGAAGAGGCTGTGCACTGGGGTGTTGGCTAACTTGGCATGTCAAACCGCAAACCATGCAACATGGGCCCCGTGCCTCTGCTTCTTTGATCCCCATTAGGTCTTGGCAATAAATGATTCACTTAGACAGCGATGGGAACGGCCGTGATGTTTGGAGCATTTCTCCCTTGATCACTTAACAGCCCTCTCCCTATTTTATTACGTTATCGGCAAAAATAAAATCATGATGTTCATGCAAATTATGTTTGTATGATCACGTCTGAAAGAGTCTGTGGATTAGATTTTCTAGCCAATTTCTCTAAATGTGAACTGTTAAACTTTTCCTTTATTGTAGACAGAAGATGCTTTTAGAGGTTCTACTATGTCAACTTTGCAGGCAGCCAGGGGGTGGGAAGGGAGGCAAAACCCATTCCTGCAGGGGATGACTGAGGGGCTGGGGGCTCAAACTGGAGAAGAGGGGGTGAGACCCAGGCTCCACCTGTGCAACTCATCAGGGCCCTCTCTGGGACAAGGGAGCAGGTGCCACTGGGCCTTGCTGGCCAGCACAAATAACTGTCAAGCAGAGGCCAGCATAGTCAAGCAGAACTTTCTAGAAGTCTGAACTGGCCGGAGAGGGAGTGGACAGCCTTAGGAGGGTGTGTGATCCCCAAGAGAAGAGGATGCCAAGATTCAGAGAGGGAAAGCATCTTCCTGAGGTCACCCAGCTGCTCAGTCGGGATGTTGGGATCAACAGCTGGAACTAGAGGCTGATGCTCCTCTGATCATGCGGCGCCCAGAGCCCAGGAAGGGGTCAGAGGTGTGTCCCTTCTAGCCAGCATGTGTCCCTGCCACTGGAAGGCGGTGTGTCGGGCAGGGGGATGGTAAAGACTCCCTTTTCCTCCGACGCCTTTCCTCAGTGGTGGTAGGACACAGGCAAGGCTGCAGTCAGAGTATTTCTTGACTGCCAAGCAAACAGAACCCATCTGATGAGCCTCTTCAATATTTACTCTCCCAATAGACCTGAACAACTCTGAAAAGACAAAATACTGTGTTTCTTAGAACTTCCCTGAATACATATTTATCAGGAAAACCTGAAGAAGCTTAGAAGGGCTTAGACCTATTTATTTATGTATTCAGTCATCTCTGGGGTGTGGGTTATGCTGGCGTGAACAAGAAGAGACAGTAATTAGATTGCTCTTGGACTGATCCCCTGCTCCAGGGATGGGATTAGAGCTGGGCTGACAGAGCTTTGTAGTCTCCCACACTCATGATGCTGGTCCTTCAAGTTTATGCCTCTGGGATCACCGGTTCCCAAACTTGGCTGCATATAGGAATCACTTGGGAAATTTAAAAAAAAAAAAATACGGATGCCTGTATCCTACCCGCAGAGATTCTGATTTAATTTGCCTGGGAGCAGCACTGGGACTTTGAAAAGCTCCCTGGGTGATCCACTATGCAGCAAAGTTTGAGAACTTCCGATTTAGACTGTGAACCTACTGGGGCAAGCTGCACTCATGGGTCATCCTTCCTCCTTCCCTAGTTTTTACCAAAGGTGAGCTGTGCTGGTATAAGGAGAGAACTCCAGGGCTGAGGTTTTGGTTCAGGGCCAGCTTCACAGATGTGGGACCTGGTCAGTCACACAGGGCTGTGCACCTAGAGGATCCCATGCTTGGTTTGATGCTCTGCTGTAGTGATCTTGACATTCTGAATCATTTTTGAACAAAGGACGGGACCTGCCTTGCATTTTCACTTGGTACTGGGCCCCACAAATGATGTAGCCAGTCCTGGGTAGGGGTCCCAGGCTCTAAACCCATCTCTGTCTGGACAACTCACTTGCTGGGTGGATCTTTGTGTCTGGTTCTGCATTTTCCTCTCTATTCAAGAATAAAATCAGTCAGCCCCAAGGACTTTCTAGTACCCCTCTGTCTGTGTCTGCACACACATTCACACAAGGCCACCCAAGAAACAGTCGGGCTGCCTTCAGTCAAACACAGTAATAACCCATAATGACTGGTTGTTTCCAAAATTGCACGTTATTTGAATTTAACCAGGCTCATTTTCCCCTCTCAAACAGATTTGTGCACTTAGAACTGGGCCTACTCTGACATGGGCCATTGTCCTTCCCACTCCCTTCTCCTCTACGTGAAGACAATTCCTGCTTTGCCCATTCAGTTTCCCAGCAACCCCTTCCTGCCTTCTACACAGAGTTCCGCCTTTGCCAGCTCAGACCCTCAGCTGGCTTTTATGATGCAGACTTGGACACTGTGGAAAGGCTGGGGGTTCAAGACGGGAAGGCAGGAGATTTGCATTGGAAAGGAGAGAGCTGGTCCAAGCAGAACAGTAAAAGGGAAGAGAGAGAGCGTGGGAAGGGAAGGTGATGGGGAAATCTTGGACTGGGACTAAAAGTGGGGAAAAGAAAGAGGGATTTGAGGACCAGCAGCAGATATGTGGATATTGAGAGCAGCATATGAAGGAGAAAGAAATTGTAAGATACTTTGCTGTATATTGAGAATGTGCCCTGCCCTCCGCACGTACACACGCGTGTTTTCCCTTTAGAGGTTTCTCAAGAGGTGAGCATAAATTACAGTCGCTTTCAGCTATATTTTTTTCCTGTCAGACTACAGATTCATTGAATTGATCCTGCACTGACCCATTTGGGACCCCAGTTATATTTGGAATACACTGTTAAGCCAGGGTTGTGTAGAAATGACAGGGGGTGTGAGCAGGGAAACCCTTCACCATCTGGTGCATGCATTTCATAGACTCACGAGCTCTCAGATTGGGAATAGATCTTAAAAATTGTCTAAGTTTACCATGCCCCCTGCTTGAACTTGATTTTCTAGAGCACCCCACCAAGTTCATTCTCTGCTTATGTACTACCTATATATAATAAAGGGAATATCATACCTCCAGAGACAGCATATTCCAACTATGTGTAGATCTAGCAGGTAAAATTGTCTGTACACATTCTCAGATGCTATTATTGGTGGTGTAAATGGTTACAGCCTCATTGAACATCAATCTGGTGGGTTCTACCACAATTTAAAATATTCTACTCCTTTGAATCGACAATTCCACTTCTAGGAAATCTGTATTACTCACATTCATACACGAAGACACATGTCCAGGGATGTTTACATTGAAGCATTCCTTGTGATAGTGAAAATTTGAAGCAACTTCAATGTATATCCACAGAAGATTGCCTATAAATCTGTGGTTGATCTGTATTGTGGAATAATTTATATGACTGTACTAATGTGGACAGATTTCCAAGACACATAAAGGGAAAAAGCAAGTTGCAGACAATACATTAGGAAATGAACTCATGTGTATACATATTTAAAAAACAACAACAAAGTTTCACACCTATACATGCATATCAATTAAAGATATGAAATTATATAGAAAAAGAATACATATAAAATTGCTAACAATTAATCATTAGGGAACTGCAAATCAAAACCACAAAAACATAACACTTTATACACATTAGGATGGCTATGATTTAAAAAAAATGGAAAATAACAACTGTTGGTGAGGATGTAGAGAAATCAGAACCTTCATTCATTGCTCACGGGAATGCAAAATGGTGCAGCCACTTTGGAAGAGTTTGGCAGTCCCTCAAAAACTTAAACATAGAATTACCATATGACTATACATCCTAGGTATGTACTCAAGCAAAATAAAAACATAAATCTACATACAAACTTGTATGTGAATGTTCACAGTAGCATTGTTGACAATAGTCAAAAAGTGGAAACAACCCAAATGTCCATCAATTGATGAATCTGTGAATAAACTGTAGTGTATCTGTACAATGGAATATCGTTTGGCAGTAAAAAGGACTGAAGTACTACTGCATGCTGCAATATGGGTGAACTCGGAAAACATTATATCCAGTGTGGTCGCTAAGCCAAAGAAGCCAGTCACAAAGGATCACATGTTGCATAATTCTGTTTATATGAAATGTCTATAATAAGCAAACCCTATAGAGACAGATATTAGATTAGGGTTGCTTAGGGCTAGGGTGGGAGAGAGGGTGGAATGAAGAGTGATTCTGATGGGCACAGGTTTTCTTTCTGGGGTGCTGAAAATGTCCTAAAACTAGATTGTAGTGATGGTTGTGCAACTCTATGAATATAGTAAAACCCACTGAACTGTGTGCACTTTGAATGGGTGTACTGTGTGGCATGTGAATTATATCTCCATAAACTGTTTTTTAAAAATTGCTAAGGGTGTTTAGATCTGGGGGTGCTGCTGGGTGAGGAGGGAGGAATGAAGCACTTGCCTTGTCCTGGTGATTTATTTCAGGTAGCAAAACATGGTGATTTACAGGCATTCCACAGAGGCATTTAAGGCAGATGGCTGCCGGACACCCGGCCCTTTGACGAAGCTGGTGCATCAATCCTGCACGTTTTCCCTCTCTGGGACCAATGGCTGTTCCTCCACAGGCGATCCGAGGCTGGGAGTGGCAGTCCATGTGCAGGGTAACTAATGCTACTTTTCCTACTCTTCTCTGGGGGCCAGGGGTTGGCAGGGCTCTTGGGGGCCTTTCCTGACTGATGGTTTCTCTGTGCTCTCATAAACCCTCCAGTGATTCAAGGAAGACAATGAGCTCTTTTTGGTCTATCCACTGCTGGGGATCCCTTGTGCCAGGGAGGATGGCAAGAAGGGGAGGTGCTGGGCTCAGCAGGGATTCAGCTGACAGAAAGAAGACTGAAAACTCAGAGAGGAAGTGAAGTCTGCCTGGCATGACAGAGCCAACCCTAGAGAGGCCAGGGTGGCCCTCCCTGCCTTACTGCAGACAGAGGCAGAGACGGTAGACAAGGCTGGCTGGGGCAGGGTGCAGCTGGACACCTATGCTGGCAGGAGCCCCTTGCAGATCACCGCAGCCCCCCACAACAGTAACCAGGCCCATATGGGCTCATCTGCCTGACTCAGAACTGCAGAGCCCACAGCATAACACCCTGGTCCGTTGCACACAGAGGCCACACTTGACATGGGCTCGATATGACTAAAACAGAAAGACACCCAGGCACATACCAAAGGCACAGCGCACGTCACACAGGTATGCCCCTCACACAACAAATGCATATAGACCACACCTTAGTCACACAGATGCACATACATGAATAGAACAGTGCACACACTGAGACATTGCATAGCATGAGAAGCAAATGTATAAACACAAGCAGGGAGAGTCTTTGCCAGTTTGTCCATTGGCTGTTAAGAGCTGATCCAGAGCAGCTGAAGCACTCTTCAATCCCCCAGCCTGGGTGGGGTGCCCTCCTCTGTGTCTCCTCCCTCTTTCCCTCCTCTTCCCCCAACATGTCCTCTGGGCCTCTCTCTAGCACATAATCTGTTCTACTGCATTGGGACTGGTGGCCTACTTGTTTGCTTTCCTCACTGGATATATAAGATCCTTGAAGGTAGGGTTTGTCTGTGCTCTATGTTTCTCTGAGTCTTTGGCACTTTCCAGTGTCTGGCACATAGCACAGGGTTAACGTATAATGCCTTAAATGAATCAATAAATGAATGAAGCAATCCAAGTGTGTATTTATTAGAGAAAATGTTCAACCTCCATAACTATCAAAGAAAATTAAAATGAGATGAAATTTTACACCTATTAAATTAGCACAAATTAAGAAATACAATTATCATACCCAGGGCTGACATAGTCATGGTCTAACCGTGGCACCCACACATTGCCGGTGGCAGTGTGTAAATTGGGTGCAGTCCCTTTGGAAAGTAATTTGATAATACATATCAAGAGTCATTAAAAAGCTCACAGCCTTTGGTGCAGTGATCCCACTCCTGAGAATTTATCCAAAGGAAATTATCAAAAGAAGAAGGACGTTTGCTGACTGTTGTTGGAAGTGTCATTTGTGCTCACCAGGCCCTAGTTTCAGAACCAAAAACTGGGATGCACACTCTGACACATTCAACTTGAGGATGGCTGGGAAAAGTAGTCCCAGAGAGCTGGGGACAAGGGCTGGCAGTGACTGAGCAGGGGACAGCAAAGGTGGGGTGTACACTCTCTGAAGTCAGGGCCCAGTGGGCATTGCTCACTGCTGTCTCCTCACTTCCTAGCAGAGTGTCTGGTACGCTCAAAGCTGTGCAGTATTAAGTGACAGAGCCAGGATTCAAACTCAGGTCTGTGTGAGCTGATGCTCAGGGTTTCAACTCTGTGTGAGTTTCCTCCAGGGAATAATGAGACCTTTTTTTAAAAAAAAATTAAAATATTTAAAAATTTTGAAATAATTTTAGATTTATAAAAAGTTTTCAAAAACAGTACTGAGTTCTCTTGTACCTTCACCCAGCTTCTCCAAATGTTAATATCTTCCACGCCCATGGGATCATGATCAAAAGTAGGAAATTAGCATTGATACAATACTGTTGACTAGTCCACAGGGCTTATTCATATTTGGCCAATTGTCTACTCATGATCCACATTGCATTTAGTTGTCACCCTATTTTGTCTCCTCCAATCTGGGGCAGTTCTCAGTCTGTCTTTCATGGTTTGGACACTTTTGAAGAATACTGGCCAGTCGTTTTGCAGACTGTCTCTCCACTTGGGATTGCCTTTTTGACAAGAATCCTACAGAAGTGATGTTATGTCCTTCTGAGTGCATCCTATCAGGAGGCATATGAAGTCAGCATATCTTGGTGAAGGTGGCATAGACCAGGCCTCTCCACTCATGTCTCCTTTTCTTTGCATGAGTCACCCCCCTTCATCTCCTGGCACAGTCAAGACAATTGATCAGAAAGATTGGAACAATTGTTTTGTTTTGTTTTGCTTGAGACAGAGTCTCCCTCTGTCACCCAGGCTAGAGTGCAGCGGCATCATCATAGCTCTCTGCAACCTCAAACTCCTGGGCTCTAGTGATCCTCCTGCCACAGCCTCCCCCGTAGCTGAGACTACAGGCACACACAACTGCGCCCAGCTATTTTATTCTATTTTTAGTAGAGACGCGGTCTTGCTCTTGCTCAGGCTGGTCTTGAACTCCTGACCTCAAGTGATCCTCCTGCCTTGGCCTCCCAGAGTGTTAGGATTACAGGCGTGAGGCACCGTGCAGGCCAGAACAATTGTTTTTGTACGCACACCCAGCACTTCCGAATTAAAAGTCTTTCTTACCTCTGTCATGTCATTTGAACTCACATCCTGGTGAAAGCCCCTTTTTTGTGACTAGCTTATCCAATCATTTTAGTTTACTAATAGAAATGGAAACCTGTAATTAGAAGAAAAGAAGAACTAATAGTGTTTGAGTTTCTCCTGTGTGTCAAAAATGTGCTGGGTACTTGCCTACCCTGCCATGTCTTATTTAAGTCCTTTCAGCTACCATTGTTTAGCCTCATTTTATAGTGGACATTGTCTTGGAAAGATCGGGAAAGCTGCACAAGGCCACACAGCCAGGACATGGTCTGCTCCAAAGTCCAGGTTTTCCCCATGACCTTTCACTAGCTCTCCAGGGTGGGGCCTGGCTCAGAGTCATGGGTTACCTCCCTAGGGACAGCCAGGAATCAATGAAATACTGGTCATAAAATGTATATGGCCCTTTATAATTGACAAAGGACTTCCTCTCAACCTTTACAGCAGATCTGTGAATTGGGTGTTGCTATTTCCATTTTGTAGAAGATGAAGCTGAGGGTTAGGGGGTTTATATGCCTTATTCAAGGGGTCTCAGCCAGTTTAGGGCAGACCTGGAATTTTAACCTGAGTTTTCTCCTCCCAGCCCAGTCCTTTACCATGTAAATGCCTCCTTTTTCTCCATCTGAAAAGGAGTATTTTGGTCCTTGGGCAGGCTTGGGGGGTGCCGCTATGAGGTGGGGGATGCTCATCTGTTTTAGAATAACCGAGATCTCTCTGGGGGGGTTGCCTACATCCACAGGTGGTGTCTTACAGGTGATCTGCATGCTTCGTAAAAACATAATTTATACGAATTATAAAATTTTATGTGATTTATAAGACCTGTTAAATGTACGAGGGAGCTGGCAGGGCTCACAGATCTCTCTGCTCTCCAGTTGGGTCAATCAACAGTTGGCCCTTTATCAAAGGCTACTCTGAACCGTGCCCTGGGCTTGGGGCTGTGGTGGTCCCGACCTCATGCTCATGAACCAGACAGAGTCCAGGGCTCTGGGGTGGGGAGATGAGAGACGCACCCACAGAACCATAAGGCCAGGGTGTGATCAAAGATGCAGACCCTGGAGCATCGTGGAAATCTTCCTGGAGGCAGTGGCACTGCAGAGGAGTCTTGAAAGGGGCCAGGATTCAAGGAGGTGAGGGCTGGAGTTGAGTGGGGTCCCAGTGGACACAGGCTGTGGGCATAGAGTGTGGGTCCCTGCAGTGGAGAAGGGAAGGGAAGCTGGTGCACCGGCAGCTCTTGTTTCTCATGGAATCGAGGCTTTGCACAGGGCTGGTCAGAAGCCTCGCCTATGAGACACGCCCCTCATCTGCACCCGAGCCTCCTGCACCTGGTCACAGGAAGAAGAAACTTCAGGCTGGGGAAGAGGGACGGAGAGGTGGCCTCACGACTGTCTGCAGGAGCCCTCAGCACTGTGTTCCGAGGAATACTCCATCTGCAAAGGGAAGGAGGACATGGCTCTACACCCACAGAAGGTGGACTGGGGTCACATACTATAGTCTTTCTGGAGGCAGAGAGAGGACTAGCCCTCTCCGAGTCCATGCAGATCAAGGGCTGTGGAATCTTTTGACCAAAAAGAGGACAGGCGGTGAGGGACCCTGGATTCTCCTGCTGAAGCAGGAGCTGATGGGGTCACTGTCTCCTCAGCACGTCCTATTGGTGTCCAGGTCGGCCCTCCCTGTTCCCGAGCCCGAGGGCCACACTGGAGCCCTTCCCTTCTGTGTCTGTCCATGCACTCATTTCCTGGACACCCCTCCCCTGTATGTGCCGTGGACCCTCACCCTCAACGAGTCCATGAGGAGCTCATCACCTTCCCCAAGCCTGCTCCCATCCCCGGCTCTCAGCTCTGGTGGCCCTGCTGGCCCCTAAGCTGGAAACAGGACTTTCCCTACATCTCCCTTCTCCCTCTCCCCATTTTTTAATCACCAAGCCCTGTTCCTGTGCCCTGAAACATCTCTGAACTCCCCGCCCCCTTTTCTGTCCACCATCACTAGCAAAGACCTCGTTTCTTGCCTTGACCATTCTTAAACAGCCTCCCTATCGGGCCGGGATCCCTCTACTAGACAATCCATCACCCTGCCGCAGCAGCGCTCTTTCCCGCTCACATTAACCCCACACCTCTCACCTGCCTAAAACTCTGGTTGCTGCCTGGTCAGCTACAGCGTCAAGTCCAAGCCTCTGGGCCTGACATTCAAGTCCTTTCCAACATGGCCCTGCTGCTTTTTGTAGTTGTATTTTCTTTCTGTCCTCTTCAATTGCCTGTTCTATGCCAATGACACATCAGATGTACTTGTCTGATGACCCCATGTTGTTTCACTCCCCTTGGCTTTTCCAAATGTGGTTGCCTCTCCCTGGAAAAGACATCCAATATGTCTCTCTGGGGAACTCCTACTCATCCTTCAAAACCAGCTCTCATGACACCACCTCTCAGAAGTGCTCTGTGACCTGCTGCAGACATAACTCTTCTGCTGTCTCTACCATTCGTACCTTAGCACATGTTGTACCTCAGTGTGATTATTTGTTTGCGCATCTGTCCCCTCCACTGTCTGTGAGGCCCTTGAGGGCAGGGGCCAAGTCTCTCTCTTTCTTTCTCTTTGCCTCTTTCCCTCCCCCTCCCCTCCTTTCTGCCCTCCCTCTCTCTCCTCCTCCTCTCTTTCTCTGCGTCCCTCTCCTCCAGTCTCAACCTTCTAGCCATAAGCTCTTCCCTGAGTATGCTGACGTGTTGGGTTCTGTTCTAGGGTCCATGCACACTCACAGAGGTGCCATCCCAGACCAGGCCCCCTCTTCGAGGGGCTGTGGACTGTAACTGGTAGTCAGATGAAGCTGCACAGTCTCCGGGAGGAGGAAGCAGGGTCGGGTATTGTACTGAGAGTGGCCTTTGGGGTGGGGTGGGATGGGAGAGGTCTCTCCTGAAAAGGAGATGTCTGAGCTGATGCCTGAATGGCAAGAGGGCTGTGGCTATGCAAGGGGAGCAAGAGAAAGAGCACTCCGGGGAGGGAACAGCTTGCTCCAAGGCCCTGTGGTAGGAATGAGCCTGGTGCACTGAAGGAATAGGCTGGCGGGGCAGGAGAGAAGCAAGTGGGGGAGGTAGGCTTTGGGAGGTGAGGGCACAGGTTGTTCCTAAGTCCCTGTCTAGCAGGGTGTCTGTGAGCTCCCAGCTAGATTGGGATCCAGTACCAGAGCGACTCCCAGCTCTGTCCTAATGGGAAGTGAGGGGAGCTGGGCGTGGCTGTTTCCAGCGTGCCTTCCACGGGTACTTCTTTTACCTGGTGGACGCCCTAATGCCTAGTTGTCCACCCCGTGACCAGATGTCCCTCACACAGGAAAGCTGTTTATACCGGCGGACGCCCTGCTGGCTCTCATCTGACCTGTGTCCAGTGCGTGCCTGCCTGTCCATCACCGTGGTGCCGGGAGAGCAGCCTTGCGTTCTCCCTGGCACCTTGGAGAAAACCCAGCCTGGGGCAGCCCTGGCTCTTCCTTTCTTCTCTGCAGTTGGGGTCCTCTGTGTTCAGGGAGGTTTTCTCTGGAGCCTCAGTGAAGGCGAAGGGTTCTCCTCTGCTCCTGCCGAGGCACCCACGCTCCGCTCAGGGCCTTTAGCGTTCCCTGGAGACCTCTGCTGTCTGCCGCCAGGGGACGGTGCTGACGCAGGCCAGTGCCCATCTTGGGGTGCATGCCCTTGTCCCTCCTCTGCCCCACACGCTCTTTCTGCAGCTACTTCCGTGATTGCTCCTGCCTGCTGTTCAGGCCTCGGCTCAGACAGCAGCTCCTCAAGAGACCTTCCCGTCTGCCCTTCCTGAAGCCACACTCTCGGCACACTTCACCCCCTTGCCTTGCTATTTTCCTCCCTGACTCTCCCATCCATGCTTGGCGGGGACCCACCATCAAAATGCAAACTCCTCGAGGGCAGAGACTTGTCTCTTCCCTTTCTGTGTGTTGTTTATCTCCGGTGCCCAGAGCAGTGTCCAGCATGTAGTAGTGCTCAGTAAATATTTTCCGAGTAAATCATGGTGGTTTTCTATTTTTTTTTTCCTTTTTAGAGATTCATATGCATGGATTTCTCATCAAAGAGCAGACCGCATCGAACTCATGGAGCGCCTGACTCCGGTGTGGCTCAGAACTCATTATCTTCCAGCGGCAAGTTGAGAGATCCTTGGACAGAGATTTAAACAAACGCTCAAGTTGCAGCTCTGTCCCAGCTAACCTTCCAGTGAGTTCAGAGTCATAAACCATTATTGTCTCTGCAGGCGGGGAGTACCTCAGGCGCCTCTTGGCACCTGGCGCCTCCGTCTGAATGAGTAGCTCATTCTATCTGATGCCGGGCCAGGAATGAGGGAGTTTACTCTTCCCTGTGTGCGGCTACTCTTGGCATCTTTAATGGTATTCTGTGTCCACAGACACATACTCAGAGTTGGAGAATCTGAAGGTTTTTGTTTGCTTGTTTTTGGAGCCAGTGAATAAATAAAACTTGCCCGGGATTGTGCTGTGGGCCAGTTGGCAGGGCCTGGACCACAGCCCCGTCCCTGGACTCCTGACCCAGAGCTCTCCACTGTTCTGGACTCGCCCTGGCCATCTGAAGACAGTCCCCTGTCCTCAGTGTGTCCATGCCCATCCCAGCCACTTGATAGCAGGGACTTCATGAAATTTACTCATGAATTTTGTTTTATTAGTTGTGGTAAAATATACAAAACATAAAATTTACCATCTCAACCATTTTGTTTTCTGTTTCCACAAGTGGAGAGAGAGACTGACTCACTGACTTACTGACTGACTGACTCTCTCCTCAGTCATTTTTAAGCATCCAGTTCAGGGGCATTAAGTCCATTCACGTTGTTGTGCAACCATCACCAACACCCACCTCCAGAACTCTTGTCATCTTGCAAAACTGAAACTCTAGAAATTTTACTTATATTCAGGTTCTTTAAGAGCTAAATGAGAATGATGATGGTTGTGATGCTCATGGCACATATTTGTGAGAAAGAATAGGGCAACCAATGTGGAGTTCCAGTCCAGAACCTATTCCAAATGGAAGCTCTATAAATGCACGTTAAATTTGAATCTGAACTCAAGTATCAATGTTGGTTTAGATGAAACTTATTAAGCAAATAAATCAAATTCTCCTACAGGTTTTTCCTGAAGTTGTTTTGAAGGAAGTTGTTGTAAAGGCTCACTTTGTATAACAACAAAACATGCCACAAAAGCCGGGGAGGGTGGGGAAGCAGGCATAATGTTTTCAAGGTCATATGGTTTTCATTATCATGTTGTGTGTTGGATGCTTTGAATATACAACAATGTTTTTCAACCCATGTTGCAGGGTATATAGGTACATTATTACTTTGTGTTTTTTTTAATTGTGGCAAAATATGCATAACAAAATCGAACATTTTAACTGTTTTTAAGTGGCATTAAGTACATCCACACTGCTGTGCAACCATCACCACCATCCATCTCCAGACATTTTGCATATTCCCAGACTGAAACTCTGTACCCATTAAACACTAACTCCCCATTTTCCCCTCCCTCCAGCCACTGGTAACCACCATTCTACCTTCTGTCTCTATGAAACTTCATTTCTTTTTATGCCTGAATAATATTTCATTGTATGGATATACTACATTTTGTGTATCTGTCCATCCATTGATAGGCATTTGGGTTGTATCCACCCTTTGGCTACTGTGAATACTGCTGCTTTGAACATTGGTGTACAAGCGTTTGTTTGATGCCACAAGGTGGATGAACCTTGAAAGCATTAAGCTAAATGAAAGAATCCAGGCACAAAAGGCCACATATTGTGTGATTCTACTTATATGAAATGTTCAGAATAGGTAAATTTAAAGAGACCAAAAAAAAAAAAGCTTAGTGGCTGCCAGGGGATAGGGGAGGGGAGAGAGGAGAGTGACTCCTTTAGTGTGTGCTGTGGTTTGAATGTGTCCTCCAAAGTTCATGTGTTGGAAACGTAATCCCCGATGCAACAGTGTTGAGAGGTGAGACCTTTAAGAGGTGATTAGATCATGAGGCTCTGACCTCATGAAGGGATTAGTGCCATTATAATGGGAGAGGGTGTTCTTGTGGGAGTGGATTCCTGATAAAAGGATGCATTCGGCCCCCTTCCTCTCTGTTCCTTGGGCTCTTTTGCCCTTCTACCTTCCTCTGCAGAATCATGAAGCAACAAGGCCCTCAGTAGACACTGGCCCCTTGATCCTAGACTTCCCATCCTCCAGAACCATGAGTCAAATAAATTCCTTTTTGTTATAAATTACCCCATCTGTGGTATTCTCTTGTAGCAGTGAAAACAGACTAAGACAGTGGCTATGGTGTTTCCTTTGGGGGTGATGGAAATGTTTTGGATCTAGATAGAGGTGATAGTCACACAACATCATAAATGTATTAAATGCCATGGAACGGTACACTTTAAAATGGTTACTTTTATGTTATGTAAATTTCACCTAAAAAAAAAAGGTGTAGGCAGTCCCTCAAGACATATTTTCATCGTGGTGACAAGCCTCTAGATGTGCCCAGGTGGTGAAGAAGACCTGGGTGGGTTGAGGCAGTCAGAAACTTTGGAGGAAATTTATTTAGCTTTTTCCTTGTGTGCTGGGGAGGATTTCCACACTCCTTGTGGGGCCTGAGGCAGCCAGGTGCTGTCTGCTGCTGCCTCACTGGCCACTGAGCACAGTGCCCTGGTGTTCAAGCAGAGAGTGTGAGGGGCTGAGGTTCCCTGCAGGGGAGAGCCCTGGGCTCTCCAAAGCTCATCTTATGCCTCTGAGCCGCCTCTTCCACCTTCTAACCAGCCTTCTGGCGGGAGGATCACCCCCTCCCTGACATATACAGGATGGGGAGGCAGCCTTGAGTTTCAGGGCCAGGGTCATGGCTCAGCCTCCATCTGGGGCCCATTTACATGTAAAGATTTATCCACTGTAGAATTAGCCCTTGACAGTGCAGAACTGCCTCGGGCAAAGAAGATGAAAGCCAGAGGACAGAGATGAACTTTTTTTCCCCTGCATGTCTCAGTGGATGGAAAGGCAAGGACAAGAAAGCCTGCTAAGAAGTCAGTGAGATGGCAGGTGAGGAAGCTTCAGCCTCGTAGGGAGGCTGGCTCAGCCAGGGGTTTAGTGCTTTATTTGCTGTCAGACTGCTTCCGGTGCATTAGTGACTCTTAGATGTTAAGTACCTGCTAATTAACAACAGCTGGCAAAGGCTGCTCCCAGGGGATTGGCACCTGAGCTGGGAGCTCTCAGTCCCAGGAGAGAGGGGAGCAGTAGAGAAATCCATGGGCTGATGTGGGAACCATGCAAAGAAATAATGCCCTGGTGGGTGAAGTGTCCTGCACCATCAAGCCTAGGGTGGTAAGGGTTCAGATCCCAGCTCTGACATCTGTGAGCTGTGTGCCCTTGGGCAAGTGCCTTCTCTCTGAAACCCGTTCTCACCGCTGATGTGGGCCTAGTATCTCACAGAGTTGTTACAGCCTTAAATGAGATGATCCGTGTAGAGCTTAGCACACAGCTGGCTTATTGAAATACTTAATAATGGGTTGAGCAGTGTGTTTGAGGAAGTTTCAGTGGGATAGCAAATCTGGTGCCTGAGTGCATGTCTACCTCGGTTTCTCTCATGACCTCCTTTGGATTTACTGATAGCTGCCCTGGAGGCCAATCTTGCCCTGGGGCCTTAACCCCTCACTCCCTAACCCTGGCTGTATATCTTGGTCCTACCAGTTTGGAGAATGCTAGGCTGGAATAAATAGTTTTCTGACCAGGAGACCAAACGTCCAGGGCACTAGGGAAGTCTGCTATATGGCTCTGTGGAGGGTGGGGAGGGTTCTGGGAGAGGATAGGAGACATCTGAGTCTGGTGGGGCTTTTTGGAAAAGGTGAGCTCTGAGCCCTGGTCTGGATTCCTAAGTTCTATCCACAAGGATGCTCCCATGTCAGGTCTTAATGAAAGGTCCGAATGAAGATAGTAGCAAGAACACGTGTGCATGGTTCACCATCTCCCAGATGCTTTTATCTCCATTCTAGGCTCTCATTTGATCCTCAAAATAGCCCTGTGAAGTGAAAGAATTTGTTGTTCAAAGGAACAGAAGTAGCTTCTGCCCCTCTGGAGGCCTTAAGGTTCAACTCCGCATTCACCCATTGGCCACTCAGCATCCTTCCAGTGGATTCTTTTTTGGCTTAAGTTAGAGTAGCTTCTGTGGCTTGACACACACACACACACACAAATGTTAACTGGCCACCAGGAATGGGAAATAATGTGACTATACCAAAAGAATCTCTTTTCACTTGTAGCCATAGGGCTGGGATTGCCAAAACCAAATTCAGAGATGGATGTTGCCGTTGTTGAATTATCCTGTCTCACCAGACTTCACGTGAAGGAAGGGACATAAGATGGAATCCACTAAGACGAGGAGCACATCTTGGAGAGTTTTCTGGCATTTTGGAGGCGTAAGACCTACGCTGACTGCCCTGTCTTGACCTGTTTATTGGTCTTTACTACCATGTGAACTGACTCCAGAGCATGGAAAAGTTCTTCTTTAGTTTTCTATTGCTGCCCTATCAAATTATCATAAATTTAATGGCTTAAAACAACACATATTTATTATTTTATAGCTCCATAGGTCAGAAGTCTGAACTGAGTCTCACTGGACTAAATGCAAGGTGCTGGCAGAGCTATATTTCTTTCTGAAGGCTCTGTGGGAAAATCCATTTTCTTGCCCTTCTCCAGCTTCTAGAAACTTCCCACATTCTTTGCCTTGTGGCTCCTCTCCATTTTCAAAGCCAGCAATTGCCAAAATCACATCACTGTACCCCTCCTCTTCTCCCTTCCTCTTCTGCATTTAAGGACCCTTGTGATTATACTGGGTTTACCTGGATCATCTTCCTATTTTATGGACAGCTGATTAGTAACCTTAATTTCCCCTTGCCATGTAACTAACATCTTCACAGGTACTGGGGATTAGGATATGGACAACTGGGGGTGGGCTGGGGATGGGGGACATTACTCTTCCTCTCACAGTGTTCCAGCTGTTCTAGGCTGCAGTTCAAGTTACTTTGTCACTTGGCCTTTTGAGAAAATAAAGTCCATGATGCTTAAAATGTCTATGGCAAATTGGGATACTCTATGGCCACATTTTCAAGTCCTGATTAGAAAAGTCACAGTGGAACCCTTTAAATATTGGAGCGTTTGCCAATAGTTAAACTTCTTTTGAGGAGTAGATATTCGCTTGCTGCTTGGTGAACACTTACTGTCTAATCAGGGAACCTAGGTAACCATGCAACCTGAGCTATCTAGGGGTTACTGATTCATTTGGCCATGAATTTAGGTTTTTCCAAGAACACTCGAGAGGAAGCAATATATATGGGAACAGAGCTGCTCAAATAGGTCTTGAATAAGGTATCCACAAAGGTCTGGATAAGAGGCTGTGAATGGGTTCAACAATATGGGCAAAGCTTGTTCTGGAAATCGTCACTGCTGAGTCTAATTTGGCAGCAATAGCAACTAACTTTATGCTTCTGGTTGTTAAAAACTCTGAAAGGCCTGACATCTTACCTTGTTTTCAAGCTAGCTACTTAGTTTGCTACACTTTCCTGGATGCTAACAGAAGACATGAGAATCCTGGATCAGAGAGAAAAGACTGTTACTCACAGCAGGCACAGCAGGTAGCATGATCTTCATGTTTGTATCAGTTACCCTTAGCCCCACATTCCATGGGGTGATGCAGGATGGCCCAGGTAGGTGCTGCACATGCAGTGGGTTTCTGTCACAGCTGAGGAACTCAGGCTTGGGGAACTCCAATGTTTTATAATGGGTGGCAAGCAAACGTGCTTCAACCTTTGCTGCAAAAGGAAGCATTCTCTTTATTATCCTGGACAGGAATCAAATCTTCCCTCTTCCCTGGAGGGAGACACTGTATATTCCAAGGCTGTTTGTTATACAGGTATCCTTGAAAAGACAATCTTGTATAAAAGCTGTCAATGCCTCTGCTCACAAGACTTGCAGAAATGTGAGAGACCTGTGGAAAACCATCTCCCAACAATGGAATGGTAATGATAACAGTGGTATATAATGCCTTCCAAATCCACTAGTGCCTGGCCCTGTACTTACATGCATGAACTCATTTACATGCACTAACTCATTTAATTCTAGTAGATTCTATTACTATTCCCATTTAACAGATAAAAGGCAGCCAGCTTGGACTAAGCATCATTTAGCTGGATGAAACATTCTGCATTAACGTTTTCATGTAGTTTCTGTTCACCTTCTAGAGATTAAGACAACCCTTTCTGAATCAGAATAACAGATGAAGGTCAGCTTCAATCCCTGATCATTTTAAATATTGGAAAATTCCTCAGGAAATGTACTTTCAACCACTAAGGAAAACAGTAGAATGGTTTCTCAAAAAATTAAAAATAGAATTACCGTGTGATCCGCCAATTCTACTTCTGGGTATATGTCCAAAAGAATTGATAGCAGGGTCTTGAGGAGATACTTACACACCCATGTTCATTGCAGCATTATTCATAATAGCCAAAAGGTAGAAACAACCCAAGTGTTCACTGACAGATGAATGAATGGCTAAACAAAATATGACATATACGTACCCTGGAATATTAGTCAGCCATAAAAAGGAAAGAAATTCTGACACATGGTACAACCAGGATAAAACTTGAGGATGTCATGCTAAGTGAATAAGCTTGTCACAAAAAGAGAAACACTATATGATTCCACTTATATGGGGTACCTAGAATAGTGAAACTCATAGAGAAAGAAAGTAGAAAGGTGGTTGTCAAAGGCTGGGGGGAGGGACAATGGGGAGTTAGTGTTTAATGGGTACAAGCATTTCGATTTTGCAAGATGAAAAGAGTTCTGGAGATGGATGGTGGTGATGGTTGCACAACAATGTGAATGTACTTAATGCCACTGAAATGTATGCTTAAAAATAGTTAAAATAAATTTTATGTGTATTTTACCACAATTCAAAAAAAAAGTGCAGTTTTGTAATTTTCAAAGGTCTACAGTACTATGGATAGAAAGTTTTTAAAGGGTAAAAGGACCTACACTAAGGAGCATATTTTCTAGAAAATTGTGATTGGTATGAGGTTTTAAAATTGATGCTGCATTGGTTTTAAACATCTTATTAAATCTGTGAATTGAGCTTAAACTCTGATCCTGCTTAGTGAGGCTGATGTTTGTAGAGAACATGGGGCCATCTCCTGCTCTGTCCCTGCCCTGAAGTCACACGTGCTAAACCTTCAGTCTGCCCACAGTGATGCTGGGGTACTTGGACCTGCAGGGGTTTCTGGCTGAGGGGAGGCGTTAGGGGAGTGGGTGGCCCCATTTTATCTAACAGGGCAGCACATTCCACACTTCTCTGCTCTCTATGCCTGCGGTCCCCAAACCCTGGGCCACGGTTGGGAACCGGGCTGCACAGCAGGAGGTGAGTGGTGGGCAAGTGAGGGAAGCTCCATCTGTATTCACAGCTGCTCCCCATCACTCGCATCACTACCTGAGCTCTGTCCACCCCCCATGGAAAAATGGTCTTCCATGAAACTTAGGAACTGGGCTACATGGCAGGAGGTGAGCGGCGGTAGAGCCAGCAAAGCTTTGAAGTTTCACCTGTATTTACAGCCACTCCCCATGGCTCGCATCATCGCCTGAGCTCTGCCTCCCTCCCCCCTCAACCCCCTCCGTGGAAAAATTGTCTTCCTTGAAACTGGTCCCTGGTGCCAAAAACGTTGGGGACTGCTGCTCTAGGCCATGGTGAAGGGACTGCAGTTCATTTGCCCTTTGACCTGGCTGTGTCCACATGGGCACTGTTGGAAGTGCCTTGGGAGCCACTCTGAGCAGTAATAGCCTGTTTTCTTCCTTTACAGGGTTTCTGGGTTTTTCTCTCACTGGGTATTGAGACCACAGTGTAGACCCTCAGTGGGCTATTATGGAGGTTGGATTTGAAGGACCAACTTGGCTATTAGGTCACTGAGTTACCATACCAAGTCCTTTATCCACTGTGGGCCTTGCCTTTCTGTCTATAAAATGGGAGCAAACAATGAATCTGGTCTGCTGTGAGCCAGAACAAGGGCAGAGCAGGTGGAGGGGAGAGGATGCAGATTGGGAGAAAGTGGGAGTAGAATTAGTTCTAATGGACACAAATCTTATTTCACAAATGCAGGAATGAAAGAAATATTACATTTCTTAGTTTTATTTTAAGTTGACCTAAGTGACTGAGTCCACTCCTGGCCATGACAGAGGGAGAGCCAGCCTCATTCATGACAGGCTCCTCATCCTCTCCTGTTCTTGGGCTCCACGAAAATTTCAGGAATCTAAGGTGCACCTGGAAAATAAGGCTTGGTGTGTAATTTCTAGGTCATTATGGTAATTGTTACAGATACCCTCATTTCCCAGTGTGGTCCCTGGAAGTCCAGCAGTTTTCTGACTTCTTTCTGGGGCATGAGAATTTTTGCCATGGCTGGGGAGTTTTAGAATCCAGCCTTGCAAGGATGCCATGCAGGAGGAGGGAGGGGAAGGGGGCTCCTTCCCAGGACACTCCTAGCAAATGGGGCACGGGTCCCAGCTACTCCAGGACCCCCAAGGCTTTTCCTATTACCAGTGGGTGGAAACCAGCCTCTAACCTCTTGTCACTCTCAAAAGCCATTTTTTTCTTTTTCTGTCAGAGATATCAGGCATAATCTCATCAAAGAGTTTAGGTTTTTTACAAAAGTCTGGAAAAGCCTTTGACTTCAGGCAGTTTCTGCATTCTGCCCTGCAAAGAAATCCCTAAGGCAAGGAATTACAAAAAACTGGATTATGGGCCTGAAACTGAAGAGGGAGAACACAGGGAGAATGACACACATTCATATCTCAAATAAGCTTTTTCCAATCTGCATGACCTCTTAGCAGATCATGATTAGCATACGAGAGAAAGAGAGTACTATAGGGAACATCCGGGTACCTCTCACATAGCGAGGGTAAGGGTCGTTTCATACATTTAGAGGAGTGTTCTGAGCTATGATACAAAATGTGTTTCTTCCTATGAGTCACAGCTGAAAAAAGTATAAACTATCCTGCCAGAGATGGGGTGGAGGCAGGCATCTGTATTAAAAACAAGACTCACAGATGAAACTAACGTGCAGCTAAGACTGAGAACCACTGATGGAGATACTGACCAGATTTTGGGAGAAGGGGACTAAAATGTTGATAAGAATTCAACCTGTTTAAAGCCATTAACCAAAAAAAAGAGACTCTGTTGGAGGGGGAGGGAGGGAAGGTTGTGGGGGCAGATAATGAGTTTAAGAGAAGACATGCGTCTATCAAAGCACAGTGTAAATAAGTGGAAAGCACTGCTCTCCCTCTAAATCCCTGCACAGGGCAGCTGTGGGGGAGGGATGCTGAGTGGGGCAGGAGCAATCAGGGGAAGCTCTGACACCTGAGGGGATGCAGGAGCCTCCCAGTGGAGCCCCAGGACGAGTCGCACTTGGGTTCTAGCAGGCGGAACTGCTGAATTCAGGGCTTGTGTTTCTCTCCTTGGCTCTGGCAACCTAAATTTTGGACATTTGAAGCAGCCCTATCAGCTGTCACCAGTTCCCACTGCTCACCTGGAAGCTTATCTTTGCTCCTGTGTTGATCTCCCCTACTCAGCTCATCATGAAGATGGATGCTTTGGGCACTCAACTTTGGGTGTTCTTTGCAGAAGACTTGCATGCCTGATGGCTCCCTGGAGGGGCTGTATCTGGTTCAGATAAGATAAGAAGCTTCCTGATTCAGCACAAGAATGGCAAGGAAAGCAATAGCAAGTCTTGGCTGTGATTTGTGGGAAGGAGTTGGGGATGGGGGTAAAAGTGATTCACTTGGAAAAGGATTGATTATTTCTGAAGATGAGTTTGAACTTGCAAATATGTCTACAACTGGTGGCATTGAGATACCAGAATAGATGGATTGTTCACTCTTCGCAGAGGTTGAGTTCTCCTTTGCAGAAGCTGCGTTCTCAAGGATTCAGTGAAAGTTCACTTTCTGAAAACAGACCAGCTGTACTGGCAGTGATTAGGGCTCTTTCCATTTCGAGTGGCAGAAAATCCAGACTAAACTCATTAAACAAACAAAAACTGATTGTCGTATAATTGCAGTGTCCGGCGTTGGCACAGGCTGATCATGTTGTGGATGGGTCCTGGCTCGGGGCCTCTCAGACAGTCTCCGTGAGGGAGCTCAGGGAGCCTGCACAGAGGCTACAACTGTTAAAAGCACAGGCTTGGGGTCCCAGTTTTAAATCCTGCCTTTGCCACTCATGAGCTGGCTATCACGGGGCAAGTGCTTTAGTCGCGTTGGCCCTCAGTTGTGTTATCTATGAAGTAGGCATAGTGGTGTTGAGGGCGTAAATGAGAGATGGCATGGAAAGCCCTCTGCTGTAGCTAGAGCTCATTGAATGTTAGTGATTGTAGAGGACAATGTTTTCCTCTTCAGCACCTGCACACTCCCTCCCTAGTCTCCTGACAACAGCAGCAATCTTGTTTATGGATTGCCCTCCCTCAGTCTCAGCCATGTGCCAGGATGGGGCATATGACCCAGGCTAATGCCAGTTAGCACACTGCCTTCTCTGGACCTCGATGACTGGTTGAGGGATGTCTCCTGACTGAAGTGCGTCCAATCAGAGAGAGCATCATGATTTTGCTTTGAATGTCAGGACAAAGATGTCTTCCACTTCCCCCTGCCCATTGGATTTGTATATGGCCCCAAGAGCTTCTGGTGGCCATTTTTCAGCCCTGAGGGAAGAGCTCAAGTGAGCAAGGAGTCAATAGAGAGAACAAAATGAAGACAGAGAGAGAGAGAAAGTTGCTGGTGACATAATTCAAACCTTGGATCAGCCCATGCCTGATGCCAGCTTCAGACTCTTCGATTACAATATGGTCATGAATTTTATTTTTGTCTTAATGAGTTTATTCTGGGTTTTCTGTCACTTGCAATTAAAAGCAATAAACTTGATTTGAGATATGTGTTCCGGAAGCATAAAAGAGATTCTTCAAAAAGCCTGAGTCTCTTTTCCTAATTCCTGCTTGGCTGCTAAGGAATTAGGGTCCCAGTTGTTGCATTTGACTAATTCCTTCCTTCTGTTCATGAGGCTTCTTGTACCTTGTGTGGATTTTCTGAAAGTAAAAGAAACTGTTCCAACCACCTGCCACTTCAAGAAGAGATCAATTACATTTAACTAAAAGAACCTCTGCTACCACAGGTAAATTATACTTATAAGCCATAGGCAGGGTCCCAGCTGCTCTGCTGCCATCCTGGATCACTTTCTTATCACACGCCCGAATAAACAAGGATCCCTTTGTGGCTGCTGCTGATCAGGCTTCCTGGGTCTCTCTGGAGCAGGCAGGAAAGAGACTCAAAGGCCTGGGAAGTGATGGCCTCAGTCCTCCGTGTTGCTTCTGACCTGCTCTCTTTGCAGCTTGGTTTGATGGTTTCCGAGCACAGCACAGCACAGGAGGCTGACATTGTAAATGGCCCCTTGCTATTCAGCCCTATTCAGTCCAAACAAGGGACCCCATTGCTCTTCTGAAGTGTAGAGGGGGCTGCGCCCCAGTCACCTGCTGGACTTTGAGCATACAGGGAAGGTTGGGATTGATTGCTGCCAAAATTGCACTTCTGACTGGTGTCACAAGTGGCATGGAAATGAGGGCAGTATCAGGGAGCAGAGATAAGAACTGCCCAAGGGTGTTTGGGGGGAACAACAGTCTCTTCCTTCCCTTTTCTGATAGACTGCCCCTTATACTGTTTGGGCTGAGAAGCAGAGCTGGTGTTCTGTTTGCAGAAACCCACTGCTTAAGGCCAAGGGAAGGATGGAAGCGCTCTGCCCGTCAGCCGAAGGCTAGGGCCAGGCGTGCGCGTGCGTGCGTGTATGTGTGTGTGTGTGTGTGAGCAGGTATGGGGCATGCTCACAGTGTGCAGTGGGAAAAGCTTTTGGGATTGCTACTCTGCCTTATTAGACATCACTATTTGATACTTCCCTCCCTTATATCAGAACATGTGGGTTCACATCCTCATTTCGGGGGTGCTAAAAAGAAAGGTAATACTTGTCAGTAAGGCACATGAGAATTATACACTGATCTTCTAAACATTTTCCCCTCACTGCTATTCCCATTGTTGTGGGTCTCAATTGGTCCATATTCCTGTAGCACAACCAGGTCTCCGCAGCTCAGGGAACATGCAGATCTTAGCCTCCCAAATGAATGATTCATTCCAGAATTTGTGTAATAGAAGCAATGTTTTTCATTATTACCTATTGTATTTTTTCATCCTCAGTAATTCTTAGTTTGGGGTGTCCCAGAGTTGGTGTACTAAGAGAGCCAGGCCACGTAGATCAACTCATACAGTTTCTTTGGTAGTATGGAGAGGGTTCCTCTTCTGCATCCAGGCTGAGTGCTTTGGGAAGATTAGGATTTGATGTAGGCAAGTCTTTTCCAGTGAGGAAAAGAAGCCAAAGCTCATCCCTTCCATCCTAGAGGAGGGTGGAAAGGAGGGGGAGGAAGGGGGAACAAGGAGATCAAAGACTGGGGTTCTCGTGCCTTTGGATCACAACCTGGCAACAATGAAGAAAGATCCATAGAGATGTTGGCACTCTTAAAAAGATGAAGGGTGTGGACCACTCCCCTGGGCCCAGAGTGGGGATCTAGTTCTGAAGGAGCAGCCCAGCCTCTGGCTCAGAGACAGGTCACTATGGAGGGAGGGGACAGCTTTGGCTGAGGGTGAAGCCTGGTAGATAAGCCCTGAGAGGCACCCCTGGCCCCCGCAGCCTGTGCATGCCGTGCAGGGAGCCAGAAGTTCTGGAGGTGCAGAGGATGCACCAGTGCATGCAATGGGGATGAAGGCCCAGAATGTGCATGGTTGGAACCCTGGACTCCCCCAAGGATGAGATAACGTGGCTCGCCACTCTGTGAGAGGTCAAGACCAGAAGCCCCCTTCTCTTCTCAACCACAAGGGCATGGAAGCCCCCAGCCACTCAGACTCCCTCTCAGAGAGAAGCAGAGGCAGAGGGAAGAAATCTGAGAGATGAAGATTGTATCAGAAAGGGACTGAATTATTCAGAAGAGACCATCAAACTGTCAGAGACCAAGACACTATTGATTGGAAAGTTTAATGTTTGTCCATTTCCCACCTCCTCCCACCCTTTAGTAAGCTGGAGGGATGCCGAATGGTGAGGAAGATTAGACCAGTTATAGAGAAAGAAAGAAGCTGCATTTTCTTGGTGATTCCCTTTGAGTATTCCCCTTTAAAACTATAGCCCACAGTGCAAATGCCGATGCCAGGCTGAATCATGTCAATCCTAAGGTTGTATTCTTAGGATTTGAGTAAAAAGTAATGTTAGTGTTTCTTGGTCATTCAGGAGGGTTGGAGCCAAGATGTTGGATGTACCCACCTCCCTGTCCTAGCACTCAGGGGTGGATGCTCCCAAGAGGCCACAAGAAGGTAAAACCACTAGGTAAAATCCCAGATACGTGCTGCTCCTATCTAGTTATGGGATACAGGTTGATATGGTGATGGCAAAGAGACTAAACTAGAAGGAAACTCCGAGAGGACTTATGTACAAAACTCTGCCAAAGTTTATTTCTTTTGAAACGCTGGTCCTGAGTTGTCATGTTGCCTCCTTTTATGATGGTGGTGGTCACTCTGAAGTCAATAGTCTCTGAGACCTCTGTTTTTACTACATTTTCCCAGAATTGCAGGATAGTCAGCCTGGAGGCCGACTGGAGACCCTGGTAATTATGGCACTTTTAGTGTCCAGTTCGTACATCCAGAGCTGCACTCATACTTTCCAGGCCAAACTAGGTGCCAATGGTTAGCTGCACTTGACAGTTATTTACTGTGCTTATTACTGGAAAGGTTTTTGGACCATCAGCCACAGCTGGCAGGTCGGGGGATACTTTACAAATATCTCATCTCATATATTCCTCACATCAACTCTGAAATGTGTACTCTATTGTCCTTATTTTATGGTTTGGGAAACTGAGGCTTAAAATTATTTAATTTGTGTATGATAGAGCCTGGATTTGAACCCAGGATGGATTTGTTATCTGTTGCCCAAAATGTAGCAGCTTAAAATAACAAACATGTTATCTTGCAGTTTCTGTGGGCCAGGAATTCAGGAGTGGCTTAGCTGGGTTGTAGCTGAGTGTCTTTCATGAGGTTTCAGTCAAGATGTTGGCTGGGGCTGCAGTCATCCGAAGGCTTGACTGGGGCTGGAGGATCTGCTTCAGAGATGGTGCACTCACACGGCTGATGGCTGGAGACCTCAATTGCTCACTGGTTATTGGCAGGAGGGCTTAGTTCCTTACCATATGGTTGCTTGAGTGTCCTTGTGACAGAGCAGTGGCTTCCTATAGAGTGAGTGATATGAGAGAGAGCGAAGAAGAGGCTATAATGTCTCTTATGACCTTGTTTGAAAGTGACACACCATCAGTTCCACCATGTTCTATTCATTAGAAGAGAGTAACCATGTATAGCCCACACTTAAGGGAAAGGATTTAGGCTACCTTTTGAAGGGAGAAGTGTTGAAGAATTTGTGGACATACTTTAAAACCATCACACAAACTGTCTGACTCTAGAGCTTGTATTCTTTTCAAAGATGCTATGCTGTTGCTCAGGTGGATATGCAAACTGCCCATTACCTGTCTCCACACACATTCTACCCCTACACCTCACCCCTCAAGAAGTCTTGCTTCCCTCCCTGGGGTTGATGAGGCTCTGGGCACTTGGTCCCATCACCTTATCCCTGTTAGCATCACACTTTACTGCTCTGGGCTCTAATGCTATGCCCTTAGACTTTACCAAAGATCACAGAAGCACAAAATATACTTCTGCATGTATTGTCAAACTGATGTAAAACCTTTATTTGTACCACAAGGATCTAGTGATGTGATCATACTTTATACATCTATAGCAGAAATGGCACAGAAGCTCACTCTGATCTCTCTGACCCTATGATGTTTTGAATAAAAGTGAAGAACCTACAAGAAGCCCCTGAAATATTTCCCAAAGCCTTCTGCCCAGTCTTCCAGCCTTCATTCTGACTACTGCTCCCAGAGTTCTCCTTCTAAAACTCAGATATAATCAAGTCACATTTTGCCCCAAAGCTTTTAATAACTCCCAATTTCTGTAAGGTGGTTTCGGCTTTAGCTTTGAGATCTTCACCACCAGGTCCCTGCCTGCTTCTCCCCTCTCATCTCCTCATCACTCTCCAGGCAAACTGCACTATTTGCTATTCTGGGAATGTGTCTTGTTCTTTTAAGCCTCTACCCCTTTGCACGTTCTGTTCATTCTTCCTGGAATGAGCTTCTCCCCTTTGAACAGTTGTCAAACTCCTTCAGAGTCCAGTTCAAACATCGCCTTCTCATGAAGCTCTTGCATGCACCCACTCCTTTCTCTGCATGTTAGCCAATAAAAGATATGCAGATGAAGGTGTCTGCTTGAATCATAGCAGCTACCTGCTGGCTTAACTGGGTTAACACTAATTAAAATCACAGGACAGCTAAATTTAATTTTTGACACTTGATAAATGCCAAACATCAATGGATTTTTCATTAACATACTGAATAGCAATGTCTTCAAGTCACTGTTATGAAGACACTTTCCTAATTTCTTTGAGGTGGTTAATCTTCTGTGCAGACATCAGAAAGGATAGAATTTCTTGACTCTCTTGGCTCTTGTCATGTCAGTGATGTAAAATGATTTGAAAAGAAGAGATTGCCATGGACAGTGATGCCCATTTCACCTTTATCAGGAAATACATAAGTGAGATGGTGCTAGTGCTGTGGGCAGTGTGGGTCACTGTCCTCCTTCTGCCTCCTTCTCTCCTAAGCAGATCTAAAGGGAAGTGTTTGACTTGGATGTTGGACCCCATTCCATCATCAGATTTAGGTCCCTCTTGAGTTTCCAAAGAGATGTATGTTGAATTTGTCAGGTTACATTTTTGGGGCAATAAAGGATGGTCTTGTTGAATTCAACTCAACCTCAGTGGGATCTATGCTCACGGGATCGTAGACTGAGAATAACATGTGAACAGAAGCCCGCAAAGTAACGAGAAACAAAGAGACCTAAATGTGCAAAAACCACCTCCTATGCTGATTCTGGTCTCCTATCCTTGCCGTGGCCCTTCCTGGACCAGTGCTCAGCCAGCAGGTGCATATTACATTGGATGCTTCCTCTGAAGAGGCAGGAGGGGTAAGCGGGAGTGTGGGATGCACTCAGAGTGTGCACACACTGACAGCAAAGCAATCAAAGCATCAGCAGTCCTGTTCAGAGCAAGCCAAGCAGGGACAGCATAAACCTGAGCGTGGCTTGGGGTTATGTTAGCAGATGGTAGAGAGAAGGCAGAATGTTTCACCTCCCATTTGGCTCCTGTCACCCGACTGAGAAGACTAATCTTCCCCTGTAAAAGGATAGTGCAATCACTTTATTCAGAGGAAATTGCAGACTGGGATGTGAGAGGAGTTTGGACGAGAGCCTAATCTTTGAGTGTTTTGTGGATGGATAGGTAATTTAAAGTCCTCCAGACAGCAAAGGGTTAGTCCATTGTTGGTCTAAGGGAAGGGGTCAGAGTACACAGTGCTGTGGTTGTTTTCTTTCATTTATTCATGCCACAAACTTTTTTTTTTCTGTATGATCCCACAATGTTGTACTGGGGAGAGCTGACCTGGATTCCAATCTCCACTGCCGTCTGTTACTCTCCGTAGACAAGTCCTGAAACCTCTCTGTGGTGGTCAAAGACCTCTGGGTTGCAAGGAACTGAGACTCACTCAGGCTGACTCAGGAAGAGGGGTGAGTCAGTCAGGCAAACAGGCCTCGGTAGGTATTTCAACCAAGGGTGATTGAATGTAGGAAATTGGCTACATGCATATGGGAAAATTGAAAGAGCAAAAAAGAGGGATACTGAGGCAGCCCAGAGATTAGTAACTGCAGGAAGCAGTTACCTCCCCAGGGGCTGGAGAAACAAATGGGAGGAGGTGGTGTTGCCAGAAGCTCGAAGCTTGGAGAAGGGCTGCTGAGGTGGTAGATCCACGTGATCGTCCAGCTCCACCACTTGCCATCAATGGGCTCTGCCCTTCGGTCACATTTCTGAGCAGGAATAACTTCAGATAGTATGAAAAATAATACAGTGGTGGCATATAGCATTATGGGGGTTGGGGTGAGGCCGGGGCGAGGAGGCTTTTGTGGCAGAACTTGGAAAGGATTGCTGAATTTGGATCACTCAGGAGTTGACAATAAACTCAAGAAGGGCAGGAACAGGAAAGGATGAGAATTTGAGGACAATTACAATCATCCAAGTGCATTGGTTTTCCATTGCTGTGTAATAAATCAGCACAAATTTAGCAGCATAAAACAATATACATTTATTATCTCACAGTTTCCGTGGGTCAGGAGTCCAGGCATGGCTTAACTGGAACCCCTGTTCCGGGTCTCACAAGGCTTTGGTCAAGGTGTCAGCTGGGACTGGTGTCTCATGTGACACCAGGGTTCTCTCCCAAGCTCATGTGGTTGTTGGCAGAATTTATTTCCTACATCTATGGGACTCATGGTGGCTTGCTTCTTCAAGGCCAGCAGGAGAGAGAGCCCCTGGCTTTTTGGCATTCTTTTAAAGGACTCACCTTGAAAGGCTAGGTCAGATCCACCTTGAAAATAACCCTTTTCATTAACTCAAAGTCAGCTGACTTGGGGCCTTAATTTCATCTGCAAAATCCCTTTACTTCTGCCATATAATGTAACCTAATCACAGGAGGGATGTCTATCAGTCATAGATCCCACCCACATTCACCTAGAGGGGATTATTTAGTGTGTAGATACCAGGGACAGGAATCCAGGATCCATATTAGAATTCTGCCTACCACACCAGGCAAGAGATGATGGTGGCTTGAACTCAGAGCATAGGTGTGGAGATGGGAGAAGTGGTTGGATTCAGTATATAATTATAAGTCCAGGCTCAAAGCACTGTCTAAGAGAAGGAGGGGCTCCAACTCTCAGTGTCTATGTGGGGCACAGTGGACCATCATAAAGAAGGGTGTTCCCGGCAGGGGAACAGCCTGCCCAAGGAATGCGTTGCTTTTCCTAGGGCATGAGTGTTGCAGGTAGGAGGTCCTCAGCTGTGAGGATGGGACTCTAAAAAAAATTCACAAAAGCACCTGCAGGTGACAGTGGCTCTAACCAACTGCCAGGCTCAGAGAGTGGCAAGCCACCCAGCTAAATAAGAGCTGTTCTACCCCTTGCTCCCCACACCTTCACCCAATTTTAATTCTAGCAGGATCTGAAATAGCAGCTGGCAAGTGGAGGGGCAGCAGAGCAGAGAGGGAAGAGGAGCTGACCACATCCATTCCTCAAAGAGAGGTGCTGCAGACACAAGTCTAGGTGTGAAGGGGAGGGGGAGGTCTTTATGTGGAGATTGAAGCACTAATTGATATTTTGGGCTGAACACATTCATATCATTGAATCTAATAGTGTTTTATGATGGAAAATGACCACAGGACTGTCCATTGCCTAAGAGTGCGTAGAAAAGTCAAGGATCTGTCTGAGTTTCCATCTAGGAACAGGTGAGGGTGACTGCTACTGAATATATTTTAAAGGTGCATGGTTATCAAAAAATAAAGTTGCATCTTGATCACATCTTATGTATGTGGCTTGTTCAATGTATCATTTATGCAAAGATCTGGGTGAAGAATAATCTTGGCCCAGGGACCAGCAAATGCAAAGGCACTGAGGCAGGTTTTTCGTGTCTGAGAAGCAGAGGGGGAGAGGGGAAGGGGTGAGGCTGCATAGGTAGGCAGGGGCCAGATCCAGCAAGGGCCAGCAGGTCATGGTGAAGTGTGGATTTTCTTCTATTTGTACTGAGAGGCCATTGGAGGGTTTTAGGCAGGGGAGTGGCATGGTCTAATTCACATGCCAGGTGCTAGGCTTCCACTGAAACTCTTTCCTCACTTTAGGGTTGTACTTCAACCTACTGTAATTGCCCATGGAGTCTTACAGCCATCCTTTGAAGAGAGAAGCCCCAACTACTCCTCTCCCCACAAGCCGCTTCTAGTTACCTCAGCTCAAGAATACGCCAGTACATGAGAGCAAGTCTGATCTCCCCAGCTGGAGAGAATGTATGAGAATAGGTTTACAAGTCAGAAGCAGCTGCATGGGGACAAGACAGAAGGAATCTAGGCCTTCTTGAGGTGATGTGGCATCAATTTTGCTCCACACTGAGTGAAGGCTGGCAGATCCAATCAAATCCTCTCTTTGGGGAGATTCAATGTGTGCTGAACAGTTTCTAGGCAGATTACTTAAACATAGGTCCTGAGGTCCCCAGACACACATCACTGGCTTGGGACAGCTGAGACCAGATGCCTCATGGGCTGCTTTCCTTTAAAAGCACAGTGTTCCTTGAGTGACCTATGTCTTAGCTGGGGGCTCTCTGTTCTCTGAGGCTGGGACTGGGCTGTGGAAGGGGTGGACACAATTCTTCTGTTGCTGTGAATTTCTCTGCGTGAGTGTCTTATCTTCTCGTGGTCACGTTGGGATCCAAATTCCTGTTCCTACAGGAAGCTGAATCTCACCTCCTATTCCTGTCCTCTTCCTTCTGCTTAACATGGATGCAAACGTGAAGTTCAAGGCTTCTTTCCAGAAATTCTCCTTCCCTCAAACAGCACCTCCCCACCCAAGGTATTGTTGATGTAGCATGTTTTATTGAGAGTGTAGGATTGGCAGATGGAGCCCTCAGCACCATGCCCAAAGCCTCCATTCCTCAAGTCCCCTTGCCCAGGGACTACTGCCTCTTGCTTCACTTTATCATGCACAAAATGTAACTCTTTACCTTCTACTCAGCTTCCCTTTATTATCTAAGGCTCGTTAGTGTCTCTACTATCACAAAGACTCTCGTGGAAGGGAACAGCATAGAGCTGTATTATTCCATCACCTTTCAGAAGTTAGAGGTGGCTGAATTTAGTTTGGGTTTTAAACTATATTATCTCCTTTATTAACAATAACTTCCTATTTCTAAAAGGAATATCTCTTCCTGGACAACTTAAGGATGAACACAATGTGTGAAGATACTGAAGTTCAAACAATATCACAGATTATATTTTCTGAAGATGGCCACAAAAATATCTCCCATTTCACATGCTCTCCTAAACATTACCACTCCCCCAGGAAGAGGAAGAATCTGTGTCCCCTCCCCTTGAAAGTGGGTGGCTTTTGGTGACTGCCTCAAGTAACGGAATATGGCAGGAGTGATGCTATATGATTTTAGAGGCTGGGTCATAAAGATGCATGCACTCTCTCCTTGCTCTCTTGGGATGTTCACTCATGGAACTTACCCACAATACCATGAGGAAGCCCAAGCAGGGTATTTAAAGGCCAACAGGGAGGGCAACTGAGGCACCTGGCCTGTAGCCCAGCTGAACTCCCAGCCATCAATCAGCCAGCAACTATTTGCCAGCTATTGTGAGTGGTCCATTTTGAAAATAGATTCTCATCCTTCATCCACATGGGGTGGAGATGAGCCATCCCCACTGAGTCCTGCCCTAATTGCAGATTGTGAACTAAACTGTTATTGATTTAAGCCTTTAAGTTTTGGAATAGTTATAAAACCAGCAATAGGTAACTAACACAAATAAGTTAGGTAATTAGGCCAAAATCACAAAGTGTAATTTCCAGACCTGAGGCTCAGACCAATGTTTGTCCGGCCCCGAGTCTGTGTTATTTACCACTGTGCCCAATTATAAAATGCTCAGCCCAGTGCCTAGGACAAAATAAATAAATGTTCAATAAAATATTTCCTTCCCTCTCTCCTTTCCTCCCTGGGGCTCATAGTAGAACGTGGTTCTGTGACCCAGTCAGCATAGCCAGGGGTGGCCACATTCCAGCAGAGATGCTCCCTCCTGAAAAACCCACCTAATCTTAGGTGAGGCTGCATCTTCTTGAGTGTGAGGAGCAGATCATCTCAAGTCAAACAGTGCTGCTTCTTTATCCCAACCTTATTGAACAGGAAAGCATTTGCCAACATGCGCTTGGTCTCTGGCTGCCCCCGAGGCTCAGGAAGGAAGCCCTGCCCTCGGAAGGAATACCCAGGCATTCACATCAGCAGTTGGAGGGAAGCTGAATTCTAGGCACTGATGGTGCGGTTGGGCAGTGAGGACCCCGCAACGGGCCTCAAATTGCTCTTTAGTCTGCACAGGAATCTCAAACAAAGGATCTTCTGCCTCCCTTTTTTATAAAGTCCACTGAGTTAGGATAACATTTGACAAAAGCAGAAGAGAACTGATGGGGATGCAATCTGAATTGATGCTCCCGAGCAGGTGTGACCTACTGGAGATGTTCAGAGCATCCTTATTTTGAGCGCTTAACCTCTGGGCTTTTCTCCAGTGCCTTGACTTTTGCTTTCAGGGGCTTGGCTAGGACAATGTGGCACACAAATGCATTGGATGGACACAGGAGGTAGACACTCCTCCCACCACCACTGGCTACATCAACCCCAGTGGCTACAAACCAGCCCTTAGCAGGTTGCCTCTCTAAACTTCTGTATATACCTTTGGCCTGGCAACCTGGATATAATGCATTAATAAATTCACTTACTCATTTGCTTATCTATCCACACATCCACCCATTTATTTATTTATCTGTTTGTCGAGGACGATATAACATAGTGGTTTTAGGTTGCGGGCTCAGGATCTGTATTGTCTGTGTTCTGATCCTGCCTTCACCGCCTATTAGCTAGTCATCTTCACCTTCTGTGCCCAGGTTCTCATCTGTAAAGTGGGGGAATACAGTACTAATACCTGCCTTGTAGAGTTGTGATGAGATTTAAATGAATTAATATGTAAAGCACTTGTTCTGGCACCTGGTACGTACTCCATACACGTTGCAGTTTTGTTGTTGCTGTTGTTATTATTGTGTGTTAGGGGAGGCATAGCAGATGGTCTTCATGAGTTTTTAAGCAAAGGTGCTAAGAAAACACAAAGTTTACTTTTCTATTTCCACGGGGCTCAAATTCCCAAAGGAAACAAGATGCTGCCTCTCACAGCTATTTCCATATGGGTTAACCACGTCGTATCATGCGCCAGATCAGTGTGCTCATAAACATTACATCATTTATTTAATCCTCCCAAATTCCTTGGAAGTAAGCTATAAATATTCTCATTCCAGAGAGGAAGACTCTCTGGCTCAGAGAGAAGAGTTATTTTTCCAAATTCTCCTGGCTGAAAGTGGGGGTCACACCCGAGTCGGCGTGGCTTGCAGGAGGGGCCACATCCGAGTGTGATCCTGGGATTGCCTGGGAGGAAGCAAGGTCAGCTCACATCCGAGGACAACTCACAAGGCCCCAGGCTCCACCAGCTTTGAAAATTGCTCCCAAACCACTGCTGAGCCACCCAGTCGCTAGCTCTCTAGGGTACTTTTTAAACTTCTTCCCTTGAAAGTCCAAATGGCAGGGCTAAGGAAACCTGCAGGTTTGATTAGCTTTCAAGAACACACTTTATACCATTTCCTCTCCTCAGTTGAACCATAAAAAGGAGCCTTCTGGATTGAATAGCAACTTCAACTTTCTGCCTTATTTGGTAAGAAAGAAAAGGTGTGCTTTCATCAGCATTTTTCAATTTCAAAGAGTTTTCAAAAGCTGGTGGCTTCCCTGGTGGTCAGAGTATGTTTGGTGTCCAAATGCTGTAAGAGTTGGATCAGACTGGCCAATAGGGGACAACACTTATCTTTTGGGTGGGGGGGAGGGGAGAAGGACAGTTTTCTGCTTCCTGAGAGGAGAGGTTGATGGGCAGCTTTGGACCAGGAGGGGAGAGCCCCTGGGCATATGGACCGGTTTCTGAACCCTCTGTCCTTCATGGGCAAGAGTCACATCAAGGTGAAAACCTCCTAACCTGGTGCTAGGTTGGCAAACACACCTCATCAAAGGCGACTTAGGGAAGCTGAATATTAGCATTAGAAAGTGGGTCGTTTTTGTTTCTTCTGCCACAGTGACATTGTCCCTGGTGAGGTCAGAGGGAGAGAAAGGTCACTGATATGGTCGGACTTCTTAGAGCAGAGCCAAGTTTAAAGATCCAAAGCAGGGGTCAGCAAACATTTCTGCAATGGGTCAGAGAGTAAATATTTTTGGCTTTGCAGGTGAGACCACATCTGTTGAGGCTGCTCAGCTCTGCCATTGCAGCAAGCAAGCAGCTACAGACAATGTGTAAATGGATGAGCACAGCTATGTGACAATACATTGTTATCGGACACTTTATGGATGCTGAAATCTGAATATCCTATAATTTTTACATGTCACGAAATATCACTCATCTTTTGGGTTTTTTTCCCCCAACCATTTAAAAATGTATAAGCCATCTTCATGGGTCCGTAGGTGGTAGGCTGGATTTTATCCACAGGTGGTAGTTGCAGGACCTTTGGTCTAAATGTCAAAGGGGCTGCTGGTGCCCTGGGCTGGGAGGTGGCAACAGAGGGTCCTCAGAGCCACTTTCGCAGGGCATAGAGCAGGAGGGAGGCCCACGGTAGCAGTGGAAGGTGGTCTCTACCCAGCCTAGGTGTGAGCAACCTCTTCTTAGACGGTGATGGGGATGCGGGTCGGAGGAGGGAGGGAGGGAGAGAGAGAGAGAGAGAGAAGGAGACTGTTTTCTGAAATGAGACAGATTATTCTGCTCAGAAAGCATTTCTTGATGTCCCGAGAGTGGTAGGAAACCTCTAGACACTGGGAATAGGGGATTAAAAAAAGAAGTGTGATTTTGTTTTTTTTACCAAAAGATAACCCAGTTGTCAGGTATGTAAATATTCCCTGGTCTCCCATTCTGTTGCAGGATCCTTTAAGGTGGGAACGACCCATTAGCTGGGACTTCTACTATATCCCTGCACGCGACGGACATCCCAGGGCCCATCTCCAAACGGCCAGGGATTCTTGGAGGGATTACATGTCTCCTACTCACTTTTTGGTTCTACTTTCTACCTTGACTCTCTCACTTACTTTGCTTCTGTGCCATATCAATATGCAACTGGAGCACAGCTTCTTTTCCTACATCTCTCCAGAATGTTGTTCACCAGAAAGAGTTTGGTGTGGTAGGATTTGCTGAAAATTCGGGCTTAAAAATCCTTTGGCCATCCTAGCCACGAGGATTTCCTTCTGATTGTCATCTTCCCACACCGCCCTTCCTTGCTCAAACTCCTCTTGCCTGACGCTATGATGTTCTGCAGGGTAGAAGACAGGAACACAACAGCCTATAATAGAATGTCAGAGTGAGCATAATGTGGGAGGTGAGCCACTGAGGTAGGGGCCACGGGAGAGCGCCACTGATTCGGCTAAGTGGAGAGAGGGCTGGAAAGGCTTCCTGGAGGAGGGGATGCGAGAGCACTGTTGACCTGTGAGTAGGAATGTTTAGCAAAGAAAGAAGGGGGAAGGGCATTTGGGGGCAGAGGGGAGAACTTGAGTAAAGGCTGATAAGACCCCCAGGAAGGAGTCTATCCTCATGGATAGATTTTTACTGGTCTATTTATTAAACTATTCTTTTCTTCCCAAAAAGAAAAGCTACAATTAGGTTTCTAATCCTTGTTTCCTTGGGCTATTGAAATATTTTGAATCAATGTTCTCTAGACATTAATTTCCTCGATGTGCCAGAAACAATGAAATAAAATAGTTTTATTAAAATATTAAACTATAAATATTAAAATATTTTATTTAACTAGATTTGTAAATGAATGGTAAATATTTTCTGCATGAAGCACTATAGTTGAATATCCATAAATGTTCTGGTAGTTAACACTTGCAAAACTTTTAGATATACTCCTAAAAAGGAATGTCAAAGAACAGTATTCCCGTGGAAGACATTTGTTGTAACCTCCCCAACATCCATTTTCCTCTTTCTGGCAGCTGTGATTTCTGTTTGGGGATCTGTGTGGTCCTGGGGAAGCTGACTCCACTGCCAGCTATGGTGGGGGCACTTGACAGGTCTCCACCTGTGCAGGCAGTCCATCCCTCCGATCACAGCTCAGGGTTGAGAGTTTGACTGGGGCTGGCCCAATCAGAGCAAATAGTACCCCTGCTGGGGATGTTGGGACAGTGGCATCCTCTCTTCTTCTGAATGGGGTACTGTGTGGTCAAGAGGCCAACCCACGGGCTTGCTGCAGCCCTGAATGTAGCCAGACTGAGGATGAAATGGAACCGGAACATGGCAGAGAAAACATCACCAAAGCCCTGAACCTTCATGAACTACTGGATCAAATTGTGTCTGAAACCTGCCTACCTCTGGGATTTTCATTTTGATGAGACAATAAATTCTGTTTGGTGTTTAAGCAATGTCGAATTAGATTTCCATTCTGAACTAAGACAATTCTCAAGACTGGACTGGATTTATGTGCATCCTTTTATGGAGACTTGTGAGTATAGGAACTCAGCTGATGGTTCTTGGAGTATCCCAATCTTGGATTAATCACATCAGTAACAATCTAGATCTACTAAACACTAAAATATATTTAGTGTTTGCATGAAAAGAGAGAATGGCAGTGCAGAAGAGAATCAAAGGTGTGGGGAAGGTTTTGCATCTGCTATGTTGAGAATTCAGAAGAAAAGCTCCAACCAGCAGCAGCTGCAGTGTTTTTATTGGAATTTGGCATTAGAGCCAGACAACGTTCCCGCTGGGCTGTGCCAGGCAAGGGCTGACAGGGAGGGCGTTGGAGGCAGCTTCATAAACCTTGACTGGGTTAATAAGGGACACAGGTTTCAGGAAACCAACTCTTCAAATACCTGAAGAAGACAGCAGATCTTTTCCTTCTGATTCTAAAAGTAGTATTTAAGCACTGTGGAAATTTTAGAAAATGTAGAAATATATAACAAAAAAAAGTAGCAAACATCCAAATTCCTCAATTCAAGTACTCTTATTTTTTTAATATACGTACTTCCAATCATTCTGGATATGCAATTTTATCTCAAAGACATTTTGCCTCCCAAATAATGACTTTGTAATCATGTTCAGTAGCTGCAGAATATTTTGCCATGGAGATTTTCTATACATAACCATTTCTCTTTTGTTGAATATTTAAGTATTATGTCAGGTATTTTCTTTCTTTTTTTTAAAACAGACTTTATTTTTAAGAGCAGTTTTAGGCTCACAGCAAAATTGAGAGGAAGATACAGAGATTTCCCATATACCCCCTACTACCCCAACACTTACACAGCCCCCCACACTCCCACATTTGTTAAAATCCCCCGCCAGAGTGGTACATTTGTTACAACTGATGAACCTATATTGACACATCATTATCACCCAGAGTCCATAGTTTACATTAGTGTTGTACATGATATGGGTTTGGACAAATTTATAATGACACATATCCAACATCATAGTATCATACAGAGTAGTTTCACTGCCCTAAAAATCTTCTGTGTTCTGCCTATTTATCCCTCCCTTCTCCCTAAACCCTGGCAACTGTTACTTTTTTTATTGTTTCTATAGTTTTGCCTCTTCCAGAATGTCATATAGTTGGAATCATACAGTGTGTAGCATTTTTCAGATTGGCTTCTTTCACTTAGTAATATACATTTATGTTTGCTCCATGTCTTTTCATGGCTTAATAGCTCATTTCTTTTTAGTGTTGAATAATATTCCATTGTCTGGATGTACTACCACAGTTCATCCATTCACCTACTGAAGGGCATTTTGGTTGCTTCCAAGTTTTGTCAATTATGACTAAAGCTGGTGTAAACATTTATGTGCAGGTTTCTGTGTGGCCACAGGTTTTCAGCTCCTTTGAGTGAATACCAAGGTGTGCAATTGCTAGTTTGCGGCACCATTTTGCATTCCCACCAGCAGTGAATGAGAATCCCTGTTGCTCCACATCCTCACCAGCATTTGGTGTTGTCAGAGGTGTGTAGTGTTATCTCTTTGTTGTCTTAGTTTGCATTTCCTTGATGACATATGATGTGGAGCATCTGTTCACATGATTGTTTTTCATCTGCTTATCTTCTTTGGTGAGGTATCTGTTAAGGTCTTTGACCCAATTTTTAATCAGATTGTTTTCTTACAGTTGAGTTATAAGAGTTTTTGTATATTTTGAATAACAGTCCTTTATCAGATATATCTTTTGCAAATATTTTCTTCCAGTCTGTGTCTTGTCTTTTCATTCTCCTTAAGTTTCTTTTATACAACAGACACTTTAAATTTTAATAAAATCTAGCTTATCAATTCTTTCTTTCATGGTTTGTGCCTTTGTTGTATCTAAAAAAGTCATCACCAAACACAAGATTACCTAGATTTTTATTAAAAAAAGCTATTTTCTAAGAATTTTTTAGTTTGGTGTTTTATATTTAGCTCTATAATCCATTTTGAGATAATTTTCATAACAGGTGTAAGGTCTGTGTCTAAATTCATTTTGTCTTTTTTGCATGTGGATGTCCAGTTTTTCCAGCACTATTTGTTGAAAAGACTATCTTTCCTCCATTGTATTGCCTTTGCCTCTTTGTCAAAGATTAGCTGGCTATATTTATGTGGGTCTATTTCTGGGCTATTTTGTTCCATTGATCTATTTGTCTATTTTTTCACCAACACCATACTGTTTCGACTTTTACAGCTTTATGGCATGTTTTGAAGGCAGCTGTGTTAGTCGGCCTTCAGTTAGTAGAAAAAGAACTTTTTCAATATTGTGTGGTTATTCTGGGTCTTTTGTCTCTCCATGTTAACTTTAAATTAATTTGTTGATATCCACAAAATAACTTGTTGGGATTTTGATTGGAATTGAATTGAATCTATAGATCAAGTTGGGATGAACTGACATCTTGACAGTATTGAGTCTTTCTATCCATGAACATGGAATATCTCTCCATTTATTTAGTCCTTCTTTGATTTTTTTTCTTCATCAGAGTTTTGCAGTTTTCCTCATATAGATCTCATACCTATATTGTTAGATGTATACCTAAGTATTTCATTTTTGGGAGGATGCTAATATAAATGGTGTGTGTTTTCAATTTTAAATTCCACTTGTTCATTGCTGGCATGTAGGAAAATAGTTGACCTTTGCATATTGACCTTGTATCCTGAAACCTTGCTATAATTGCTTATTAGTTCCAGGAGTTTTTTTGTTCGTTCTTTTGGATTTTCTACATAGATAATCAGGTCATCTGTGAACAAAGACAGTTTTATTTCTTCTTTCACAAGCTGTATACATTTTATTTCTTTTTCTTGTTTTATTGCATTAGCTAGGACTTCCAGTATGATGTTGAAAAGTAGTGGTGAGAGGGGCCATCCTTGACTTGTTCCTGATCTTAGTGGGAAAGCTTTGAGTTTCTCATCATTAAGTATAATGTTACCTGTAGGGTTTTTTTGTAGCTATTCTTTATCAAGTTGAGGATGTTCCCCTCTATTCCTAGTTTACTGAGAGGTTTTGGTTTTTTTTTTTTTTTGATCATGAATGGGTGTTGGGTTTCATCAAATGCTTTTTATGCATCTGTTGATATAAGCATGTGATTTTTCTTTAGCCTGTTTATGTGATGGATAGCATCAATTCATTTTCAAATGTTGTACCAGCCTTGTTTAAATCCCATTTTGTTGTGATGTATAATTGTTTATATACATTGCTGGATTTGACTTCTTAATATTTTGTTTGAGAATTTTGGCATCTATGTTCATGAGAGATTGGTCTGTAGTTTTCTTTTCTTACCATGTCTTTGTCTGTATTTCTTACCATGTTTTTGTCATGTATTTGGGTAATGCTGGCTTCATAGAATGAATTGGAAAGTAATCTCTTTGTTTCTATTTTATGAAAAAGATTGTAGAGAACTGGTATAATTTTCTCTTTAGATGTTTGGTACAGTTCACCAGTGAATCAGTCTGGGCCTGGTGATTTATATTTTGGAAGGTTATTAATTATTTATTTAATTTCTTTAATAGATATAGGCCTATCAGAGTGTCTATTTCTTTTTGTGTGAGTTTTGGCAGATTATGTCTTTTAAGAAATTGTTCCATTTCATCTAGGCTATCAAATTTGAGGTCATAAAATTGTTCATATCTGTTTATTATTTTTTTTAAATCTATGGAATTTGCAGTGATTCCCCTCTTTTATTTCTGATATTAATTATTTATGTCCTCTCTCATTTTTTCTTAGCCTGGCTGGAGACTTATCAATTTTATTGATTTTTTAAAGAAAAAGTTTTGGTTTTATTGATTTTCTCTATTGATTTTCTGCTTTCAATTTCATTGATGTCTGCTCTAATTTTATTATTTCTTTCCTTTTTCTTACTTTGGATTTAATTTGCACATTTTTTTCCACCTCGTTTCCTAAGGTGAAAGCTTAGATAATTGATTTTAGATCTTTCTTCTTTTATAAGATATACATTCAATGCTATAAATTTCCCTCTAAGTACTGCTTTTGCATCATTCCACAAATTTTGATAAGTTGTGTTAGTTCAAAGTATTTTAAAATTTAATTGAGATTTATACTTTGACTCATGTGTTATTGAGAAGTATGTTGTTTAATCTCCAAGTAGTTGGGGATTTTCCAGCTATCTTTCTGTTATTGATTTCTAGTTTAAGTCTATTGTGATCTGAGAACAAACATTGTATGATTTCTATTCCTTTAATTTTGTTAAGGTGTGTTTTGATGCTTAGAATGTGATCTATCTTGGTGAATGTTCCATGTTAGCTTGAGAAAAAAATGTGTATTCTGCTTTTGTTGTATGAAGTCTACAGATGTCTCTTATATCCAGTGGATTGATGGTGTTGTTGAGTTCAACTATAGGTTCTTACTAATTTTCTGCCTGCTGGATCTGTCATTTCTGATAGAGGGTGTTGAGACTCCAACTATAATAGTGAATCCATCTATTTCTACTTGAAGTTCTATTAGTTTTTGCCTCATGTATTTTGACGCTCTCTTGTTAGGCACATACATGTTAAGAATTGTTATGTCTTCTGGGAGAATTGACACCATTATCATCATGTAACATTCCTCTTTATCCCTGATAACTTTCCTTGTTCTAAAGTCTGCTTTGTCTGGAATTGATATAGCTACTCCTGCTTTCTTTTAATTACTGCCATTAGCATGGCATATCCCTCTCCATCCATTTACTTTTAATCTATATGTGTCTTTATAGTTAAAGTGAATTACTTATAGAAAACATATTTGGGTTTCACTTTTTGATCCACTCTATCTCTGTCTTTTAGCTGGTACATTCAGACTACTGACATTGAAAGTCATTATTGATATAGTTGGATTAATATCTACCATGTTTGTTACTGTTTTTTTATTTGTTGCCCTTGTTCTTTGTTCCTATTTTTCTTCTATTCTTTTTCTGCCTTTTGTGGTTTTAATTGAGCATTTTATATGATTCCATTTTCTCTTCTCTCTTAGCATATTACTTGTACTTTTTAAAAAAACTTTTTAGTAGTTGCCCTAGAGTTTGCAATATACATTTACAACTAATCCAATCCACTTTCAGATAATGCTATATGACTTCACAGGTAGTGCCTGTGCCATATAATAGCAAAATAATCCTAATTCCTCCTTCCTGTCCCTTGTATTATTGCTGTCATTAATTTTGCTTATATATAAGCATACATAAGCATATATATACATACATATTGAATATATTATTGCTATTATTATTTTGAGCAAACTGTTAGATCAAATAAGAAAAGGGAAAAGAAAAGTTTTCATTTTACCTTCACTTATTCCTTCTCCAATGCTCTTCTTTTCTTTACGTAGATTGGAGTTTTTGACCTTTATTATTTTCCGTCTCTCTAAAGAATTTCTTTTAACATTTCTTGCAAGTCAGGTCTACTGGCAACAAATTCCCCTGGTTTGTGTTTGTCTGAGGAAGTCTTTAATTCTTCTTTGCTTTTGAAGGATAATTCCTCATGGTACAGAATTCTAGTTTGGTTTTTCTAACACTTTAAACATTTCACTTCCCCCTCTTCTTTCATTTATGGTTTCTGGGGAGAAAATCAAATGTATTAATAACTCTTATCTTTGGTAAGATTTTTTTTTCCTTCTGGCTTCTCTCAGGGTTTTTTTTTTTAACCTTTGATTTTCTGTAACTTAAAAATGATATGCCTAGGTGTAGTTTTTCATCATTTAACCTGCTCAGTGTTTTCTGAGCTTTGTGGATCTGTGATTTGGTGCCTGACATTAATTTGGGGAAAATTCTCAGTTCATTATTGTTCCAAATATTTCTTCTGTTCCTTTCTCTCTTTTTTCTCCTTGTGGTATTCCCATTACACATATGTTATACCTTTTGTAGTTGTCCCACAGTTCTTGGATATTCTGTTCTTCTTCTTTTTTGTTTTTTTACTTTTTTGTTTGCTTTTTCAGTTTTGGAGGTCACTATTCAGATATCTTCAAACTCAGAGATTCTTTGCTCAGCCATGACCTGTCTAATAATAAGCCCATCAAAGACACGTTTCATTTCTGCTACAAAGTTTTTGATCTCTGGCATTTGTTTTTGGTACTTTCCTAGATTTTACATCTCTCTGTTAACATTGCTTATCTGTTCTTACATGCTATCTACTCTATCCATTACAGCCCATAGCATACTAATCACAGTTGTTTTAAACTCCCAGTCTGATAATTCCAACATCTCCTCTGTATCCGAGTCTGGTTCTGATGCTTGCTCTGTCTCTTCAAACTGTGTGTTGTGCCTTTTAGTATGTCTTGTAATTTTTTTCTTGATAGCTGGACATGATGTATTGGGTAAAAGGAACTGTTGTAAGTAGGCCTTTAATAATGGCATGGTAAGGGGTGTGTGTGTGTGTGAGTAGGAAATGTTCTATGGTCCTATGATTAGGTCTCAGCGTTTTAGTGATCCTGTGCTTCTTGGCTGTAAACTTCACACAACAATCTGCCAGTTTCTGCCCCTCCCCCTTGGGTGGAACAGAATAGCTGAGGTGAGCTGGAGTTAGGTATTTTCTTTCCCCCACGTGGGAAGCTAGAGCCAGCTGGAGTTAGATATTTCCCTTTCCCCAGGTTAGTTTGGCTCTGTTAAATAGTTTCTCCTAAGGGCAGGCCTTGTTATGAAGAACAGAGTTCTCTGGCATGTTGGGATTTTTCTCTGATATTCACTGTCAGGGTTGAGCTCCTGGAGGCAAAATTCACAAAAGTATGGGTGACCCTCCTAAAACTGGCCCCCTCCCTGGAGTTTTTATCTCTCACACTTGTCCACACTGAGCCTCCAGTAATTTGTCAATTACAGTTCAGGTTTCCCTACCCTGGCATTGGTGCCTACAGAGGTTTCATCTCACGGTTTCTGTTCCAGTAAGTTGTGGTTCTCTGTATTCTCCTGTTGGTCTTTCCAATTTGAGGGGCAGTGGATTGCCCTGTGACCTCACTGCTCTTGTAGATGTAAGAACAGGGTTTTTTTTTTTCCATTTGTCCAGCTCTTTACCTGTTATTAGGACAGAGTGGCAACTTCTAAGCTTCTTATTTGCCAGACTGGAAATCAGAAGTCTGATTGTTGTTTTCTGTTCTAAATTGTGTCATGATGAACATCTTTGTGCAAGGCTTTGTCCACATCTCTGATGATTCTGATGATACTCTTAGGCTAGATTCTCCAAAGGACAGTTACTAGATCAAAAGATTTAATATTTTTACGTTTATTAATGCACGTTGCCAAAATGCTCCTACTAGCTATGAATGAGTGTTGATAATGACAAAAAGTTCAAAAGGTTTCAGTTCCGTGGTAGGAGGTGGGTGAACCAGTCAAAATCAGTTAGAGTCAACACTTGAGTCATTGACTGAGCATGTGCATTGATCAGTTGTGTGCAGGCACAGTGATATGTCACCAGGCTGTCTTGCTCAGTGGGCTTGCATAGCAGACAGGCCACAGGTAGAATATTCACAAAAGAGAGGGACTCGTTCTCAGAACAAAGGCTTGACATGGGCCCAATCTCTCCAAGCTCCTTCACTTACCTTAGGACTCTTTTATTTCATTCTCTCCTACCTCCTTGTTCCTTCCCTAAGTCACGTAAGTCCTTTGGACTTGCCAATAGCACTTGTTTCCTTGGTTACGGTCCCCAGTAATCTTTCGGACTTTGCTCATGGCTTTGCTTGCTCCTGGCTGCCTGAAGTACCTGTCTAGCCCAACCCAAGTATGGCTCAGCGTCTATCTACCCCAGCTTGTCCTCTTCCAACTTGTTCTGCTTCCTTGGAGTGCTATAGGACAAGTCCCAGACTCATCCTGAATATAAGGGACCCAGGCCCAAGATGCTTTGAATAGTAACCAGAACCAGCATAGAGGGCCTATGTCATCCTTGGGCACCAGTAAGAAGAGAATGACAAGGCTGACCTGGCCCTGCATGATTGCATGCAGGCTCTGTTGCCTGGGTCACAGCCTTGAGGGGCAGCGATCTGCTCCTAAGACTGCAGTGTCCATAGCCAGAGAGGCCAGATTCTTCTTCCCAGGGCCTGGTGACATTCCAAGGACTGGCTATGTGAGTCTATGGACCCAGGTACTACTGTGAAGGTGAGGAAGCCAGGTACGCAGGACTGGACAGGCTAGCAAAGGGAAAGGTTTCAGTGAATGCCACTTGCTATCCTTGGTGAGTGCCACCACCCTGTGATTATATGAATGTATCAAATTATCATATGTACCTACCCCCAAAATATATACATCTAATATGTGTCAATAAAAAAAATAAAAAGTAAAAATGAGGATAAAAAAAGTATCCTTGTGGTGATAGAAATGTTTTGCATCGTGACTACATCAATTCTGATATTCTGGTTATGACAGTGTACTATGGTGTTATGGTGTTGCAAGATATTACCACTGGGGAAAGGGTACACAGAATCTCTCTGTGTTGTTCCTTGTAACTACATATGGTTCTACAATTTTCTAAAATTAAAAAGTTCAATTAAGAATTTTAAAAAAAGGAACATCGAGGAGTTAAGCTAATAAATTCAGATGAAAACCATGTTCTGCCAGACTTGAGCTGAGACAGTGAGCCTTTATGGAATTTAGGAGAGTGGGTGCCACAAAGAATGATGTCGTTAGGAAGAAGAATGCATGCATACAGGGTAACGTTAGCTGACACCCCCAGGGTTCTAGAGACCTGGTGCTTCTCCCTCCAACCCTGGTCTAGTTGCTGGAAGTAGTAGACCACACAGGAGCTTACCTTGTCTCCTCTTGTAATCCTTCTTGATGTTGTTGCTTGGGGGGAAATCCCATGAATCAGGCATCATGGACAGGGAATTGCAGGGTGGTGTCAGCAGGTGGAGGGAGCTCCTGATGACCGAGGGTGAATTCCTAGCAGTCCGGCACCCTGGGTTTAGCTCCCTCTCCCCCTCCTTGCCATCACCTGGGAAGCTTGGGCAGGAGCAGGAAAGTGGACAGAAGTCACAAGGAGGTCTTAGTACCAAATGCTCCAGCTCAGAAAGAAGGTGCTATCTGGTCCTGGCCTTGGGCAGCTGTCTCCTACCTGACACCAGCCTTTCTTCCAAGGAATCACTCAAACCCCCAGTTGTTAATTTACTAAATCATTGCAGGGTGTCTCTCCCGTGCCGCAGTGCAAAGCATCTGACAGTGAGTGAGACAGTCTCTTGGCCTCAGACAGCTCATGGGAGTGGGTTGGGGATTATAGATAGTAGATTAATTAAATTACACTTTGTGTGGCAGGTGCCACACAACCCATCACTGTGGGGCCCCTGGGGTGTGTATTTACTCCTCAGCCCAAGTGTATCATTTGGAGCTGAGTAAACGAGGCTCATGTCTGTGTCTACGAAATGTCATACTCCAAGTCCTCGATCAGGGCCTGTTGCCTCCAATTACCTTTGTTCCTGCCTAAGTGAAAAATCAGAGGCTGCCCACGTTATTTTGACACATGGTCCATTTCCAGGAATAAAACCCGCTGGAGTTCAAGGCAGGTCAGGGCGTTCCTCACCAAGGCGTCTGTGTGTCCGAGGTAGCTGCTCTGCAGAACGGCATCAGAGACCAAAGGCAGAAACCAGAATTTCCAAGCAGCAGCTGTGGCAGGATCCCTGCTGGGATTGAGCTGGAGAACAAAATAACATTGCATAATGAGTGTGAGAGCTGTAAAGAATAAACTGTGAAGTGCTGCACAAATATTAGGCCTCCCGCCTCTTCCCGCTCTGGCTTCTCCTTGACAGTGTGGCTGAAGCCCTTCATCCCAGGAGGGGTAAGCTGGCTGGAGACAGACTGGAGGGCCACCAGGAGCCTCTGAACTTGAATTCACTCTGCCTTCCCTTGGGGCCACTTCTGACATACTCACTTGGGGGTAGAGAACCCAGGCCCCGTCAGAAAGGAGCAGAGATAGAATGAGGAAATCAGCTCTGTCCTTGTCCTCGGGGTAACCAATTCACAGGGGTCTCCTTACTCTGCACACAACCCTCACTCCTCCAACAGCCTGGAAACCTTCAGAGGAGCTGAAAGTCAGAGGGAAATTAGAAATTAGGCCTCATCCCTGCAGCGGGAACAGCCCGCTCGCAGTACGGCCTCCATATGGCTTAATAATTTGAGATTTCTTACACGTCTCAAGGGAAGGCTGGAGGGGTTTTGATGCTCTTCCTGTGGGTTCCCAACGTATGTCTCTTCTCATCAATAAAAGATTGGATTTACTCACTGTGGTAAGCCGAAAGTGAAAAACAGGTGCAGCTATATAATATTTCTCTTTAATTACTGCTTATGGAAAAAAACCCCACCAAGTGTGGAAATTAATTATTCCATATTGTTAGAACAGGATGAACTACTTACTAATTTTAACTGTGGCTTTTATGGAGAGGCTGTTGCTCAACATCTTATTAATTTGGGTAAATATTAACAAACAGTTCCTACACCTCCTCCCCACTACCCTCTACCTCCCCTACCCCATCCCATATAGTACATTCTCCTGGGGGAGGGAGGCATTGCCTGGGGTTTCTTTTTCCCTTTGTTGTATGGTGTTGGGCCTGAGTGCTACAAAGCCTCCTTTCAAGAAGAAAAACTTTGATTTCAGGGCTGTTTTTCTCCTACCTCTGTTGTCAGTTATGGTGCCCTGAGACTCAGGTAGAAATGCAAGGAAATGCTTTTCTATTATTTATGCCCATTTCCATGCCCAGCACATCTGCCCTCTCAGTTGGCAGCCTTCCTCTCTCTAATTTGCTGCCAGTGAAAGGTGCCTGTGGGAGCTAGTGACCCACTAGGCAGATTAGTGTAGATAGGGATGGGGAAGACCCCAAGGGCTTCACTGAGTGCATCATGCTGGCTCATAGATAGAGATTCTGTGCCTAGGGTCATAGAGCCCCAGCCACAAAAGGGGAGGGACGGTGGTTGTGGGAGCTGGCTTTAGCACATTCTCCGCAGAATCCATATGGTGTGTTTGAGGCCTCAGCCAACCCAACTTGATTTGTAGGGAGAGGAGACAGAGGCTCCCAAGAGCCTTTCTGCTGGAAGCTAATGGTGATCGGGAGCTCCTGAAGCTCATGTTCAGGCAATCTATTGCTGTATAGCAAAATATCCAAAACTTAGTAGCTTAAGACAAGTAACTAATTTATTCAGTTTCATGATTGTATGGGTCAGGAATTAGGACAAGGCTCAGCTGGGTGACTCTTCCCCTCCACAGGGGTTAGTCTGGTTTTCTCACATGTCTGCTCCTTGCTAGGGATGACTTGAAGGCTGGACTCAGCTGGATTTGTTGACAAGAGGACCTATGTGTGGCCTTTTCAAAATGGCCTTGAGGTAATTGGATTTTTCACATAGAGGCCCTCCTAGAGAGAGTGTCCAAAAGACCTAAGCAGATGATGCAAGGTTTATTTGACTTAGCCTTAGTAGTCATAGAATGTCACTTCTGTCTCATTCTGTTGGTAAAGCAAATCATGGAGCCAGCCCAGATTTAAGAGGAGGAGGAGGATTAGACTCCACCTTTCATGGGAGGAGTAGCAAAAACCTTGCCGTCATCTTTAATCTACCTAGCACACGATTCTGCTCAGGGCAGGTCTTACAGAGGCTAGGTGGTGATAGAAAGAGTTTCATAGTCTGATGGCCTAGGTTTCAGTGTTTCCACTTAACTCAGAATTTGGTTAACATCTGATTATAATAACTGATCCTTATCTATGAAATAAAAACAATAGCTCCTACCTTATAGGATTATTGGAAGGATTAAGTAAGAACACATATAAAAAGCCCAGACTAGGGTCTGGCATCCAGAAGTTGTATTCTTCTCGGAGCCCTTGCTATAAAGATGATTGCTCAATGAGGATAATAATGTGAGAAAAATAAATGAGGTTGTGCATGTTTATCAAATTGTAGGTTCAGTCTCATCTGTGGGTCATGAAAAAATTTTAGTGACATTATAAAAATAGAATAGAAAAGGAAAGAACACAATTTAAGAACATCAGGGTACATCATGTACAGTAAGGGTAAGTACAGTTTTTTGAAACTTTTCATAGTCTTATAAAAATATTTGTGTACACTGGATCATGATGTGAAATATATTATTTTGTTCTTAAGATATATTTTTTACTGAGGTTCATGGTCAAAAAAATTTGAAAGCTACTGAGAAAATGAACGTGAAGTGCTTTTGCTGACTGTGTTAGTGCACTGTCATTGAAAAATGCAATCTTTATTCTGTTGGGTGTAGCTGAGAACCACCACTAGTGCAGATGAGGAGCAGCTTAGTAAATATACAAAGTCCACCAGGATCATGGCCACAGGGTTATTTGACTGTAAAAATCAACAAAGTAAATCTACCCAGCAAGCCCAGCATTTGTCCTGGCACCACTTTTGAATGTCACCTATAGCCCTGAAAATTGGATTGGTAAGAAGAAGCATCATAAAATCCCACCTGTCCTCCCTGATCTTATTCCCTGAGTGTCTTCAGGGAAAACAGTGGTTTTCTCTCTCTTGACCTGAAAGTAGGTACAGAGGAAAAGAAGTTCATTGGATATAGATTTGTGGGGGAAGTCAGGACCAAAGACCATCAAAGTGGACATGCACTACCTTTCTGCTATGGACTCCCCCATTTTCCTCTCTGCTTCCAGCCATGTGTTTCCCCTGGGAGCTGCCTTAGGTGGCTCCATCTCTCATACCGTTGCATTGGCAATAGACCCGGAATGTCCAATCGACTCTTTCCTGTGAGTTTTTTATTTTTCCTCTCTTCAGATTGGGGCCAGAGAAAGTTTCTATCGGCCCCTTTTCAGTGGTGGGGGCCCTGAGAGGTAAAACTTGAGAGCTGTCAGTGTCAAAATTTTCCCCGATGGAGGAAGCCTGTCTACGGGAGAGAGAACAGAGCCAGAATGCTGAGAGAAGCGTGGAGAGACAGCAAAGGCGCCAGGTTGTGTTTGAACTTCTGGATGCACTTGCTCATGACGCTCAGTTGCATCTCTACCTTGCTTGCAGCACAGCTATTCAACCTGGAAGCCCATGAGTCAATACACTCCCACTTGCCTGAGCCCATTTGAGATGGGTTTCTGTTCCTTGCAGCCAAGAGTCTTTTCTAGACCCTCTTAAACAGCAGCAAGTTGTTGGGACCAGAAGTGATGACTCTGAGCACAATAATTTTTTCTGGGCCTGCATCATGCTGGGAACAGAGGCTGCTACCTCCCATCTCTCTCTTCCTGCCCAGGCGTCTGCAGGATGTACGCCCTAGAACCAGGTGCGGCTTTGAGGAGAGCAGAGCCAGCCAATACACACACTGCGTTTGCCAGCTCACGCACTCCCTCCCAATAGAAGCAGTCGAAGGAGCCAGCATTCCCCCCGTGTGGGTCCGCCAGGCCCCTCTGTAGTTATATGCCACAATCTTCTCTGCGCCAGGGGCTGCCACATCAGGAGACTTGGATTAAGTGATTTGTCTCCCTCCAACACAGCTGCTCTCTGGTTTCTGTCTGACAAATGTGGTTCATTAGGGTTGACAAAGATAAATGTCCTTGTTTGTGGAAGTCTGCTAAGTGCTGCTCTCCAGGAGCAAGAGGACCAGGATCTGAGGCAAGGTGTACTTCAGGTTGGCCCCCCAACACTCCCTCTCAGCCACAGGCTACAGTGGGGACATGAAGGCCAAGTATGTGCCACCTGCCAAGAGTAGATCCCACAAGAGTTTCACAGTTGGGGTACAATGAAATTTGGCAGCGATGACAGCCTCTATCATCCCCGTCTGAAAGTCAGCCAATTTTTTAAGTTGGGCCCTGTGATGTACTTGCAAGACACCGACCAGCCAACAGACACACATCTGAGCCACTAACATCCAATAAATAAATCCCATAGGCTGGGTATACGGGAGAGGGCTGCAAACCTGCGTGTGGTGGCTGCCTAGGGAGGCAGAAGCCTCAGAAACACAACGTGGGCATCACCTGAATACTTCAGTGGCAACTACCATTCACAACCTGGAGGAACGCAAGCAGCTGCCTTTCTTCCTGTCCTCTGACCATTTACTCCAGTCAACAATTCCAGGGCTCTAAAAGCCCTGAAAAACTAAAGCAATCAGTCTCAGTCTGGCTGGGCGGCAGCAGAGGCACCTACACCTGTGGCTTTCAAAGTTTTGGAAATACGTTGTATATCACAACCCAGGTGCACTTGTGTGTATGCACACACACACAATTTCAACAGTTTCACCAAACTGTATTTACCTTTCCTGAGTGAAATTCACTCTGATGTTTTTTATTCTACTTTATTCTCTTCAATTTCATATTTTTAAAAAAATACTTGTTGCAACCCAGCAAATTAATTCCCTAATTGCTAATGGGTCATACATAACCCTTGGTTAAAAGAACAACACTGACTAAATGGTAATTTTTAAAAATCCTCATTAACCTTGTTGGGGCAAGACCTCCTGAGAAGGGAGCGTATAAGCTGATGCTTACAGGTAGAGAAAATATTACGTGCAAACGCCGGGAGGGGAGGCTGAGAGAGCAACACCTGGCACATGGAGAAGCTGAAAGTTCAGCTCAGCTGGGGCATGAGTGTTGGGGAAGAGTGGAGGGAGGGGCTGAAGAGGCGGGGGGCAGGTGTGGGGGGCTTCACAAGACACACTGAAGAGTTCAGAATCCACGCTGAAGGCAAAGAGAGGTTCTCAAAGGATCTTAAGCAGAGGAGTGACATGGTCAGATTCACGCTTTATGAAAGTCCGCTCTGCTGCATGGAGAATGGATTTGGGGTGCAGCAGATTGGATGGGGGAGTAGGGGATACAAGGCTGGATGCAGGGAGACTGCTTGGCCGGGGCTTTCATGAACACGTGTGATGTGAATTAAAAATATTAGTAGGTGCCCCCTGTGCAGAGACCGAGGAGTGAAGGGAGCCCTTCCTCAGCAAGGGCTCGTCCAGGCCAGCCTTGTGGGGCTGGATTTTAGCCCCACTCACCCCCTGGTCTGGTGTCCTCAAGCAGGGCATGACCCCAATGACCATGGGTGGCAGCCCTGCAGATTGGACGGTAATGGTGGGGGTTCAGGAAAGAGATGATGGTGATGGGATGGTGGTGGGAGAGGAGAACATGGGATATTCCAGAAATATTTATGATGGTGAGGTGGGGCTGAGCGGAGGTTTCTTTTGGCCACATGACTCTGGGACCCTCATCAACCCCTGCCCACCATCTCGCAGTCCTGGCCTCTTGTTTCACCCCGTTCATGTTTGTCCGGGGCTGAACTAGCAAGGTGGTGTAGGGGAGGGGACTGAGGGCACGGGCCCTGAAGCCTGAGCCAGAGGAGGGGAGGGGGTCTCAGCAGCAGGGAGCCCTGGTCATGCTGGATTGGAGCAATAGAGCAGAGACTACTTTAATAGTGCTTATTTTGATTTCTCAAATTAGTTGGAAGCCACAGGGGATATGGGTGTGGGTGTGGGTAATTCATTAGACCTCCTCAGCCTCAAACACAGCCAGTAAACCTCTCCAAACTCCCCTCGCCCCCATTCTGTAAAATAGGATTCTGAGGCTGCCCTGGGGTTTAGCGATAATGCCTGTCATATGCAGAGCACAGTGCCTGGCCCACGTGAATGCTCTTTTGATGAATGGATTCCTCTTTCAGGTGGCTCAGTCTGGCCTGTAGGTCAAGGTTAGCGATGGGGACTCAAGCAGCTGACCAGAGAGGTGGGGAGCGCATGGGGTGCCTCTCAGCCAGAGTCCATGGGGGCCACATGGGTAGGGCCTAAATGACAGGGCAGCGATGGCGGCAATGGCTGACGTGCCCCTCGTACTGGGCTGAGCACTCCCTGTGTGTCTAGTTGTCACAGTGGAGTACTGCCCTCTTAGGCAACTCAAGTTCAAAAAGATGAACTTATCTAAGTTTAGGCAACTGGTAAGTAGAGGAGCCAAAATGCAAAAAGCCACGGCTGCCTGGCTCCTTAGCACGATGCATGCAGGGGCAACAGGATGCGAGGTGGGAGAGGACAGGTGGGGACTAAGCAGGACCGAGGTCCTGGACAATCCTGCAGACCCCTGAGAGGGGTTCATGCTTTACCTTCAGCCCTGAGGTGTGTACAAGTCAAGCTAGTCCTGGGCCCAGGGGAGCTGCCGGAGGCTCCACCAAGTTGGAGAAAGCAACTTTTTCATCAGAGGCCCTGGTGTGATGGCGGAAGCAGGCAGACCCCACCACGGGCACTCCCTAGCGCCGACTTCCTGCACGCGTGCCTCCCTCCCTCCTTATCCTGCATTGAAGGTTTTCTTTCTCACTGTAATTTTTTTTTTCTGGCTTCTGTTTAAAATTAATTCCACAACACTGAATAACCTTCCCCCACAAGGTTGGAGTTAATCAGGCTGAATTTATTAAGATCTTTACAATTAAATGAGCTCATACCAGGAGGAGGAAAGTTACCTTATTATCCCATTTTAAGAGCTTGCATAATTTGAGCCTCTGAGTTTACTGTCGACCCCCAACTACTTCCGTCATGGTCGCCAATGACTTCAGAGGGCACTGGACCACGGGCTTCTCCATGCCTCCCATCCCTGATGTGGGGAGAGACGTGCTCAGACCAGTGAGTCACTGTGGAGGGAGCCCAGATGACAGAGGGCGTGCAGTGCAGTGTGGATGGAACCTGCTCTAGCTCTACAGGCATAACTTGGGCTCAGGAGGGCACATCTTCAGGGGTAACTTTCCTCCAAGAGCTCGTCCCCTGGGGCTCACTGTCAGATTTGCCTGGATCCCCCCAACCCCCTGCCACTAGCTCTTCTTTCCTTATAGCAGGGACCTCTTGCCTGACACCTACAAGATTAGACAGACACAGCTCAGTAGTCACGAGAAAGGGAGTCAGCCCAGAAACAGCCCTGCTGCTGGTCCCATCCTGACCTAGATTCCCCCCAGCCTTGCTCCTGAGTGTCTAACCTTGAAGATCTGCCCCATACTCTGGCGTACTGAGGTCTGGAATTTCCTGCTTTGGACTTGCCAGTCTTGCTCACCAGAACCTGCAACCCACAGGGTTGGGGTTGAGCATCACTGGTGGTGCTGACACCTGGTAGGACTTCTGACTATGTCTCCCACTCAGCTGTCTCACGGAGGTGGTCCATCTGCTTGTTGGGTTAACCGTGCTCTGAGGTTGGGACCTGTCATGGGTTGAGTTGTGTTCCTCCTACCTTCAAAGATAGGTTAAAGCTCTGATGTTCTTTATTTGTGAATGTGACTTTATTTGGAAATAGAGTCTTTGCAGATATAATGGAATTGAGATAAGGTCATTAGAGTGAGCCCTAACCCAAAATGACTGGTACCCTCATAGGAAGAGGCGAAGAGACACAGAGAGAGAGAAGCACAGGGAGCTCATGATGCAATGGTGGAGGCAGAAATCGGAGTGATGCGGCTATAAGCCAAGGCACACCAAGGATTGCAGGCAACACCAGAAACTAAGACAAAGGCATGGAACAGACTCTCCCTTGGAGCCCCCAGAAGGAATAAACCTTGCTGACACTTTGATTCTGGACTTCTAACCTGCAGAACCTGTGAAAGAAGAAATGGCTATAGTTTTAAGCCACCCAGGAAACTAATACAGAGTCGATATGCCCACCACTGCTACAATAAGCTTCCGATTTCTGTCGTCCTTGTGCTTGGGTCACCATGTTTTGCTGTGTTTGAATTCTTTCCTGTTGCTTTCTACTGGCTCTTCCTCTTCCTTGCCAATTTCTAGTTACCAGCTTAGCCTCAGGGGGCTTTTCCAGTCCTAGGTGTTGAGCCTCCAGTTAACCCTGGATGACACTGCCCTGCCCTAAACTGACATACTCAGGAGGTAGACCCTGAGAGTCCTGTTACTGTGTCAGCAAGGCTTCCCCCATTGCCTCTCTCTGCTAACCAGTGTTCAAAGCAGTTATCTAAAACCATCAGGCCCTCTCTCAAGTTTTGGTTCACAGTTGTACCCTTACTCACCCTTTTGGGCCATAGGAAGTACAAAAAGCACAAGGTAGGCAGCTTGCTCACTTAAATGCTTGGCTCCCTTCAGAGTTTCATCCAGGCAGCACTGCTGATGAGTAGATGGGGCAAAACATTGCAGTTCTGTGACTACATACATGATATTCAACCTACACTGACTTCAACAAATGTCAGGGGCAGACACAACGGGTTCACCCAGAAACCCTCACTTAATTATTTAGGCTCAGTTAACCTCTACATGAAATTCACATTCCTTTCCTTCATAACTTCATCATTTATCCACAAATAACTCCACTCTCTCCGCTGCAATTATTCCCTGATCTTCCCCCAAGATGGAGCCAATCAGACAACGTTTATTGTTAGCTTCATATAGATGGGGGGGAGTTCCTCATTATAATGTAAATACCCTGGAGAAGACTCCACTGACAAAGTCATCAGGAAGTGGTAGAGAAACAATGCAGCCCTTTGTGAAATCTTAATCCTACTTGGGCAAAAGCTGGCTCACCTCATGTGTTTGGTCCAAAGAGTATAGATGTTCTGCAATTTTTACCTCCCAGTTTTATGTTTTTCCATGTTTTAGAGCTCTGTCCATGTTCCCAAGAATTCACTGATTTCATGTACCGTATTTCTGCTAACTACTCCTCATAACTTCTTCTATCATCAGTTCTGCCCACTTGATCCCAATCATTTTGCCCTGACCCTTAGCTCTGTCTCCTGGTTGCAATCTTGCTCCTGTCTCCTTTGAACTTTCAGTTTTCCAAATCTGTGTTTTCTTCTTTCAGGTTATGGACCCCAGAAATACCTATGCACCTGTGCACATGCACAAGCCCTCCTGAGGACTCTGGGCTGTTCCCACTCACTATCTCCTCACTGCAGACAGCTCCCTGGATAGCTCCTTCAAGGTTAACTCCAGCCTGGGGCCAGGAGGGAGTGAAATGTGGACAATAGGTGAGGTGTAGTTCAAGCAGGGTCTGAGAGAAGGATTGGATTTTCATAAGTAGTGGAGGTCAGATGGACATTTCAGGCAGACAGAATAGCCCCTGCAAATGAACCAAATTTCAGATTTCAAAATTCAGAAGAGCAAATTTCAATGTGTGGTCTGGGGCTTTTGGGGGTCTCTGAGACATTTCAGGGGATCCATAAGGTCAAAACGATTTTCATAATAATGATATGTTATTTGTCTTTTCCACTGTGAGATATTTGCACTGATGTTGCCAAAGCAATGGTGGGTAAAATTGCTTAGCATAAATCAAGGCAATGGCAGTAGACGTACCAGGGGTCATTGTATTCTTCACTGCCAAACACATGCAGGAAAAAAAGCATCAATGTCACTTAGGAATGTTTTTAATAGAGCAGTAAATATTATTAATTTTATTAGCTCTCAACTCTTGAGTACACATCTTTGTAATATTCAATGTGAGTAAATGGGAAGTACACACAAAGCACTTCTGCTGCTTACTACAGTACAATGGTTGTCTCAAGGAAAAGTTCTTGTGTGATTTTTTTCAGTCATAACCTGAATTATCCCCTTTTCTCATGGAATGAATGCCATTTTTACTTGAAAGAATGGTTGATGGTCAAGCTATGGTTATTCAAACTTGAGTATTTTTCAGATCCTTACTGAAAATGAACAAAGTAAACCTGTTAATTTCAAGAAAAATGACTGACAGTATTTGTTGCCAATGATAAAAATCAGGTTGTCATATGAAAATTAGAATTTTGAAGATCTTGGAACTGCCATAATGAGCCTAACGGCTCTCAATATTTAAAGACTTATACAATGAGATCCATGGTGATGTTAACAAATGTGAATTTTTGGTATTGGATAATGGAAAGTGTCAACATTTGAAATATCTGCATAGCTCAGTGGACCAATATTTTCCAAATGACCAATACATGATGGTACAAAATTATGCATGAGTAAAAGGTTCATTCAAAGTTCAAGATAGACCAGTGATTTTTAATATAATGGAGTACAAAAATGTCCATTGATGTGGTTTCAGATTCCCTATCGTGTCTAATTTTTAAGAAGGATGATATTATCAAAGGAGAATACCCACAATTATCTTAAAATATTATTAAAACATTCTCCCTTTTCCAACTACATAACTGTGTAAGGGTTGATTTTCTTCATATTTTTGACACAAACAACATATTGCAACATAACAGAATGAATGTATCATAGAAACAGATATAAGGATCCATCTATCTCCTATTACACTAGACATTAAAGAGATTTTTATTTGTAAAGACATAAGACAATGCCATTCTTGTAACTAGCCTTTGTTTGAGAATATAGTTAGCTTTTATTTAAAATATGTTATGTTAGCATGTAATGAGTTTATAATTGTTATTTAAAAATGAATACTTTAATAATTTCTGATTTAATTTCTAATATAATGAATATTCATAAATAAAATCTACATAATGAAAATATCCTAAAAAGTACAAAGTAATCCCGAGACCACCATGTTTGAGAACCACTAGTGTAGGATACATAGCCTGAGCCTCTGGAGCATAAGGTTAAAGAAGGCTGTAGCGAAGATGAGGTTGGAATAGAAATTTGTTGTTGTTATTGTTCTGTTGGGTCTTCATTTGTTTATTTGCTTTCTCTTTTCCTTACATCATCCCTGGATACTGAAATGAAAAGATACAATGAAACAGTAGCCCTGAGGCAGTTTGCTGGAAGTCAGCACCTGGGACAGAGGATTCAGAACTGCCCCCTGGCTCCCCTCAGCCCTCGGCCAGCAAACCAAACATTGGGGTCACTGCAATGTCCTTGGCTCAAACCCATAGTAATAACTCCCCCCACCTTTTGTACAACCCAAAGGGCATCTGTTTTTCTTAACTCACTGTTATAGACTGAATCATGTCCCCCACAAATTCATATGTTGATGTCTGTCTTAGTCTGTTTGTGTTGCTCTAAAGGAATACCTGAGACTGGGTAATTTATAAATAAAATAGGTTTATTTGGCTCACAATTCTGCAAGCTGTACAAGACGCACGGCACCAGCATCTGCTTCTGGTGAGGGCTTCAGGGAGCTTCCAATCAAGGCTGAAAGCGAAAGGGGAGCAGGAGTGTCACATAGTGAGAAAAGAAGCAAGGTGGGGGTTTGCCCACGCTGTTTTAAACAGCCAATTTTCACATGAACGAATAGGGTGACAATTAACACATTACCGCAGGGAGGGCACCAAACCATTCATGAGGGATCTGTCCCCATGACCCAAACACCTCCAACCAGGCCCTATCTCCAACATTGGGGATCAAATTTCAACATGAGATTTGGAGGGGACAAATATCCAAAGTATATCAAAGTCCTAACCTCTAGTACCACAGACTATATTTGGAGAAACTTTGAAGGGATGCTTAAGTTAAAATGAAATGAGGCCATTAGGGTGGGCCCTTATCCAATCTAAATGACATCCTCACAAGAAGAGGAAATTTGGACACACAGAAAACACCAGGGTATCTAACACCATGAGATGATTATGTAAAGAGGTAGCAAGAGGGTGGCTGTCTGCAACCCAAGGACAGAGGTGTCATGAGAAGCCAGCACCTTGATTTTGGACTTTCAGTATCCAGAATTGTGAGAAAATAAATTCCACCCAGACTTTGGCATTTTGTTATGATAGCCCTAGCATACTGAAACTCTTACAGCATCCTGATAGCAACTTGTTTAGAGTAGGCTCCTCAACCCCTCATTTTACAGATGAGGAGACAAAGGATCAAAGAAGTAAGTGACTGGCCTAAGATTTCACGGCTGGTCCCTGGAAAATCCAGGTCTCAAACTTACAGCTTCTCATTCAGCATTTCTCCCTGTACCACACAGGGCCTTTGATTCTGTTCCCAAACTGGAAACTCCTGGTTCTGCCCACTGCACCTGACATGCAGGGAAGAACTGACTCTAGAACTCCACTCAAGCTCATCCCACATAGTCCCGGTCAAATTCTCCTAAATTCTGTGAATAATCTTTTGATGCTTGTCTATTTTGTTTAATATGGTAGCCAGTAGCCACATGTGGTTACCGAGCACTTGAAAAGTGGCTAATTAGAATTGAGATGTGCTGAAAATATAACATACTCACTTAAAGATTTTGTAAGAAAATAAGAATGCAAATGATCTCATTAACATTTTATATTGATTCCATGTTGAAATGACAATATTTGGGATATATTGGGGTAAATAAACTGTATTATTAAAATTAATATCATTTGTTTCTTTTTGCTTTTTAAAACACGGCTATGAGTAAATTCACAATTACATTGTGACTCACACTGTATTCCTACTGGACATTGCCTCACCCACAAGTCTATAAGTTTATCAATGGCAGAAATTTTGCCTTTTCATTATGTTAAATCCATTACCACCCTTGTGCCTAGAACTCATAGTAGTTTCCCAGAAATCTTTTTTTAGTTCACAACTGTAAATGTGCTTGAAATGATAAAATGTCAATACAAATAGCAAGTCATCAAGGGCCTGGATACTCTGGCCACAACCCAACTTCAGTAAAGGAAAACTGTCAGCAAGGACTGAAGTAGTCAAGCATCCTGGTGAAGCTAGAGTTAAATCTTGAAATATAGAATTGTATAAAAATAGAGAATTATTATCTAGTAGGAGTTAAAACTTAAACAAAGGCTTGGAGGTAGGAATGGCTAGGAAAGATCAAATGGACTGAGTTTAATCTAAGACAGTGGTCCTCAAAGTACGGTTTCTGCACTAACAGCCTCAGCATCTCTTAGGAATTTGTCAGAAATGCGAATTCTTGGACCCTACCACAGACCTATGGAATCAGAAACTCTGGAGGCGGAGACCAGCAACTTGAACGTTAACAAAGTTTCTAGGTGATTCTGATGTACACTCAAGTTTGAGACCTACTGGATCTATGGAGTTTGAACATCATCCATAAGGCAATGAGAAGCTGTTGATGGTCTTCTCAATCAAAGAATAAAACAGCAACATAATGAGATCGTGGTTGGGGAAGTTGAGTTCTGAGAACAAGATGGGAACCTAGCTTCCCCACCTGGGCTGATGTCCCCACCCATCCAAGTCCCATGGATATCAGTCAAGGATTGGTGGAGTGCCTAGAGGCATACAGCACCTTTTCTAATAAATCCCAACTGTGGAAGAAATGTGGTGCTATAGTGTGGATGTTTGTCCTCCCAAAGCTCATGTTGAAGTTTGATCCCCAATGGTGGAGGTGGGGCCTAATGGGAGGTGTTTGAGTCATGGGGACAGATCCCTCATGAATGGCTTGGTACCGTCCTTGCAGTAATTAGTGAGTTCTCGCTCTATAAGTTTCTAAAAGAGCTGGTTGTTAAAAAGAGCCTGGCACCTCCCCTCTCTCTCTCTTGCTTCTTCTCTCACCATGTGATCTCCGCACATGCCGGCTCCACTTCACCTTCTCCCATGAGTGGAAACAGCCTGAAGCCCCTACCAGCAGCAGATGCTGATGTCATGCTTCTTCTATAGCCCACAGAACTGTGAGCCAAATAAAATATCCTGCCTTAGATGTTCCTTTATAGCAACACAAACAGAGTAAGACTTTCCTAAAGTACTAAAAGACCTTCTTTAATAAAACCCATCTCAGATGATCTGTTTGGTTCTGCATCAGAAACTAGGAATCAGGCTGCCCTTCTTTGCAGTGGGACAACAGAGACCAGCCTCCCCTGGACACCTGGCAGCTCCTGCTTGTTCCACTGGAAAGGAAACAAGGGATAGTTATTCACAAACAAGGTGGGAGAAAGTGTGTCTCTGAAAGATGTAGGGAATTCTGGGTCCTGTCCTTGTGTGCAAATGAAGCACTGGTGGAAAGCCTGAATTTTGTGTCATTAATTCATGGAAAAATCACTCCAAGTTGGCAGGTGGTTTGTAAAGACAGTGTAGCCTACCTTCCTCTTCTTTCACGCCTTCTTCCTTCCTTCCTCCTTCCCCCCTTCTCCTTTTCTTTCCTTCCTTCTTTCTTCCCCCACTCCCTTCATTCACTGGATTAGCTGTTTCTGAAACACTTCCATGGCACGTAACATATGCCAGGCACTTTTCAAGGAGTCTACACATATTAACTCATTTAACCTCCCTAACAATTCTATAAGTAGGGAGACCACATATTTATCATCCAAACCAAGACAACTTTGTGAGTGAAAAAGGGAGCAAGGACAATAGGGCAAGCCAGGATGTACAGTCTCCATAATTATAGAGGCAGTTTAGTATCCCTATTTTAGGGATGAAACAGGCACAGAAAAGTCAATTAACTTACTCAAAGTTAAACAGTACTTAGGTGCTGGAGCCTGAATTCAAATCCAGAAGTTGGTTCCACAGTGTGATCTCTTAACAGTAGGTGTCCTTCCTCTCCATCACCCACAGTCTGTATAAACTAGCAGTAAGGCATTTCAGGCAAAGGGAACAGCTCAAGGAATGAGGCTAATCACCATGCCTGGAACATAGGGTATGTATAGAAGGGGTTCTTCTAGTCACCAGGTACCAGCTTACAAAAGGTTTGCTGAGGTGTTTGGAATGTGCCCTGGGGGGCAATGAGGAGCCAGGGAAGAGATTGAAGCAAGGCAGAGACAGGGTCAGGGAGGTACCAAGTGAGGGTGGACCGGAGGCAGACAGACCAGAGGGAGATGATGATGGAGTAGAAATGGGAAATGAGAGCAAGAGAAGAGGAGGAAAAATACTCAGGTGGTAGAATCAGTGAGGTTTAATGACTGGAAAAGGGAAGTGAGGGAGTAAAGGCAGCTTCTGGATAACTTTCAGGCTTGGGCAACTGGGTGCCATCATGGAAAGGGGAGCTTTGTGGAAAAGCAACATGATGAGTTTGGCCTGGACATACGACAGTTATTTTAAAGTCAGGGTTATTGAAAGCAAAATTATATATAGTAAAATTTATCTTTTTTGGATGATCTTTGGAAAATGTATACAGTTGTATAACCACTACTGTGATCAAGATACAGAACAATTTCATCACCCCAAATAGTTTTCCTCTGTCCTTTTATAGTCAAGACCCTGTACCTACCCATAGCCCTGGGAAACACTGACCTGATTCTGTCTCTATAGTTTGACTTTTTCAGAATGTAACATGAAATGGATAATACAGTATATAGCCTGTTGTGTGTTGCTTCTTTCACTAGAACAAGGTTTTGAGAGTCATCCATGTCGTTTCATGTGTCAGTATTTTATTCCTTTTATTTGATGTATAGTATTTCATTATATGGATGTGTTACAATTTGTTTATCCATTCGCCTATTGAAAGACATATGGGTTGATTCCAGTTTGGGCTACTGTGAGCAAAGCTACTATCAACACTCATATACACATCTTTGTGTTAATGTATCTTCATTTCCCTTAAGGAGATACCTAGGAGTAGCGTTACTAGGTCATATGGTAAATGTATGTTTAACATCATAAGAAACTACCAAACTCTTATCCAAAAGTGGCTATACCATTTTGCATTGCCACCTTCAATAAATGAGAGTTTCATTTAATCTGCATGTTCACTATCATGTGCTATTGTCAGTTTTTAAAAGTTTGTCTATTTTAGTCGGTATAGAGTGATATTTTATTTTGGTTTTAACTTGCATTTCCCTGTGGTAATGATTAATGATGTTGAGCATCTTTTCATGTGCTTATTTGCCATTTATATATCACCTTTGGTGAAATGTGTGTTTGAATCTTTTGACCACTTTATGTTGTGTTATTTATTTTCTTCTTATTTAGTTGTTAGAGTTCTTTACACATACTAGACACAAATCCTTTATTAGATAGGTGTTTTGTAAATATATTCTAGCAGTGAATTTTCTTAAAGATGTCTTTCAAAGACCAAAGGTTTTTGATTTTTATGAAATCTTATTTATCAATTTTTTTAATGGTTTGTGCTTTCTGTATCCTAAGAAATCTTTGCCTAACCCAAAGTCATGAAGATTTTTTCTATGTTTTCTTCTAGAAGTTTTAAAGTGTTAGGTGTATAATTCATTTCAAATTAATTTTTATATATGGGTGTGGATTAGAGCTTGAGGTTCTTTATTTTGCACATAGATGTCCAATACTTCCAGCATTATTTGTTGGAATAGGCATTTTCGCTCCCCTCCACCGCCCACCCTGATTGAATTTCCTTGGCACCTTCATTGGAAATCAATGTACTGTACATGTATATGTCTCTTTTTAAATTTTTTATTCTTCTTTTCCACTGGTATCTATGTATCTCCTTATGGTAATATGCACTGTCTTGAGTACTATAATTTTATAGTAAATCTTGAAATCAGGTAGTGTGTGTTTTCCAATGTTGTTGTTTTAAAAATTGCTTTGGCAATTTTTCTTATAAATTTTTCCACATACATTTTATAGTATCAACTTGCTAATTTTTTATAAAAAGTCCTCCCAAGATTTTAATTATGATTGTGATAAATTTGGGGAAAATTGACATCTTAAAAATATTATGTCTTTTGATCCATGAACATGGGATATCTTTCCATTAATTTAGGTTCTCTTTATTTTCTCCCAGCAATGTTTTGAAGGCTTCAGAGTATTCTGAAACCAATCTTGCTGAATTCACTTATTAATTCAATTAACTTTTTTGTAGATTTTTGAGATTTTCTATATGGATAATCACGGCATCTGATAATACAGAGTTATAGTTCTTCCTTTCCAATCTATATGCCTTTTATCTCTTTTTCTTGCTTTTTGTACTGATAGAACTTCCAGTGCTATATGGAATAGGAGTGGGAGACATCATTGGCTTATTCCCAATCTTTGAGGGAAAACATTTAGTCTATCATCATTGGGCATGAATGTTTAACTGTAAGTTTTTTCATAGCAGTCTTTTTTTTTTTGTAACATTGTGAAGGTTTCTTCTATTCCTATATTGTGGATGATTTAAAATATATCATATATGGATATTGAATATTGCCAAGTTCTTTTTCAGCATTTATTGAGATAATCATATACCTTTTCTCTTTCAGTCTATTGTATTACATTGAGTGAGTCTCAAATCAATCTCAAATTCCTGGGATAACTACCACTTAATTGTGTCATATTCTTCTTTTGATATATTTTTAATTCAATTTGCTAATATTTTGTTAAGGATTTTTGCATATATATGAATGAGGGATGTTCCCTTATAGTTTTCTTTTCTTGTGATTTCTTTGATTGACTTAAGTATTAGCATAATGCTGCTTCATAAAATGAGTTGTAAAGTTTTCCCTCTGCTTCTATTTTCTGGAAGAGAGTTTAGATTCATGGCCCCTGATTCTGTTGCTTAGGTTGTCTATATCCTTACTGATTTTCTGTCTACATGTTCTATTGATTACTGAGAGAGTGGCAAATAGCCAACTATAATTGTGAATTTGTCTATTTCTCCTTACAGTTCTATCAATTTTTGCTTTATTTATTTTGAAGTTCTGTTGTTAGGTACATACACATTTAGTATTGTTATGTTTTGGGGTTATATAATGTCTCTCTTTATCTCTGGTAATAATCTTTGTTCTGAAATCTACTTGGTTTGACATTGACATAGCCATTCCAGCTTTCTTTTGACTAGTTTTCATCTTCTGATTCTTTTCCTTTTAATCTATCTATGACTTTATATATAAAGTGTATTCTTTTTTGTAGATAGCATAAAGTTGGGTCTTGATTTTTGTTAATCAAATCTGACATTTCTATTTTTAAATTGAGTTGCCTAGGCCATTTCTATTTAATTCAATTATTAATCTTATTGAATTTAATATACATATTTAAATATATGATTTTGCTAGTTGCTTTTCTTTTTCTTCTTTTACTTAAAAAAAACCACCTGATTTTATTCTAAAAGCATCTTACACTTAAAATTCCATTTCAGCCTGAAAACAAACATGCGGGGGCTCTGAGAGGAGATGCAGAAACTACACATAAAGAAGGAGGGAGGACATGGAGGTTTTTGTTTCCCAGCTGATGTTTCACTGACAAAGAAGCTCTGCATAGGCTTATCTCCAGATAACAGGCTTGACTCTGATCCACCTTGTTAAAATCAATAACCTTTTGTAAAGATTCTTTAGAGCTTAACATATCCTGTGGCTGAGAGCTAATGGATGAAGGATGGAGGTGCCTCGGCATCTTCAGAAACAGTCCACACAGTGCTGGATAGTGATGAAGGAGGCAGAGGCTCACAAAGAATTCTGGACTCTCTCTTAAATATTATACCAGGCTCAGGAGAAAAAAGGATGATGGAAAAAAGGGCTCTTCTTATTAACCTTAATGGTTGTTTGCCATTTGTCACATGTGTTGTTTTCTTCGGTCTCTTTTTCTGCCTTAAATTTTTTTTTTGCATCAGTGGGACATTGTTCATAATTCATTTTTATCTGTGCTGTTGGCTTATTTATTATATCTCTTTCTTAACTTTTTAGTGATTGTTGTAGGGTTTATAATACATACTTTTAACTCATCACAGTCTTTTGTCATATAATATTATACTACTTCATATATAATGTAAGAAACTTAAAGCAGTATATTTCCCTTTCCTCACTCCCATTTCTGGTGCTATAGCTGACACATATTTTACTTGTCATGTGCAATAAACCCCAGATACATTATTACTTTTTTTTTTGCTTTAGATAGTTCATTATATTTTAATGCAATTTAAAAATTAGTTTTAAAATGTCTTTTATATTTACCCACATTTTTACACTTTTTAGTGTACTTCATTTCTTTGTAGAGATCCACATTTCCATCTGGGGAGTTTCCTTTACCATTTCTTGTAGTGCAGTTCTGCTAGCAATGCATTCTTTTGAATTTTGTTTGTCTGGAAAAAAATCTCTATTTTACTTTCATTTCTGAAAGATATTTTTGCCTTAATAGAATTCTAGTTTGACAGCTTTTTCTTTTAGTACTTTAAAGGTGTCACTCCATTTTCTTCTGTGCTTGCATCATTTCTTCCCAGAAGTCTGCTTATTTCTTATATTTGTTTTTCTGTATGTAATTTTTTTCCTCTTACTACCTTCAAGGTTTTCTTTTTCTTTTTGGTTTTTAGGCTTTAGCAGTTTGACTATTATGTGTCTAGGTATGTGTGTGCATGTGAGTGCATGCAAGTGTGTCTGTGTGTGCATACTTTATTCTTCTTGAGATTCTCTGAACTTCTCAGAACTATGGTTTGCTGTAGTTCATTAATTTTGGAAAATTCTTAGTCATTATCCCTTCAAATATTTTTCTTCATTTTTTCTTCCTTCTTGGATTCCAATTTCATGTATGCTGGACTTTTACATTGTCCTATAGCTCTTAGATCCTCTCTTTTGTTTTCTACTTTGAGTTTAGTTTGGATAATTTCTATTGACTTATATTCAAGTTCACCAGTTCTCCCCCAGCTGCATCCATTCCCTGCCAAAGGAATTCTTCACCTCTGACATCATATTTTTATATTCATTTTAATTCTCCTATTTATAAAGTAGTTTTCATTTCTTTGCTGGAATTCTCCATCAGTTCAAGTACCTTTTCCACCTTTCCACACTAGGTACTTTATCATATTAATTGCAGTTACTTGAAAGTCCTAGCCTGATATTTCCAACATCAGTATCATCTCTGAGTCTGGTTCTGTTGATTGCTTTACCTCTTGACAATGGATTGTTTATTTCTTCTTTTTTTGTGTGTGTGTCTCACAATTTTTTATTGAATGTCAGACATTGTGTGTAGAAGAACAGCAGAGGCTGAGGTCAATCACTTTTACTCCTGGGAGTGAGCACACTTCTTCTGTCAGGTTCTTAGCATAGAGGCCATGTTAATCTAACAAGGGGTTGAGCTGGGTTAAGGTCTTTTGTTACTATCCTTTCTTTCAGAGTACCATAAGCTTTAAATTTCTCCATAGGTGGTCTGCTATTATTTTGTGCTTAGTATTGGGCCTGGGGTACCACAAAATTTTTCTTGGTCTTTCTGCTTCACCTTTCAGCAGCCCCTGCACACCTGCACCACAGAAGGAGTCTTTCTCCATGCTCTTGCATTTCCCCCAGCAGTAGCTTGCTGTTGCTGTACTCAGTGTGAAGCTCATGATGGCACAGAGGCTTTTATCACTTATCCTTGTCCATCTTCAGTCTTAGGCAGACCTTGTGCACCTGGGCCACAGGGATGGGACTTTATTGATAGTCTTGCTCCTCCCCTCTGTGTCAACCAAACACCTCTTGCATCTGTGGTTGGCATGGGGCCCTTTCTTCTCCCAGAAGCAGCTGACCTGTACTTTGCATAAGTTTAAGATCCTGGGGCTGAGAATGTTTCCTGCCCTTTCCCCAATGGCAGAAGGCTTTTGCTTCTGCCTCTCCCCCAGAATCAGATGGTTTGTCTCCTACCCCCCAGAGTACAGTGTCTTTGCTTAAGCCCTGGGAGAAGGAGGGTTTTCTATCTCTTCTCTTAGCAGCTTAAGGCTTTTGCTCTGGGAGAGAAAGCTCTGGGGAAATGAGAAGGGTTTTGTGCCTGTGACCAGCTGCAGGTAAATGTCATCTGCATGTCTGTGCCACTGATTTGAGCCTTCTCCAGTCCCCTGTCCTGCTTCTGGTCTTTCTCATGAGCACACAGCCAAGGCCTCTGGCAATGAGCTTGCAGGTGAGTGTAAACTTCCCTTGTGTCTGGGGGTCTCAATTTTCTGTACTGCCATCCTAGCCTACACTCAACCTCTGAGGATTCATTACAGTTTTAGCTGATTTCATCTTACCTACTTTTACAGTGGCCACGTCTCTTCCTCATGCCTTGCCAAAGAGGAGACATTTCATGTGACCCACCACTGCTCCAAGGGGTTTCCCACTCTTCAGAATTCAGGTCACTTGGCTGCCTTCTGAGCTCAGCTCTCTAAAGGGCTCAAAAAAATTTAGCATTGTGTAGATTATTTGGCTTTTTCCTCACAGTGAGGATGGGAATGACATTTCTAGGGGGATTTCTGTATCTAAAGTGGAACTGGAACTCCCTAAACACATTAAGTCTGAAGTGATTTGAGGGTGTTCAAGTGAACATATGCAGGAGACAGTTGAATATATGTGTCTGGAAAACAAAAAAAGAGGGTGGAACTTGTTCCAGTTTATCTGCTGCTACATAACAAACTACCCCAAAACACAGTAGCCCACAACAATGTTATTTCACTCGTGAATCTGAAGTTTAGACAGAGTTTGGTGGGAAAGTCTTGCTGTGCTCTCTGTAGCATCAGTCAGATCCACCTCCAGTGTGGCGTCCCCACCCACAGAGCTGCCAGGTTGGCCCCAACTGGCGGCTGGGACCTCAGCAAGGTCTGAGGGCTTGGGGGCGGGGGGTCTCACTTCCTTTCCATGTGAGCCTCTCCTCACGGTTCTCTTCACAGAGTGTGTGCGCTTCCTTACAGCATGGGGGTGAGTTCCAAGAGTGAGCATCCCTAGAGAACCCCGTGGAAACTGTATCATCTTGTATGACCTGCCCTGAGAAGCCACACAGCAACAAACCCTCCCAGAGTTAAAGAGAGGGAACGTGGGTCCCATCTCTGAGTGGTAAGAGTGTCAAAATCAGATTATAAGAAGAGCATATGGGATTGGTGATGGTGATGGACTATTTTTGGAAAATATAATCTGCTTGACAACTAAGATTTAGAAGCAGGCTTGTAAGGACTGGACATTGTCTGGATATTAGAAAATCCACTGGGAAATCTTAGAATCTTCTTTGGTTCATCTGGGCGAAGTTTGGAGATAGAATGGAGTAGATTCCACGGCCATCAGTTCTCTGCTTTCATAAAGGTGGCTTCAAACTCTGAAAGATGAGAAGGTGGTAGAGCACACTGGTGCCAGAGGTCGATTGTGTGGGTTTGATCCCAGCTGCACTGCTTCTTACCTGAGTGACTTTGGACAAGTTAAATAACCTCTCTGACCCTATGTTCCCCATCTGTAAAATGGGGAACATAGTTCCTCCTTCTTAGAATTGTCATAAGTATCGAATGAGATAATTCATATTAAAGGTCTTAGCATAGTGCCTGGCATCTAGTAAACGCATTAAGATATGTTATTCATATATAATAGTATACCATAATAGAGAGAAATCGTGATCCAAAGGGGCTGCAATGAAGTAGTGCTGGTTAGTTTAGGGGCTTTTAAATAAAATATCACAACTTTGACTTTGAATAAGAATACATGAATACATATTTCTTGGCTAATAATAACAGAACTTGACATTTTGTGAGCATCTTCTATGTTTCAGCCTTGAAGTTTATCCTCTCACTAATAGTGATAACAACTCAGATGAAAAAAAAAAAAAAAAACAGATGCTCAGAAAAGTTAAGAAATGTGTTCACAGACCCACAGCCAGGAGTGGTGGAGCAGGAGTTCAAGCCACTGGTGTGACAGACAGTTTGACTTTGTTTGGCAAACTTTTTCCCCGACCTAGAGAAGTCCTGCTGGGAAGAATAAAGACAAACACCTCTGGTGGTTTTCCCTAGAGATTTCCACCTGTCATTAATTATCTATTGTAATGTTTCTGGTTTGCACCCTCCACTGAGAAATGCTGAGTCTTCCAAGTTATCACTTTCATTAAAAATGATCAAAAGTATCCAGCAATGTTTAATGAGATTCTTTGGAGACAATTACCAAGGCATTGAAAGCTGAGAATAATTCATTACATGCTAACGATAAAAGCAGAATCTGCCTTAATGAAAAGTTTATAACTTCCAGTCTTAAAGTGTTGGACTCTGCCCCTTTTCTTTTCTTGCTGTGAGCTTCTTTCGAAAGCAGAAAAGATTGTGTGGCTTTACTTTTTAGGATGGGGTACAGTGGAGAAAATGGTAACTGAGAGGTATTTATGATTTTCTTAAAAGGTCTCCATTTTTTCTATAAAGCATGAAGACGGTCTCTTAATTCTCTCACAGCTCTTGGAATCACAATCGCTCGCTTTGTGTCTAGTATCGTCCTGTGCCCTCTGACTGTCCCGCATGTGCAGGGAGCAGCGCAGGGCTGTGGGGACAGCCTGGGATTTGGGGGCAGGAGACCTGGGTTGGAATCCCAGCTGGGCCAGAAACCCTTAGGAGCCCCAGTTTCCTGGTCTCTTACTAGCCCTCCCAGAGTGGTTAAGAGGATCAATTGTGTAAACAAATGGGCACCAGGGTGTTCTTGTGAGTTGGGACAAGCTATTCAGAAGTATCCCAGAGAGCGGGGCCTTCTTTAGGATGGGTAGGGGCAGGCAATAACGAAAAGACTGATGCTCACTGGGCAAAGGGGTTTGAAGCATGCCTTGTGTAAGTCCTGGCCACAGGAATGTGGGACCTGCATGTGCGTACACACAATCCAGGCCCCGGCTCCACCACAAGCCACTCTATCTCCAGGTGTGTCGCTAGGGAGGAACAGGTGGGGATGCCCAGGCCCGAGTGCCACATGAAGGTGCACACTTGGATGCAAGCTCTGGCTTAGCTGCTGATTCACTGCGTGATCCTGGGCAGGTCACTTGTCTTCCAGGAACCCATCTCCTTGTCTGTAAATTGGGCTCAACATCAAAATCCCAAGAATATACAAAGGCTAAAATGTAATCATGAGTGTGAAAGTGCCTCAAAAGGTAGAAAACACTGTCCTAAGGGGTGAGGGTCATGTCCCTGCTGAGTGTGCAGGCCATTGCTGGGGTGCAGAGGGCCCCTACTGGATTGCCGGCCCTGCACCTGTCCTACGATTCCTCTTGCTCATGGCAGCCAACCTGCATAAGCTCACACTTTCATCTTGGCCTCAGGTCATGAGTCCCTGATTCAACCTGTGCCAGCTATGGTTCTTTCCATAGCATCTACTGCCCTGGTCAGCATTGTTAGCTCAGGGTTGGGCGCTGAAGCCTGGCCCCTTCCCTAGGAATCTGGAAGACATCCTGCCCTTGCTCTGACTACCCCTTAAATAAAGTAGAATTCGACCCAACAGTTATATAACCTATGTCCTATCTTGTGGCCTGGGAAGCAGATGAACAAGGCATCTGGGACAGAGAAAAATGAAGATGGACAGAGAGGGGCACCAAGAAGAGACGGAAGGAGAGTCCAGGCAGGCAGTGTTCTCCTCCCAGCTATTCTGGGAGGCCTGGCATGCCCTGCCCATGGGTTCTGCGGGTTATCCCCGTGTCTGCTGATAGATTCCCTTTTCACTCTGGCTCCAGAGTGTCTTTGTTTATTTCAAGGAAAAATCCTATCTAACTCTTATAGGCCCAGAACATGCATATATCATATTAATGCCATCTGTGTGCCAGGCCCTGCCATAGGAATTTGCTTTTAAGCTTCTTTAGACTTTTTCATTGATGTTTAACACACATACATTCAAGTATGTAAAGTGCGTTCATCTTAAATGCACAGCTAGATAGATTTTGTGTACACCCATGCAACCACTGACCAGATCAAGATATGAACATTTCCAGCCCCCAGAAGGTGCCCTTGTAGTACTTTCTGGCCAGTTCCACAAGCTCTTCTTTGGGGTAACCACTATTCTGACTTACCTAAATAGATATTTGTGTATGTTTCTACATTATCCCGCCAGTTCTTTTAGGTTAAAAAAGCTAATTATAAAATATTTCATATATTCAGAAAAGCACAGAAAATAATACAATACCCATGAATCTAATTCCCAGATCTAATAGAAAGTTAACATTTTGTTATATTTGCTTTTTCTTCTTGTCTTTGGTATCTTATGCCTATGTGTGGATTTACTGTTTTTAAATGACTTTTATAAGTTTCAGGATTCTTCAATCTGAGGATTCATGTTTTTCATCAATTATGGAACATTTTCTGATGCATTCTCTCTTGTGTGTTTGGTTTCTTTTCCCAACCTTTGTTGTGAACTATAGTGCACATATAGAAAGGTACACACACAAAAAAAGTATAGCTCCATAATTTATTGCAAATGCATCACAAATTTATCACCCATGTAACCACCACCCCCCCCAGGTCGAGAAATAGAGCATTGCCGGCACCCCCAGAAACTACAATCAAGCCCTCTTCCCACCAAAATTAATCACCATTTTGACTTGTATGGTAATTACTTATGGATTTTTCTTATAGTTTTACCACCCCAGCATGCATTGCTAAATGCCAAGGTTTAATTTCATCTGTTTGCATGTGTGTCTTTGTGTTTATTTTCCTAAACAACCTTTTATCCAACATTCTGTCATTCTTTAAGATCAATTAACCCAGGGTCATTAATATCATTTTTTCCTTAATAAATGTTTTTTCTGTACTGTTAGTAATGATAATTACTTTTTTGAGGGTTATTCAGTTTTTTAAAGTAAGTTTTTATTTTATTTTAATTTCAAAATATTAAGTGGGTACAAATGTTTTTGTTACATGGCTTGAGTCAGGGCTATAAATGTGTCCATCACTCCAATAATGTTCATTGTACCCATTAGGTGTGTTTTTGCCCCTCCCCTTCTCCCACTCCCCCTTGCTTGATTTCCAATGACTTTTACTTCCCTCTGTGCACTTGTGTGCCCATCAGTTAGTTCCAACACTAGAGAGTACATGTGGGGTTTGTTTTTCCATTCTTGAGATATTTCACTTAGGATAATGGTCTCCAATTTCTTCCAAATTGCTATAAAAGGCATTAATTCATCCTTTTTTATGGCTGAGTAGTACTCCATGGTGTATATATACCACATTTTTTTAATCCACTCATGAATTGATAGGCACTTGGGTTGATTCCAGATCTTTGCAATTGTGAATTATGCTGCAATAAACATTTGAGTACAGGGGTCTTTTTGATAAAATTACTTCTTTTCCTTGGGTAGATACCTAGTAGTGGGATTGCTGGATTGAATGGTAGATCTACTTTTAGTTCTTTGAGGAATCTCCATACTGTTTTCCATAGGGGTTGTACTAATTTGCAGTCCCACCAACAGTGTATAAGCATTGCTTTCTCTCTGCATCCATGCCAGCATCTATTGTTTTTAGACTTTTTAATAAAAGCCATTCAGGCTTTTATTAAAGGTGATATCTCATTATGGTTTTAATTTGCATTTCCCTGATGATTAGTGATGTTGAGCCTTTTTTCATATGTTTGTTGGCCATTTTTCTATCTTCTTTTGAAAAACTTCTGTTCATGTCTTTTGCCCACTTTTTAATGGGGTTGTTTGTTTTTTTCTTGTTGATTTGTTTGAGTTCTTTGAAGATTCTGGATATTAGCCCTTTATTGGATGTGTAGTTTGGAATATTTTCTCCCATTCTGTAAATTGTCTATTAGCTCTGTTGATTATTTATTTTAGAATAGTTTTGGATTTACAGAATGATTACAAAGATAGTACAGAGAATTCCTGTATGTCTCACTCCGTTTCTACTGTTGTTAACATCATACATCATTATGGTACATTTGTCACAATGTATAAACTGGTATTGATTGCTACCTTATTATTCACTAAATTGTAAGTGCCATTCTCATCAAATCACATCAAGAGTGCATACTATCAACATGACATGTCACTGTTGATGTCAACCTTGGTCACCGGCTTCAGGTAGTATTTGTCAGGTTTCTGTGCTGTAAAGTTACTCTTTTTACCCCCCTTGCTTCCAATATTGTACTCTTTAGAACAAAGTCGTTATATTAAGAAGTGGGGAGTTGTGCTCCACTTCCTTGAGGGTGGAGTATCTACATAAATTATTTGGAATTCTTCTGCATGAGAGATTTACCTATTCTCCACAATTTATTTATTCAATCATTCATTGATATCAGTATGAACACATGGACATTTATTTATGTTTTGGGTTTTAATCCAATACTACTTTCTTAATTTTGAGGCTCAAATTGATTCAGCTTTGGCCATTGGGAGTTCTCTTTGTCCCTTTGACACACTCCCATCTTTGTGTATATGTGTGTGTGTGTGTGTGTTTTGAACACCTCCTTTCTGGCATTACGAAACACTCCAGACTTATCTTGTATATTTCCTGCCCCGGTCCTAGAATCAACCATTTCTCCAAGGGCTTCCATTTCTATTACCTGGAAATGGTAATAGAAACCAAAATCTGGGTGTTAGTTGTGTTCATTGCTATTGGGATGTAGTTGCTCTTACGCCCTCTTAGCTGACTGAGCAATAAGATATATATATACATATACATAAACATGTACATAAACATACCTATACTTATTTCTATTTGCAAACTTCTGTATCTCTCTTAAGCTGAACATGAATCCACGCTGATGTCCACAATGCCAATTCACCACTTGCTTGCCTGTGACCTCCCACTCACAGTGAGAACACTGGTTCCCACCACCAAACATCCACACCCTTCACTGTTCAGGTTTCATGTACAAGCACAGTGGCTTCAAAATGGATAGCCCACACCCCCATGGGCAAGAACTTTATCAAATAAAGCAGAGTGCTCGTGTACAGTTTCTTTGGCCTTCAGTCTTGCAGACCCCACTCATGCCCAAGGTTAAGTGAGCACCTTTCCCTACCTCCTTCAGTGAGGTTGCTTCATACATTCATAACATAATTAGATTTTTCTCACCTTCTGCATTCCACCCCCAACCTCCTAAATATACTATTCAAAAACTTTGTAGACATTAAGATTCACTCTTTGTGCTGTAGAGTTCTATGGGTTTTGGCAAATGCATAGTGCCATATATTCCTCATTAGAGTATCATACAGAGCAGTTTCATTGCCTTAAAAACTTCCTTGTGTTTCATCTGTTCAACCCTCCCCCTGGCAACCACTGATTTTGGTTTACTGACTGTCTTTAATTTTTCCTTCTCCAGAATGTCATATATTTGGAATCATACAATATATAGCCTTTTCAGATTGGCTTCTTCAACTTAGCAGTATGCATTTAAGGTTCATCCATTTTTGTGTGTGTGTGACTTGATAAATCATTTCTTTTTCTCAATGATTAGTATTCAAATGTGTGGATATACAGCAGTCCCTCCCTTATCCTTGGAGAAAATATTCCAAGACCCCCAGTGGATGCCTGAAACCACAAATAGTACTGAACTCCATATATACTATGTTTTTTCTAATACATACATGGTTATGATAAAGTTTAATTTATAAATTGGGTGCAGAAAGAGATTAATAATAACTAATAATACAATAGAACAATTATAACTATATGCCAGCATTACTACTCTTGCTCTTTGGGGCCAGTATGACATAAAATAAGGATTACTTGAACATAAGTGCTGAAATACTGCAACAGTCAATCTGATAACCAAGACAGCTGCTAAGTGACTAACAGGCAGGAAGTGTATAAAGTGTGGATCTGCTGGACGAAGGGATGGTTCATGTCCCAGGCGGGACAGAGTGAAATGGCTGGAGATTTCATCACTATGTAGAACAGCATACGATTTAAAACTTATGAAATGTTTATTTATGGAATTTTCCATTTAATATTTTTGGAACTTGGTTGACTGTTGGTAACTGACACTGCATAAAGTAAAACCATGGATAAGGGGGAACTACTGAATCACAGCAGTTACCCATCTATTGAAGGATGTCTTGGTTGCTTCCAGTTTTTGCCAATTACGAATAAAGTTGCTTTAAACGTTTCTGTGCAGGTTTTTGTGTGAATGTAAGTTCTTAAAATCAGTAGGGAAAATACTTGGGAAGGTGATTGCTACATCTAATAAGCTGTTTTGTTTATTTTGGAATAGTTTTAGATTTACAGAAAAGTTTCAAAGACAGTACAGGGAATTCTCATGTACCCTTTTCCCAGTTTCCCCTGGTGTTAACATCTTCCATAACCACGGTACAGTTGTCAAAACAGAGAAATGACATCGGCCCGTTATTGCTGACCAAACTGTAGACGTGCTTTAGGTTTCACGAGTTTTTCCTCTAATGTGCTTTTTCTGTTCCAGGATCCCATTCAGGACACCACACTGTAGCCGGCCATTGCGTCTCCTCGGTCCTCTCTTGTTCCCAGCAGTGTCGCAGACCTTCCTTGCTTTCAATGGCCTTGACAGTTTCGAAGAGCACTGGTCAGGCATTTTGCAGAACATCGCTCAATTTGGGTTTGTCTGATATTTTTCTCATGGTAAGACTGGGATTATGGGTTTTGGAAAGAACATCACAGAGGGGAAGTGCCTTCTCCTCACATCGCGGATAGATGATACCCACACAACTTACCCCCGGCCACGTGACCTTTTATCACTTGGTTAAGGTGATGTTTGCCACATTTCATCCCTGTTAAGCTGCTGTCTTTCCCTTTTCATACTCTATTTTTTGGAAGCAAGTCACTAAATCCAGTCCTCATTCATTACGGGGCGGGCTGGGGGAACTCTGGAGAGGGAGTATCTATTTATATTATTTGTAATTCTTTCGTAGACAAAATTTATCTTTTCTGTCCCTTTATTTATTTGTTAAATCATTTGTTTATATCGATATGGACTTGTGCATATTCATTTTAAACAAATACTATACTATTTATTTTGTTGCTCAAATTGTCCCAGCTTTGGCCACTGGGAGCTTTCAGTTTTCTAAATCAGCTTCTGTGTCCCTTTGACATGCCCTGTTCTTTTTTTTTTTTTTTCTCTTGTGTGCTTTCTTACTTTCTGGCACTATAAGGTACTCCAGTCTCATCTTATGTACTTCCTGTCCCAGGCCTGGAATCAGCCATTTCCCCAAGGACCACTGCTGGTTCCTTTATTTGCAGAATGATTACTTGGAATGAAGATCTGGGCTCTGGGTGTGCTCGTGGCTAATGGGGTGTCACTGCTTCTAGGCTCTTTTGGTGGACACAGCTAGGAAATGTATGAGTGTATACTCACCCATGCATACATAGGTATTTATAATTATTTCTGTATCCATCCATCTCTGTTTTTTTAATATATATATACACACACATATACAAAAACACATATATATTAAACTAAACATGAGTTCATACCATCTGACTCTAATCCAATATCACAGTGTTCATTCTAGCCTCAGCGCTGTGCTTATTTGTGACTTTATCTGACAGGGAGAAACCTGGCTTCTATGATCTGCCATTATTAACTTATTTGCTCAGCCCTAGGATGCATATAATGTAATTTCAGAATTGTTAACTTGCACCCCTGTGAGAAACAAATTTACCAACTCGATTACAATCCCTAGGTAGCCTTACAGTTCTCAGTCAAAACAGTTTTCCAAAGTTTCTTAAGTCACCCCCCTCACGCACATACCCCTTTAGTTTGGTTATGCTGTACATTTGTAACACCGTTAGATTTATTTTCTAGACTTCACTCCATTCTGGGGTCCCCTAGGATCCTGGTTGATTTTTTAAACATTTTTATATATTGAAGTTCATTCTGCGTGATGTAAAGTTCTATAGGTTTTGACAAATGCATAGAGTTATGTATCCACCACCCCGGTTTCAGACAGAAAAGTTTTTTTCAAATCTGTGTTTGAACTTTATATAAACAGATTCACATTGTATATACCCCTTTCTGTCTTGTTTCTTTCATTTAATATTGCTTATAAACATCCTGGTGTGTGTAACTATAGTTTCCTTTTTTGTAATTGTCTACAATTGTCCATTATTTGAATATATCACTATTTAGCTATTCCACTTATGTTGAAAATTTGGGCTGTTTCCAGTTTAGGGGTTATTAAGAAACGTGCTGCTATGAACAGTCTTCTATACTTCTGGTGAGTACGTGTAACCAGGACTGTTGTGTTGTTGAGTTTACATATTTACTGCCTTTGTTTCTGGGGATTTTTCTTTTTTTGTGAGTTCTGTATCTTAAAAAATTATTTTGTATTTATCTAGCATTTCTAAGTCTTTTTAGATGGAAGGACTCTGTATAAGTTTAGTCTATCATCTTCCAGAGCCATAAGTGTCCCACTAGTCTTTACGACAATTTTCTAACATAGATGTACGATTGTTTCCATTTAACCAATTAAGAAATTGTGAGTGAGGAAGGGGAATCACTTTGCCTAGGTCCTTCCTAGTCAGCAGTACAGCTGACAATTGAGTCCAGTTAGCTCTGTCTCCCAAATTCAGGTTTCCCCCCTCTTTCCCAGCTACAAAACCCTCCTCACGTCCGACCCAAAGCTGTGACCTAAATTTAAAAACGTCTTCTCCCTCCCTCTTCTGCTGGTCACCTGCAACAGTGTCTCCATGGCCTGGACTTTCACGCCATGCCCATTCCATCCACCAGCAGCTCAGCACCTGAGAGACTTCTGCCTGACTCCTGTGGTTTGCATTTCATGGAGGGGATGGGAGTTGGAAAGGAGGATACGGAGAAGAAGGAGGAGAAGGAGCAGGGAAATAGAAAGAAAGAGAAGACATTGAGCCCTTATTCCCTCCTTTCTCCAGGCCAGGGTGTGAAGTCAAGCCCAGACCTCAACACCAGCTGCTGTTTCACAAGGGGTAGTGAGGGCCACTCTCTCCCCAGCCCTAGGGATCCCAGACTCTGAAGTCCTTTAATCACCTCATCAGTGGTGTGCTTTAGTGTGTCACTATACATTATGCTGCAAAGTCTTTGGTGGTAAAGAGGGCAGCTCCAAGAATGGCTCCTGAGTTTTGTGCCCTCGCGTGCAGTATGGGCCTTGCTTAGGAGTGGGTGATTTCCTTCTCCACGGTCATAACACAAGGTGGGGCATGTTGGCCACAGTCTTTACCCTTCCAGGATCAAAAAGCCATGACCTCTTCCTGGTCCAAGACTGTAAGTGGGTGGGGCTTTGGTTAAAGCTGGAAAAATTGTATCTCTGCCCCTGTCTCTTGAAGCTGAAAAGGGAATTTTATCTGTGATGAAATTCAGAAATGCCCATAACCCTGAACTGCAGTGTATGGGACTTGACTGCTAGTTCAGTGAAAATTTGACCGGGGGGAAGGATGGCAAAGCAGGACCCTAAGGATTAAAAGTCATGACCGCTGGCCAGGAAGGGCAATGGGCATGCTGTGAGAGCCTCCTATGTCCTAGTTTACACTATGAAGTGACCTCAGAGGCAGGGCCCAAGAAGGGAAGGGAGGAACATCACCCTTCCAATAAGCAGGTTTCAAAACGGCAGGGAGGCTGCAGTTGGCAAGCAGTTCCGAGGAGCTGCAGAGGAATAAAGAGTAAACCAATAGATGCCCAAACCCACATGCAAGATGCCGGCAGGGCATGGGGTGAGGGCGGTGCTTCACTGAGCACTGCGGAGACTTCCTGTTAGCCCAGAGCACCGGCATAGCCCGGGGGGAGCATTCCTGAGAAACTGGAACAGCAACCAAAACCCAGTTTGCCTGACACTCAGCTCAATTCCAGGCCTCAAACTGTCCTTTCAGACAAAGGCAGCTAAGGAAGAACTACAGCCCCTGAGGTGAAGGAGGAATAATAACCAAAAAGAAGCCAGCATCTGTGCAGAGGAGTAAGAGGCGTAAGGATGATGATACTCAGGAGGGAGATGAAGAACTCCAGAAAGATTATGCCAAGAAGTAGGTAAAAATTAGGAGTTAGGAGTTGTCCATACAAACGCTCAAGGAAGAGGACAAAGCAAGAGGAGAGGATAAGAGTAAGCGGGAAAACACGGTGCTACAGGACAGTGTGTCCAAGGAGAGGAAGCGGGAAGAATTTATCCACAAACTCCCATCTCCCGTTGGTTCATGGTTCACTTCATAGGGTACAAAACACCGCACTTCCAGGTCACATGTGCCGCACAGGGTCTCCTAATGTCCCATGACTCAGTCTCGATGGGACAGCCCTGGCGAGGGAAGCAGGAGGGGCAGGGCACCTGCCTGAGGCAAGGCACGGTCCGGTTGCACCTGCAGGAAGCGGACCACGCAGAGATGACCACGGATCTGGTCGCTGCAGGGATGCATAGAACAAGAGACAAGTTGGCTAATATAATCATAGCACATAAAGCAAAAAATGTAACCGTTGAGAGAAATAAAAATAAGTTATAAACTTTCCAAATTTTCAGAAGGAAAACATTTGGAAGAAAATAATGAAAGCAGGCCATAGAATGAAAGATTTTTTAAAACGACAACAAAACAGACACATTAAAAATAAAAAAGAACATAAACAAGATGATTAGACTAAGAACAAACATGAGTGTTGTATTTGTACGTACTTGCAAATGAGATAAACAGTCCTATTAAGGGAAAAGGCTCTCAGATTGCAACAAAAAGCAAAGGCAAATTATATGCTGCAGACAAGAGCATCTAAGTCAAGTGGCAAAGATAGTTGAGCCTGTACCTGGTAAATGTAGCGAAAGGCAGAAGTCAAAGTCTCATTATCTGCCAAGGTTGAATTTAAGGTGAAAAGCACAAAACAAAAGGCCAAGAATAGCCTTTTATACTGTAATGGGTACAAATTTTAATGATCCTTCTTGAATATTTTTGCATCAACACATGGCAATAAATTCATCAAAAAAACCCAATAAAATAAGAGTAAAAGAGAGAAAAACATAATAGCAATAGGCAACTTCATTTCTCAGCCCATGGCAGATCCAATAAATAAAAATAAGTGGACCTAAAAAGTAATAAAGTAACTAATAAAGTAAAACTAATAAATTATAATTAATAAAGTAAAACTATATAACTACACTCAACAATGGGTAACACATTCTCTCTACCACTGAAGAACCTGCTGGAACATTTATCAAATTGGCCATATGGGATATTTAGACCACAAAATACATTCCCAAGAGTAGAAATAATAAGGAAGACATTCTCTGTCATTTGACAACAACAGGTAATAACAATAAAATTTAACCACAACAAAAACCTGTTATTTAAACAAACAAAAAACCCCCTAAAACTCTCACTGTTGTGTCAAGATGTTCAAGGCCAAATTGAAGGATATTTTAAAATAAGCTCAATTAAAATGCTAAGCCCCTCATCTGATGGACTGCAGCCAGAGCAGTGCTGGAAAGGAAAGCATGATCTTCAGTACTTCCGTTATTCATTTTAAGAAAGGAGATAAATGAATTAAGGGCTTGGTTCCGAAAGTTAGGAAAAACAGGAAGACCAGAATAAACTCAAACAGCATAAAAGAAGGAATTGCCAAAGATAAGGACAGAAATTAATGAATTAAAGACAGTAGAACTAATAAATAAATATAAGAGCTAGGACTTTGGGAGGAAAAGCAATGGAATGAGGAAACCACCAGCTAATCTAATTAAGAAAATTAAAAAAAGAGAAAACCCACAAATACATTAAATTAGGAATGAGAGTAGGTGAAACCTCCAAAGATAAGATGAGGCTATAGAAATAACAGGGGAGCTGGGCGCAGTGGCGCACGCCTGCGATCCTAGCACTTCGGGAGGCCGAGGTGGGAGGATCGCTTGAGCCTAGGAATTGGAGCCCAGCCTGGGCAACATAGCAAGACCCCATCTCTACAACAAATAAAAATATTATCCAGGCTTGGTGGCATGCACCTGTAGTCCCAGCTACTTGGGAGGCTGAGGCGGGGGATCACTTGAGCCCAGGAGTTTGAGGTTGCAGTGAGCTATGTCTCAAAAAATAAACAAATAAAAAACAGTGGATGTAGAGAAAATGAACATAACCAATTTCTTCGACTAACAGTCCTACAACTACATTTCCCACCCCCACCCCCACGTCAGTCACTCCCACATGCGCACTCCGTTGTTGTCATCCCCAATACTAAAAACTGTTTCAATTGTCCTAGTTCTAAAGCCCCATGGAAACCTCCAGTCAGTGACCACCCACTTGTTAACTATTCATGCCCTCCTGACTTCACTTCCCTCCTCACCCTGCTTAGTCGCAATAGTCTGTCATAACAACCACCTCTTCCTTGCCTTTCTTCCTTGTCCTTTTGTCTAATGAAACCTAAACCCTGATTGACCCAGCACACATCTTCTAGGTGTCTCCACCCAGGAGACACATTGCTGAACATTGCAGAAAAGCATCACACACCACGGGTGACCCGGGAAGACAGGATCTCTAATCTGTTTTAGGAGTGTGTGTGTGTGTATATATGCATGTGTGCATGTAGTCATGTATGTTTGGAACTCCTGGGGCCTCCCAAACTGTGCCTTAGCAAATTTCAGAAGTCACACATCATTAAGGGAAGAAGAGATTGTTCAAAGGTGTGGTAGACAGCCTCCAAGATGGCGCCCTCGAACCCTGCCCCCTGGTATTCAACCCTTGGGTAGTCCTCTCCCACATTGTACCAGGATTGGTCTGTGACCAATAAAATATTGCAGATGCACTGAGGCTTTGATCTTGCTCTCTCTCTCTCTCTCTCTCTCACATTACTCACTCTAGGGGAAGCCAGTGTCATCTCTATGGACAAGCCCACGTGATGAGGAACTGAAGGCTTCTTCCAACAGCCACATGAGTGAATTTGGAAGAGATTCTTCCAGCCTCAGTCAGGCTCCAGCTGATACCGTCGTTGCAGCCTTATAAGAGACTGAGTCAGAACAACCCAGCTAAGCTGCTGCCAGATTCCTGACCTACAGAAACTGAGGAAATAAATATTTGTTGTTTTTAGCCACTAACTTTTAGGGTAACTTTTATGTCACAATAGGTAACTAATACAAAGGAATCCCAGACAAGTCCAGGTTTGGGGGTCATTGCTGTTCTCCGAGCTACTATGTGGCTCAGGCTGAAGCTAACTTGGGAACACACAGAAGGTTGAATCAGAAGCACGTGGCTGTCAGCAGTGGTGCCACATGCCCTCCCCACAGACAGTCATGGGAAATGAGGCTGACACCTGCCCCTCAGGTGTTACAGGTACCACCTGTCTTTCAAATTTAACATTCTTTGTGTGTGTTTGTGTATGTGTGTGCACACACACTTTTTCTTGCCAATCTATTTGAAAATAAATTGCAGACATGATGACACTTCACCTCCTAAGTACTTCAGCGTGTGCCTCCTAAGAACAAGAATATTCTCTCACAAAGCCACAGCACCATTATCAAACAAATGAATTCATCATTCGTACAATAACATCATCTACCACACAGTCCATATTCAAACTGTATTCAAACAGTTTTTAAACTACACCAAAACTGTCTCTCCTAGCCTAGGTTCCTCCGAAAAATGACCTTGAGAACATGTCCATTGGCTCCTGTCTCTTATGGTCAAGGGTGACCCCAGGGGCATTAACAGCCTTGCACTTCCAGCTTGGGCATGGGCATTCCATAGTGGGGGGCTGGAGAAGCACCGGGGCTGAAATCAAGGGGCCCATAGCAGCTCAAGTCTGAAGAGAGACCTTGTGAGGTTGCACCTGCATAAAGCTGATCAAAGCCAGCATGGAATGGTTGCCGAAGCCATGGCTGAGAAAGGGGCGGGGCCAAGAGACTTTGAAAAGGCACAGAAAAAGTGTCCAATGCAATGTCCTTTATACCCCTTCCCCCATTTTTTAAATCCAGGATCAATCAAGGACTTGATTGTCAATCACACTGCATTCGATTGTCAACTCTCTTTAGTCTCTTTTATTCCAAAATAGTTCACCAACTTTAAATCTTCATATATATAAATATATATATGATGATACTACCATTTTTGAAGCACTCACACCATCAGACTATGCTAATTATTTCCTCATGATTAGATCTAGATTAAAGTTTTGACAAGAATACCACATAAATGATGCTGTGCACTTCCCATTGCATCGGCTCAGGAGATACCTATTGTCAGTTTGTCCCACTTCAGGTGATGTTAAGTTTCATCACCTGGTTAAAGCAGTATCCACCGGCCCTCCCTGTAGCAGAAGTGCATTTTCTTTTTTGTAATTACCAAGTAACTGTGGGATGACCCTTGGAGACTGGGTGAATACCCTATTCTCCAACATCATCTCACCCAGTGGTTTCAGCGTCCAGTGATGATTTTCCCCCTAGCTCTTATTATTACACTCTTTGCTGCAAAGTGGTGATTTTGGCATGCAGATTTGGAGAGATTTGAGATGAAGAGGCTAAGGTGCAGGGAGGTTAATCTAGGACCCAAGCTTGGGGCTTCCTGACTCAATGTCTAGACTGTTTCCACTTCTCTCTACTGCAAGGAAGCCTGCTCCTGAGCCCTTTACCTGTGGATGGTGGGGCATGGCAGTATTCCTGCAGGACCAGATGCCATGACACCTGGATCTTCAACATCCTGTCTGTCTGGGAGAGGGCTGTGAAGATTTAAGCCTTCCCAGGGACTCAGCTCCTGCAAAAAGAGAGTAGGATAGGGAGGAATGAAGGAGCACGGGCTTGGTGAGTGATGTCCGTGACTCACTACAGCTGTTGGCCATGGACCATCACAAGCAGGAATCTGGAGCCTGTGGTGTCTGGATCTCTGTCCGGGCTGGTGAATCAGAACTTATTGTCATGGCTGGTACCTTTGATCACTTCTAACGTCTCAGCCACAACCTGTCCACACACAGGTGTCCTCTTACACCAAGGGACTTATTTCAAATCTGGTGCTCCTCAAGGAATTATCTCAATACACTGGTGTGCAGATGCACCATATTGCTAGTAATCTGTTACTAACAATAAATTACTGGCATTTGCAAATGAGTTCATCTTTTAAAAAAATAAAAGAGAATTCAAGGTTATCCCTACAATAGTCTCACTCACTTGCAAGAAAGATGTGCTTTCTCGTGTGGAAGGTGGTGAATTTTTGGCTGTGGGATGGGAATTACTCATGAGAATTTGTCTGTCTTGAGCATTAATGGGGAATATGACAAAGAACTGACATCTCAATGGATGGGCCCTGGACATGTCATATTTCCCCATTTCTCAGATGCTGGTGATCAGCGGTCAAAAATCTCCAAGGTACTGAATGCTAAAAGATTCTGGGGGCACTCTGGTGACAAATTCCCCCCTGTCCTGCCTGTTATCCAGAGAAGACAGCTCAAAGAAGTAGGCCATTTGGTTGGACAAGCTACAAGATTGTAGGACTGAAAAACTGAAGGAGTGTGGCTTGGACATAATCCTCACAAGCATCTGGGGTTGGGCATGACTCTCATGCTGGTGTCTGGGTGTTTTGGATCACCAGGCTACTCCAGTCCATGGAGGCAAAGTGAGTGGTTTGTGTAACCAACCATCCTGGTTTGTCTGGGACCATCCTGGTTTTAGTATGGAAAGTTCTGTATCCCAGGAGACCCCTCAGTCCCAGGCACCAGGATGCTTGGCCACCCTAGTTGGCATAGAATCCAGACCAGATCTCAGAAAGCCACTTTTGCTTACCTGGAAAATATATTGAATTTAGTTAACCTGGGTCAACTTCCAACTTTGGTTCCTAGAGGAAGAATGACAGTCACAGTGGGACCAAAGAGGAGATTCTGTCCTGTCTGCAATCCAGTCCATACTTCACATGCATGATATCTGGAAGATTCTCTGTGCCTGTGTAGCATCCATGTAGCACACAGCAAAATGCCTATCAGTCTAACTTGGAACCCCTCTTTTCCTATAGAACAGCTCTTATTAAGTTCACAGATGTTCTATTGGTCTCGAAACCTGTGAGCTCTTGTCTGACATTATCCTGCATCATTCAACAGTCATGTAGGAAATCCAAAGGAACAAATCTGTATTCTAGTATTTAGAATTCTATGAATTAGAATTAACAAGTGAATTTTACAAAGCTGCTGGATTAAAAATTGTATTTCTATATACTAGCAATAAGCAACTAGAAAAATAAGTTTAAAAATAGCATTTATCATAACATCAAAACCCCTCGAATGCCTAGAAAATACCTAGAAATAAATCTAATTAAAGATCCATAAGAAGGCAATCTCTAACATCAGAGATTCTTAAACGTTAATATGCATCAGAATTATCCAGAGAGTTTATTAAAATACAGACTGCTGGGCCTCGCCCAGAGTCCTGATTCAGTGAGCCTGGGGTGGGGCTGGAGAACTTGCATATCTTGTCATCAGGTGATGCTAATGCTGCTGGGCCATGGACCACACTTGGAGAACCTCTGCTGACGCTGCAAACTATAAAGCGTGCACCTGTCACTTTCTGAGTGTTCAGTCTTTGAAAGTCTTTTCACCCTTAGTTCCTGAGATACTGTGTACTCCCAGCCCCAACTCTGCTCCTTCTCCTCTGTCTTGCTGGTTTGCTCATTCTCCATCCACCACTCAAACTTGGAGCTTCCAAGGGCCCTAAGTCCCCGTCTTGCTTTGCTCGCTCTCCACGTGCATATACCCACGCCATGTGCCCTGGTGGCTCCTACATCTCCAGGCTGGGGGCTCTCCTGGGAGTTCCAGGTTGTCATGTCTGCACCCACCTCCTGGACACTCCACCTGGATGCTCCACAGCCTCCTCAGACTGTACGGCCAAAGCTGAACTCCCTTTCTTCTCACTAAACCTTCCCCCAACCCATCATCCATTTTTTAAAAGAGAATAACTTCCCCATCCATCTGGTCACCCAAACAAGAAAGTGGGGCACCATCCCTGATACCCCTCTCCCAATTCCTACCTCACTTCTAGGGGATTCGCCTGGGAGGGGGTGGCTCGGGAGGCTTGGCTATTCCATGGCACTGCCACTTGTCCCCATGTGGAATGTGAGGTGATAAGTAGCCACAACTCTGAGAACAGACACAAGAAGCCACACAAATATCATATCAACTTTATTACAATAGAGGTGGATTGGGGACCTCAGGAGGGACTGAGCCCAAAATATGGTATACAAGTCCTTTTCTCCTGATTTTGTTTTACCCCCCAGTGAGGGCTGGAGTGCCTGGAGAATCTAAGCTTCCCCGGGGTGTCTGTCTGGGGGGTGTGGGAACTCTGCCCCTGAGCCGACAGCACAGGAGCACAGGAGACTATGAGCCTTGAGGAAAGGCGGGCGATGCTTGGCCGGTGGTCTTTATTCACACCACCCTCTCCATCAGATAAAGTTTTCCTCTTCTCGCAGGGGTAGGGGCTGGAACGAAGGATGGAAAACGTTCCTCCAATCCCGTTCCATCCTGGGAAGTGGAATGGAAGCTCCCTCTCACCGTGGAAACATTTCACCCCACCAAAGCCCTGTATATCCTTGAATGAGTCATTGTCTTGCTTTGAGCCTCAGTTTCCCCACCTGTAAATAAAGACCCTTAGAACAAAGACTGTGAAGGTCCTTCCAAGCTTTTGGCCTTGATTAAACCCTATGAATATGGAAAGGCTCTGCTCCTACAGGTTTTCCAGCTGAGAGGCTGCAGGTAATTTGTCATTTAATTACTCCATAAGAAGTTGGCAGCCCAGCCCTCTCTGGGGGCCCAGAGGATGCTCCTGCAAAGACCAGTGCGGCTTGCCTCTGACGTGGCTGAGAAACCAAAGGAGTCGGAGCGCAACGCAGCGCGGCGCCTGGCAGAAACAAAAGGGAAGATTCGTGTTTTCATTCTTCAATTCCCCGCATATATATTGAGCATCTACTGTGGGACCCTTGTTAGGGCTTGAGGTGGCTGGAATCCATACCGCCCTGGCCTCAGTAAGGTCAAAATATGGCCAATGAATTAAGACATAGTCACCATCAACTGTTAACAAAAACACAAAGAGTAATTGGGACTCAAAGAAAGATAGAAAAAAAAAAACCCTATAGGGTCGGTGCTGGAAGGACAGGGCAGCTCCTGATAAGTAGGGGTAGAGCAGGGAAGGCTTCTTGGAGAAGGTGCTATTTTAATTAGCTCCTGGTGGTGGAAAGCTCTGGGCCTGCAGAGATAGGCTGTGGAAGGGCTTTCCAGGGGGAGGGAATGACATGAACCAAAACAGAATACTGGAAGCCTGGGGACAGGAAATCATTGTTTTACTTGAACAGAAGGCATGAAGGGGAAGAGATGTGATGGATCCAAGACAGGACATTGTCCTCACCCTAGACATTTCCCCTGTGCCTATGCCCCATCAACCTCCTACCCCAAAGCAGCCTCTGATCTGATTTCTTGCTCCACAGGTGAGTTTGCCCTTTCCAGAATTTCATATAAATGGAATCATACTGTATAGACTCTTTTGTGTTTGGCTTCTTCCATTCAATACACTATTTTTTGAGATTCATCTATGTTGTATCATGTTTCAATAGATCTTGTTTCTTTTAATTACTGCCAAACAGTGATTCCACTGCAGGGCTCTATCACGGTTTATCCGTTCTCCTGAGGATGGACATCTGGGTTGTTTCTAGTTTTCAACAATTCTGAAAAGGCTATGAACAACCTTGTACCAGGTTTTTTTGTGGACATATGTTTATTTCTCTTGTATAAGTACCTAGGAGGGAAATATCAAGTCCGTAGGGTAGATATATGTTTAACTTTTAAAGAAATTGGCAAAGAGTTTTCCAATGTGGCTCTTGTCCCTTTCTAGCTAGGAATTTCTTGGTCCTTCAGAAATAACTGGACAGACACATATTTTAAGAAGCAGCATTCTCTACTTCTTGGCTCCTCTTATCCCAGGCACCAGTGACTAAACCCTGGAAAAATGTCAAAACAACTCTAAAATTAGGTCTCTGTGCAACCCGCACGTCCAGCTGTTATGCTTAGCACCAACCCCCTCTTCCCCTCGCCAAAGAAACTCCATGAATATTCAAATAACTGGTGTAGCATCTTTGAAGACTGCCTCAGCCCAAGCTTCAGTCCCCGCGAAGAGACCTGTCATGTGTGTGAGAGACGGAACAGTTCAAGTGCAGCCAGTCAGCTCTGAACAGACACTTTCGGTTAAAGCCTGAGGCTCTGAAGCTCTGGTGAATTGGCCAGGAAGTAGAGGAAGCCACTTCTGTTAGTCTGAATTTTCTACAGATCTGTTTTTATACTTCATGTTTACTGGGTTCTTACCCAGTGTCTCAGGGGAAGAAATCCTGCACAGGTCATCTCTATTTTACAAGTGAAAGTTCAGAGACAGGAATGACACTGAGTGTGGTTGTCCAAGGAATTTGTGGCCAGGCTGGGGTCTTCTGACCCTCACCTGCTCTCCAAGCTGTCTCTCTCAGGTTGTTCCTCTGCTGGGGATCTCAACTCTTCTGAAGTTTATAGTCAGCAGAGTATTAACTGTGCCCCCTGCCCCTAATCAAAACTCTTCCCTGCACATTAGTGCTTCTGTCCTTACCTAGAAGTAGGTCAGGTGGTTGAGGGACAGTGACAGCATGGCAAGAGGGCCCTTCAGGGAGCTCTTGTGGCAGAAGGTGCTAAATGCACCTGACTCCCTGGGCTGTGGTCCTTCAGAGAGGGCCAACTCTTGTCACTTAGAACCTCCTTACTCCCAGCCTGGAGGAAATTCCAGAAATCTGAGCTCTCCCCAGTCCCAGACAGAAGTGGAGACAGGTTCTAGGTACCTAGAATCTAGCTCCTCTGCATCCTTCTGGAAATAATGAAAGCCTTATGGCTATGACCTTGAGCACAGATGGGCTCTTGAAGAGCCATCCTCAATGCTCTTAGTGCCTGCTCCAGGCTGAGGGGAGGGAAGCCAGAGCTCGTTCACCCCCTGATGGAGTGTGTCTGTGTGGGGGTCTCTGGGCACAGTCTGCTGAGTTTCTCCTGAGGCTGGAGCAGAGAATGCCCAGTTCCTCCCAGCGTCTTCTTGGACATCTGGGCTTGAGCTTTGCTTTAGTCACTCTGTCAAGAGGGAGAGCAAGAGAGGGGTGGCCAGGATGCTTCCACGTCTTCCCGCAGGCAGGTTCTATCACAGTTTTGCAGATGTAGCTAAGGAATGCTCCAGCTTGGGCTGTGTCTCCCAGGAGGGCTGGTGTCTATGAGGCACCACCTCATGCAGGAGCTGCCTTTGTGGGTCTCACCACCCCTTTCACATTTGTCCTTTCTACTTCCTTTGTATGTCAGGATGGTGTGTGATGGCAGTCAGGGTGAAAGGTGGGATCCCTTGATGTGGTGCCCTTGTCTTCTTATTTCGAGAACTCTGTTCTACTCAGTGGCTTACCCAATAGCCTTGAGCAAGTCCCAACCCTGCTCAGCCCTTGGCTCCACACTGTTCTGTGTAACTAAGTGGGCTGTGGTGAGGCTTCAGTAAGCCATGTGCATGACTGGTGATGCTTCCAACCTTTGTGATGGATTCCTGTTGGAAGCAAAAGTGGCCTGAGGGGCCAGTGGTTAGAGCACAGGGTGAAGGTACCCATGGTTATAAGTTCCAATCATGAAAGCCAATTAGATTCAGGACAGTCAACTCCACGGCCACAAAGAGAGTCCTGACTCCAATCAGACTATGCTCCAACCCCAGCCCCACTGAGTCCCCACCCTGGACATGAAACTAGGAAGAGTCACAAGGAAGCTGCATTGTTGTCATTAGCACCCGGGACTCACATGTACTCTGTCCAATCTGCCTGGCCCTGAATAGCTCTGTGGACCAAGTCATATCTATGACTTCCCAGTGTCTGCCTCCCAAGGTGATTTCATTTTATCCTTTAAGTGAAACCTTGTCATGCATTAGAGTCAGGAAATTATACCCTTCGCTGAGCAGCCTCTGTGCTGAAAGGAAGCCAGGTAATGTGATGAACTTAGGCCAAGAGAGGCATTAATGCAGCTGGTCTTGAGAATCATGTGACTGCTGGTAGCTGCCAGGCAGACCAACTCCTGGGCTGCCATGGGTACCGTGGGCCCAAAGGGGGGGTCTACATCAGTCTGACAGGCTGGCCCAGAGCAGGTACACTCTTCATGCTCTGGCTTCTCTGATTCCTGGGAGGGGGAGTCATAGGAGCCACTGGCAGCAGCAGAAGTGGCTATTTAGCAAGACAACTGTGAATGCTGGATACTTCAGTGACCTCAGGGGTGAGGCAGCCCTTCCTCACCCATAAGGCACTCATATTTGGGGTTGTTCCACAGGACAGCTGTGCACTCCCTGGCCCTGGATATTGTGAAAGAAATGGCAAATTTCAATGGTTAATGGTTAGACTTGATATACTAAGGTAGGGACTTGTATCTGAAGACTTTGGGGCATCTTTTCAAGCTCCAGGACTTGTCAGTGTAGTATGGAATATATGAATTAGTTAATGATGAATGAATGAATGAATGAGCGAGTGAATGAGTGCATGGAGCAGTCATTCTAGAGGCAGGAAGACCACCTTGAGGGCTGCTGGACAGCCCAGGCGGTGGTGGTGGTGGAGGTGCGGAAGAGCAATGTGTCAGATGTCCGACTGCCCATCCCACTTCCCCTTCTACAGACGAGAGGAACTCCTGACCGTGCGTGTAGGAGGAAGCTAAAACCAAGAGTCCACACTGGGAACACATTGGGGCCAAGCAGATGCTTCCAGACCCAGAGTTCAACTTACTGAGTTCTTAAGAGGATCAAAGGGCTTTCACCTTTCCCTGTGTTTGTGCTGTGCCCATAAGAGGTGGGGGGAATCAGAGAACCATGGTCTGGGGTCGGAGCCAGATGGGATCAGAGAGATCATCCCATCCAGCCCCTTTATTGTGCAGGTGGGAAACCAAGGAACATGGCGGCAATTTCTCACTCAGTAAAGGGATGTCCGAAGAGGAAGCAGGAATGTAACAGAAAGAGTGTGGGCTGAGGGGTGGGAAGCCTCTTTGTGTGTGTGTGTGTGTTTTGGTACAGTGTTGACAAAGACCCAGCACTCAGAATCACAGGCAGGGTGGGTCAGAGGTGGGGATGGTGAAGCAAAGGTATTACAAAATCTCTGTGTGCTCGGTGAGTTGCTTCACTTTCTGGATTCCAATTTTAGAAATTAATTCATGATAGAAAGCCATAAGATAAACCCAATAAACTTAAGTCCTCTATTGATTTTTCTTCTCCTCTTCAGCAGTAGCTGTGTTTTGACTACAGCGTGGTGAAACATTTAGCTAAGGAAGCAGAAAACAAGAAACAACCCCCTCAACTCCCAAGGCAATAAAATCATCATCAATTCACTGAGACGAGTAAGTTTATTCTCGCCAAAGAACAAGTTATTAAGGATCTGAGGCAAGTATCAATCGAGTGAGAGTCTGGCTGACAATTTCATCTCCTAGAATTTAAAGGAAAAGGTAGGAGAAACTAAAACCCCTTCACCCACTTCTTTCCCTTTCTAGCCTGCTCAGGGGTGCGGGCGTATCTTGGAGATACTGCAGTTCTGGTCCAAACCACCACAATAAAGCAAATATCGTGATAAAGGGAGCAGCACAAATTTTTTTGGTTTCCCAGTACATATAAAAGTTATGTTTACTCTATATCGTAGTCCATTATGTAGCATTATGGCTAAAAACAACGTACACACCTTAATTAAAATCTTATTGCTAAAAAATGCTGACGCAGATGTGAAGTGAGCACATGCTGTTGGAAAAATGGCACCCATAGACTTGCTCGATGCAGGGTTGCCACAAATTTGTAAAAAATGCAGTATCTGTGAAGCACAATAAAGCGAAGCCCTTCCTTTTTCTTCTCCTTGCCTTGCCTCCAGATCAAAATTAAGTATATTCTTTTTTTAAAAATCCATTTCATTGAAGTATAACATATGTTCAGAAAAGCACACAAATTATAGGTTGACAGTTTGTTAAAATGTCTCACATATAAGCTCTATCCAGATCATGAAATAGAACATTATCAGAGCCCTAGGAACCCACCCATGCCCCATCCCAGCCGCTCTTCCTCAGTGGTGATCATTGTCTTGACTCCCATCGCCATGAAGTTAGTTTTGCCAAATTTCGAATTTTATATAAATGGGATCATAGTATATGCTTCTCTGTGTCTGGCTTTTCATTCTTCATTGTTTTTGAGACTCACCCATGTTATCGTGAATTTCAGTTGCTTGTTTATTTTCCTTGTTGTGTAATATTTCACTCTATGGATAGGCCATAATTTATTTATCCATTCTATTTTAATGGACATTTGAATTATTTCCAGTTTTTGCCTATCACAAGTAATATTGCTATGGGCATTTTCATACAAGTCTGTTATAGACATAGGTGGGCATTTCTGTTGGTCATATGCCCAGGCCTAGAACTGCTGGCTATAGGGTAGGCATCTTTTCAACTTTTGGTAGAAACTCTTTCCCAAAGTGATTGTACAAACTTACACTGCCACAAATAGTGTAAGAGAGTTCCAGTTTCCACATCTTTGTCCACACTTAAAACCCTTTTTATTTTAGACAGTCTAGTGTATCTTGTTGTGGTTTTCATATGTATTTCCCTGATTACTGGTAATTTTGAACATAGTCTATTGGCCATTTAAATATCATCTTACGTAAAATGCTATTCAAATATTTCGCTTAGTTTTCTGTTATCTTTTTCTCTTATTTATTTATAGGTGTTCCAAGTATATTGTATCAATATATTAGTCTTTGGTTAGTTATATGTGTTGGAAATATCTTTTCACACATTGGTTTGCCTTTTTACTCTCTTAATGGTGTCATATGGTACACAAAGTTCTTCATGTTAATGTAGTCCAGTTTACCAATCATTTCTTTTAAGTTTAGTGCTTTTGTGTACTGTTTAAGAAAATTTTGTAGCCTGAGCAAGAGCAAGAGCAAGACCCTGTCTCTACTAAAAATAGAAAAATAAGCTGGGCGTCATGGTGGGCACCTGTAGTCCCAGCTACTCAGAAGGCTGAGGCAGGAAGATCGCTTGGGCTCAGGAGTTTAAGGTTGCAGTGAGCTATGATGATGCCACTGCACTCTATCCATGGTGACAGACCATGACTCTGTCTCAAAAAAAAAAAAAATATTTGTTTACCCCAAAGTTATAGTTTCCTTTATTGTTTCCTAGAAGCTTTATTGTCTTATCTTTCATATTTAAATCTATAATCCAACTGGAATTAATTTTTGTGTATGGTGTGAGGTGAGGATCAGCATTTATTTTTCATGTATGGATATCCAGTATTGTCCTATCACTAGTTAATGAGAAGACTATCCTTTCCCCACTCCTGTGCAGTGCCATCATGTCATAGATCAACTGTGTGTACACATACACACATATGCAGGTCATTTTATGGCTTCCTTATTTGCTTATCCTCGTACCAATACCATACTATCTTAATTACTATAACTTTATTTAGAAAAATATTAATACCTGATAAAGATTATCTTGGTTGTTCTCAGCCATTTTCATTTTACATAAATTTTAGAATCATCGATTTCTACATACAGCACCTTCTGGGATTTTAATTGCTATTATGTTGAATCTATAGATCAATTTGGGGAGAATTGATATTATAATATCTTCCAGTCCGTAAACACAGTATATCCCCCTCATTTATTTATTTTATTTAAGTCCATAGTGTTTTATAGTTTTCCAGGTAGAGATCTCACAAATATCTATCAGACTTATTTCTAAATATTTGATTTTTTATGTGATTGTATGTAGCATATTTCCAAATATTTTTTTCTGTTTGTTGCTACCATGTAGAAATATAATTGATTTTTATATATTGATTTATATTCAGTGACCTGGCTAAATTCACATATTTACTCTAATAATTTATCTGTAGACTTTTTTGGATTGTCTATATGTGCAATCATGTCATTGGTAAAAAATGACAATTCAGTATTTTTATTTCTAATCCTACACATTTTAAAAAATGTCTTCCCTTATTGCACTGGCAAGGACCTCTAATACAGTACAGAAAAGAATTTTTGATAGCAAACTATTCCCAAACTCTAGGGAAAACTTAATATTTTGCTTTAAGTATAATATTGCTGTAGGTTTATCAAATTAAGGAAATCCCTTTCTATTCTTTTCTATAAATTTTTAATATAAATGAATATTGAATTTTTATATGCATTTTTGCCTTTATTGAGATGATTATGTAACTTTTCTCCTGTATTCTGTTAACATGGCAATTTGAATCCAGGCTTTCGTTGTTTAAAGCCTGGTCTATTTCTGGTTAGCCATTGCTCTTTCAATGTGGCCCTTCAGATGTCCCAACTAAAAGCCCAGGATATTTATGAGGACCCCTCCTCTTTGGAGGAAGCTGAATTTCAAATATTGTTCCCAAACTCTATGAGACCATTAGCTATTTTAGATAATGCTTTTTTGCCTTTATCTTTTTGCACCTGTGATTTACTTCCTTAGGATAAACTCCCAAATGTGAGATTTGCTGATTCCAAGTGTGACTCTGGAATGTTTCAATTTTATCTCACCTACACTTTATGGAAGTACTTTTTGCTGGGCCTCATGTAAGAGTCCTGCACATTCCACCAAGAGGACTCTAGAGAATCCAGTCCCCATGGCCAAAGGGCAAGATTTCAGGCCTTAGGGAAATACAAAGGGACTAGGCTCAGAGCCACAGATGTAAGCAGGACCATGCTGTGAGTCAGCGTAGCACCGGGTTAAAGCACAACTGACTGTTCCCTTCTTCCATTACAAGCTTGTGAATGTCTAGTTGAAATACTGAAAACAGAATAAATTAATTCATAGAGTAGTAATCAGTTGTCAAATTCAGTTTTGGTGTTTCCAACAGGGCAATTGTTTCTAACTGCATCAGCTCATTTAGTTTTTAGATGGCTGCCTGGACGCACACATTTAAACTTGTGTGTATGAATAATTTAAAAGGAAAATCCAGCACGGTTAGCAGTAATCAGCTCCTCATCAGCTTCCCTAATGATGGCTCCTCCCTTCTCATGACCTTCCCAGACTCAAGAGAGGTCACCTGCGTTTGGACTGTGGCCTCAGTAAATGATGAAAATCTGAAACTCTCAATGATTTATGGAGGCAAAAGGGAATAGCCTCGGTTGACATTTTATCCTAAAGACCTTTTGTTAGAATTCTTGAGAGCACAGGGTTGACTCCATGTGACCCCCATATGGTTGTATGGGGGTCTCCTGGTCTTTGTTTATGGAAGATCCCTGGCCAAGAGTCAGGATGCAGGGCTGCCATATGCACAGCTCCAGTGGGCACCATTCACATATATGATACAAGGGAGTTGTGCAGCCTAATAGGAGAGGTCTGAATGTGCATCCCCAACTAAGCTGCCAGGAATCTCTTGTGACCTGACGCTGGGCATGGAAATATAAATTGCATCAGTAAACTGGAGATGATAAAAAAGGTCAGGATCTTGACCTAAGCTAGTCATAGTTCAGGGGTTGGGGTAAGGGCTGGGAAATCCCCAACTGTCAGTGAAGGGGGGTTTCAGGCCTGGCCAGCTTGATATTGACTTTGGAGAAGATGGTGACCACCCTGGCTGCCAAAAGATGTCAAGGTAGTCCAGCTGGCAGTGACAGAGTGTTTTGGCAGAGCTCAGGTGATAGCATCTAGGAGATTGGGTGGGTGATAGGGACAGGACTCCAGTCATAGACTCCAGCCCCAGGGGAGACAGGTGACAGACCCCAGACCCGAAGCCCTGGTAGGGACCTTCAAGCAGCATGTAGGCAGAGAGGGCTGAGCTGTGGGGTAAAATGGTGCTGACTCTCACAAGACACCAGGCTCTGGTTCAGAGCAAGATCAGCATCCCCTGAGCTCCTGACTCACAGCCCATCCCAGGGCCAGAGCAGAGTAGACCCTGTGGGTGGGAGGGGGTGGCCTCAGCTCCTGGTTGGGGCTACCAACCTTGATCAGGGTCCAGAAATCAGATTCTAGAGGCTGTTCAGAGGTTTGGATGCTCATGTGGAGGGCAGCCCTTGCTTGGGTGGACTTATTGAGTTCTTCTTGAAAAGAGGGGCAATATGGTTTCATGAAACTTCACTGGTCTTGAAGTCACACAAACTAGGTTTGAATATTGAGCTCATAGCTGTTCAACAAAATCGTGCTGAGTACCTACCATGAACCAGTGGGGGGAAAGACACAGAATATATAATTACAAAAGAGGTAAATGCTACAAAGTGGGAACATGCTGGGGGGCGAGGATGAGAGAGGCTTCCACAGGCAAAGAGATGTGTGTGTGTGCGCGCACGCATGTTTGTGCATGTGTGTGCGTGCGTGTGTGTGTGTGTGGTGCGTGTGAAGGTGGTGGCAGGGTGGAAGTGGGGTATCCCAGGCAGCAAGAACAACATGAAGGAGGTTCTGGAGGTCAGACAGCAGCTCACGAGGGAAGCAGGGAAGTTCGCGCACCTGGAGAGAAGAGAGACAGAGAGGCAGAGTGGTCTGGGACGAGGCTGCAGAGGTGGGCAGGAGCTGCATCCTGGAGGCCTTGGAAGCCTTGTGAAGCATTTTGGTGTCCACCAGTTGGGCCACGGGATGTCACTGAAGCATTGTGTGCAGGACAGTCCCATGACCAGACTTGGGTTTTAGAATCTTGCTATTCAAAGTGTGGTCCAAGGACTAGCAGTGTGGCCGTCACCTGGGAGCTTGTTGGAAGTGCAGACTCTCCACCCTCACCCTGGACCTCTGCATCAGAGCCTGTGTCTTAACAGGATTCTGGCAGCTTGCGTGCAGCTCCACATTTGGGGAGCCTGCTATACCACGTTCCCACTGGTTGTTCTTGGAGATGGGATGGGAGGGAGCCGCAGGGGAGCACAGTGGTACAGACAGGAGAGAACCAATGGGGACTTACACCAAGCCTGCTGCAGGAGGGAAGTAGACAGGTCCATCCAGGGTGGGTTGGAACATGTCACCCTTGCTTGTACCTCTCCACTTTTGCCTCTTGAGCATCCCAGCCCTTCAAATGGGACTCCCACCTCAGGCTCAGAACATGTGCGCCACAGAATCCTGCACTGCCTGCCTTGTCTCTCTCCTTCTCCTGCCCCTGCCACTGCAGCTCTGTGTCCCCTACCACCTCCCCCAGGCCATGACAGCCATCTTCCAATTGACCCACTGACCCTGGGTTCCCACCTCTCCTTCAATATCAGGTTCCGTGTCTCTCCTCTGGTAGTCAGGGCTCTTCACGGGTGGGCCCCACCCTTCTGTGACAGCCGTGTCTTCCACTGCACCTGTGTGGATCCTGCCCTCCAACCTAGTCTCCCCTGTAGTCTAGGAACACAGGCGCTTCCCCACTCTCGCCTCACACCAGCCTTCCAGAATCCTAATCATTCTCCCTCAGTCTTTTCTAACAACCGTGCTGCCCCCACGTCCCCTCGGCAGCACTCTTGTGACATTTCTTTTTGAACGCAAAGATAGCATGTGTTGTTGCATTTTCTGGTAATTAAAATATCCTGGGTATACTGCCAACGTTAGGAAGACAGTTCAACTCTCCTGAAAGCCCACTGGCCAGAGATAATCACTGCTCAGAATTTGGTGTCGTTACTTGTCAGCGACATGCTCTGAAAATCCACCACTGAGAAGCCACAGACCAGGCTCGCAGCCTCTGGCTGGAGCTGGGCAAAATCAGGCCCCAGATGGGACACCATAGTCACTGCTCTATGCCTCCTGTAGGCATGCAGGTTGTCACATCACCTGCTCCAAAAGCGCCTGTAAATAACTGTGAGGAGGGGGATGGACCTCAGGGCTAGGGCGAGGCAGCTCCAACTAACTAGAGCAGAGCAGAGGGATCATTAATGATTGGAGAGGTGCGGTGGGGGTGCAGAAGGCTGGGCTCGTGGGGTCCCTGGTGTGTGTGTCAGCCCTTGCCTGCTCCAACTCCGTGGCTCCGGGCCTCACCGCCTCTGACCTGCAGCCTCTCTGCCCTCTGCTCTCTGCACCAACCCTGGCCAGCAAGCCAGCATCCCTTCAGTGCTGTACAAATATTCTTCATGCTTGGCTCAGTGTTAGGAGATGCTGGGGACACAGAGCAAGCAGATTGTCCCTGCCTTCAGGAGCTCACAGACTGGTGGGTTATGAACATTGTCCCACTAGGCTCTGACACTCCACCAGGAGCTTCTGAAAGGCCAAGGTGTCTTAGCCCTCTCTTGAGGGTGAGCCCTGGGCCCCCATGTGTGCAAGCAGCCTCTGCCTTCTCCCAGCCCTCACTGGGTGCATCTCATTTCCCAACTTACTCTATAGACCCCCCCAGGACAGGATCTTGCTCTGAACTCTGCTTGGCCGGAACTGCCAACCCTTCTTAGCACTCCTGGTACCTCCAAGCCAGGGGATTGCAGCGGACCCCATGAGTGGCAGACAAGCCTTCACTGGGAACTTTGGCCATGCTCAAGATGCAGAGCAGAGAGGCTCCTTCCTTCCCTCCATCCTCCCACCTCTGCTGGCTCCAGAAACACAGAGATTCCTCTGATATTGTCTAGGTTCTTTAGGGGTTCACGGCAGGGAAGTTAGACATCTCCAAGCAAGCCTGTGCCATGTGGCAAGTGTTAAAAAGAGAAGTTAAGGGAGTATCCTTCACTTCAGAAAGGTAGAGAAAGGCTTTACAGACACGGTAACATTCAGGCTGGGCTTTGAAGGAAGAGAAGGAGTTTTCCAAGTGTTCAGATGTGTGTTCCAGAAAGACCCCATGCCAGTTGTCATGAAGGATGACTGGAGGGGGCCCTGGGGAGGCAGGGAGACTGGCAAGGTGGCCAATGTAATGGTCCAGGCTGAAGAGACACAGAGGCCTGTAGAAGATGGGCCAGGAAGGAGGGGTGGACACTGGCTGCTGGCCTGTAGCTCCTGGAATCTGGGGAGGGCTGGGCAGACACCAACCTGATGACTGTGCAAGCAGCCAGGACTTGCTGCGGGGCCACAGGGCCTTTGGCTGTGCTCTGAAACCCCGTGCAGCAGGTGGGGGTGTTTAAGCATTTGGAGGCATCTCAGCTGGTGGGAGGGCACTTTGCAAGTGATCTTAAGAGATGAAGTGCATCCTTTATTAGGAGAGACAGTGACACCTCTGTCTGCTTGCTGTGAGTTTATTTATCTGAGTTCCCTGTCCTCCCCCAAATGGGACATAACACAGAAGTGCAATTATTTTTAAAATCATAAATTGGCTTCTTTTTTTCTAGGAAAATGGCCCTTGATTTAATTAATTCCTATCCTAGAGAAGCAGTTAGACACCTGACTGGAAGAGGAGTTGAGGGAGAGATGGCTGCTCCTCTCAGTTCTTTTACTGTAATCCTATTAAATCAACACTCATCAAGCGCGCCACGGTGCAGCTTTGGGCAGGGAGCTGCAGACCCCCTCAGTGTGGGAAGCCCCCTCTGTGCCCTACGAGAGCTCACAGTCTAATAGGGAAACAGAGGTAGGCGAATAGACTAGTAACCAGCTCTGGTACTAAGCAGACTCAGCAGAGGGCCAGGACTTCAAGGGATTGCTCTCAAAGGGGTGGCTTCTTGGAGAAGGTGAGAGCAGAGCAGGGCCTTGGGAGAGGCCAGGCCAGGCAGAGTGGTCAGGGGAGAGAGGACTTCAAGGCAGAGAGCATGGCCTGATCAAAGGCTCAGGGGCACGGAAGGAGAAAGTCTGTTCAGGGAAGCGTGGGTGGATTAGTGTTGCACAACATAACTCTCATTGTTCAAGATTTGTTTGCAAAAATTTTCATCAGCCTGCTCTCATTGAATCCTTATGACAAGTCCATACCTTGGTATCACCAGACCCAATTTACAGATGAAAACAATGAGACTCAGAGAGGTGAGTGGGGAAAAACAGCAGCTCCCATTTGCCGAGCACTGTGTGTATGTCATGTATTCTACCAAGCAGCTGGCTTTTGGCATCTCACACAATTCAATTCCTACAGGAACTTTATGAATTAGACATTTTGATCCCTATTTTGCGATGAGGAAACTGAGGCTCAGAGAGGTGAGTCGATAGCAGAACCAGGGCTCTGACCCAGATCCTCTGGCTCCAAAGTCTCTGTTCCCTTCAAAATCCATGTTTTAAGGGCTGAGGCTGCAAAGGCGGGACAAGGCCAAATGCTGAGGGGCTTCTGTTGCCACAGGGAGTGTAGACTTTGTCCTGAAGATGACAAAGAGCCTCTGGGTGTTTGTGAAAAGCCATGCATTATCGTCGAAGCTGACCTGACCACAGTGTGGCCTCCAGACCCATGGCCTTCTGCTTTGAGGTCAGATTGCTGCCAAGGTACCCACTCCCCACCCCTGGTCTGCTCAGTGCCATAGCCTTCCCAGGTGCCCAAGCCCCCTTCTTTCCTCCTGACTTCCGCCTACGTCCTGGGTGACTTCCGTGTCTGGCAGGTGAAGCATCGGACGGCAGTGCAGGTTCTCCGTTCCCGGATCCATTCCGATCCTACTCCTCCTTCCCTCCTTGGCGTCGTCACTCTCCAGAACGGCTCCCCTTAGGAATGTCAAGGGCCTCAGAATTCCTTGCCACAAACTTATTTCTTTGTCTCCCTGTCTATCCGCCCTGAGTGACAAAATAAAATAAAATAAAATAAAATAAAATATCCTTATTCTCATTCTTTTAGTGGTGGAAGCAGACAATTCACAAAGTCAGTCAAATATCTAGTATGTTAAATAGTGGTATGTAATAGTGCTAAAAAGAAAAAAATCAATCAGGGAAGAAGGGGAGTCTCATGAGACAGTCGCATGAGTGGACGCCCACTGGAAGGAGGTAAGAAGGCGAGTCACGCGGCTCCCAGGCAGGAGGAACAAGAAACGCAGGGACTTGAGGGAGAGCATGCCAGAGCTCCCAGGAGCAGCTGGAGGCTGGTGTGGCCAGAGGCGAGAGCAAAGACTCTCACGGGACAGCTCAGAGCTTCCGGGTGGGCCTGCTGGTCACTGCCAAGTTTTTACTCTGATTCACTCTGACGGGAGGCCTCAGAGGGTTTTGAGCAGAGGAATGACATGATCTGACTTACTTTTAAAAAGGGCTGCTCTGCCCATGGTGAAAAACAGACTGCAGGGGCAGGGGCAAGTGCAGAGGCTACTGCAACCATCTGGGGGCAAGGTCATGGTGGCTCAGCTTGGACCAGGTGTGGGGCAGGGCAGGTGGGGAGAAGTGGCCAGGTTCTGGATAGAGTTTGAAAGGAGAGTTGAGTGAATTGGCTGATGGCCCGGATATGAGACGTAGCAGAAAGAGAGGGGTCAAGGCTGAAGATACTTGGTCTGAGCATCCGGAAAATGGGGCTGCCAGGAACTGAGATAAGAAAAGCCATGGCTTGGGGGCGGCGCATACCCAGGACAGATTCAGTGTAAGATGCTTAGTGGTCATTCTGGTTGTCCCCACTTCATCTCTGTTACTTCTTCTGCCACCCAGGCCATAACCCTCAGTTTTACCCAGTCCACCCAAATCTGCCAACATGCTGTTCCCTCTGCATAAAACACCCTTCCTGACTCCTCCCTCCAAAGCCTTGGCGAAGCGCCGGATCCCCCTCCAGCCACCCGGCCAGGTGAATGTGCTACCTTCGACAGCACATTTTTCATGGTGAAGAGCCTCTGCCTCGTGGTTCCGTAAGCTCTCTCCCTGCCTGTTTGTCCCTCAGACCCGGAGCCCCTGAGGGAGCCAGGCCTGATTGATCTCTGGCACAAGGGCGGCTCAGTACAGCACAGAGGTTAGGAGCAAGGGCTATGAGTCAAACAGGTCTGGATTGGAACCTCAGATCTGCTACTTAGTAGCTGTGGCCCTTAAACAATTTGCTCGGGTACTCTGAGCCTCAGTTTCCCCATCTGTAAAATGGGGATGGTCCTAGTCTGTTTTGCGCTGCTATAACAGAATACTTGAGACTGGGTAATTTACAAACGGACATTTACTCTCTCATGGTTCTGGAGGTAGAGAAGTCCAAGATCAAGTTGCCAGCCTCAGGTCTGGGCCTTCTCACTCTGTCCTCAGATGGCAGAAGGCAGAATAGCAGGAGAGAGCAAACCCATTCCACCTAGCCCTCTTTGTAGTGGCACCAACCCATTCATGAGGATAGAGCCCTCATGACCTAAACACCTCCCAAAGGACCTCCCTCCCTGACACTGTTGCAGTAGGGATTAAGTTTCCAACACACGAATTTGGGGGACATATTCAGACCATAGCAGGGATAATAACTGCAGCCTTGTTTTGAGGGTGAGTGAATTAATACATATCAAGTGCTTGGTGCTGGGCTTGGTGTATATTAATTCCTCAGTAAATGCTCGCATAACTTAATAATAATGATGTGTACTTTAGGCAGATTCATGAGGGGCCAGTTTGAAGGGCTGGATGGAGGGGCAGGGAGGCCAGGAGGCAGGGAGGCCGAGCAATCGTCTGGGTGGGCATGGTGTGGCCAGGGCTGAGGCAGGGAGTGGGCTGATGGCACGAGGGCTGTTCTTGCAGTAGAATAAGCAGGAATTGGTGGCACTGGTTATAGGTGGCTGAGAAAGGGAGGAATCTTAGACAGTCCACCCCAAGCTCTTTCTGGGCCAGCTTTGAAGTGTTAAACAGCTGCACGCTTTCTTGCTTGGTCAAAGTCACCTGGTGCTGAGATTTCCCCTGCCACAGGCTGCAGGAGACCTGACCTTTCAGCGGTATTTACAGTATCGACCAGCTAATTTTAGACACTAACACCAGCAGGATAATAGGGTAGAAGGCGACCTCACCAGAGCTGCTCCAGCAAGTGCACTGACCAAGAGAACGTCACTCATGGACTGAGCGAGTGTTGTCCAGCCTGGGCATGGAGGGCGTGTGTACAAATAGCCTGTCCTTGTCGAGTCAGCAGAGAGAAGGTGCCCCTTCCAAGGTAGTGGCCCTCAGGCCCAGGTTCCCTCTGGCTGGACATCGATCCCCGGTGACCTCACCCACTCCCCAGCCTTCTCCAGACCCCTTCAGCCCCTTCCTGTTGCGCACTGTGGTCCGACCTTCGCCTCAGAAGCCCCTCTCCAAGGTTCCTCTAAGACTGGCCTCAAAGCTTGGCAAGGGCTTTCCAGAGCAGGAGAGAGCCAGAGGGGGGACCCAGCACACAGGGTGGTGTCTGAAGACTCACCAGGCCAGACAAGGTGGAGCACGTGGGAGAGGCTGGCTGAGGGCAGGAGCTGGCTCCGTGCTTCTCGGGGAAGGGTGAAGGCTCTGAATAGCCGTGTGGAGCACAGCAACACTGCTCACCCCTTGACACTCCCTCCACACTGAATGCCTCTGTCTCCCCTGTTTGCTGGTGAGCAGCCTGTCGAGCTGCATGTGGCGGCTCCCCCACAGCACCCCAGCTTCTGTGCCAGGGACGGGCTGGGGCCTCCCGTCTGAGCTCAGACGCCTCCTTCCTCTCCTCAGCTGTCCAAGGGCTCATTTGCCATAAAACAGTTGGGAAATGAATGTCCTCTGTGTGGGCCCTAAAGTTGAGGGGCTGAGGGGCCAGCATGGCCATGTTTCTGAGGACCAGTTAATTCACAGAGAGACCCTTAAGATTGTATTTCCCCCTCGATAGAAACAAGATAGAGTCCGACAAACCACAGTCCCCACATCTTGGCTTTGGCATTTACCTTCCCTCCTTCGCCCTCCCCTGAAGGCTGTGGCTTTCAGTCTGAACACTGACAGGCCAGAGAATGGAAGGACACCAGGAAGAAAGGGTGGAGCCAGGCCATGGAGTATTAATGATCAAGGCCAGGATCGTGGGCTGTCCTCTGTGTGGAGTGCAGGTTATCAAGGCAGGGTGTGAGGAAGCTGGCCGGAGCTGAGCAGGGTTTGCAGGAGGTCATTCTGCTTGCAGGGTGGGCAAGCTGCTGGTGGTAGTCTCATTATTAACCACAACACCCTCACAATGCTCCTCTGCACTTAGGAGCACTTTGCAGCTTATAATGAACTTCCATAATCATTTCTTTATTTGAAACTTGCAAGAGACACAGCAAGGAATTAATTAGTTAAACTGTTCATTCATTCAGTTATAGAGCAGCTTAGACTGCAAGACAATGTGCTGGACTGGTAGCTGAGTATCATTAGCCCCTTTACAGTAAGAAAACAGGGGCCCCCTTACCTATAGCCTCATCGCTGCAGAGCTGAGATGGGCTTGAAGTACTCACCATTTGTTTCTGTGTGTTGCCCCAGGAGCTCAGCTGCAGAGCTGAATCATCTGCACAAGATGCCTGCTCCCCCTGGGCTACGTGGGTGGAGCAGCTTGGAGGACACTTGGGAGAGGAAACTGGTCATTCAGAGCAAGAGGACATTGACTACCCCGATTGTGTTCACTGGGGGTAAAAACAGACAGTGACTGTGGGCAACTTGGGGGAAAAGTTGTCTTGGGAACAGATTTCCAGACTCTCTCCTGCAGGCTTTCATTACTGATTTGGGGAAGGGTTTCTATTGCAAAAAGATTTACCTCCAAGATATAATAAAACCCCACTTAAAAATTCAGTGAACTTTGGAGCATCTGAAAGCTAGAGGAAAAGAGAACTTTCTGATAAAGTAACAATAATCCTGTTCAGAAAGCAGTTGCCATGGTTACCCCCAAAGTCTCTGGAACTGTGTTTCATTTGACAAGAGATGGTAAATGTTTTCCCAGAGTGACCCAAACTGACCAAAATGGCCTGTGGAACGTGGTGAGCTTTGGGGTCCATGCCAAACACTCCCGTGGCAGCTGGAGCCACTGCCCAAAAGATGGGCAAAGCCGGACAGGGATGACACTCAGGGGAGGGCTTTCCTCTGCTCGTCGTTCAAGGGCGCCGGGCAAATCAAGCCCCACACCCCAACAATATCATTCAGTGACGATGGCAGTCACAGCCACCTCCTGTGCAGGCACTACGCTAGGTGCTCTATATGACTTATTTCAGTTGGCCTTCACAATAGCCTCATGAAGGAGGTTTTATTCCCATATTACAGATGCGGCAACTAAGGTTCAGGGAAGCTAAGGCACTTGCCAGATCTCTCAGAAAATGGTGAAGCTGGAATTCCAACCTAGGTCACCTGGACTCTAAAGTTCAGGGAGTGTGGTATGGACCCCGTTTTGCAACTAAAGGGACCTGGAACTTTGAGGGCAGCCCCTCCTCTGCCTCCACCTCTCCGCAGTAGCGTCTTCCTAGTGCCCTTCTCTCAAGGTGATGCTGAGCATTATTCTCTACCTAGTAATGTCTCTCTCCCTTACTTGACCCACACAGGCACCTTAAGATGCTTTGCCAAATGGTCAGCTTGGATATCACTAGTCTACACCTGATGTTCTTAGCCAATGGGCTACCTGGGAAATGTATGGTCTCCTCAGCTGGCAGCGGGATGTGGGGTGAGGGGATGTGTGCTCAGGCTGCTGTTGGCTCTCCTGTCTGATGGACTCCAGATCTGCCTGTGGGGTGGTGTCCCTGGGAGCATCAAGACACAATGCCAGTCCCTGTCTTCGAGGTGCTTACAGTCTGGAGAGGAAAACACACAGGCAAATGCAAGGCCCTCAGAGTCATAGAAAACTACAGGACCCAGAGGCCATGAATCAGCTTTAATGTGGAGGCAAGAAAGGCTTCACAAAGAATGTGGCCTTTGATTTTGGAAAAGAAAAGTACAGAAAATAATTAACATAGTAAGCTTGAAGCTGCTGTCTTTAGAAGAGTTTGCTTGCAAAGTTGGCCCTTGGCTGGAGTCAAGGAACTTGGCTTTTGGAAACATTCCCTAACGGATAAAGTAACCTCGTTGTGCCTAGACTATTTGTACAGTGTATTTTATGTATTTTATGTAGATCATCTGTTTTCCTTATGGGAGTCTGAAGTTTTGGTAGTTACCAGGTAAAGAGTGCTTATGTGACCAACTTCCAATAAAAACCCTAAACTCTGAGTCTCAAACAGATTTCCCCAGGCAGAAACATTACACACATGTGGCTGCAATTTTCACTGCTGGAGAAAAGAGCATGCTCAATGTTTCCCTCCCTGAGTGTGTCATGGGAGGGAGAGCATAGGAAGCTGGTACGTGGATTTCTCCAGAGTCCATCTGATGTCTTTTTCCCTTACAGATCTCATTGTGTATCCTTTAACTGCAATAAACTATAGCCATGAGGTCAAGGATATGCTGAGTCCCATGAGTTCTTCTAGTGAGTCAACGAGCATGTGGGTGGTCTTGGGGGTCCCCTAAAACAGAAAGGGTGAATGAGATTTTAATGGGAAGAGCAAGAGGAGAAGGAATTCCAGGTGTAAGGAACAGCACATGCAAACTCACAGAAGTGTGAAAGGGTGTATGTGGGCAGGGAACAGTGGGACCTGCAGGAAATTAAAGACAGGTGCTGGTGAACCTGAAAAAGTTCAGAGGAACCAGGCTGCAAGGAGCCTGGGTGCTAAGCCAAGGTGTCTGGATTTTATCTTACGAGCAATGGGAAACACTGGGTATACTTAAAAAGAGAAATGACAGTCAAGAATATTTCTGTTGCCATGATCACTCTGGTAGCCAGTGTGTAGGGCTAATTGTGAGGGAGCAAACAGGAGGCCGGGAGGTCTTGGAGGGGGCATTGTAGGGATGCAAATGTGACTGTAGGAATCAGGTATTCCTTCCGGCCGCCTCACCAGCCCTCCCTCCCCCTTTCCAGCCTTCCAAGTGTCAAAGAATTCTGGACACTTGCTTGGTTCACTCTGATGGGGCCAGACATGCACCCTGTTGCCACTATCCCAGGGCCTGAAGAAAATTGACCCAGCCCAGTTGTATTTTTGTCCACTCCTGAGCAATACTTAGGATGGTCTATGTGGTCTAGCTCCGTGGTTCTCTACTGGGGACATTTTTGCCCCCTAGTCCTCCACTCCTAAGGGACATTTGGCCATGTCTGGAGATATACTGGTTGTCACAACTGAGGTTGAAGTACTACTGGCATCTAGTGGGTAAAGGCCAGTGATGCTGCTAATATCCTACAATGCACAGGACAGCCCCCCAGAGCAAAGAATTATCAGACCTGAAACATCAGTAATGCCTATTTTGAGAAACCCTTTTCTGGATTAGTGCTGTCCAAATAGGACTTTTTGCAGTGATGGAAATGTTCTATCATTCCACACTGTCTAATGTAACCACTAACCACATGTGGCAATTGAGCCCTTGAAATGTGGCTAGTTGTGACTGAGGAACTAATGTTTCAAGTTTATTTCATTTTAATTAATTTAATTTTAATCTTAAATAACCACATGTGGCAGGCTAATGGCTACTGTGTGGAACAGAACAGATCTGCCTTCCCAGCAGGCTTCAAGGATTCTTGTTCTGTTCCTGAGGATAATCTCCTTAGTTTGCACTCTCCAGCTGCAATATTTTCCCCAGAGCACATCCTCTGAGAAAAGGGGCTTGGGAAGGAGCCACCTCTAGGCCAGTAAAACCCATGGTCCAGGCTTGGAGGCTGAGCCCACCCAGCTCACTACCTTCTCTCAAGTTAAGTTCTCTTGAGGCTTCTAGCAGACCTGAGTTGGGACCACCTTAAACTGTGTCACTGAACCTCAGATACAAGGAAGAAGTTGGGCTCTTGAAACTTTTCTTCCCAAGAGGCCCCTAGTTTGCCAACTTCCTTCCCAGTCACCAGCTATGGAATATTAGGAGATACAGCCCTGGTCCAACCTCAGAAAAGGTCCCTCCATTCCTTTCTTCTAGGATAGTGAGCTCCTTGTTGCCCCCCAGCACCCACCATTCTGTTACTAAGGGGTTCTTCCCAGGAAAGAGAAAATTTACTCCAAGATAACTTAATGTCCCTACACAGGCAGAGAAGACACTGACAAATCCAAATATTCTCTGTCTTTAAAAAAATAATAAATTCTGCCTAACCAGGCACAAATCTTAGCCAGGGAAAAGCAGATAAGGCTTGAATGCAAACTGTGGCAGTGGCATGGAACAGATGCATGTAAGGGATATTCATAAGTGACAGTAGGATGAATAAAGCATCATGCGGTTTATAATATTCTTCCAATTGTAAAAATGAGGAAAGGAAAGCTCAGATAGCTTAAGTGATTTACCCAAAGTAATGCAGCAAGTAGAATCAAGATTTGAACCCAAGTCTGTCAGGCTCTAAACCCCACACTCTTAACCACTGAGGCACCTGTGGGAAGGTGTGTGCACACTGGTTAGGCAGGGCTGGTGAAGAAACTTCCTTAGGACACTCGTCCAAGGAAGGCTCCCAGATTTTCTGGAGGCCTAGACAGGCTGGGATGTGGGGCGACAGAATTCCCCAAACATCCAAGGGAGGGATGAGCGGGACACGCTCTCCCATTCTGCTTGGTAAGGCAGCCATGCCTCTAATTGGCTTCAGGGATAAAGATGTGGTTGGGAGATGGCTATTTACTTCACAGCAGGAAACATACATTTCAATTTGCTTGATCAAAACCCAGTCTGGTGCTCTGGGGAGACTGGGGAGGGGGTGGATTGGGGAGCTGGCAGGACAGGCACTGGGCTGGGATGGCCGGGAAACTGCTCAGCTCTGAAGTATTTGCAGAGCCTTCTAATTAAAGGACAAGCCCACAAAGAGGCAAGCTGAGTAATGTTTAGGAATTGGAATCTGGACTGCTGCAAATCTCCATGTTGAAAATTAATCCCTTTTCTGGCTCTAAGAAGATGCACTTTGTTATTTTCTTAGATGAATATGGCTTTACCACTATTATTCAATGGGGCTCTCCAGAGTTAAAATGCACATCCTGGAGCAAGGATAGCAACTATGTAGCAATGTCTGCTAGCTACTATCCCTGCACCCATGACAGACATCACTAATCAATCAAAGCACCATTTCCCATGGAGGCTAAACAAAGCTTTAGAATTAGTTTTAAAGCAGCACTCCAGATAGGCACTACCAATTGAATAAAATTGAAACATAAAATAAAATCTATTTGCCATCCTTGCACTTAAAGTCAGGTGTGTCTACAAGCCCTGTAGGTATGGCTTAGAGGACAGGTAGATTTTGTTTAAAGTAAGCTCACTAGACCAAAGCCATTGTCTCAAAAGCCATTATGATGCTTGGGTGCACTCAATGCAAGAGTGGGTGAACCCACAGCCAGGGGAGCAGAAAGATGTCAGTTCAGTCTGTCATTTCAGCTATATCATGTGTTCTCTTTTATCTTAGCTGAGTGATTGACCAAGCCTCTACTTGACCAGCTCCAGCGATGGGGAACTCACTACCTTACAAGGCAGCCTACACCTTTTTTGGGCAGCTCTAAATTGGTTGCAATGGAGTCAGCTGGTCCTGAGTTTACATCCTGACTTGTCCTCTTGCAACTGTAACTTTGAGCAAGCCACCTCATCTTTCAGGTATAAAGTGTGGGGAAGTCATGCCTGCTTCAGAGAGGTGTGAAATGTAACTGAATGTATGTTAACACGTGGTTGGTGCATAAAGTGTGCAGGTTTTCATTTTTAAATTGTGCCCAAATCTGCCTTACTAAACCTTCCTCCACTGATTCCTTGGGGACCCCAGAATATGTCTGTCTCCTCCTCCTTGTGACAGCCTGGCAGATGCTTAAAGACACATTTAAAGACAGAGTGTCACATCTTTTACAGTTCCTTCAACATTTATAGAAACCTATCTAATGCTCACTTTCTCTGTACTTGCTCTTAACATGCGAGCCAAACTCTCAAGTTATCTCTGACCACATCTGGGTAGACAGGACCCTCACCTCCCTCGTTCTGCACCTTGTCTTTCGTTCATTCCTTCATTCATTCCCATGTTCATTCACTGAGTCCCTACCTAGTATCAGGCACTTTGCTAGGAACAAAGGATACAGGGATTAACCCAACAATAGACAAGACTCCTGCCCTTGGTTGATTTGTTCACGCATCGCTATGTTAATTCATTGAATCAAGAAATATTTAATTGTGTCAACCACCCTGAAAGAAGTTGTAGATGCGGCAGAAAAGAAGACTGATGTAGTTCCTGTTTATTAATTCAACCATTTAATGATTATTAATTTATCGACCATGTGTAAGCCAGGCATGAAGTCAGACAAACAATAAAGAACTACTGGCATAGATACCGTGAAGATGTGCAGGTGCTATGGAAGCCTATGGCTGAGACCTGCCCTGGTCTTTTTATTTTATTTTATTATGGTGATAAAATATATATAACATAAAATTTTCCATTTTAATCATTTTTAAGTATACAATTCAGTGACACAATGTTGTGTAACAATCACTGCTATCTATTTCCAGAAATTTTTCATCACCCCAGACAGAAACTGTGTCTATCAAACTATAACTCCCCATTCCCTCCTGCCCTAAATTCTGGTAGCCTCTAATCTACTTTCATTTCTATAAATTTGCCTGTTCTGGATATTTCATGTAAATGAAACAATACAAAATTTGTCCTTTTGTGACTGCTTCTTTCACTGAACATATTTTCAAGGTTCATCCATGTTGTAGCATGTATCAGAGTTTAATTCCTTTTTATGGCTGAATAATATTTCACTGTATGGATATACTGCATTTTGTTTATCCACTCATCTGTTAATGAACACGGATTGTTTCCACCTTTGGGCTACTGTGACTAATGCTGCTATGACCATTTGCATGTGAGTGTCTGCTTAGTTTCTATTTTCAAATCTTTGAGGTATATGTGGTCTTTTTACTTTATTTTTTAACTTTAGGTGCACACAGTTGGATTACACACAATCCTTGAATCATGTTATGGACTGAATTGTGACCCCTGACTCTCCAAATCCTATGTTGAATCCCTAACCCCCAGTGTGACTGTATTTGGAGATGGGGCCTTTAAAAAGATAATTAAGGTTAAATGAGGTCATAAAGGTCATAAGGGTGGGGCCCTGATCCAATAGAACAAGTTTTGTTATAATAACAGAGAGAGACACCAGGAGTTCTAGTACATAGAGAATAGGCCACATAAGAACACAGCAAAATAACAGCTGCCTACAAGCCTGGAAGAGAGTCCTCCAGAAGCCAACTCTGCTGACACCTTGATCTTAGATTTCCAGCCTCCAGAACCATGAGAAAATAAATTTCCATTATTTAAGCCATCCAGTTTTTGGTACTCTGTTATGGCAGCCTGAGCAGACTAATACAGTTCATATTATATTTTCATCTTTACTACATGTGTGACCCAATTTTATTATTAATTATCAATTATTTGGTTACTCTGAGTTGCAGTTGTAGTTCTTTACATGTTGTAGATACTAATCCTTGTGTATTATATCTTCTTCTAGCTGTAACTTTCCTTATTGAGTATGGTATGAAGTATAGACATCAAGATGTATTTCTTCCCATACGGATATCCAATTGAAACAGCACTATTTATTTAAAAACAAGAGACAAAACAAAGCAAAACAAAAAATGCTTCACTGTTCTATTGTCTTAATATGAAAGTCTGTTGTCTATCTGTGCATGAGTGTCCTTCTGAACTCCATTAGTCAATCTGTCTGTCCTTGCACCAGTTTCATAACTGACTGAATTACCCTGGCATCAAAATAAATCCTGGTATTTGGTAGGATAAGTCACTCCTCCTGGCTCTTCTTTATGAGAAGTATCCTGGCTATTGTAGGCATTTACTCCTACATACAAATTTAGAATCATTTTGGAAAAGGCCATTAAAATTTTAGCACTTTGGAATTTTGATTGGAGGTTTATTGGATCTGGGCATCTTTATGATATTAAAACTTCCTATCCATGAACGTTGTATATTTTTCTAACCACATCTTGTGATTTAAAAGTTTATTAAAATCTGTCCAGGTGAAAAAGTAAAGAGGGAGCAGGAGGACAAACCAGCAGTGCCAACTGCATGTGTAAAGGCCCTGGGGCATGACTGGGCAGGATGTGCTGGCAGCACAGAGAGATAGTCAACATCACTGAAGCACAGAATGGGGAATGAGGGAGAGACGAGACTGGAGATGAAGGCAGGGCTGTGGGGAGCTGAAGGATTCAAAGAAGCGAATCCACACATTCATTCTAAAAGGACTACTCTGATAGGGGAAGACTGGACTGGGAAGGAGGAAGAATAGAAACAAAGAGACAAGGTAGGAAGTCACTGCCATTGCCAAGGAGAGGCATGACTTGGGCCAGTGTGTCGGCAGTGGTGGTGGGGAGAAATGGACAGATTTGAAGTTTATTTAGAAAGTAAATTTGGGATCGACAGGAATTAGTGACTGTTTACATGTGTGAGGTGGACAGGGAGGAGGAGAGAATGATGCCCTGGTTTCTGGTCTGGGTGACTGGGTGAACAGATTTGCTCATTGTTAGAAAGGAGCCCCTTTTCCCACGTCTGGTTCCCAGGAGGAGGGGTTTACCCTGAGCACATGTGGACTTTCTCCGCCTTTTGCCACATTGACTCCTCTGATGGGTAAACTTGGGAAGAATAATTGTGCATGCCCTGGTTTGTCCTTCCTGGGGTCAAGTCTGCCTTCAAAGGGCAAAAGTTCTCCTCTGCTCCTCTAACACGTAAGTCTCACTTGGGCAGGACCCTCCATGCAGGAAGCCCGCTGCAGTCTGGCACTGCCTGAGACTGCATGGATACCTCCACCTGCTTTGGGGGTTTAGCACTAGCAAGCCATTTGTCTAATAGTCTTAATGCCACATTTTCCACCTGGTTTCTAGCAGTAATAAACCTGATATTTTGGCCTTTACCTTTACTTTTTATTTCACAACTTGTTTAAAACCTGGGAGAGGCAGCAAGGTACCATTTACTAGGGATTTCCTCATGGATACTTAATATTTGGTGCCTTAGGGAGTAAAAAACAAAACTGGAATTCAGGAAGCCAAATCTGTACATGGAATGGTTTTGGGGGCAGCACGAGCCCATGGCTGTGACCCTGGGCAGGGCACTTTGACCTTGGTGGTTTCTAGAAGCAGGGATTAGGCCAGATAAGTTTTTTTTTTATAGTGGTGTGGTTGACTTTTAACAGTTCTGATGTTAGGCAGGAAGGTTGTGCCTCAGGCCAAGTGGTATATTAACTTTGGTTGGGGACTGTAGCTTTTGATCCATGCAGCAGAAATTGGGGTCTCTGAGCACCCCTGACAACAAATAGCACCTCTATTCCTCACCTGGAGTTTGAAAAAGTTGAACAAAAAAAAAATAAAGATAGAGGACTACACATCTTCTTTCAGTACTGCATCAAGCCAGGCAGAAGGCCTGACTTAGTTCTGCCACCTGGACCAGAGCAGGCCGTCCCCCTGCAGGGGTGGAGCGGGGTGATAAGAGGATGAAGGAACAAAGAAGGGACAAGGAGGGAGCTTTGCAAGTGCCTTCTGCATGGAAAGGGGAGGAGGCATTCCCTTCTCACCCCATTCTTTCAAGACAGGAGCTCAGGGAGAGGAGCATTAAGCTGGATTCCTTGACGAAGCCCCCCATCTCACAGAGCCCTTTGTGGCAGCTATAAATTCAATAGTCAGCATATTGGGTTTACTTAGTCTGAAGAATCCTGAGCAGGCACACCCTTTCTTTCCTTTGCATCCTCACCCGGCCCTGTCCAGCTGTGAAAGGAGCTAGGGAGGGGCAAGAAGGGTCAGTAGGTGCTGAGACTCCCTGACCACCACCATGCCCCAAGCTCATGGGGCCACCGGCTGTGGAACAGGTTCTCATTATTTGCTTTGGTATTAGGGCCCAGGTAAATAATTCAGGAGTGTTTCTGCTCCTCCTGTGTGTTCAGCTGCGGCAATTAGCTAAGGTTCAGCTGGGATTGCCTCGTTTCCAGCATTCCTTGACCTCTGACCCCAGTGAATTTAATTCTGCCCCTTTAATAATTTCTGAGAGTATAGATTCTGTTGAGTGAGCAGGTTCCTTCCTGCAGAAATCAACTTAAATCCTGAGGCTGCACACTGCATATTCAGGAAGACTGAGCCCTGATTTGTTTTGGGTGCAAGCAGGAGAGGTGAACAGGAGTTGCTTTGGATGCAGGCTGAGGGACCAGGCAAAGCCCTGCCTGAATGTGCGGGCTTAGGGGTGGGCTCTTCTGAGAGGAGCTGCTGCCTCAGAGGCTTTTGGTTCTAGGACAGGCTCCTTCACTGGATTCCTGCAGGGCGCAGTATAGCTGTGAGACTGCAGGTGCTCCAGGTTGGAAATGCAAGCCCCTTCTCCATCGTTCCTTCCTTCCTTTGTTCAACGACAATTTATGTGAAGGCACTGGGCTAGGTACAGGTACAGGCAAAGATGAGAAGCACGTGATGCTGCAGAGGTCCTTTATGGCCCTTTAGGGAAAGACAGACATGTGTGGTAGACATGTGCAGAGGGGCTGAGCCAGTCTGGAGTATAAGGTCATCCAATAACTTGGTCTCTGCTGATGGGCACCTGAGCCTGGAGGGGCCAATCAGGCCTCATTCTGCAGAACTTGGCAACTGAGTCGGGAACTGTCCAACTTTCCAGTGGCTAGAACCATAAGGTACACTCTTCAACCTTGTGGCCGAGTTGAGGGTGATGCTTGTCTGCAGAGAGAGAGAGGGAGAAAGAGAGAGAAGGTGGAGGGTGATGAGGCCAATGCTCAGATAAAAGCAGAAGTAAAAGTGGAAATCTGAGCCCTTGCTGTATTTCCAGAGGCTTTCCAAATTTATATTCCAGGCCTTATGGAAGCCCAGTGATGTTCTTGCCCTTGGATTTCTGGGAGACACCCCTTGTTCTTATAACCAGCTCCTCTTTTTGCCAAAGCTAGCTTGAGTGAGCTCCTGACACTTGCGAACAAAAATGTTCGCAAACTATTATGACAGACATTTGTGATATACTGGAAGAACTTTAATACAGACAGGAGAGGAGGCTGCAGGAGCATGGACCAGGGGACCTCTAACTTCAGGCAAAGGAGTCAGGCCAGTGAGGGAAGGCTTCATAAAAGGATCAATATTCAATCACAGTCAAGAAGGAATAATAATATTGACCTATGTCATTAACCAGTCACTCTGTGTCAGGTACTCTTCTAAGTGCTCAGTAATTCCCTGTAAATTATTCTTTGCAACAACCTAGGAAGTAGGGATGATGTGATCCCATTTTTCAGATGGGAAGACTAAGACTTGGAGAGGCTAAGTTGCTTGCGTAAGGTCATGTAGCTCGGAAGTGGTGGAGCTGAAAGTGGCACTCTGGCCCCAGCGTTGTTCAACCTCGGGGCTTTCCTGCCTCCCCACAGCTTGCCACATGCACAGGGGGCAGGCAGGGGTGGGCTGGGGCTGACACTTTGTGTAGAGGAAACAGCGTGGACGAGGAAAGGTAGAGAGGAGTAGGACAGTACAGCAGACCTGGGCGTGATCAGCTACCTAATTTGCAGGGCCCAGTGCAAAGTGAGAATTATTAAGAATTTCAAGATGGCAACAGCCGGACATTTAACCAGATGTGGGCCTTTCCAGGTACTGGGCCCCGTGAGCTGTGCAGGTCCCACACCCAGGAAGACAGCCCTGAGTTTGGGCAACCAACCGCCACTGTTTCCTGTCCGGGGTTCAGGAGGGAATGTGGTGGGTTTTGTGGTTTCAGATGAGGGCAGGGTGGGCCTTCTTTGCAAGGCTAGGGGGTTTGAATTTAAACCTGTCGTGGTTGGGGAGCTAGTGAAAGGTTTTGAGAAACCAGTGCTCCCGTCTAAGATTGTGCATCCATATGGCAGATCACTGGAAAGAAAAAAGAGGGCATGGGTGGGCCGTCATCTTCATTCCTGCAGGTGATTCTGACCGGGGTTTTCTTAACACGGCCTGCTTGGGACCTTTTGCACACGTGAGAGGATCTGGCCAAGAAAGTTCAGAGGCTTCAGTGGGAAAATACTCATTTAGGGGATGTTGAATCCATTAACACAGTATTTAAAAAAATAAGTCTCAGCTGGAGGAAAATATTTAAATAGAAGTCATTAGTGAGCATATTTCTGAAGCCAACAGTGCCTAATAAGTCAAAATTGCTTTCCCTAAAAATGAAACCTATTGAAGGTTTTCAACCCCTCTTTTTGAAGTGCTCAATTAGGGTGAAAAAAAATCCATAGCTCTCCCTGGCTTGAAATTGTTGAAAGGCAGGAGTGCTTTCTGGTTAGGCATTGTCCAACCACAGTGATACAAATCAGCCCTTTAAGATAATTTATATCTAGGAGAGGAGTTTGGAAATGGGTCCGCTTGGAGCTAAAAGCATCATAAATAAGCTGGGATGGGAGACCGTGCTGGCTGCGTTGGGGAATTATAGAGTGGTCGCCGGCTGCCCCCACTCGTGACATAGGGCCTGCTCCCTCCTGGGCCACATGGGCCAAGAGACCCCTGCTAGCCAGGCCACACCCATTGTCCTTGTGGGAGAATGAGCCTCAGAGGGTGGTAGGGGCCCATCCACGGTCCTACAGCAGGGCAGGGCCAGAGCCTCCTAACTAGTCTCTCACCAGGTGCCAGGACTGTCAGCTCCCTGAGGGCCAGTCAAGCTGAGGAGGGATAGACCAGTACCAGAGGACCCAAAGACACTCTGGCAAGCACAATATATCAGTGCCATGATTAAAACAAACACACACACACAAAAGCATTGTGTGTGTGTGCATGTACATCCTTATGTGCACACATACATGTACACGTGTACACATGTGCATACGTATGCATCTATGTGTATGCATGTGCTCATGTGTCCATGTGGATGTGCTATATAGTGTGTACACATGTGTTCTTTATGTGTGTTTATGTATAGTGCCCATATATGTATACATGTGTATTTATGCTTGTGCACATATGCGCGCATGTGTAGGTGTGTGTTAGCATGTGTGTGTGCATGTGTGTGTCTGTGACTGGATTGGGGGCACCTAACTCCATCTGGGGGAGTCAGAGAATTTAATCCAGGGGCTGAGGGTAAAGCCTTGGGCAAGGCTGGCACAGCGTGGGTAGTGAGCGTGGCTGGGTGGAGAAGAGATGGTTAGGGAGCTGGTACCTGATCTTGCAGGGCCTTGAAGGATCATAAGGCCAGACCTGCGTTTTAGGTACTGTAAATGCCTGCATATGAGATGAAATTATTTTTCTCAAATTTTTCCCGCAGGAAATGTTTCTTCCAAATTCTGTCATGTAACAAACAGGGCATTGTCTAGATTATTTCCAAAAGCAGTGCTGTCTGGAGACAGTCGTAGTACCCTGAAACCCCCTCGATCTGTTGGTAAAAATAAAAGAAGACAAAGAAGTTGACTATAGATGGAGTGATTAACTATTCCTGGGAGTCTGACCCCATAGCTGTCGGATGCTATTGTAGGCAAACCTTCCGGGGTTATCTTGAGAAATTGCTCTGCGGGGCTGGTCCTGAAGATGGGGAGAGGTGCCTGTGGCTGAGGTGTGGCACACCCACATCTGCCTTCTTGAAAGATAAAAGGCAGTTCTGACCGCCCATGGAGGATGGGCCCCTCGGGCGGGTGGCGCTGTGCTGGACCTGCGGACCCAGGGTCCAGGAAACGGCTGAGTCTGATCTGGAGTGGGGGGAGGGGTTGTGATGGGGCCCAGAGGCGCAGGGGAGGCTTGGAGGCCTCAGCTGTCCCAGGCAGATCGTACAGGGACAGGGGTGTCTCTGAAGTGCCGCATTCGCTCAGAGCCAGCTCTGTCTGCCTGGAAATCGAGGTGACAGAGACTTAGTGACTCCTGGCACTGGCTGTCACTTCCCATTTCCCTGCTTTTCCCAGCTTGGTGGGAACAGGGTGGAGGCTGGTCAGAGAGCCTGATGCATACCTGAGCCCCGTCAGCCCCCAGATGTGAGGGACCAGGAGGGACGCTGGGCCCACAGCCCAGGGCTTTGCTTGCTGGGATGGGGACCGGAGGGTGGGCTGGTGCTGCAACTGCTTCCTCACCTGGGGACCATGAAGGGGAGTAGGTGGCCCCAGTTCTTTGTCCTAAACTCAGCCCGAGATTCTGAGGGTCAAGCCCATACATAAACAAAAAGGCCCTTCTCCACTTGTCCCACCACTGGTCCCTATGGCAACAGCAAGCCGGGGTGACGGTCAGGGTGCACCACAGCTCCTTTCTCCTTGTCATGGCTTGCACCGCTGGTGAGGAACTTCCCATGGCTCTGTGCACCCGGCTCCAGGTCGAGGGCCAAACTCCTCAGGGTGTCCTCCAGCCTCCTGCCACAGCTGTGTGCCCGTGCAGAGAACTTCGCACCTTCCCTTGAGCATCCCAGGCACATTTGCTCCTAGTCTCGGCCCTTCCCTATCCTAGAATATTCTTCTTCTCCATCCACTCCACACTTCTTCTTTGAAGTGTCCTCCTCACATTCTGCTCCTATTCCTCTAAAGCATATTCCTTGCTCTCCTGAGCTGCCCACACTGATGAAAGCAGGGTCGGCAGGGACTCTTGGGATTATACAGATGCCCTCCGTGTCGCCAGGTCTCCTGCCAGCTCCCAGCCCTCTCCCTCCGCCTCTGATCCTCTACCTCAGCCAGTGCTCGAATCTTACACCTTGTGACACGGGGAACATGTCCCTGCCTCGCACAGGATCCTGGGCGGGGATGGAGGGGACAGATGGACAGAGAAGGGAGCTGCCCAGCACCCTCCACCAAGCACGTCTTCTCTGAGCCCTGCCCTGTGCAGATGGACGTTGTCCTGGGCTCTGGGCAAACAGCAGCCCTGCCTGCAGTAAGGCCAGTGTCTGAGGCAGACACTATGAAAATATAACTACAAATTGGGATAAAATATCCGAAGAAAAAGAAATAAGTAAAATCATGCATGTGAGGTGTGAGGTACAGTGCTAAGGACCCACCAGGCCTTCTCTTCTTTAATTCTCATGATCCCCATTTTTCAGATGAGGCTTGGTGAGGTGAGGGGACTTGCTGGAGGACACGCAGTCACATGATTCGTGAGCAGCAGAGTCAGCCGCGTCTGCTGAACGTCCAGGGACTGGTGAGTTCTTCATCCACTGCATTCCTGTTCCTTCTCAGCACCTCATCCCTCAGTTCCTGCCAGGGAGAACACATAAAAGGAAACAGAAGGAAACAGACGGAACATAGAGGGGCACCGTGTTTGTTCGAGTAACTTTGCCCTCCCTTCCTACTGCTGTCCTGTAGTAGAATGGACTTCTCCTGCCTGTGAGCCGACAGGCCCAGGGGATCTGGTGCTGGGGTGGGTGCAGGGGGCTGGGAATTCCTTTCCCTCGCTCTCCCTCCCCCTTTCCCTTGGTCCAGCTCAAGGACCTCAAAGAGAAGCAGCTCTTCCTCCCTCCCCAGTCCCCTGGGCTCTGGCAGTGACATTGGCCGTGTCCTTTGTTAGTAACAACCCAGCAGCACCCTCTCCATGGAATTTCCTTCCTCGTCTGCAAGGTGGAGGACAAACGTGTGTGGGGCCGTAAGACTGTACAAGGGCAGGAGGCCAGGGCTTCTCCGATGGAGGAGCTGCAGCTGCCCCTGTGTGCCCATGGGGATGGGGTCCCTTGAAGCCAAGTAGACCCCAGCTTTCCCACCTTCTAGTTACATGATCAACTCCCCTGAGCCTCAGTTTTCTCATCTGCAAAAACAGGACTAAAACACTACACATTGTAAAAGGTTGTGAGGAGGATTACACACAAAATAGCACGTAAAGTGCTTAGCACAGGACCCAGCAACCTTGCTGTCCTCAGCTGGGAACAGATGGGAGACATAAATTCTTTGTGGGGCAGTAAAGATCTAAACAGTTGTACACCACACACACACACACACACACACACACACACACACACGCACACAGCCTTTTTCCCCTTGCTTTGAACCTATGTTTCTCCATCCTGGCTCTTATTCCAAGCACAAAGCTATTAGGACCTGGTGGGGTGAGGGAGGTTAAAGTTCAGATGTGGAATCTGGGAAGGCTTTAGGGAGGAGACGGAGTTTGTCGTGGCCCTGAAAGATGGAAGCCTCAGAGATAAAGCGCAGAGAGGGAGAGGGTGTTCCGGGCAGAGGGAACAGAGTGGGCCAACTCCAGAGATGGGCTGACACAGGCTGATTGGAGGGAGAGACAGAACATGGCAACACCAGGAGCTGGGAAGCAAAGGAGGACGGGCCAGGAGTGAAGCGCCTCGGGTGCCAGGCTCCAGAATTTGAGCTCACCCTGCAGGCAGTGAGAATACGGAGAAGGGTGGCGAGGAGAACGCGTCAGGGTTGCACCCACGCTGTCAGACCAGCCAGTGCCCAGCCGGACGGGGGGCTGCGGGGAGGGCCTGGTGCAGAAGAGAGCCGGTCAGGCCGGAGCCGATGAGAGCCATTCAGACAAGGTTTCGGGATGTGGCGTGGACGAGGGTTGGCAATGAGATGGGCTGGGCTGAGAGGGGCAGTCCTGAGGCTGATGTGCGGGTTTCTGGCTTGGGTCCTTGGCTGGACCTTTAACTGGGGGCCGGAGAGCAGGGCAGGAGAAGCTCGGGAGTTTGGAGAGGAGATGGGTGGCCCAGTGGGGGACAGGTGGTCCTCAGCTGCTGGCAGGTCATCCACAGGGAGGTGCTGGGCAGACAGCTGGGGCTGAGGGCAGAGGGCAGAGCAGAGAAGAGGCAGGGTGTGGAGGGGGAAAACAGGCAGAGAAGAGGCCTGAGGACAGAACTTTCAGGAACATCTTTGTTTATGAGCAGGTGGGAAAAGAGGAGCCCATGAGTGAGACAAGGGGAGCAGAAGGTAGAGGGAACACAGGACACTGGAGCCTTGGGGGCTGCAGGGTGAGGGAACCACGCCAACGGGGTGGGGGCAGGCGAGGATGGTGGAGTAGCCCCTGGATTTGGCAGTCAGGAGGGTGTTGCTGACATCTGGCGGGGGGGCTGTTTCAGGCAAGTGATGTGGGCAAGAGGCAGACTGTGACAGACAAAGTGAGGGTGGTGGAGGGTGGAGGTGGCCCGAGCACACCTGGATGCTGAGAGGGGGATGGGAGAGGGTGACCCGAACAGGTGTGGCAGGGGAGGCTCCCCCCAGGTAGGGACCCGAGGAGGAGCAGGGGGAGAGGAGGGAGAGAGGAAGACAGAAGTGGCTGGACAGAGGAGACGACTGGTGGGGTCCAGCAGGGGTCGGAAAGGGAGGGCTCAGGCTCTGGAGTGGAGGGGAAGGATTCTTCTTGAGAGAGGCGTGGACACAGGAGGGATGAAGGCACAGAAAGTCCTGAGGTGAGGGCAGAGGGAAGTTGTGGGCACCTCGGCCTTTTCCATAAAACCAGAGACTTGGAAGTTCAGTCCTCTCTCAGAGGCAAGTTGGGGGGTGGTGGAAAGGACAGGGAGTGGGGATTGGAGCAGAGTGGGGAGGCACTTGGCCTATGATGCACTGATGTGTGAACACACTCTGGGCAGAATTCAGAGTAGAGCCCCAGAGAGGGCCAGATGCTTAAGTGGATGAATCTGCCCATGTGGGGTGAAGGGGCAGGGCTGGAGGTGGAGGCTGGGGAGGAGCAGCTCTTCCTCTCTGGTGACTCTCGCTGTGCTGCCGGGGCACCTGGCATGGCAAGGGGCATAGAATGAATGAGTGGGCCCTGCAGACCAGGTGTGCCTCTGGGAATCTGTCAGCTATGCATTTGGACCCTGACATCGTATTTTCTCCAGAATTTCAGCCACCAGCGATCTGCTAGCCCCAATTCTGTTAGAATTTCTCCCACACCAGCCTCTCCTTCTCTCTGCCTTTCCCCTGGGCATTGACCAACTCTCCCTTACTGGAGTTTGGCCAATAGGCCTCATGCCCCAAGACAGCATCAATGGTCACGTGATGCCACCAGCTTCAAAAAATCCTCTAGTTTGTGATGTCTGGTTGTTTGAAATGAGCCCACTGGATGTTCTACCTGACCAGTACCACTCAAGACTGTCAAGGTCACAAAAAGCAAGGAAGGAATGAGAAACCATCACAGACCCGAAGAGACTGGGGAGATAGGACAACGCAATGTAATATGGTACCCGGGATTGGATCTGGGAACAGAAAGAGGACATTAGTGGAAAACTGGTGAAATCCAAATAAAGTCTGAAGTTTAGTTAATAGGCATGTGCCAATATCAGCTCATGCCTTCATTTTGATGAAAGGACCACAGTAATATAAGATGTTAACAATGGGGAAAACTAGTGAGGAATACATGAGAACTCTGTTCTCTTTCCCATGTGTCTGTAAATTTGAAATTATTCCAAAATGAGAAGTTTATTAAAGTGGACCCATCTCTTCTCTTATCAATGCTATTGTCAGTACGGGGTGCTCCAGCAGCTTAATGTAGAAGACTACTTTCAAGTTCAAGGCTTTTGATGAGTGACTTGCAGGGAAATTCATAAAAATAGGACAAAAATGAGGTGCTTCCTCTACTAAGTACCCGCATCTACCGACGGGTGCGCACCAGCTAGGCAGGAGGAGGAAAGTAAGGGCCACTTTTTCCATCCTTTTGCACCAGGAAGTCCTTGCCAGCCCAGCACCCTCACAATTTCCAGCAGATGGCTGATCCCACAGGCCCTATCTCTACTCCCACCAACTTCTGCACTCGGGGGTCCTTCAGTGCTTTCTGTTCCTCAGACTTGCCCAGTTGCTGCCTCCGTGCTAGTAAAGAGAGTGGGATGGGCTTAGGCAGTTATAAACCCACATCCAACAACCCTTATTCCAGCACCTTCCATGTCATGGCCCACACCAGGGCGAGTTAGAGCTGGAAGAATCATCACACCTATCATTTATTGAATGTATACCCTGTGCCAGGAACTGTGCACCAGAAATGAAACACTTTCCCCGCTTTGCAGATTAAAAAACTGCATCTGGGAGAAATAATGTAATTGGCCCAACTCAAAAAGCAGAACTGGCCCCAAAGCACTCTCGTCTCAGTCCCCTGACTCCCTTAAAGAAAATCTGTTCAGTAGCAACTAGATAACCTGCCCATTTTACAGAGAGGCAAACTCAGGTAAGTTTCAGGCCTGGCCAGAAAAGGAACTCAGGTTTCCTCACTGTGCTCTCTCTGCCACCTCTGAATTCCTGAAAGTTTCTGGGCACCTGTAGCCAAAGCCTAGGAAGCCCAGCTGCTCCCAGACCAGACCAGTGCCCAGGGAGGCTTCTCCCTTCCCAGACAGGTACTGATTCTGCCTTCCACCCCCTACTCCCCATGTCTGCAGGCACAGCTCAGCAGGGGGTACAAGTACCATCTGTGTCACTGGCATTTTTACAGAGGCATATTTAAGTCTCTGAGGCACTCACAGGAGAAAGCAAGTAAATACACAGCCCAGCAAAGTGCCAAACCCAGCCTCAGGTCTGACTGCACGAAGTGGGCATCAAATAGTTCAAAGCACTATGGAAAAAAAAACCAAAGAAAGAAAGAAAAAAACTGCGTCTCCCCCTTTGAGATGTTGCCAAAGGTTTTCTCAGTCTCTGAACGATGCTTTCTCAGATGATGCAATGCTCCAGAGGAGCGAAAGGCAACCTTCACAGGCTACTCCAGAACAGTCACGCCTGTGTCACCCTGTGGGCCAGGGCATTGGTGGAGCAGCAGCCAAGAGCTGCGTGGGCAAAGGAAGGGAATGCTCAGATGCAGCTGACCCTGCGTGTTGACGGGGTACCTGATTCTTCATCCCACCCCAGGACCCTGGCAGGGGGATGCAGTGAAGTGAGCCATCCATACTCTCCTTCTGGGGCTCCCCAGTGGGCAGTAGAATCCAAGGGACTGGATACAGACAGGGACCAGTCTGTGAGCAGAGCAAGAGGGAGCAGTCTCTTGAATTCTTGGTAAGAAACGTGGCTACCATTGAGAACCTGCTTAGGTTCATAAAAAATATGTCACGCTAGACACATTGCATTTTAAAAAACCAATTATTTATTTAATAAATACTTAGTAAGCTTGCCTATGTGCCAAGAATTAAGCTTAGGACTAAGGATATAGTTCTGAATGAGAAGAAAGTTCCCTGGCTATGTCAGGGCTTAAATTCTGTTTCTGGGGGCTGTGAGGTTTGGGGGGGAGAAGAGAGAAAACAAACCAATAAATACACAAGGAAATGATGGGGCAATGAGTTTTAAGACTGGGAACTGGACAGTGAGGCAGGAATATGCGTTGGCTGGAATGTTAGGGCAGGCCTTTCCGGGGAGGTGGCATTTGTGGGAAGAGAAAGCACCACAGGCCTGGTGGATCAGGAGAACATTGCACGTGTGGCATTTCTGGATTTTAGCAAAGCCTTGGGAAAAACCCCTTCATGTAATATTTACTAAAGTATGTTATGTGCTTATTCTGTGGCAAACTCTGTTTCATTTATGTGCTTGACAGGCATTTTATTCGATCCTTACAAGCACCCAATAATGGGTGCATTTTCTCTACTTTGCAGATGAAGACCTTGAGGCTCAGAGAGAGTGTGACTTGCTCAAGGTGAGAGAGAGAGACGGAGATATGGATTTGCCCCTGCCCCCATACCCCTTGTCATCCCATTCTTATGACTGTTCAGGCTGCCTTTGTGAACACGACACAGAAATGTGGGATTGACAGTTCATAACTTGTGGAATGACTATTTCCAAAGGCTGATGATGACTCCACTCTGTGAAGGGAGGTCCTCATGGTGATGGCTCAGGCTTGGTCCATAGCCCAGTCTTGCGCACTGGTGTCAATGATCTGAATGAGGGCTCAGTGGCAAGTTTCCGGCCAGCTCTCTCTCCAACCACCCCTGACCTTGTACCAGCTATACTAAGTTACTGGTAATTTCAACATACTGTGTTTCACACTTCCCTGCCTTTGCAAAGAAAGGCTCCCCCATCCTTGTCTGGAATGGCCCCTGCACCTAGTGACCCAGTTGGTGCCTACTTCTCCTCCAAGAGCCAGTTTTCATGTCACCTCCTTCATGAAGCCTTCCCTAAATCCCTCCAAATTGATGTCGTGAGTCATTTGGTTTTCAATGCACCACGTACATACACAGCTCACACAGGTAGTTGCCTTCCCAACAGCCATCGCCCTGCTTGTTCTTTGCTAACAGAGGAACAACTTTGATTAAGTGGTAATGTCCTCAGAGAAGACTGGCCTTTCCCCATAGGATGAATCATAATTAGCCAAACTCATTCCTCTTAGCCAGGTTTTGGCTTAGTGCTACACATGGACACATGGAGTCCAGTCTGGCTAATGGGACCTGCCGGGGGAAGATCTGGGAAAGTTTTTCTTCCCCAGTAAAAAGGGAAACTCATAGGGAGAAATGTCTCCTTCCTTCTTGCCTTTGGGCATTGTCATTTTGGGAAGTCACAAATAGTTCTGCAGTAGCCATCTTGCAGTTAGGAGGGGGAGGTCCAGGGAGTGGCCCAGAGACACCCCAGACCGTGACATCATTGCTGAATCACCTAACCTTGGAACTGCCCGCCTCCGGGCTTCTTGCTGTCTGGGATCATAAACCCTTTGGTTGACACCACTTTTACTTTGTTGTTTGTTACTTAAGGCTGGAAGCATCCTGACTGATACAGCAAAGTTCTACCTTTGTGGTATATTTTCACTTTGAGTCTGTTTTCTTGTCCAGTTCTTCACACTGGAAACCCCTTGAGGGGACTGATTCTTTCATCAAAGGGTCTCCAATGTTCAACACAAAATCTAGCACACAATGGGTGTCTTGCTCAGTGAATAAATGAAAGGATGGCAGGCAGGAAGGAAGGGAGGGAGGGAGTGAAAGGAAAGGATAAGCCAGCAGATGGCATGAAGTTAGGAGGCAATGTAAATACTTTGGATCCAATAATTGAGGTCTGCAAAGAGAGGAGCAGATGGAGTCAAGAGCCAAACACACAGAGATGGGATTAAAGTGAGATCAGACGGGTCTGATTCTTAGTCTCAGACTTGCAGGAGAGGCAGGGGGCAGTGCATTACTCAGCAGTAACTGGACATAGGCCAGAGCCTTTGTGGGACCAATAGCTTTTGGGATACAGACGGGGAAGATGTGCAAATAACTACTGAATGGTCCCAGCCATGTGGAGAGAAGAGCTGTGGGGCAGGGAGTTGCACTGTGGTCGGGAGTGACTCTGTCACCAGGCCTAGTCTGGGCAGCCTCCTCATACCCACTTGTCTGTCACCTTTGCTAGGGAGAAGGGCTTTGCCCCAGTGCTGAAATACTCCTGGCCATTTTGACACCCAAGATCCATTTCTCAAGCCTTTCTCAGCTACTTCCTGGGTTCTTTCATGCACCTCCTTTCTCAACATCTCTCCCTGGACTCAGCAGGAGTCTCCCCACACAGAGGCGGTGTGGCACTCCCCTGGGGGGTTTGCAGAGCAGGTGCACTGTGGCATTGGGTAAGACGGCACAGATGCCCAACAGCCTTTTCTTCTCTTTCCTTGAGACACCTCTCCTTCACTGGTGGCAGCCACATCAACTGCGTAGCTTGAGTTCTCTGTCCCAAGGGGCTGCTGCTCGAGAGGGCCATGCTTCCTGAGTGGTAGCTGCAGGGCAGTGCACGGCCTCCCAGGGCAGCTGCGCTGGAGTTCCCCCGGGCTATGCTGACTGTGAGCCTGGGTGACTGTCTACCTTTGGGTCTCATCTGTCAGATGCGCACATGAAGGCACCCACAGACTTATCATGAGTTTTAAGTGGGACAATGGGTATAGGAGAGCCAGGGCTGGCTTCATGACCATGAGCACAGGATTCTGTGCTCAGAAAGGCCCTACACTTAGTTTAATGTCCTGCTCTCACCTCTTGAAATTCTTGGTAAGTTTTGAACAAGGGGCCCACATTTTCACTTTGGGCCCTTCAAATTATGTAGCTCGTCCTGGAGAAGTCTTTGAAAACCAAAATGCATTGTAAAACTACACTGTAGGTAACTATTGTTAATAATAATAATAATATAAATATTCATATTCTGTAAAGGATATGCACATGGAGGGGGGCTTTTCTATAAGGCTAGAAGGCTGAGACAGCATGGAGTTCACCTTTCTCTGTGTCCTTACCTGGGTCCCCCAGGTCTCCAGAAGTTCAACTTTCATTGCTGGGTTTGGACTCAGTTCTAATTCTGCACGTGGTCTGACAGGCTGTGCAAACTTCAGCAAGTCCCTTCCCGCTCTGGGCATCACTTAACTGACCTGCATAAAGCAGGGGCTCAGCTTGGTCCGCTGGCGAATTCTCTCCCTGCCACCCTGCACCTGTTGAAAGCCAGCTCCTCTGAGCCTGGCCACACAGCTCTGCCCCTAGTGGGAGTCGGAGGCATAAACTCCCTTTCAGGAAGACCGGGTTAGAGCCACCACCACCTGCTCCTGCCGCCTCTCCTGTCCTCAGCTTCCGAGAGCATCTTAGCAGCCAGCCCTGGGTGAGGACAGGGCCCACTGGTGCACCCAGCAGGGCAGGGTGGACGCTGTGACTTGCGAGCTTCTGAGGAGCAGGGGCGGGGCTCCTCAGAGGCGGAAATCCTTAGGTTTGGATCCAGCCTTTATTTAAAGAGGGAGATTGTGTATAGACTTGTGACTGTTCAGTGAACGTCCACCTCAGTGTGTGTGCGTGCTTGTGTGTGTGTGAGAGAAAGCCTGTGTGTTAGTTCCCAGTATACCCCTCCTTACAAGTGTGTGTCTGTTAGTGGACTGTGGTGTGTGGCGTTTCTTCTGTGGGCAACTATATCAAGGCGTGGGTCTGTCACTGTGTGCCGGTGTGGAGAGGTGCCGTGCACTAAGCTGGTAGCAGAGCCCTGAGTGTGCAAGCATGGGAGATGGTGTCAGTGTATTTGTCTGTGTAGGACTGTCTCAGGTAGCGTGAGTGTGTGCGTTTCAGCATGTGCTTGCTTATGAATATGTGTGTGCCTCAAGGTGTGACTCTCAGTATCCAGCTCTGCATGGGACGGTGATCCGGTGTGTGTCTGTGTATTTGTATCAGAGTGCTACAAACTGTGTGGCTGTGTGTGTATGTGTCTGCCTGTCACAGTGGCCCAGTGTGTTTCTGGGTGAGTGGGGCAGAGCCCAGAAAGAGTGTGTGTGTGTGAGTGTGGGTGTCAGTGTGTCTGTGAAACAGTGATTCAGTGTGTATTTGTATCAGGCAGTGTGCGTCTGTCACTGTGTGTCTGCATCAGAGTGAGTGCGGCGGCGTGCTCCTCGGTGTGGCAGTGCCCAGTGTGTCTGTGTGTCTGTGTGGGGGTGTGAGCGCCATGGTGTGTGTATAAGAGCCAGTGAGGCTCCGATGCAAGGCTGTGGTTGTGTGTGTGTGTACCAGAGTGGGTGGCAGCGTCTTTGCTTGGCAGTGGCGCGTGGCCCGCCCCGCGTGCGTGTCTCCCGGGCCGGGGCAGGGTGCGGACCCCCGCCCGCGAAGCCGCGACCCCTCCCCCCCGGGCGGCGGGCGGCGCGCGCCGGCGCCTCTAGGACCCGGTGGCAGCCGGCCGCTGTCCCCGGGCCGCGCGAGTGAGCATGTGCAGAGCCGGGCGCCCGCACGCCCGCCCGCCGCCCGCCGCCCGCCGCCCGCTCCGCACCCGCGCGCTCCGCCGCGGCCGCTCAGCGCGCTCGTCCGCAGCCCGGGAAGCCCGGTGGCGGCGCCCTGTCCCCGGGCGCGTCGGTCCGCTCGCCGCGGGCGGCCGGGGACGTGCGGGCGCCGGGGGCGCGGGGGCTCCGGGGCTCCGGGCACTGCGGGGCTGCGGGCGCCCCAGCCGGCCGCGATCGCGGGGTGAGTCCTGTCTCCCGGGTGCCCCAGCCGGGACCCCAGCGCGGGCTGCGCGCAGGGTTTCGCCCCGCCGCGGGCAAACAAGTTTGTGTAGACGCGGCTGGGCGCGCGGCGGGGCTGCACCTGCTCGGGCTCCGGCTCCGGGCGGGCTTGCGGGGGGCGCCTCGCGGGGGCAGCGCGCGCGGGGGGCGCCCCGGCACCGGCGGGATGGGCGGCGGCGCGCCGGCAGTTGCGGAGCCGCGTCCTCCTTCGGCAGTCCAGAGAGACCGTCCGTTGCCCCGCAGGGCGCCGCCGTCCGGGGGCGAGGGCGGGATTTGGGGTGCGCACAGCCTCCGGGCTGGAGACGTTTACCCAGAAGCAGCTCCCCCTCGTTCCGCTACCGAGCCAGGCTTCCGGTCAGCGGAGGGTTTCCTCCAGGCTCTTGGTGAACTTGAACGGAGGCAGAGGCAAAAGCGAAACGCCTGTATTTTGTCCAGAAAATTACCCCGAGAGGACTTTTGCATCTTCCCGGGTGTGGACGGACGGTCACCACTGGAGGCTTCTAATTGCGTTTTTCTTTCATACTCAGAAGCGTCCCTGGCTGGGTCGTTTTCCTGAGCATCTGTGCTCCACGGATGATACCTGCTGGGTGCTGGCTCGCCCGTGGGGAGGGGAACCTGTGTCCCTCCTGCTGAGCAGTAGGGGTTCCAGCCCACAGCTCTGAGCTGGGATCCAGCTGCTGCCCACACTCTCCCTGTCCCCGGCTGTTCCCAGGATGGACAGACTCGGGGCTCCACTATGTTTTTCTAACATTCGATGCCATCCTCCCTCTTGTTGCTTCGGTTTGCGGAGGTACTTGGGCTAACCCACTTTGGGACCCCATGGTTAGGATCAGGAAGTGGGGGCCTTTCTTTTTTCCTTTGAATTGCCTGGGTTATCTCACAGCAAGGCGCAGGAAGTGAGGGCTAGTGGGGAGTGAAGGAGTTAGAGGACGCATACAGCTGGCTTGCCCTGCCCTGTCTGCAGGACCCCCTACTTGATGGCTGCAAAGTGCTGGGGAGAGGACCAGGGGGTTTCCTCCGGTATGGAAGAATGAGGTTTGTTTCTCTCAGGCATGCTCTCCTCACACACACACTCAGCTTGTTCCGCAGAAGATCCCTGGAGAAGGTGCCTCTTGCAGGTGGGTTGCTAGAGCCCAGGGTTTCTATGAGGAAGAGCAGGGGCTCTCCTGGGCATGGTGGCTGAAGGAGGCTGGGTGGGCGGCTGGGCTGGTGAGCTGAGCCTGACGACCTCACCTTCCCCACCAGAAGCCCTCTGGCCCTCACCTGCCACTGCATCCTCCAGGCCTCAGCAGGACCATTTCTGCAACCTTGTTTGGGAGTAAGGGGGTCCCTCTCTCCAGTGGGTGTAGGAGCCCTATGCCCTGTGGCCTGTAGCATATCTGGCTTGAAAGTGACGAGAAGCTGGGATCAGGCAGAATGCCGGACTCCTAGCCCTCCCTCCTGTCTCCCTAACTAGGCAGAAGTGGATATTCTGGAACACCAGTTGGTCTGCTGCTAAGGCTTGAGCCTCCAGCCTGGTCAGTTCAGCCAGAGTACTGGGGAATGAGTCGTAGAGCTGGCTCCTTGTGGAGTCAGCTTGAGCAGGAGTTTCAGAACCTCTGAATCCAGAGTTTCCAGGCTCTGATAGAATCATCTCTGAACAGGGCCTCCCGGAAGGGGGCGTTTCTCTTTGTAGACGCTCCCGGCTTGTACTCCCATCGGCTCAGACCGCAGTCAGCCTTGGTGAACCGAGCTCTCTGACTCTGCCTCTGGAGGCACAGTGGGCTCAAGGCCAGGGAGTCTGGGGCAGCTCAGTGTTTAGGCCTTCAAGGTCTTCATCCTTAAGATGCAAGGGATAATCACACATACCAGCAGAGGCAGAGCTGGGTCCTAATACCTGGGGCCAAGCTGGGCTGGAGCCTTGCTCTGCTCATTCGGGGAATAAGTGAGCGAACATTGCCTTCCACTGCCTTCTCCCTGCTCCTTGTGGTCTTGCTTTCACACTGCTTCCTTTAATCTCCCCTCATCATGGCTTTGATGATAACCGTGTTGACATATGGCCTGAAAAATGATCGGAAGCGTGCCACTTTTAGAGAACGTGATTGGGGAGGAACTGTACCTATGTGCTGCCTCCTGGTGTGGATGTGAGAAGTGGCTGGAAGAATGGGCTGGATTAATTTTGTAAGCTACAAAATACGGTGCACCCTGGTAGCTGTTAAGTCCCCTACCATCCACTCTGCTTCCCTTCCTTTGCTGCTGGAAGCCACTGGGGATTTGAGTCCCCACCCAGAGGTGGCTCCCTTTGCATGAGGGGGCCATAAGTGTTCTGAGGACAGAAATGCACAGGGTGTCTTGGGCCCTCTCCCAAAGGTTGAGTCCCCTGTCCCAGTGGCCAGTGTCAAGCTAGAGAATGTCAGGTCTGACTTTAGTTGAGTACTCCACTCACTTGTCTGGATGTATTCAAGTCACTCTGGGGCTTGAACACCTGTTTACCTGCCAGACTCTGAGATAGGACCAAGACAACTGTCAAGGGTTCACCACTAGGTGGGAAAAAAATGTGAACAGATAAACAAAATAGAGTTCTATAAAAGAGGTAGCACAGAGATGGGCCGGAAGAGGTTGTGATTGGCTCTTTCAAGAGTGGGATGGACTCCAGATTAACCAGCTGAAAGGGGAAAATGTCAGCTCCATGGTGGTGTCCTGACTTATAATTGCAGACCCTCCCCCTGGAATGGTACTTGGAAGGATCTCTGTCCCTGGTATTGAACAAATGAAGGCCATATGATATGGAAGATGACGCACACTTGGAATCAGAGGGTTCAGTCTAGCAATAGCTGTTTGTCTTTGTTCAAGTTAATTGGCCCTCTCTCTGTCTCAAATTCTGCATCTATATAATAGGGATGATAATGATTTTGACTTCACAAGTTTGTGGGAAGATCACTCATTCATTTGTTCATCTAGTCGTTTCATTCAGTGCCCTTGATAGTCTGTGAAAGTACCTTGAAATCTGTAACATGGTGTATTAAAAATTATTCTTATTTATATGAACCCCAGCAGTGGGTTTATTGAAGGGTTTCCCCTCTTTGCATTGAATGGAGTTTTGACCTTACCTTATTACTACGTTTTATACCTTTTAGCCAGTTTTTTTTTTTAATTTTGAACTTTTTCTCTTAAGTTCTGAAGTTCACAGTATGAAGAGATTTGCCTCATCAAAGGCAGAGACCCCACCCTACTCCTATTTCCCAGACCTTGTTCTCACCAAGAGCCCAGAAGGTTTATGTTTAGTGGGTCCCTTGCCCCCTTTCTCAGCCTCCAAGACCCAGAGGTGTGGGACCTGGGAGTGAGGGCAGCATGGCCCTGAGCATTGGAGGGTGTCCAGTGGGCACTCATTTCCTGGGGACTGCCCTGTGCCCATGCAGAAGTGGGCACAGGTGCTGACTGTACCTGGGAGGAGAAGTAGGGAGATTAGCAGGCAGCCCTGACTCAAGACAACTCACCACCCAGGCACAGTTAGCTGCAGCGTCCAGCCTTGCTGTCTAGCGCTGGGGAGTAACTCTGTTCGGGGGATCAGGGAGGCTTCGTGGAAGAGATGGCCTTGGACCTGAACCTTGATAGCCTGAAGCATTTCAAAGCCATGAGATATGAGATGGGGCACAAGCATCCCTGGCTGGAAGGAAAGCACGCGTGAGGGTGTGTGAAGTATCTCATGCTGGCCAGGGGATGCTCTGGTGGGTTACAGGGCTCTAGAAGGGCTATTAAGAGGGAGGGTCTGGTAGACTGCACCGAGAAGGGCCACTGAATGCCAGGGTAAGGAGCTGGGTCTTAGTCATCTGAGCCCTGGGGAGACATTGCAGGCTTTGGTGTCATTAGTTCTTTGTATTAGAAAGAACTCTTTCTTATGCTGCTGCAAGGGGACAGCCTCTAGGAGAGGGGGTGGGGTCCAGACGCTAAGTGCGGAGCCTGAGCAGGGGCAAAGGCAGCAGGTAGAGGGGTAGGGAAAGTCAGGGGAGGGGAATCCAGAAACTCTGCCCCCACCTAGAGGCTCCTTCGTGTACTAAGCCAAGGTCCTGAGGCTGAGCCCCCCGCACCCCAGCTGCCAGTCACTAAGGCTGGGGCTGTGCTCCGAGCCACTGGAACACGGGTGCCCATCTTCTTGTCTGGAGAGTAAGGCTGGGCCCTATTCTTTTGTCTTTTGGGCTCTTGCTCTGCTAGGAGTGCACAGCTCCGAGTCCCGAGAGGTTCGCAGCCCTTGCTGGGGTAGCCACAGTGGCTGAGATCCCTCTGGGGGTATCTGGAGTCATTCTGCCCTCAGCTGCAACTGCCTGTCCTCTTTGGTGTGGGGGGGTGTGGTAGGGAGGTAGAGTTACATGACTGAACCCCAGTAGCCTCCGGTCAGGCCTGGGCCAGCTCTGAGCTCTGTCCTCCAGCCCTCAGCCCCAGGAACTGCCTCCTCTACCCTCCCCAACCCTCCCCACTGCCACCCCTCAGTCTCTGGACCCCCAGCCTGGCCAACAGGTGGCCATGTGACCAGCCCAGCCCAACCCACCCTGTCTTCAGGTTCAGCAACTGCTGCTCTCCAGGGGCCCAGATGGCAACAAAGTAAGGGACAAAGGTTCAGGTTGTCTGTGGCTCCACTTGCTCCGGGCTCCCGCTCCCTCCCTGAGACTTGTAGAAGCCCTTTTGTTCCATTATTTCCTCTTGTTCCTGAGAAGGAACTCAGGGTCTCTCTCCCCAAGCCCTGCTTTTCTCTAGGGTGACCCCAGGGCCCCGGAAGGCCACTGGGCAGGGCAGCAGGTGCACACCTCTGTCCAGCCCTGGTGCCCCCTCCCAAGAAAGCCAAGCCTCAGTCAGGGGTGGAGGCCACCAGCCTCCCCCAAAGCACTTTGCAGAGTTCTCAGATGGGAGGTGCCTGTGGGAAGCCTTGGGGGAAAATTCTCCAGAATTTCAGAGGAGAGGAGGGGCTGAAGGCTGCCTCCTGGCCACTCCAGGAGGCCAGAACACTTAAAGAAAAGGCAGTGTCTGGAAGGTTTGGCTCAGGGAACGCCATGTGTAGCATCATTTCCAGGAGCTTCGGCCTGGCGTGACTTCAAAAAGGTGCTGACTGAGGTACACTAAACTCCTTTCAAGAATAAATCTTGCCTCATGTGAAGCCAGAGCTCGGGTGGGGGGACACAGGAAGCTTCACAAAGTGGGCTTTGGGAGCACTTGGCCTGGTCTGGGCACTGGCCCTGATTTGTCTGACTTTGGACAGTGGGCTTCACCCAGCTCAGCTCTCAAATGGAGTAAGCAGGGCATCTGCTCGGTGGGTTATACGGAGTAAATGGGACAGTGCAGGTAAAGTGCACAACCCAGCCTAGCCTATTTATTAACGCTGCAAGTGCTTAATAAAGGGTGGCATTGAAAAATAAAGCAACTGCTAACAGCAGCCTTAGCATGAGGATTAGCTTCAAGCAAGAGTGCGATCTTGGGCACACCCGAGGGAGGGGGGGCCCCTTGAGACTGATTTCACCAGTGGCACAGCTGCTGTAGGCCTGTCCTCCAGCTTTTCCTTGCTTGCCTCCCGTTCATAACCAATGCATGCCACAGTATGTAGGTAAAAAGTTTCGCATGCACTCTGGTGGGATCCCATAATGCCCATTTACCCCCATTTAACAGACAAGGAGCCTGAGGCCTTACTCTGTGCAATGCTTTGCTTAAGGTAGATTTGCTATAATGGAGGGCCTGCTGGCTTTGTGGTGCAGTGGGCACAGCTGTGAGCCATTATGCAGATGCTTCAAGTTTCCTAGCCCACCCCAGGCCTCTTTTGGGTTCAGTCACTCAAGGAACATTTATCATCACTGCCCTGCTAGCTGTGTGTTGGGATCTGGGGACATGGAGATGAATCAGGTGTGATCCATGCCCCGGAGGGACTGCCAGCCTTGAGGAGAGGGGAGCGTGGCTGAAAGTGGGGGACGACCGGCAAATGTGATGTTGGCAGTAAAGTATCGTGAAAGTCTAGGGCAGGGGGACAAGTTCCTGATGCTTTTGGGCACACCTCATGCCCCCCAGCCCACCTGCAGCAAGCGTTCTAGGTTGGGAATCTGCTTTGTGATTTTAAAAGTTGGGAGTGGCAGCCTGCTTCATAGGAGACCTGGGTCGTGGAGCTCTGAGCTGCACATGGCTGTCTGCTGTGTCCACACCCAGCACCCACCTCCCCAGACAAAGGGAGGCCCCTCTGCAAAGGAGGAGCACCAGAGAGGACTTTGGAGGGAACCCAGTAAGATAGATTGAATCCTGATTAATTAGCCCTGACAACTCCCCTGCCCACTGGTATCATGTGTCCACATCCTTTCTATAAAATGTACATGGAATTTGCACCACATCCTGCCTTCAAAATTCTGAACTGTTGAGCCACTGCCCACCTTCCTGTTCCATCTCATGAGAAATTTTCTTTCCACAGCAGGAATGCTACCCTCTCCCCTTTTATTTTAGTTCTATAGGATTTTTCACTGATAAGATCCCAGCCTTGTAACCAGACCCCTTTTTGAACAGACCTGGAAACCCCACTTCATAGAATTACAACACAGAAAGGATAGCATATAAAGCCCCGGCACTCTTGTTGACTTCCGTGAGTCTGAAAGCCCTCAACTCTGTTACGCTGCATCCTTTGACTGCCTGGGGCCCATGTCCAGGCATTGCTGTTTCTCTCCCACTTTCAGGCTTCGTCTACAACTCCGGGTAGGTAGAATTTGAGATTTCACTTCCCTGACCCCCAGGAGCAGGTTTCTGATATCAGGATTTGCCTATCAGTTTATCTATCCTCTTGTTCGTTTTTTAAAATGTACATGGAAACAAAGATTACCAAGCATCCTCATTGTGCCAGGCCTCCTGCTGGGGCCAGAGTTAGGAAAATGAACAGGGTATGGCCTGTAGCCTTGAGTAAGTCACAGTCCTTCGAGGCTGGCTGGCAAGTAGACGGACAATTCAGGTCATCTCACAATGGTGTGTGCTGGGATGGGGCCAGCATGGGCGGTGGGAAGACTGAGGAATCTTCACCAGCATGTGGGTGGTGGTCAGGGAGAGCTTCTCTGAGGAGGTGCCAACACCTGGGTTGAGCCTTGGAGGATACACAGAGATTTGCCAAGTGAAGAGGGAGGAGAAGGCATAAAAGGTAGCATGTGCAAAGGCACTGCGGCAGAAGTGTTGTGATTACAGGTGGCCCTGCGGAAACGTAGAGGGTGTGTGCGTGCATGCGTGTGAGATGGAGAAGCCAAAGTCAGGGGCCTGTGAGAATTGACGTGGGAGGAGCTGGGTCACAAAGGGGCCTTGTATGTCATGCTGAGGAGCTTGGAGTTTATCTCGACAGCCACGGGAGCTATTGAAAGGGGTTTTAAGCAGGGGAGTGCCGTGATCAGATTTGCGTGTTAGGAGGATCCCCATGGCCGCCTTGTGGGAGATGGATGGAGTGTCCAAAGCTGCAGGCGGAGAGATCAGTCAGGATTTCTTGGGATTTTCTCTGTGGTTTTACAAATCTGATGAGGCTGGGGCTGGGGTGGGCCTGGCAGACACACTAGCTTAGAAAGTAAAAGCTCTGGAGACCGGTTTGAAATGCCTTCTCGACTAAGAGTTTAACTCCACCTTCATGTGCTAATTACCTGCCACCCCCACCGCAGCCTAAATGACCAGATCTCTGCCCTTCCTGGAGACCTCGGAACCTGGCATCCCTCAGCATTTAATCAGAGAGGGTCGTGCTGGTGTGGACCCCTTTGGATCTTTGTCCCGAGCCCCCAACCTCCCTAGGGGCCTGTGATGCCAGACCCCCGGAGCCAAACATTGTCTTTCCCCTCACACCCGGCTGTCTGTCCCCAGCACACAGAGCAGCCATTGAGCAGCTACACAGGCTTGGCGGGGGTCCCAGGCCAAGTTAGTTATGGGCAGTGGCTTAGTCACGCTTCTAGGGGTCTTTTTCTTCTGGGACAAGCCTGCCCTTGTGCTCGGGGCTTCCCTCACACAGCAGCCTAGCTCACGGCAGCTGCAGAGCCCTCTGCCAACCCTCACAGCATACTTGACAGGTGCCGCCAGTGGGAACCAAAGCCCAGAGTGAGAGCTGAGTCCTGGGGGGTGGAGTGGCCTGTGGAAGGCTTCTCAGGATACCTTCCGCCTTCTCTGCACCAGCCAACGTTCGCAGGTGCACGGCCCAGGTGCTGTCCTGTTCCTCTAGCTTTGGCTTCGAGTCCAGGAGGCCTGGGAAGACCACACAAGCCCCTCCTTTCCCCGTCCTCCTCCTGTGTGAAAGCCAGAGACCACCATCTGCAGAAGCTCTTTCCAAAACATGGCTCACTGTCCCAGTGCACCCCAGGGGGTTAGCTGATTGCACGCATGTATCAAGCACCTGCTGTGTACTCTTGTCTGGGCTAGGTGCACGTATGGGGTGGTGTCTCATTATAGGCTGGGCCATGCAGTAGTTGAGAATACAGTCTCTGAATACAGACTGTTTAGAACCTTGGCTCTTCTGTTTGCCAACTGTGTGACTTGGGGAAAATTAATTTGCCTCCTTTTGCCACGGTTTCCTCTGCTGTAAAAAGGCAATATTATAGTCTCTACCTCATTGGTTGGTGTGAGGGTTAAATGACATAAGACATACAGTGTTTAGCTGAGAGCCTGGCTCGTAGTAAGGACTCAATACAGAGCCGCTGCTGTCTGTCCTTGTTGCTGTTGCTGTCATCACTGGATCCTCACTGCTACTCCAGGGAGGGCTGTTATCCCCATTTTACAGACTAGGAAGCTGAAGCTGAGGTCCAGTGAGGTTAAACACCCTGCCCATGTCACACAGCCCACCCATGGCATAGCTGGGATTTGAACTCAGCTCTGTCCAGTGCTACCACAACACAGCTGGCCCCTTTGGTAAATCAAACACAGGGTTGAGGGGTGTCCTGGGTAGGGTGGTGGACCCTCCCATTAAATCTAAGTGCTCTTTCTTCACCTTTCCAGATATCCGAACCAGAAGATGAGGGCCGGGAAAGCCCAGGGATGGAGAAGCCAGTGACACCTGGGCAGAGGCTGCAGCTGCAGGGCCCAGTGGCTGCTGCGGATGAGTGATGGTGCCACTTGCACACTGCTAGAAACAGAGCAGGAACAGTGACCCCAGGAGAACATAGGCAGGTGCCAGGATTCAGGATGCGGGGATGACGGCTCCGGAGGCCCCGGCCTCCCTCCCACCCGGGCGCTAGGAGCCATCCCCGTGCTCCATCTGGGAGCCCTGCCGCCCAGGGGCATGGCCAAACCTTTCTTCCGACTCCAGAAGTTTCTCCGCCGAACGCAGTTCCTGCTGTTCTTCCTCACAGCCGCCTACTTGATGACAGGCAGCCTGCTGCTGCTGCAGCGGGCCCGAGTGGCCCTCCCACAGGGCCCCCGGGCGCCCAGCCCCCTGCAGACCTTGCCAGTGGCCGCCGTGGCACTGGGCGTGGGCTTGCTGGACAGCAGAGCCCTGCACGACGCCCGCGTCAGCCCAGAGCTGCTGCTCGGCGTGGACGTGCTGCGGAACCCCCTGGCCCGGGCCAGGCCTGGCCCCCGCTGGCTCCGGAGCCGCAACTCAGAGCTGCGCCAGCTGCGGCGCCGCTGGTTCCACCACTTCATGACCGATCCCCCAGGGCCCGCCATGGTCCTCGAGGCTCCTCCAAGACCGGTCCCCCATAGCCGAGGTAGGTGTTCAGCTTTATATTTGAGAGCTACTTCCACGTGCCCCGCTCAGGGTCATGGGTTTGGTGTCCCCATTCTCTCTGATCCCGCAGCTGCAGGAGACGTAGGCGCTGCAGGGCCATGGCCTTCCCAGGTTGTTTCTCCCCTTCTCCTCTGCAGGAGACAGGAAGGGCCTGTGAGGTGAAGTCCTTTGGAGTTTTGCTCACTCACCAGCTGGAATTCCACATGGCTCAAGGCCAAGATGTGTGAGCAGGTCACTTAGAGGTCCAGCTGTGGGTTTAGATAGACCTCGCCTTGAGTCCTGGCTCAGCCACCGCCTTGTTGGGTGACCTTGGACATGTCACTTAGCTTCCCCAGGTCCCTCTGAAATGGTGGCAGAGACACACACCCCAGGATTATTGTGAGGATTAGTGTGGTAATGTAGAACAGTGGTTCAAGAGTGGGGGCCCAGACCAGCAGCATCAGCATCACCCAGGAACTTGTTACCAGCACAAATTCTCAGGTTCTTCCAGGCTTACCACATCAGGAATTCTGGGGTCGGGGCCTGCAGTCTGTGTATGAATACCCTCTCCAGGTGATTAGGGTGCATGCTGAAGCTGAGAACCGCTAGGATAGAGCACTTAGTATATTATTTGGTGCTGTAACTGGCAGCTATTGCTACTTAATAAAAGTGGTTAACTCATATAGCATTTACTATGCACCTGTAAGTCTACTATTTATAGGTATTATTATACCCCAGTTTTACAAGGTCAAGAAACTGAGGCATAGTGAAAGTTAAATAAATTGCCAAGCTCTTTCTCTTAGCTTCAGTTCCCTAGAAGCAAACCCTGAAAGGGAGGTTGAAATGCACCGAGTGTACTTGGGATGTGATTCCGGGGAACCCTGGGGGTGGGAAGTGATATGGAGAGGAAGGCAGCCACCAAAGCTGCGTTATTGAGCAGGTTGCCACTGGGCAATCAGAACTTAACGGAGCTGGGGACTTGGAGCCAGAGTAGAACACACACCTCAGAGTGCAAGCTGGGAGTGGCAGGCCTGGGGGACATGGGCGGGGCATGGCAGGATCCACCATGGTCACACTGCTAGATTCCAGCACGGGGACGTCTGGCTCTGGGTTGGAGCTCTTTACACGGAATTATGCAGACTCTCTGTGCAGAGCCAGTAAATGTGACTGGTGCTTGGTGAACACCAAGGAAGTGTCGAAGTTGTTGTTGGATGGTGACTGAGCTCAATCAGCTTCTCAGCATCCCTGTCACTGCCCCATTTGGCCCTGTACCCTAAGTCATCAGAGGACCTGCTCTCTCTACCGTAATAAGGGTGTTTAGAGCATAGAGTGCCAAGTGGCAGAATATGAAAGGAGATGAGGCAAGAGGGTATCAGGGCCTGGGTTAGGGAGGGCCGTGAGTGCCAGGCCTAGGAGTTTGGCTTTATTCTGAGCATGATGAGAAGGTTCCAGGGAAGAGAAAGGAGCCCAAGCTGTCCTTACCTTAGGAGGATGACTGGTAGCCCAGTAAAAAGAAGACTAGAGAGCTGTGGACTCTTGTCTCCATGGAAGGAAGTTTCTTTAGAAACCATCTAGGTTGTAGCCCTTGCTGTAGGATTCCTCAGGAAGGCTTGCATGGAAAAACGGAAAAATGAGGAACTGATGCTGCAGCTCATTTTATACAGGTATGATTTCTGTAAACTTGCCCCAACACACCAAGAAACTGGACCTCTGTGCAGGTTTCACCAGTGCCACTTATTTAGACTAAAGTGTAAATGACTGATGAAAGTCAATATGGATTTCTTGAGGGGAAGCCATAGAAAGAACACAAGTTTTGAAAACAGACCTGGGTTCCTCTCTTGGTATTGCCCGTTGCTGGCCCTGTGACCTTGGGCAAATTCACCTGCCTCAATTCCTGTCTTCATTTCTGTCATCCCATACTGACTGAGGATCCACTGCATGAGTCTCCTTGTGTGCTCTTCACTGTGCCCTTGAGGAGCTCAATCTGGTGGTGGAATCAGACATGTACCCCAATGACTCCTGCAAAGCATGCCTGAGATGTGCTAGAGGCATGTGCAGGGGGCGTGTGGATTCGTTAGACAGAAGTGATGTTTATAACCGCCCAGCAGAGGGGAGGCCTCGGGGTGACCCAGCTACAGCCCTGAGTGTAAAGTATGTATGTCTAAGAGAGCCAATGGGCACCCCTTTACTGTAAGTTACCACCAGTGACTTAAAGAACTAATGGAAGGAGCTCTAGTAAAAGCCAGAGAGATTATGGTTAGATGTAAGCAGGACTGATATTCAACTTTATAAACCAGTATGGTCTTATCAGTTGTTAAAATATTGAAATACTTCCGTGTCTGTTGATAAATGGTCACTGCCCTGGGCCCCTGGGGTGCCCTCTATACTTTTTCTCCCCAGTGACCTCCAAACCTCACCATTACCCAGCAAGAAAAGAGTTAACGTGATTCCAGTGCTGAATGGTAGCAATTCTGAATGGTCAGTGTCCCCTATAGGTTATTAAATATTTTGACTATGCCCCAAGATTTAAGGAAGAATTTGTTGTCCCTGCACAATATGAAACCAAGGCTGGGGGAGGCTGTGTTGTCTCATGGCTGGAGGTCATCAGAGAACAGAGGAAGGCAAGCGCTGGCCTGAAAGCTCTCTGGGGGGCCCCTTCCACTCCTGGGGCTCTGTGGGTCCTGCATGGCCAGGCAGGCCTTGCTGGTGGAGAGTAGCCCACAGCTCGGCCCCTGGGCCAGCTGCTGGGGCTACAGACAAAGCGGGTATCTCTTTGTGGCCCGGGCAGCCCGCCATCCTCCTGAAAGGGGATCCTGCAAGGCGTGGAAGCTGCAGGAGGCTCCATCAATCACTGAGCATTTCATTATACCTTGGACAACATCCATAATGGTATAAAATGTCAGTAAGTTTACTAGGGGAAAAATAGTAACTTCTCCATAGCCAGTTTGTTTTTTATTGATAGTAATTTCCAAAGACATTCCAATATCTTCAAAGCCATCGTTAATAGCCTCACGGCATGTCCATTTTGATGTGCAAATGAACAGATGCAGAGTCACAGACAATAATGCAATGCCTCCGTTTCAGCCGAAAGTAATAAATCCACCTCAGAATGTGTCCCAGTGTATCCCTGGGAAGTTCTTTCTTTCCTGCACATTCTCGCCTCCGTCAGGAAGTTAGAAAAGCCATTCATTATGCTTCCAGATAAAAGAGCTCACCTCCTCCTCCCAAATGGAGGGGCCATCTGTGTCTCAGGCCCTTAGCCCACACTGAGAAGGGGCTGGCCGGGCATGGGCGTCTCTCCATGCCAGTCAGCTCCATGGAATGGCCAGCTGCTCACGGCGTAGCCACTCCTTGTTTTCAGAAGAACCGGGGCCTGACTGCTTGAAACCATCCTTTTTCTCTCTTTTATTAATGTGTTAATTATTCAGCTAATATTTACTGATCCATCCATCACACGTCCCAGGTTAGAGTGTAGGATCAGAATAGTAATAGCTGTTACTTATTTGAACATCTGTTAGGGGCCCAGCATTGTTTTGTATAGATGTACATCTGCTATCTCATTTAATTTAATCTTCAAACAGCCTTATGATGTAAGTGGTGCTATCACCATTTTCATGATGAAGAATTTGAGTTTCAGGGAAGTAAAGTAATTTTAAAATGTTCATTATTAATAACAGTACATTAACAATAAAGACAATCACTACTGAGTACTTCTTGCATTAGATATTTTACATGTGTTATCTTATGGAATTCTCACAAATACACCCATGGAATTGGCACCATATCCCCATTTTACAGATGGGGAAGCAGAGGCTCAGAGAGGTAGCACAGTCAGTTAGTGATGGAGACAGGATTTGAACCTGTCTGTTCCCAAAGCCAGCCTGTTCCCAAAGGCTGTTTCCATCCACTCCCCCAGACATGGGTACGTGCCAGTGTCAGCCTTGGAAGGTCTTAAGCCCAGACACCTTTAGAACCTTGTGGTTAATTTCCCATCTACCGTGATAAATGTTTAACAATCCCTGAGCTTGTGCTTTGGATGTTTAATTGAAAGCTGTAATGGAATTTCTTCTTTGCTGAGCAACACATCGAAAATTTCTCAAGTATTAGTTTTCTTTTACTAAGTAGGCAGGCAAAGTGACCTGGGTGAAAGCTTCCTGCAGTGGTCCATGCTGGTCATAGCGGTCCTGAGCCTTACAGAAGGGGAGGGAAGCTTTCGGGGCTGGGCATCTGGGCACCCCATCAGCAGGGGGGCGTAGCATGTGCCTGTGGACAGCACACTGGTGTGGTCACGTGTGCTGATGGGCACCCCTGGATGAAGAGGGCCTCAAGAGGTGCAGAGCCTGTCGGGGGCCCAAGCCCTTTGGCAGACATTGAAGGATTTGGCTGTTGCACCCCCCTCAGCCCAGGTGTTCTCTGATCTGAGACTCTCCGGGTCCATTTGGTCTTGTTGTGGTGGGAAGTTCAGTTCCTGCCATTGTGGTCATTTTCTGCTCTGCCTTTCTTAAACTAGGGCCTTGGGAATTGCCCCTTGGTACATTCCATAAGACCATCCCCTCCTTGCGTGTGGGCTTTCTGCTCCTATGTTTGCACCCTCAAGCATACCAGTATGGTTTTTAGGAGCTGTAACCCACTGTTCACAGTTAGGTGTTGACACTGACCTTGTGCCTTACCCTGGGGAGTCAATGGGGGGTCACTACTATAGTGAAGATGTGATCCCTGTGTTCTAGGAGCCTGCAGTCCTGTTGCAGAGACAGGACACACAGATACACAAGATTTTTAACAGCAGTTGATGACAAGGGTTTGGCTAACAGACAAGTTTTTCAGGCACAGCACAAAAGAATCCAGAGAAAGGGGAGGCCTTGGCCAGCTGGCGTGGTCAGGGTCAGAGATTAGAGCCTCCAAGGATAGGTAGGAAGCAGAGGGTGGCCTTAGCAGGGAGCAAGGACAGGCCCAAATGTGGGGCAAGAGACATGACCTTGAGCACAGTGAGGCAGGGAGGGTGGGCGTATATCCGTTTGACAGTTGAGGGAACTAAGGCACCCGTAGCTGAAGTGATTCAGCTGAGGTCAGAGGTGAAATTAAGTGTAGTGTTCACAGACAGAAAAGTCACTCCCTGATTCGGGCCCCAGAAGTGAATGGTGGGCAGACCCCTCCTCAGCAGGTCTGCTGCTGTGGCCCAGACTCTTGGCTGGAATAAAGACAAGCCTCCCTTGCCTTCAGGGAGGTCCCAGACTGGGCAACCATCAGGACTTGCCTCCTTGTGGGAGGTGGCAAGCTGCTTGCTGGGAGGCCTTGGGCACGATCCTTCCCAGAGATAGCCTAATTTCTCCAGAGGCCGCAGTGTACTCCACAGGTGACATCGAGGAGCTGAATGCAGACGTTCCCGGGGAAATGTGTCTTTATTACAGGTGCCCGATCCAGATCTCAGCACAGCTATTGTGGGTGTGCGTTCACAGCTTGGGGACTGTGTGATGGTGTGTTTGCAAATTCCCAACATGCCACTCCTTCAAAACACTGGTGTGGGTGACATTTACATGGCTAATGCCTCATTTGCACTGTGCTTGAGTTCTCCAAGCTTCTCCGTGCATCTCTGGGAGACATCTCCCTCCCTTGGGACAAGGCAGGGCTGTTACAGATGCACACTGGTGTGTGCTTGGTTGGGTTTGCACTGCCTCTGCTTCATGGAGTCACATCCCTCAGTGTCCCCTTCCAGGATGTGCCCAAGGTACCCGGCCTGGAGGGGCCTCCACGGTCACTTGGTCTGTTGATTCCCACGTGGTACACCTCTCTTACACTCTTGTAGATTCTGCACACACACTCCAGCAATGGCGACTTAATCCCTCCTGGGACAGCAAATATCTTTCTTGAAATAGTTTGAAAGATTTTCCTCAAATTAGCTAAAATCAGACATTCCCTAACTAATGTCTTCCCTTTGGCCCACAGGGAGGCAACAGAGCCTGTCTCTAAGGACATGAGCCTGGGAGTGCAGGGCTGGTAGGGAGGGCTGGAGTCCACGGGAGGTAATTCAGATCCAGACTTGTGCATTGGGGGTGGTGGAAGAAAGAGGTGGTCAGGCTGACACCAGGCTCCTGGCAGGGCTGGACAGCGAGTCATTAGCTAAGAAAAGGGGTAGGAAACAAACAAGAGGGAGCCTCAGCACTGAGGGGAAGGTGGGACCACAGCCCTCCTCCCCTGGGCTTCTCTGAGAGGGGCCTCGGCCAGGAAGGGAGAGATTCTCTTGCCTTTTCTTAAGGGTGGGCCCACAACTGGGACCCTCCCTCTGTCTCCCAGGCCTCTGTCTCAGCCATGCTTCCCTCCCTGCAGGCACGTACGTTGGATGCTTCAGTGATGGTGGCCGGGACAGGACTCTGAAGGGGGCTGTGTTTTACGACTTGAGAAAGATGACCGTCCCCCACTGCCAGGACGCATGTGCTGAGCGGTAGGTGCTGGGTCCCTGGCCCGTTGACCCTGCTGAGTAAAGTCGGGAGACAGTCCCAGAAGGAGGTGGCACCTGGCTGCCAGTTGGCTGTCACAGCGTAATTAGACATCATTGATCAGATCCCAGTTGTCCAGAAGAAAGAACATTTGTTGGCAGGTGGCCTGGGTGCCAGGCCGGTGTCAGGAGACGTGGCTTCTAGTCCAGCTATACCAGAGACTCGCTGTGTGACTTTGGTGTGTTCTTTTCCTTCCCTGGGCCTCAGTTTACTCATATGTTTAAAATAAAATAAAGAGCTTTAACTGAGATTTCTCTGAGGACCTTTTCAGCTCCGTTAGGAAAAGTATTTCTATCTTGTGTTTATAACAAGATTTGCTTTTTCTGATACTGCCAGCTCAGCCAGTAGTTACCGGACACTTGTCATGTGCCAAGGAATGGTCCCTAATGTCAAGGCAGTCACAGTTCACTGTGTTTGTGTGAGAGCACACACGTGCGTCCGAATAAAACAGAATCGCAGACTGTACTCTTCCTTCATTTCGATCACTTTAGGTTCTTTCACCTTTGTTTTGTCGTGTAAATCCTCACCACACTCTGCTAGGTAGCAGTTAATTGTCCCCATTTTATAGATGGAGAAGCTGAGGCCAGAGAAAGCAAGGACAATGCCCGTACTTGAACATACTTTATAGTCTAGATAAAGCTGAAACTCAGGGTGACACGATCTCATTTTAGTCTCCTAGCCATTAGGGAAACTAAGACCCGGAGACAGTAAGTGATCAGGGCCCCACTTCCTAGTGGCCAGATGGGGACTGGAAGCTTTTGTCTGGGTTTCAGTCTGGGTTTTTTACATCTAGATCCACTGAGAAGGGAGTTTAAAAATGTGACCACTTTCTGTAGGTACAGTCCTGTGTGATATGTTATAGGTTCTGTTCCCAATCTTTTGTTACCTATGGTGTTAGCTACTAGGTAAAAGTAGGTAAGGAAGTGTCTGTGGAGATCCCCCCTACATTTGAGCAAAATGTGACGTGTGGCAGGCTCTGCAAACCAGTGGGGTGCGGGGCTGGAGATCATGCTGGCTGACAAGGGCAAATGGTTACATTTTTAGGATTGTCCTGAGCTCATTACAAACTCTCAGTAGCTTGAAACCATCTATAGTGGGAGTATTTACACCACAGAAATTGGCAAATGCTACAAATCAGGGCTGTCCCTGTCCCACACTGAGAACCAGTTTACCAGCACACCACTCACTTAGAGCCAGTGTAACCTGTAACCATGGATGGCACCTTAGGGGCAAAGCTCGGGGCTGGCAAGAGAGGCCAGTGGGGCTCGTGAGTTTATCACAAAGGAAAAACTGTTCCCTGGACTCAGCCAGGTGACGTTTAAGTCTGGCTGGAGGCTGATGGCTGTGGTCCCTGCCTCCTCACCCAGACCTAAGCCCCGCTTCAAGTCCAGTCCTTATCCCGACTCTAGACCCAGCTACCATTGCCTGACTCAGACCTTTCTGCAGTTAGGACCCCGGTGCTCACTCTGGGCCAAGATGCAGACTCACCCAGGCTCTGTCTCCCTGCAGGTCCTACGCCTATGCCGGCTTGGAGGCCGGTGCCGAGTGCTACTGCGGGAACCGGCTCCCGGCGATGAGCGTGAGGCCGGAGGAGTGTGACCATGAGTGCAAGGGGGAGAAGGGCTCCGTGTGTGGCGCTGTGGGCCGGCTCTCTGTGTACCGCGTGGATGAGCTGCAGCTGGGCTCCAGGAAGCGTAAGTGTGCCAGCCTCACCCTGAGCTCTGCCTTTCCCGTGCGCTCCAGTTGCCCCTTATCCGCAGCCCTTGGTCCAAACTACCACCTTCGCTGGGCAGGCTCCTGCCATGGTGGGGAGGGCTAGGGCACATCAAAGACTCTATGGCTTGAGTTCGTGACTAAGGCACATCTTTCCTTGTCCCCTGCAGGAGAGAGAAACCGATTAGGAGTCCTGGCTATGCCTCAGATATGCTGTGTGGCCTCAGGCAGCTCACTTTCCTTCTCTGGCTTCCAGTCTATTTTGTAAACTGCAGAGGCAGACTTAGATTTCTAGCAATGGTGTGGACCAGATAATCTGAAAGTTCCCTAGCTATAAAGCACCTAGAAATGCTGGATAAAATTTAACAAACAGTTTTGTAAATGTATAGCTGAACTAGCAGGAAAGTAAGGCAATCCCTGGGTCCAGAAGTGAAGAGGGAATGAAGATCCCCAGTGGGGAGAGTTAGAGAGGATGCTGTACAGCCCTGTGTCTCAGCAGAGGGACATTGCCAGTCTGGGTGGCCACTAGACTTAGGTTTCAATGTTCAAGCAGGATAGGAAAGGAGGCCTTGGGCCTCTCAGGGAAGTGAATTGATTGAAACTTCTATATAAAGTGGGATTCAATTTTAATCAAGTACAAATCAGTGAAATATAGATTAAAAAAACATACAGCCATCTGGAGGTACCTGACAAAGGCAGGTACCAAATCCCTCTTGAGAGCTGTGCCATCAGCCCAGGTGTGAAGGGCTCTCATGGGTGAATTCTCACTGAACACGGAGCTTGCAGTTCAAAATGATAGAACTCAGGAGGAAATGATCAACCATGAGGGAAAGTAAGCTGATACGTCAGACAGCAGGATTGGACCCTCAAGAATTCCAACTAAGAGTCCCATCAGATAGAGCTGACAACTGCAGGGGCCCAACTAGATGAGTTTGAAACTCAGGTTTGTCCTCATTGCAAGATAATGAGCCTAGATCCACTTAATCTAGTTACAGAAGGCTCCTTTATAAAATAATGGGGTTGTATACTTTTGCACACGTTGGGGGCTATCCATTCCATGATTGGGAGGGGGCAGGCTGGGAAGGAGTCAGAGCATGGAGAGACCTCCCCCTGCCTCTGGCAAGGGTGGGACAGCAGTGATGGAGGCACAGCCCAGCGTCCAGGCATGCTGACTCATGGACACAACCACTTCTGTCCATGGTCATAGTAACAGGAGTCTAGGAGAGCTGATGGATTAGTTCCAGAATGGGGCAGAGCTCAGGTAAAGAGGTATCAGGTCAAATCTGAGACTTCAGAGGGGTTTCTAGGATGGCTGTTCTAGCAATGAGTGCGTTTTCCAAGCAGCACAGAAGCCCAGCCCTGAGAACAGTGGTTGAACCTAAAGGCCAACCCTGGCTGGCCATTGTCTCTGGGGCCACAGTGCCAGGGAAAGCAGCTCTGTGTTCAGCCCTGGCCAACTGGGGCTTCTTAGCTGCTTCTTGCATTCAGACAGGATGTCTGGGAGCCAGGGGGCCAGATGGGGCAATGGGGACAGGGTGAAGACGCTGATGATATATTCTTTAGCTTAAGGAGTCTCTAAGGAGACCATTAACTCAACAACACCTTCTCTGCACCAGGCCCTGACTTGACACATGGGTTTGCTGTGGTGCACAGACACAGTCCTGCCCTGTCACTTGGACATCTAGGTGGGCTTCCTGAGGACCAAACTGCTCCATGCTGCTTTCTTGGATCTTTTATTCCTTGGGTTCAAACAACATTCCTGCCCTCCAGTAGGACCAGGCCTGTATGTGGACTCTGGGCTGCTCTACCAGCCCCTTCTGCCTGCTCCATAATTGATTCTTGGAGACAGTTGTTTTGCTTCAGTTTGCCCATTGATTAAGGGACAGATGGCCCAGTCATTCAAGCCAGCCTCAGATCTCGAGTCGGCTAGACCTGCTATCATGCTTAGTGTGGAAAACAGTGCCATCACCACCCCTTTGGGCAGGCTGTGGAGCCTGCCCCGTGCGTGTGACCTTTGCCTTCTTGCTCCCTTCTCGAGAGAGAGAGCTGACAGGATCTCTGTTAAGAGGTGACCAGGTGACCACCAGTGCAAATTGCAGGTTCTGGCTAGTGAACATTCACGAGGAGTAAGAGCCACGAATGTGCTCCCCTGGCCGGAATCAGAGGTTGGTTCTGAGCAATTTGTCAATGTCTTCACCTTGAAGGTGTCATTCCGCCCTAAGTGACACTCGGGCTCTCACCTGGGGAGCCAGGGAGAAGGGTGTGGAACAGACTGCACTAGGTGGAAACCTGTTCCCTGACAGTCGCATCAGCGAAGTCGAGAAGCAGCTGGTGCCACCTCCTCTAGCGGCTCACATATCGCTCACCTGTTACAGCATATGTGTACTTTGTCTCATCAGCTCATTCGTTTACTCAGCACGTATTAGGCACCTGCTGTGTGCAGGGACATGGGGCTGACCCAGATGTAGTCTCCCCACCTCAGGAGCTCTGTCTGGTGGCCTTGTGGCCCCTTGCTGTGCTTCCCTGTGCCTTGGGACTCTCTGGAGCATTGATCACTGTGCTCTCCCCATGTCTTGCCTGCCCTGCTGACTCTCCCCAGTGTCTGTCCCACCCCAGTGGAGCTGGCTGAGAAGAGTGCCCGGTCCATCTAAATGTTTGTTCTTTGGGGGCCCAGTCATGCCACAGGACAGGAAGGAGTTTATGGGCCCAGCACCAGCCATCCCCTCGGCCTGGACACCAAAGGCCAGGGCAGGCACGTGATGGTGGGGAGACACAGCCCATCGGGGGTGGCACGAGGGTGCACATTGCTCCTCATTACAACTCTGGGAACTAGGCTCATGCAGGTGAGGAACGGGAGAGAGTGTCTGACTCCCTGACGTGGAGAGCTAGTCGCTGCCAGTGCCTGCACTTCCACCCAGCACCTGAGACCCTAAGCCCCAGCTGCTTCCCCACACCAGGCTGCTTTCCTGTGTCTGTGCCCTAATAGGTCATGCCCCGATGTGTGGACCACTGGTGCTGTGGCCATTCGGGATGGGCTTCCAGATCCAGGGTTTGGTCCTGCTTGGCAGGTTCTGGCTGGTCAGAGGGTTCCTGCTCTCCCCAGGTAGTATGGCAGGTGGCAGGAGCTGGGGGAGACCTGAGTCCTGGGAGCAGGGCATAAGAATAATGATGCCATCTAGAGAAACTCAGGCAAGTCTGGAAGAAATATGAGCCATTGGTGCCAGAACATTCCAGGAGGTTTGTTTAGCACCAAGGCAGCCAGCTGGGGAGCTAGACTTTTCCGCCCGAAGGTCTGGAGAGCACCTTGGCAAGAGGCTTCCCTTGTACCACGGGCTTGAGGAGTGTTCTAGAATTTGAGTAGGAGTTCAGGATCAGAGAGAGGCGAGCCTTGCGAAGAAGCAAAGCAGTGACATGACTCCGATGGCACCGCAAGAGGGAACGTGGCAAGATTTCAGATTTCCGTGTCTACTTTTCTTTTAATACATGTTCTGGGAGGACATAGAATTTTCCAGAATATAAGCCTCTCAAGTCACCTGCTGGGAAATCTGGCACATGATAAATGCATAATTAAAATTTGTTGAAGGAAGGGAGGGAGCAAGGAAGGGAGGGCACCATACCTAGAGACCTGGCAGGAGAAGCAAGACCTGAGCTTAGCAGTTTCAGCCAAGTGGTCCCTTGCTGGTAACCCTGAGAGATCAAGGTCCTGTTGCCTGGATTCTCTCAGGAGCCTGGCTTGACTGCCCCATGCCCAGGGCAGTTTCCCTCCCTGATTTGAGATCTGCCCCTCCTGAGCACATTTGCCTATCTCAGGATCCAGAGCCAGTATTTTCCCTTGTGACAGGTACCAACAACCGGAGTCACCACTTCTCACCAGAAACCCACTTCCCTCCCCACAGGGCGGACCGCCACCTACCGCGGGTGCTTCCGACTGCCAGAGAACATCACACACGCCTTCCCCGACTCCCTGACACAAGCCAATGTGACCGTGGAGACGTGCTCGGGATTTTGCTCCCAGAAAGTAAGACCCGTGATAACCTCACAACCCTTTCCTTTAACAATCCAGTGTGCATGGTGGTCCCCAGAGAGAGGAGAGGGGTAGGTGCCTAGGCTGGGCTGTGGGTGTCCACTCTGGAAACCCAGGTGGGAGCTGAGGATGGAGGTGTGGGGGAGAGGTAGACCACACACTGGATGTTATGGAGGGTGCCAGGAGGGAGCCCGACACCTGTGTCCGTGATTCAAGGCCAGGTAGTGAGTTGTCAGCGAAGGTTATAAAGCTGAAAGGAGCATGCCTTTCTGGATGCGAGCTGTTGGCATATGTGTCAGATGTTAAATTGGCTTGGTTTGGAAGCAAGAAGGTGCTGGTTCGGGACTTGGGGTAGCTGATGGATTTTCTGTTATTTGCTCTGACAGTGTTGTGCTGTGAATCTGACTATAGGGGACGTAGTCACACCTGCACCTTTGGTTCCGTCTGGGCTGAGGAGTGGAGTGTGACTCTGTGCGAGGGCCGGGCTGGGCACTAAAGGCCACTGTCCCTGCCTTTGCATGCTAGCTCTGGGGTGGGGAAAGTTGGTCAAGGCCAGATGGGGCTTGCAAAAGGCATGGCCGGGAGTGTGTGAAGCGAGGTGGGGGTGACCCAGCAGACTGTGTCCAAAAGGTCTCGGGCAGGAGTCCAGCAGTCTGCAAATTGGGGTGGATGCTGTGGCTCTAGAAATGGTCCTTGGTTGCCATAGGCTGGGGGCTGGGGCTGTTCCACTCATGCTGGGGTACAGTAGCCTTGACATGGCCATGGTACTTGGTAGTGTAATAGAACAGGGCTAAGAAGAGAGCAGGGCCTTGTGATGATGATGATGATGATGATGATGGTAATGATTGTCAACAGAAGTTAACACTTATTGACCATTTATTCCATGCCAGTTCCAAGCACTTTACATGTGTTAACTCATTTCATCCTCATAACAATCCAGCAGGATAGGTACCATGATCGTTCTCATTTTGCAGATGAGGAAACTGAGGCAGAGAGCTTGAGCAGTCTGCTCGAGGTCACACAGCCAGTAACTGGTGGAACTGGGATGTGAACTCAGCTAGCTCCATAGCCTGCTGGGGGTTGGAAAGGCACAGGGGCTGGGTGGGCTTCAATGAGAGCAGATGTGATTGGACCTGCAGGAGCCAGCACATCCTCTTCTGCCCCCGCCCTACCCCCTCCTCCTGCTTCCTGTGCTCCTCAGTGCTCTGGGACGCTTCCCTCTTAGGGGGGTGGAGAACAAAGCCGTTCATATATGCTTTCTTCTCACCCAAGTGCATCCTTTGAAGTGGCTCTCCTGCGTCACCAGCATTTCCGAAGCCACTGCCAAGGATGTCTTTGGCGTCAGGGCTCCCGCGACAGAATGCAACGAGCCAAGAAGAGAGTTTATTGATTTGCAGACATCTGGCCTGGGGACCTCTTCTTCTTCTCTCCCCGTCGTGGGAGCAGAGCTCTGGGTAGAGGCAGCAGGGATGCCCGCTCAGCTGCCGGGCCCTGCTTGTGTGCGCAGGGGAACCAGACATCCTCCTAGGGCTTCCCTCACACCTGCAGCTCAGAGGAGTTCCCTGGAGAGACCCCCTCATCAGAATCAAAGGAACTCCGCTGGTCCAGACCGGGCTGAAGGCAGGCCTCCCTTGGTCAGCAAACTTGGAGGAGTCCTGCTGTGTGCTGGGCTGGGGCCTTCCGGAGGGTTGTCTGCTTTAATCCTCCCAGCGGCTCCCAGAGGGGAGATACTCAGATCCCTGTTTGCTACAAGAGGCAGAGCAGGTTTGCAGAGGTGGGAACCTTCACACACAGGCACAGAGCGACCGGCTGGCTTTACAGCCCGGCTCCTGACACCACAGCCTGTGCTTTTACATGCTGCTGCCTGTTGTGTGACAGAGGGGGGCAGAGACAGAAGAGATGAGAAGAAAGAAGAGCAAAGGAAAGGGGCGGCCGTCACAGCCGCGTGCTCTTAGCGATTCAGATTAGTTTGGGATGGATAATATGTATACATGGAGCACAATAAAAAGATACCAAAGGGTATAGAGGGGAAGTCTTCCTCTCGCTCTGTGTCTTTTCTACCCATTTTCCTCTCTTGGAGGCAGCCTATAGTCCTGGCTTCTTGTGTCCACTTCAAGAGAGACTCTGAATATTCAAGCAATTGCCTCCTTGTCTGCTCCTGTATGAACCCCACAGACAGCCCTGAGGCACACACACTCTTCTGCACTGAACTCTTCACTGGACAATCTGTCTCAGAGACTGTTCTACACTGGTACAGAAAGTGCTTTTTCATTCTGTTTCCCCATTACACGGATGTCCTACAGTTTATTTAACCAATTCCCCACTGTTAAGCATTTAAGTTGTTTCCAGTCTTTTGCTTTTACAAACAACGCTGCAATGACTACCCCCGTATGTACACGGAGTGAATCTGTAAGAAGAAAATCCCTCAGAGATGCTAGATCAAAGAGTGTGTCTCTTTGCCATTTTGGTAAACTTTGTCAAGTTGCCCTTGGCAAAGGTTGTATCATACTAATTTTGTAGCCTCATCAATGACGTGTGAGGAGACAAGCCACCCTTGTAATCCTTTCTTTGGGGGAGGGGTTCAAAGCAGCATCCTAGGCAGATGCCCCAGTATTCTGGGGTGCCTCCTCTTGGGCAGCCCATTAGGGCCCAGAGAGTTCTGCCTTGTGCTTACAGACAAGAATTTACAGATTTAAAACTCTTCGACTTCTATTTTCAGACTTTCTTCATATTTACTGGCACAAATCCAGATTGCTGCAATTTCACATCGGAGCATGTGCCAGAAGATACCCACAGGTTCTTGGTGTCTGTGTCATTTTGCACCTTAGCGCCTTGCCCGTCTCCCCTCACTATGCGTTTCAAGGATGGTTACCTGCTCAGCTCTGGCTAGTGCAGCTGTGAACTGTTCAGGTCAGATAACACGGGAAGGGCATCCGGGGTTCTCAGAAATGGTCTTTTTACTCAGAGCTCACAGCTGGAATCCGTGCTGACACTTGTTCCTTGTCCTGGCTGCCTCTGTATTGTCGGATGGGGGTGTTTCCTCAAGTCCCATTGTTGAGAGCTGCAGAATTCTGCAGCTGTGCAGAACAATCACCATTTCCAGCATGAAAGTTGAAAGCGGGTCTTGGCAGAACACATTTAGAGGGGTTTGCAAAACACATATGCTGACACTTACAGTGGGTAAAGCCATGTGCAGGGAGCCTCTGACACGTGGCAGAGTGAGGTCAGTGCCTGAAGAGGGTGAAGGAAGCTTGAATGGAGGCGGAGAAGGGCAGAGGGTTGCAACTTTGGGGAAGGGGTGGAGCTGGAGGATGCAGGGCAAGTCGGCAGGCAGCTGAGGGGAGTGAGGTGTGCACTGCAGGGGAGGCAACAACTGCTGAGCAGGAAGGGGGTGGTGGAAAAGCAGCCCAGGTAGCCCAGAGTGGAGGATGACTTGGGGTGTTGCCAAAGGTCAGGTGGGGACAAACTGCAGAGGGCTTTGGATGCCTGCCTTTTTTCATGGCAGGGAGGGGTGGTATGGCTGGCACAGCACTCCTGCAGGGAGGGAGCAGGGAGAGCATGTGAGCTGGTAAAGGAGGGAGCAGATCTGAGAGACACACAGGGGCAGAATCCACATGAGGGGATGTGGGGACACAAAGGAAGGAGAAGTGGGAACCACCCTGGAGGAGGGTGAGGCATGGGTGGGGCAGGGGCGGAGGAAAAGAGCTGACCTGGCCAATGGGGGAGGGGAGTTCCAGAGCATCCCCCAGGAGGCAGCATGCCTCAGGGCCACCCTCAGAGAGGCTTGGCAAAGCTGCCAGGGAAGTCAGCCTGTGATCTGGTTCTGGAGTCAGGGATTCTGGGTGGGGCGTGAACGATGCCCCAGTGTCATGCATTCAGGTAAGACCACTGTCTGCCCAACAGTGAGCCTTTGGTTCCCAGACTGTCCATCCATTGCCCCTTGTCTCACCCGTGGATGTTGGTATAACTTGGACTTGTGCCTTCTGTGCTGTTAGCCCCTCAGCTCTGCAGGTGCCTGGTGGGGGCTCTGTTGGAATTCTGACTTCCCCTTAGAACAGAGTTTCTCAGCCTTGGAATTGTTGACATTTTGGGTTGTATAATACTTTGTTTTAGGATCTGTCTGTACATTGCAGGCTGTTTAGCAGCATCCCTGGCCTCTACCTACTAGTTGCCAGTAGCACCACCCCCCACCCCCAGCTGTAACAACTCAGACTGTCCCCAGACATTGCTAAATGTCCTCTGGAGGGCAAAATTGCCCCGGGTTGAGAACCACTGCCCTAGAGAGCCTGCTGAATATGTTGGGCAGCAATGGCCAGGCAGGGCCGCATTCCCCACAGGGCTGAATCGTAGTGAGCAGTGGTCAACTCTCTGGTGAGGATGAGGAAGCAAATTCTGCCTCCAGCACTGAGGTCTGGAGGATGTGAAATCAGTTGGAAGTTCATCTGACCCAGGCCTGCAGAGGCCAGGGACTTATTTGCAGGGAATGGTTTCCTCCCTTCTCTCCTGAACATCGAGGGTGGTGAGAGAGGTGAATTCGGGGGTGTCTGGCTATACTTTCCTGTGCTGAAGTGCCAAGCACGTCCTCTCCAGAAAGGTAAGGCGGGTGGTGCAGAGGCTGCAGGGCCATCCCAGTGGCAGCTTTATCTCATCCTAATTTGGCTGAAAAACAAGCTCAAATGTCCTGTGATGTGGGAATGGTTAAATTATGCCACAGCCATACAGTGAACTATAATACAGCCATTGAAAATGTTTTCGAAGACTTTTATGATGGAAAATGCTCACAGTAGAATGTTAAATGGGGCAGAGCTGAGCCTGGGGCTTGGGGGCAAGGGGCTTAATCAGGGCTGGCTTGGCAGTGGGCAGAGCAGCAGGTGTGAGAGGTGGGCTTGGAAACAGGAAAAGAGGCGGGAGGCTCCTTGCAGCGCCCCCACTTTTGAGCGCCATCTGAGGCTTATTTGTGGCCCCGGATAAAAATCTCTACTGTTTTTTGCTAGTTAGTGAAAATGGATTTGGGGAGCTCCAAGAGCGTAGTTTGACAGAAAAAGAACATTTCGGGCAATATCAGCATCTTAATGATCTGATTGTCTGCCAGCAAGAGGGACTTGACCAATGTAATGTGTTTTTAAAGCCCAGTAAAACGATCTTGTCTAATTTCCTGTGATCGTATTGGAGATGGAGGGAGACCTGCGTGCTCTCAGCAGCCTTCAGGATCCTGTTGCCTCCTTCGCTTTAGATGCGAGGTGAGGAAGAGAAAGAGGTGGCAGCTTCACTATTTGCATCTCTACCAATTCGAATCTGGGGTAATTAATTTTGAAGTTCGATATTTGTGCTTCAGGAGGGAGACCGTTCGTGGGAGTGTTCCGAAATGGAATGAATGAAATCTAACAGCATCTGCAAATAGGTTGCTAGGGTGTGGCTATTACGCCTTGTGATCTGAGGTCTGTTCCCCCAGCAGCTGCCAGTGGTTCTGCTGTTACAGGATTTGAGGGGCGAGGGGAAGAGAGGCGTTGCCGTTTCTTTTTTCCCCTCTTTTAGCCTCTTCTGAGTATCTGAGTGCTTTCTGCATGGTACTAATCGCCTGGATGTTTCCCCATTGACATTTCTCCTAAGGTGGTGGTTTTTCTTTTTCTTTTCATTCTTTTTTTAAATGGTGGTGCTAACCTGGCCGTCTGTGAAATGGAAAGGCATGCGTCAAGGTGCGGCCTCTTTGTCCTCTGCTGGACAGCTGCTCTTGCTAAATCCCTTTGGATCCCGATAGATGCCGTCTATCCTAGGCAGACTGCTGGTCTCCATGGGGTACCCAATTTCATGTCTTTACCGTGCATTGGGTCTATAACAGTCTGGGGTTTCGTGAACCTTGATAATAAGAATTTTCCCTTTGTCAAAATGCTGTAGTCATTCCAATAAGTGACTGATATGATGTTGCTTTGAATTTCTTATAAAAAGCCAGTAGTGAACCTGTTGATATTGTTCTTTGTGTGCGTTTCTGAGAACACTTGTTGTTTGTTTATGGAGGATTACAAAGGTAATACATATCTATTTAAGAAAATTTGGAAAATTTGGAAGTGCAAAAGTAAAAATAAAACTCATCTATAACTTACCACATCAGAGAAAACAACTAATAACATTTTCCATCCTTTTGGTCTTTTATTCTAGGTGTATACGTACCTCATTTGTTTTATAAACATTGAATCTTTCCTTCTGAGACTTGCTCCCTTTTCCCATTTAATATGTTGTAAATATTTTCCTTTGCTGGGCTGTGCCTGTCATGGCTCGTTGGCATTTCGTCCTCTCCTAATGGACATTTAGGCCACTTCCTTTTGTTTCCTTTTTTCTTTTTGGTATTACAAGCAGTACCACCACAAACATCCTCAAAGATAAACCTTTGAGCATGTTTGTAATTATTTCATTGGGCTGTAATAGAAATAAAGAATTGCTGGGGCCAGCGGTATGTACATTTTGTGTGTACACTTTTAAGACTTTTAATGCATTTTGGGGAGTGTGTCTCCTAGCCTTGTCCTTCTTAAGCTGGTAGAAAGAAGGCTTTAGAGTCATAGTATCCTGGATTCATATCCCTTCTCTGCCACTTTCTTGTTTTGTGTTCCTAGCCCGATCACGTAACCGTGAGCCTTAGTTTTCTCATCTGTTCAGTGGGATTGGTGGAGGTAAAAATGCCTCACCACATTGTAGTGAGGATTCATCGATCTTGTGGACATGAACAGATTTGTGATTTGTGTTTTGGGTATTTCTTGAGTGGCGAGTGTTCCGGATTGTGATTATGGTCGTCATTATTATTCAGCTTCCCTATAGTTCTTTTGCTGTGTGGGGGTTATCTGAGGAACTGTCTAAGATGAGGATCTGGTCCTGGCCCAAGTTGGTGACAATCCAAGCACCTTGGGATCCCAATGGTTTGGTAGTTCTGAGTCACGCCACACTTCACAGACGCTCTGTCTGATGGATGTTTGGCTTTGACAGGGGGTTGTGGTGTGGGGTGGGTTGGTGGGTTAGGTAGGTCTGCTGTCAGAGGCTCAAGTCTTCAGAGAGCCATGGTGTCCACAGAGACATTCTATAGGGTCCCCTGGAGACACTCTGACATTGGCCCCAAACAATCATGCTTGGCCTATTCTCATGTCCATAGTACAATATTCCAGTGTCTGTTTAGAGTGTATGCTGGAGCTGCCAGCACCTCGAGGCTGGACGCATAGACAGGGACTGGTGAGTTGGTTCTTTCCATAGAGAAGAGTAGATGCTGCAGAGGGGGGTGGTGGTGGGGAGTGGGGTGCTGCCTCCATGCATTTGGCTTCACCTGGACTCAGCCCAGCCAAGTTTGCTAAGTGTCTGTCTACACTCTTTCTGAAAGGTACCTGGAGAGCATTTCAATCCCCAGGTCCCCCATATGGATTGAGAAACCAAGACTCAATCATTTAAATTTAAATTCACACCTACGGACTCCAAAGCCCTTGATCATTAAACTGTGCCCCTTTTCTACATGATGAACCAAGGCTCAGAGATGCAGTAGCTTGCCGGCAGTCCACAAATGGGATTCAAAGCTGGTTCCTTACGACAAGCTTGGGGCTGCTTCCTCCTCCTAGAACAGGCCTCTCCAAGTCACATAGCTCCCATTCTCAGTGACAGCGTCACTGGGCGAGTTTTCAGTCAACCTGACATTTGCCTGAAAGCAAAAGTCTGCCCCTTTGCCCTCTAAATTAGTCCATTTTGCGTTGCTATGAAGGAAATACCTGAGTCTGGGTGATTTATAAAGACAGGAGGCTTATTTGGGTCACAGTTCTGCAGGCTGTACAAGAAGCACGTCACCAGCATTTGCTCTGGTGAGGGCTTCAAGGAGCTTCCAATCAAGGAAGAAGACAAAGGGGGAAGCAGGTGTATCACATGGCAAGAGAGAGAGGAGGGGCCAGGTTCTTTGAAACAACCAGCTCTCCCCTGAACTAATAAAGTGAAAACTCTCTCATTACCATGGGGAGGTCACCAAGCCATTCATGAGGGACCTTCCCCCATGAACCAAACACCTCCCACCAGGCCCCACCTCCAGCACTGGGGCTCAAATTTCAGCATGAGGTTTGGAGGGTCCAAACATCCAAACCATATCATCCTCCATCCCTGAAGCCATCTTTGTGGGCATCATCTTTCCTTTTTGTACCTTGAATGTCCAAATCTGCTTTTGGAGTGAAGGGAACTGCCCTGGAGGCAAGAGACTGGCAGAGCTAACCTCTGTACTGGGTCGCAGATTTCCGTGGAAATCCATTGCACTCGTGTGTCTGCCTCCAAGGAGCTGAACCACAGTGGTGTGTAGCAGAGCCCTGGACTCGAAGTCCAGAAGGCTGGCTTCTGTTCCCACTCACCCGATGGGTGGATATCTTGGCTGTTCAGCACCTGCCTCCGAGCCTCAGTTTCCCCTTCTGTGCCTCTGACATCTCTATGATTCTGTGTAATCCTGGAGATCCTCAGACAGGTGCTCGAGAAGGAACGGAGATGGAGGAGATGAGGCCCAGATGGGCCGGTTTTTGACAGGGGTCCTGCTTGGGGCCTTGCTCCTTGCCTGGAGGAATGTCCACCCCTTGACCCCTTGGCCACAGACCAGGCCTTTGCACGTGGATCCCTGACACCCACAGAGCCCTGCGCCAGCCGTATGATCTGGCTCCAGGCTGAATGCCCATGCACACTGCAGACCCAGCCCTGCCCTGACCCAGGCTCAGCCCAGACTCGGGCTGTAGATGCAGTACCAGGATAGGGTGTGGACGCCCCCCTCTGCCCTCAGACACACGCTGAGCTGGCTGCGTCTTTAACCCCTTATCTGTTTGATTGAAACAATCCCAAATCTCTGTTTTCACTTTCTTCTGCCTTGCTTTCTCCGATCCTTTTCTCCCCTTCTTTCTGTCTGTTCTCGCTCGCTCTCTCTCACTGAAGCTTAGGGTAGGGGTGGGGGAAGCAGGGAAGTTGGCAGAGAGAAAAGATTCATCAATATTTAATTTTTATGGAAATCATGTCCTAGAAATCCCCAAGGGCCTGAAAATTGTTCTATGTTTTCAGAATCTGGTGATGTTGCTGAAGCGGTTATGTTGTAAATAAAACCACATTACTGTCTGCAGCTCTCCCGTCGCTCTGCAAACACCCGGAAACTTGACAGTTTAATCCACTCAAGGAAGCAAAGAGGTTCGGGTCACTGGCGGGGGCAGCCGGTTCTGCAGCCTTGGGCTATAAGATCGTGAGGCATCAGCATCAGCAGCTCTGTTACCCGCCTGGGAGGGAGGGAGAGAGAGCCGGCGCACCCTGAGCGGGTTTACTATGCTGGTGGAATTTTCTCCCTCTGAACAGGAATCCCAGGACAGCAGAGCCCCTCCTCGGGTTCCTGATGTCGGGGAGGATTTGCTTAGATGTAGCGGGCTTTCTTTCTCCTCCCTCACACCTGTCATGCAGGGGACTAAATGACCAGCAGAAAGATGGAGCAGCTTTTGGTGGGGTTGGGATTTGGAAAGGATGTTCATTTGCTCATTCATTCATTTATTTGTTCGTTCATCAAACATTTATTGCACATCCACCATGTCCAAGACACTGTTCTAGGTACTGAGGATATAGCAAAGCACACAAAACACACAACAATCCTTGCTTGCATTCTCATGGCTAGAGGCAGATGATAAACCACATAAATAAGTAAAATATATAGTGTATTGTATGGTAATCAGTCTGTGGAGAAAAGTGAGTCAGGAATCGTAGGTGTTTACCCATGAGAAATGAAAACATTCATTGACTAAACGGCTTGCACAAGAATGTCCAGAGCAGCTTTATTCACAACAACTAAAAACGGAATGGCCCAGATGTCCATCCACAAGCGAATGACTCAGCAAACTGGCACATCCACACATGGAATGCTACATAGCGATGAAAAGGAATGGTCTACTGACACGTAAAACAACATGGATGGATTCAACAGATGCTTTTCTGAATGGAGGAAACCAGGCACGCAAAAATATGTACTGAGCGATTCTATTTATGTGATATTCTGTTATGGAAGAGGCAAAACTAATCTGTGTTGATGGAAATCAGAAGAGCGGTTTTTTGAGGGGAGGCAGGGATGGCTGTGAACGGGCATGAGGTCATGGACGTGCTGCTTGTCTGGATGTGCACCTCCACACTGACTGAATGGCACACTTGGGATCAGAGCCTTTCATCCAGGTAAGTTATTAAACAAAATTTAAAAGCATAGCAAGGGAGTAGGGTATGTTGGTAACAGTGAGAGAGTGTTGCAGCTTTAAAAGGGGGTAGCCAGGGAAGACCCCATTGAGAAGGTGACTTGAAGAAAGTTGGGGAGAGAGCCATGAGGGTACCTGGGGGAAGGACATTCCAGGAAGAGGGAACAGCATGTGCAAAGGCCCTGAGGTTGGAGCGTGACTACAGTGGCCAAGGAACCATAAGAAAAGAAGACATTGTGTGTGTTAGCGCAGGCAGCGATGACTAAGTGCCACGGACTGTAGGGCTTAAAAAACAGACATGTATTTTCTCACAGTTCTGGAGGCTGGAAGTCCAAGATCAAGGTGTCAGCAGGTTTATTTTGTCCTGAGGCTGCTCTCATAGGCCTACAGATGGCAGCCTTCGTGCTATGTCCACACATGGTTGTCCCATGGTCTGTGTGTTGTCTGTGTCCTAACCTCCTCTTCGTATAAGACCCCAGTCAGATTGGATGAGGGCCCACTCTAATAGTCTCATTTTAACTTAATTATCTCTGTAAAGACCCTACTTCCAAATAAGGTCACATTCTGAGGTGGTGGGGGTGAGGACTTCAACATAGGGATCTGTGGGGACAAGTTCAGCCCACAGCAGCCAGCGCGGACAGGCGTGCTGGAGACACAGACCGCCGTGCACGCCGTGCTGGGCCGGGGGTGCCGGGCCGCTTCCCTCTGCGGCTCCCCGCGAGGAAGGTGTTGGTGTGCGACGAGGCGGGATGAGGACTTTGTGAGAGAGGATGGATGGAGCACAGAGGCCAGAGGTGGCAGTTCTTGGGATCGCTTTTCCCGAACTCATGTCAGCAGGAAAACTTGCTTGCAGAAAAGCCATCCGTGTTCTGCTTGAGGGTCAGGCCGCAGGTCTCACTTTCTGTAGAGAAGTGGCCCGGTGGAGTCCAGTTGGAGGTGCTGATGGAGCTTGTCCAGCCTGCTGTCCACTCACTGGCAGCAGCTTCCTCCACTTGAAGAAGGACGAGGTTGGGGGAGAGTCTTTTCTGGGTGCTGCTAGGCGTCCGACACTGGGGACAACCTCCAGCCGCATCTCTTCCCACCGCCTTCCACCACCCCTCCACCCCCCAGCCTGCGTCGCCCTCCCTTGGCCAGGACACTGTCTATTGTCTTTTATGAGTGCCGAGATCCTCAGCTTGACCTAGCCATGCTCAGAAAATGCTATTGATTTTCTTTTACTTATTTATTTATGAGATTTTTGCTGTGGGCAAAAAATAAAAAGGTTTGTGCAGCGCTTCCCTTAGCAGCAAGAAGTTTTCTGCACCCACTGCCTCCCTCCCTGGTGCACACGCTCACAGATCGCTCTCTCCTCTCTCTACACTCCGGGAGTCCTGCGTCTCCTGGCTGTAGGATGCAGGGAGGGCCAAGATGAAATGGGGCAAAGTGTTCTACCTCGTGCCCAGGACAGACTAGGTGCTCAGAAAATATATGTGGGAGAGGTGGGTGGAAGCCATGGCTGATACCCTCAGGGTTAAGGAGGCTGAGGATGGCCCATACCTCTGTGGAAGTACCTACTGTATGCCAGGCCCAGCGCTGGGCAGTTTGGACCTGTCTCATCTAGTCCTCGCCATAAACATACAAGGTGTATTTTATTATCTTTTTCAATGGTGAAATTCAGAAAGGTTAAGCACCTTGCTCAAGGGTGCCCAGTTAAGTGAGCTGGAATTCACATTCGGGTCTTCAGGATGCCAGCACCCCCCAGCTCTCTCCACTGTATGGTGCAGCCTGCCACAAGGAAAATAAGAACTCACTTGAGAGACTACTGGGAGCTGACGTGGCCCTAGGAGAGGGAGAGCGAGGCACCTCCCCTCTCCCAACCCTGGCAGGGGCCCCCCGTTTTCAGGAAGCCCCCATTGGGCTAAGCACCTCGAGTAGGAACAAGGTCTGCTCTTCCCAAGCTGTTCCATCATTGGAAAGATGATTATATGGGAATCTGTCCCCACCCTACAGTGGGACGTCAGGCACAAGAGTTAGCTTTGGTGTCTTTCCGGGGAGGTGGCCTGGCCAACAAGGGCCAGAGGGAATTCCCGTCCTCTCTCAGGGTTCAAGGTCTGTTGGTTAAGAGTGTGACATGTTGAGCCCCGGAGCTGTCCTGTGTCAGCTGATCTGTCTGTCCCACTCTGTCCCACACAGACGTCCACTCGTGTGAATACCCTGCCCAGAGTGGCCTTTCCCTTCCTGGCACTCCTAACAAATGCCACAGCATCTCAAAAGCCCAGGGAGACATCACGTCCTTTTGAGCTTTGTCTCCCCTGGGTTTGGGTACACAGCTTGGCAGTAGAAGGATGATGGTCATCCCTGTGGATCCCATGCAGCTGGCAGTGCATCCCACATGTTCATCCCAGTTCCTGAGCTGTGGGAGGCGTAGTTCTCACATTCGCTCGATGTGCTTCTCTTCCTGTCTTTCTCTTCCCTGGCAGGAGTTCCCCTTGGCCGTCCTCAGGGGCTGGAAATGCTACTGTGCTTACCCTACCCCCCAGTTCAGCCTGCGGGATGCCATGGACAGCTCGCTGTGTAGCCAGGATCCTGAGGCCCAGAGGCTGGCAGATTACTGTGAGGTCTACCAGACGCCCGTGCAAGGTGAGCTCTGTATCTACCACTGCTTGTGGCATTTGGTCTGGGGTTTGGGGAGAGCTTCCAGGGTTTGGAGATACCAGTCATGGCTGCATATGCAGTCCTGGGGTGAGGAAGGGGTCTGTATAAAGACCCCAGCATCTTAGTGGGTGGTGGAGATAATGGGAAGGGTGAGGCCTCCACCCTCCCTAGAGGCTAAATCCTGGACTCACTCTGAAGAACATCAGACCCTTTATCTGAGTCTCTCGGGGAATGACAGTGCTCAGAGGAAGACAGAAAGAGCAAAAAGAGGCAGGGACCAGAGGGGAAGCCATGGCAAGGTTGTGGGGTTGGAAGGCATGGGGAGAATGGGATCCCAGGGGCCACAGGGACCTCCGGTGCCTCCAGGACCTGGGGATCCTCCTTGGTGTGAGTATCAGTTCTGACCTTAGGAACTTATGAGAGGAAGTGCAGGTGAAGAGGGATGTTACCGCCTTTATCAAGTGCATTCTGTGACCCAGCACAGCCCTGGAGGCTTTGGGGCTGATTTCATGTGCTCCTTGCAGTAGCCCTGAGGATGAGATGCAGAGTTGGTTGCCTGAAATTAGTCCAGCACTGGTTTGTTGTTGGCTGTACCTGGGTGCGTGGCATTGCTCAGCCTAGCCACAACCCCTGTGTACCTCCCCTAGCAGAATCTGGAGTTACCTATGCTATACTGGGAGCAAGGGTTTGGCTGTGGCTATGGAGACAGAGCGAGGGTCAAGGACCCACAGGGTGCCTGATTCCCACCCACTCATGCACTGGGGTGTGGGAGGCCTTCTCATGGGTCTTGCAGCCAAGGTACAGGTAGAAAATCTCTTTCCCTCTTTGGGCCTTGGTTTCCCCATCTATTCAATGGGAGTCTTGGATCATCAGTCCCTGTCTAGGGGAGTCCCTTGGTGAATCTGTGAGTCACAATAGGGGTGAGTAACCCTGTGATACTTCTGGACTTACAGACACTCGGTGCACAGACAGAAGGTTCCTGCCCAACAAATCCAAAGTGTTTGTGGCTTTGTCAAGCTTCCCAGGAGCTGGAAACACATGGGCCCGGCACCTCATTGAGCATGCTACTGGCTTCTATACAGGGAGCTACTACTTTGATGGAACCCTCTATAACAAAGGTAAGTCAAAGCTACAGGGGAGGGTAGAAGGCAGCTCCCGGTGGCCAAACTGTTATCTTGCCAGCTGAGATCCTCAGAGCACTAGAGTAGTGTATCTTAAACTTGAGTATGCATAAGAATCACCTGTATATGGAGCCGCTATGTGCCATGCTCACCCCTCAGGGACTGAGGACCAGCCTGCCTGGCAGTCCCCATCCACAGCAAAGCTATGCCACTGCCTCCACAAACACCCACAGTCTAGTCTACAGAAGCACTTGCAGACACCACTGATGTTGATTACAGCCAAAGAAATTACACAGAGACTACACTACTGCACCCACCCAGAACCAAAGCCAAACCAACACTATAGGACACATCTACAGGAAAAAGTCTTTCCCTATGAAAGTTACTCCATAAAATTTGAAGAGGTGACTGTTCCACCAGATGTACAGATATCAACATAGGATAGGTACACATGAAACATGAAAGAGCAAGAAAACATGACACTTCCAAAGGGACACAATAATTGTCAGGAACAGACCCCAAAGCAAAGGAAATCCATGAAATATATGAAAAGCAATTTAAAATAATGGTACAAGTTACAAGCAAGATACAAGAGAATGCAAATAGACAATTCAATGTAATCAGGAAAACAATTCATGATCTGAATGAGAAACTCAACAGAGATAGATATCAAAAAGAACCAAACAAATCTGGGAGCTGAAGAATTCGGTGAATGAAATTAAAAAACACAATTGAGAGCTTCCATAATAGACTGGATCAAGCAGAAGGAGGAATTTCTGAACTTGAAGACAGGTCTTTTGAAATAACCCAGTGAGACAAAAAAAAAAAAACACCAACAAAAAAGAATTAAAAAGAATGAAGAAAGCCTGTGGAACTTATGGACACCATTATGTGAACAAATATCTGCATTGTGGGCTTTTGAGAAGGTAAATAGACAGGAAGAGGCATAGAAAAACTATTTAATGAAATAATAGCTGAAAAATTCCCAAGTCTTAGAGAGATACAGACATCCAGATCCAGGAAGTTCAAAGGTTCCCAAACAGTTTCAACCCAAAAAGGTCCTCTCCAAAGCACAATGTAGTCATACTGTCAAAAGTCAAGGACAGAATTCTAAAAACAGCAAGAGAAATTAAGTCACGTATAATTAGTCACATTAGACTACCAGCAGATTTCTCATCAGAAACCTTACAGGCCCCAGAGAATGGGATGATACATTCAAAGAACTCAAGGAACAAAACCATCAGCCAAGAATACTATACCCAGTAAAGCTATCCTTCGGAAATGAAGGAGAAATAAAGTCTCTCCTAGACAAGCAAAAACTGAGGGAATTAGTCACTACCAGACTGGCCTTACAAGAAATACTTAAGAGAGTCCTACATTTGTAAGCAAAAGAATGGTAACCACCATCATGAAAACACATTAAGGTATAAAATACACTAGTAAAGCAGATACACAAATGAAAAAGAGAAAGGAATTAAACTTTATCACTACGGAAAACCACCAAACCACAAAGATAAACAATAAGAGAGGAAGAAAGGAACAAAGGATATATAAAACAACCAGAAACAATTAATAAAATAACAGAAGTAAGTCCTCGCCTATCATAACAACCTTGAATGTAAATTGATTAAATTACCCAATTAAAAAATATAGACTGGCTGAATGGGTAAAAAAACAAGACCAAACTATTTGCTGCCTGCAAGAAACTCACCTCACCTGTAAAGACACAGAGACTGAAAGTGAAGGGGTGGAAAAAGATATTGCATGCAAATGGGAATCAAAAGTGAACAGGAGTAGCTGTACTTACATCAGAGAAAATAGAATTTAAGTCAAATGCTGCAGAAAGAGACAAAGAAGTTTCATTATATAGTGATAAAGGGGTCAATTCAGCAAGAAGATATAACAATTATATATGCACCCAACACCAGAGTACCCAGACATATAAAGCAAATATTAGATCTAAAGGGAGAGATAGACACCAATATAATAATAGCAACTTCAACACCTGCATTAGACAGAGCATTTAGAAAATCAACAGAGAAACATCAGATTAAACTGCCCTATAGACCAAATGGACCTAAGAGACATTTACAGAACATTTCACCCACCAGCTGAAGAATAAAGCACACAGAACATTCTCCAGGATATGTTAGGCCACAAAACAAGTCTCCACACATTTTTAAAAATCAAAATAATATCAGGTATCTTTTATGACCACAATGGAACAAAACTAGAAATCAATAACCAGAGGAACTTTGGAAACTGTACAAATACATGACAATTAAACAGCCAGGCGAGCTGGCACACACCGGTAGTCCCAGCTGCTTGGGAGGCTCAGATGAGAGAATGGAGACCAGGAATTGAAGTCCAGCGTGGGGAACACAGCGAAACCCTGTCTCCAAGAGAAAATTTTTTAAATGCCCAGTGGGTCAAGGAAGAAACTAAGAAAGAAATGTAAAAATTTCTTGAAACAAATGAAAATAGAAACACAGTATACTAAAACCTAGGGGATACAGCAAAAGAAATACTAAGAGTGAAGTTTATAGCAATAAATACCTACATCAAAAAAGTATAAAGATTTCAAATGAACAACCTAATGATGCACCTCAGGGAACTAGAAAAACAAGAATAAACCAACCCAAAATTAGTAGAAGGAAAGAAATGGTAAAAATCAGAGTAGAAATAAATGAAGTAGAGACTACAAAAATGACAAAAGATCAATGAAACAAAAAGTTGATTTTTTGAAAAGATAAACAAAATTGACAAACCATTAGCTAGACTAAGAAAAAAGAAAGATCCAAATAAAATAAGAAATGAATAAGAAAACATTACAACTGATAACACAAAAATACAAAGAATCATTAGAGACTTTTGTGAGCAACTATGTCCTAACAAATTGAAAAACCTAGAGGAAATGGATAAGGTCCTGGATGCACACCTACCGAGACTGAACCAGGAAGAAATAGAAAACTTGAACAGAAAGACAGCGAGTGGTAACATTGAATCAGTAATAGAAAGTCTCCCAACTAAGAAAAAAGGACCAAATGGCTTCGCTGCTGAATTCTACCAACTTTTAAAGAAGAACTAACACTAGTTTTTCTCAAACTGTTCAATTTGAAGGGTAGGAAATTCTTCCAAACTCATTTTACAAAGTCAGTATCATCCTGATACCAAAACCAAGGACACAATAAAAAAGAAAACTATAGGCTAATATCCCTGATGAACATAAATCAACAAAATACTAGCAAACCAAATCCAACAGCAAAAAGATTATACACCACTCTCAAGTGGACTTCATCCCAGGTATGCAAGGATGGCTCAACATGTGTAAATCAATAAATGTGATACATCACATCAATAGAATGAAGGACAAAAACCCATGTGGTCATCTCAATAGACAGAGAAGAAGCATTTGACAAAGTTCAATATCCCTTCATGATAAAAACTCTCAACAAATTAGGTATAGGACGAATGAATATGCCTCAACACAATGAAGGCCATATGTGACAAACCCATAGCTAATATCATATAGAATGGGAAAAAGTTGAAATCTTTTCCACTAAGAACTGAAACAAGGCAAGGATGCCCACTTTCACCACTTCTATTCAACATAGTACTGGAAGTCCTAGCCAGTGCAGTTGGGGGCAAGAGAAAGAAATAAAGAGCATTTAAATTGGAAAGGAGGAAGTCAAATTGTCCCTGTTTGCAGATGACTTTTTTTTTTTTTGAAACAGGGTCTTGTTCTGTCACCCAGGCTAGAGTGCAGTGGCATTATCATAGCCCACTGCAACCTCCAACTCCTGGGCTCAAGTGATCCTCCTGCCTCAGCCTCCTGAGCAGCTGGGACTATAGGCACCCACTACCACACCCGGATAATTTTTCTATTTTTTGTAGAGATGGGGTCTCACTCTTGCTCAGGCTGGTCTTGAACTCCTGGCCTCAAGCAATCCCCCGACCTTGGCCTCCCAAAGTGCTAGGATTACAGGCGTGAGCCACCTCGTCCAGCCTGACATGATCTTATATATAGAAATACCTAAATACTTCACCAAGAAACTCTTAGAACTGATAAACGAATTCAGTAAAGTTGCAAGATACAAAACCAACATGCAAAAATCAGTAGCATTTCTATATACCAATAGAGAACTAGCTGAAGAAGAAATCAAGAAAGCAATCCTATTTACAATAGCTACAAAACAGAAATACCTGGAACAAATTTAACAAAATTTAGCCAAGGAGGTGAAAAATCTCTACAAGGAAAACTATGAAATGCTGATGAAGGAAATTGAAGAGGACACAAAAAATGGGAAAACATCCCATATTTATGAATTGGAAGAATTAATATTGTGAAAATGACCGTACTACCAAAAGCGATCTACAGATTCAATGCAATCCCTATAAAAATACCAATGACTTTCGTCACAGAAATAGAAAAAACAATCGCCAAATTTGTATGGAACCACAAAAGACTCTGAATAGCTAAAGCAATCATGAGCAAAAATAAATAAATAAATAAACAAAGCTGGAGGCATCACACTACTTCAAAATATATTACAAAGCTTTAGTAACCAAAACAGTATGATACTGGCATAAACACAGGCACATAGACCCATGGAACAGAATAGAGAACCCAGAAATAAATCCATGCAGGATTTTGAATGGTTCCAACACAAAGAAATGATAAATGTTTGACATGATGGATATGCTAATGCCCTGATTTGATCATTACACGTCATATACATACATCAAAATATCACACTGTACCCTATAAATTTGTACAAATATTACATGTCAACTATAATAATCATAAAAATTATTTTTAAGCTAAAAAGAATTACCTGGAGGGCTTGTTCAAACCTGGACTCCTGGCCTGCACCTGCAAAGAGTCTGAAGCAGGTGGTCTAGGTGAGGCCTGGGAATTTTCATTTCCAAAAAGATCCCAGATAATGCTGGTGCAGGCAGCCCTAGAACCACACTGTGAGTGGAACTTCATGAGTGCCTGTTCTGGATTCAAAAGGAAAGACTAGCAGCTTGAATTTCCCCTCTATAAACATTTCTTGAATTTTCCTTAATTTTTAAAACTCTCAATAATTAGGAGTGAAACTGACATAATCTGCTCATTTCTTCTTCTTTTTCTTTCTTTTTTTCTTTGAGGCAAGGGGTAGCTCATCAAAATGCAATTTTTTAAAAATAGGTCCAAAACTCTTCAAGAGTTTTATGATTTCTAATCTTTTCCTTGTAAAAATAAGAGGCCTCATTATGCCAAGCAAATTAATTTAAATGGCTCAAGTCTGTATGCTGTTTAAGAATGAAGAACCTCAGACAAGTCAAGTGGCATCTAAATTTGGCAAAATTTATTCTCCGTTGTCAAGTGTTATAACATTTTCTCGGGGTTTCTTAACCGGAGTTTGGTTTAGGAAAAGATGATGCTATGAGCAACATCCTAGAGAAACATAAACTTCCGGAGCTTGGCAGTGCAGTGAGTTCTGGAATCACTCACAACAATCTTGGCCTGGTTGGGAAAAAGCCGAGGTTGTGCATATAAGCCAGCCCCATCTTCTTTGGGAGCCTTGAGTGTTATGGGAGGAATTGGCCAGATAAACACGTGATCTTGCCCACTTGGCCTAGCCCCCCGGAATCACCCACTGTACCAAGGCTGCGGTTACCCACCTTGTTCATCTAGACAGCCTTTACCTTATTCAAGCAGCTGGCTATTTTGGTGTACATGTGGCTAAGTGGCCCAATGATTGGCATAGCCAGCCATAGGGTTGGGATAACACTGCCTTGAAAATGCTTTAGAGATACCCAACTCATCTTTGAACCTTATGGGACTGTTAGATGTAGCCACTGGCCTCAGAGCACTGAAGAGGCGATGACACACATACGTGCAAAATTCACGAGGCATCTCCAACGCCAAAACGCCAAACCCATTGTGGCAGGTGAATGTGGCCTGAGCGGCAATACACAACGGCTATTGCTGGAATAGGCTGAGGCAGTACCAAAGGCACCCGGGTCTCAGGGTTGTTAAAAATTAAATCTCAAGTTTATTCAGTCCAGAGTTTGACTCTTCCTTTCATGGCATTTCCTAGCTTTTTTGACAGAGTGAATCAAAGCAAAGGCTTTCGGTGATTGGCCCACGGCAGAGATGAATTTGAAGCTTCTTGAGTTTCAGTGGGTAAACCCAGACTTCCAGATTCCAAAGGGACTTGCATATTCCAGCCATCAAAGAATCTTTCACTGCTCACTGTAGATACAAATGCTTTCCAGCCCTTCACGAAGAGGGACAGGTGGTAGGATTCATTTTGTTTCCAAGAGCCCAAGATAAGCGCATGCACATTTATGGAGCGTGTTCCAGAGCCAGATGGCATGGGCTACGGTGGGATGTGGCCAGCAGACTAGGTTCAGGAGGTGTCTTTCCAGGAAGTCTTCTGTGACATCCCACTATTTGGTAGCCCCTACTCTTTATTCCCATAGACCCCCATGCTCTGTACTTGGGCTACTTCCCCTACTAGAACATAAGTTTAAAGACAGGGTCTGAGTCTTATCCCTTTAACCCCAACATAAAGTCCACACAGTGAGCACACAGGGAGCAGCCACTCCTATCGCCACCCAGATAAATGTGTGACTCTGTGTGGATGGGTGGAGTCTGGCCTTCACAGCCAGTAGTCATTCAGGTTCTGATACACAGTACTGTACCAAGGGGCCAAGGAAGGGGACAAGCCCCAGAGAGGTTGGTCAATGTGAGCAAGTCTCCATTTATAGAAACTGGGCCCTGAGTTCTTCAAGGCTGGGCTCAAACACAGTAGTTGAGACTTTTACCAGACCTGTTCTGGGGTCATCCAAGGTGAAGAATGTGCATATATGCAAGGGTGGGCCCCTGTTGTAGGACCCTGGCATAAGGTCAGAGGGTGGGGCTACACCTGCTTACAGCCATTGAGCCTGATGGTGGAGATCCCACCCCTACTGTGGGGAGGAGGGTGGAAGCTGGGGACCTCACAGGGACACACAAAGGCATGTGCAGAGAGCCCTGTTGCTGTTTCCATGGTGCTGTGTGATTTCGGGCAAATCACTCACTCACTCTGCGCCTTAGTCTCTTCATTTGGCTATGCTTGCAGCTGTGGTTAAATCACAAGGTTATTTGTGATGCTTGTGTGAAATATCTCCATGAAAATGCCAAAAATGTATGTCTGCGTCTCCATACATAAAGAGGGCATGCTTGGGCCCTCTGCCTGCTGACCCCTGGGGGTCTGCAGGAGGTGCCTTATCTTATTTCCCTGGCAGATGCCACGTTTCCCTGCTCTGAGATGCCTCCTGCTCTCACTTGCCCTTGGACAGGGGTCACTCCTGTGCCAGCCACTCCTATCCCCATCCATACATAGGTCCTCCCGGTGCCCTCTGCTGTGCCACCCGTGGGCCTCCCTTATGCCCCGATACCCGCTTTCTCTCAGGGTTGCAGGTTAGCGTTCAGACCTGTCTGCTACTATACGAGGGGGCCCTATGGACACCTTCCTCTACAGGGGCCCTTTCGTTTCTCCTGGCAGGGTTCAAGGGCGAGAAGGACCACTGGCGGAGCCGGCGCACCATCTGTGTGAAAACCCACGAGAGTGGTAGGAGGGAGATCGAGATGTTTGATTCGGCCATCCTGCTGATCCGGAACCCATACAGGTCCCTGGTAGCCGAATTCAACAGGAAATGTGCCGGGCACCTGGGCTATGCCGCTGACCGCAACTGGAAGAGCAAAGGTAAACAGGGTGCTACGGGGGAGGGGTGCTTGTCAGTGCAGGTAGGATGCAAGACCGGTATGCACAGGTAGCCACTGAAACCCCATCTTCTTGGGGACTTGCCACTGCAGTGCCTGGGCTTGAGCTTGCCTCTTCCCCATCTCCACGCCTGCTCAGGTCCATGTATCACGTGTTGTACATAGATACCTGGTCGATTGCCAGCAACCTCTTCTGTCCCCCATGAGTGGGATAATGTGGTGGTCTACATCCCTTTTCTGTCCCTACTTGTACCCAGGAGCTTACAAGGAGCTGGGGGAAGAGCACTGGTTTTGGATGCGTGTGGACCTGGTTTGCACCCTCCTCTGCCTCCAGAACCAGGGTCCTCCTTTATCAAATGAGACAGTAACCTGCATCTCATGGACTTTCAAGGAGCAGTGGGATGACATGTGTGCCCCACCTGCGGTCAGAGCTCAGCGCATCAGTTCCCTCCTCAGCTGCCTCTCACTGGTGTCCCATAGGGGAATCACATGAGCCCAGAGAACGTGGCTGCCGGACTGTCCAGGCGGCCTAGGTGGTGGGCAGCAGGACTGGGATGCAAACCCAATGTCTCAGTCAGCTGGGGCTGCCATAGCAAAATACCAGACTGGGGGGTGTAAGCAGCAGACATTTACTCCTCACAGTCTTGGAGGCTGGAAGTCCAAGATCAAAGTGCTGGCTGACCTGGTTTCTGGTGAGGGCCCGCTTCTTGGCTATGGATAGCTGCCTTCTCGCTGTGTCCTCACACAATGTGGAGAGAGTCTGAAAGCTCTGGTGTTTCTTCTTACAAGGGCACTAATCCCATCACAACGGCCCCACGCTCATGACCTCATCTAACTCTAAGTATCTCCCAAAGGCCCCATCTCAAATACCATAATATTGAGGATAGGGCTTCAACATATGAATTTCATGGGAAAACAACATTCAGTCCATGACACCCAAATTTTCTGATTCAGGGTCAGATTGGCTTGTTCCCCACTGCAACTTTACTCATGGAGTCAGTCCATTGACCCTGCTAGGTATGGGGCAAGGTACCAGGGGCCCAGGCTACAGGGGTCAGGTTCTGTGCCCTAGAGGCACACACAGTCTAGCCTTTGGGTGATGAATAATAGAGACACAGGTCTGGGTGGTAAGTGATGTGAGATTAAGTCCGTCAGAAGTAGAGCTGTGTCCAGGCAGGGTGCTGGTGAGAGGAGATGCTGAAGGCCTCCTGGCCAGGAAGGCTTGTGCTTCTGGCTGCTTGCGTCTCTGGATCCCTGTCACCCTCCTCCCAGATCAGCGTCTCCCACCCCAGGTTGGGCAGGCTGAGCTCTGAGCCCTCCTCTGCCTCTTACAAGCTGTATGACCCCATATGATGCATACCTTGTCTTTAGAGACCCCATTTTCTCATCTTAAAAACAAGGACAGTCCCTATCTCACAGGGTCATTGTGAAGATGAGAGAAAACAACCCCTTTGCATGGTATTTGAGGTATATTAATAGCCCAATTATGGAAACTGTTTTTGTAGGGATGATTTCTGACCTCTGTACCTCACCCCCTCCAAAAAAATTAATTTCCTAATTTTCTGGAAAAGAAATCTCATGGAGTAGATCACCTGCAAAAGTCTGAGGCCACCTCTGTCTGGCTTCCTTTGTATGTCCTACTGCCTAGCAGGTTCACAGGTCTAAACAGACAGTCAAACTCACAAGGCACCATACGTACCCATCAAGCACCACGTTGACTTAGTATCATAGGAGCACCCGGGACAGGGAATAGAGCCCAGACAGCATCTTCGTCTCACCAGGAGGCTCAGCAGCCCACAACACACACACTTGCATGGTCACCAAAAGGGTCTTCAGGGGGTGGGGGGATTCCAGGCAGGTTGGCCCCAGGCGGTGGGCAGTGGAACATCCCAGCTGTTTCCCTCTCCTGAGCAGGCTGACGGGGCCATCCCCTGACCCTGCGTCCCTTCTCTCCCCACCCCAGAGTGGCCGGACTTCGTCAACAGCTACTCCTCGTGGTGGTCCTCGCACGTCCTGGACTGGCTCAAGTACGGGAAGCGGCTGCTGGTGGTGCACTACGAGGAGCTGCGGCGCAGCCTGGTGCCCACGCTGCGGGAGATGGTGGCCTTCCTCAATGCGTCCGTGAGCGAGGAGCGGTTGCTCTGTGTGGAGAACAACAAGGAGGGCAGCTTCCGGCGGCGCGGCCGGCGCCCGCACGACCCCGAGCCCTTCACCCCGGAGATGAAGGACTTGATCAATGGCTACATCCGGACAGTGGACAAGGCCCTGCGTGACCACAACTGGACTGGGCTTCCCAGGGAGTACGTGCCCAGATGATAGGCCCCGGCCCGGGCTGCCCACCCCTGCTGACAGGTGCAGAGTCCCCGACGCCCAGGCCTGGGACCTCGCGGGGATGCACAGTCAGCAGGGAGGCCACTGGGGTGCTGCCTCATGTGCAGGGAGACTTGGATGCAGACAGACGCACGTCACGGGACAGACACGATGGACACACACTCCTAGCCAGACACCCACACCTTCTTAGACACACTTAGACCCACTCCACTTTCACAGTGCCTGTATTGACGCAGCTAAGCCACCCATGCAGGGTGTGCCAGGCGCTCCTAGATGCAGATGCAGCCACACATAGATGCCAACACTCAGATGCCAGGTTATGCGCTCCCAGAGGCTGGCTGTCTCTCTCACACAGACACAACACGCACCCTGGGCTCTCAGAGGCCCTGAGTTCCTGTGTCCAGCCCAGGCATAGACTTGCTCGTCAGGGTCCTTGACTCTGGGGTGCTGGGCTGGGTGGGTGTTCATGCTCTGAGCAGCAAGGACCGTTGGGGTAGAAGTGGGTACAGAGACCGCTGCTGCTGGGCTGTGTGGCCCTGACCGCGTGTCTGACATCCCATAAATGTGTGCGGTGTGACTTCCAGGCACTGCAAACTCGGCACCCCTGCCTCTCTCTTCTCTGTGGGTGGGCTGGCAGCACCATGGGCAGAGTGGAGCCCCCACCCCAATACACACACTAACCTCAGGACCAGCTACGTCACGTCTGTGCACTGCCCACCACCCCTCTGACTCATCCTGCATCAGAGCTCCTTGGAGTGGGGCCTCCTTGCCTGGCTTCTCGCTCTGACTGTCCCCGGGGATGCTGGGGGTTTGTGCCACGCCCCAGAAGCAAGGTGTGAAGATGGTGGGGTGGACCTCCAGGGGAGCCCAGGACCCCAAGGGGTCCATACGCCAGCAGGAGGGGAGTTGGGAGCCGGGGTGGGGAGACTCTGAGGGGTGTTAGGGATCACTAGGACTGGTGCCTCCTAATATCGACAGGCCCCTGTTGTCTATGGGTCCCATGCTGGGGTCATGAGACCTACATGGTGCTCAGCCTGGGACAGACAGAGGTGCTGATGCTACTGACCTTCTTGGGTCATTCTCTGCTACACATCTTGGCCTCAGAAATGAGGCTGTGGAGGCCGGGAGGCTCAGGTGTGGAGGGTGGGGGTGCAACCCGGGAGTGAGGCTTAGGGTGGCCAAGACACTGGGAGGACTGGGGAGACAATCAGGTGCACACTGACCCCTGCCAGGGTGAAGGTGGGTGGGCCTGAACTCAGGCAGCCCCTCTGCAGCTTCCCCAGGCCTGGGGTAACCTGGCCAGACTCCTTGGTCCCACTCTGGGATGGCCGTCAGGGAAACCTCCCCTCAGCCTAAGCCCAGCTGCATTGGGAGGATAAAACAGTACAAAGATTTGGGGAGAGCTGGGTGTTGGAATGCCCTGATCCTCTGCTCCCTGGCCTGGCGATAGGGAGCTGAGAGCCATCCCGTGAGCACAGGCAGGGGTGGAGGGCAGCTCCCTGGGGACAGTTTGGGGGTTGGGGGGGATTCCAGGCAGATTGGCCCCAGGTGGTGGGCATTGGAACATCCCAGCTGTTTCCCTTTCCTGAGCAAGCTGACGCGGCCATCCCCTGACCCTGCGTCCCATTTCTTCACACCCCAGAGTGGCCGGACTTCGTGAACAGCTACTCCTTGTGGTGGTCCTCGCACGTCCTGGACTGGCTCAAGTATGGGAAGTGGCTCCTCAGCGTGGAGCCTCCCCAGCCTTCAGTTTGGCCAGTGGGTGGGTTTGGGCAGCTGTGCTCCGGTTGGCTTCCAGGTCCTTCCTGGGAGTCCCCCAAACCCACATTGAGGCGAGGCTGCTCTCGACCTGCCCACAGCATCATTCATTTCAGCTTGAAGCTAGAAACACCGAGGTCTTTGTAAATACTTATTGGCTCAGGATGACTGCAGGGTCCCATGTGTGAAGGCCCCTGGTGAGGCTTTCTCCCGCGTTGTGGAGCAGTTGACAGCCACCAGGAGTTTCCACACTGCCTTGGAGGGGGGCCAGGGCAGACCTGCATCCCAGAGCAAACCCAGAGTCCCAAAAGAGACAGCAGGCACCGGACTGATGGAGAATGGGGAAGCTGGCCTCGTCCGGAGATTGGCCCTCCAGCTCTGGTCCTCACTGTGCTGGGGCCATCCAGATGGACTTAGGGGAGAAGACAGAAACCATGGAGGCCGGGAAGGGCAGAACTATGGAGAGAGAACTGACTTGCACTGGAGCCAGGGCATGACCCCTGGGCTTCCCCCACCACCTCCCCAAGTATCTGGGGAGAGCACAGCACCAGACTGTTTCCTCCTGGTAGTTGGGTTGGTACATTCACTGATGCCAGATTCCCTGAGCCCTCATCTCCTTGCAGGTGGAGGGCTGCCTGCTTACTTGGCCTCATAGATGACCGTGTACCCTAGCTAGAAGTGCAGGCAAGTAGAGTCAAGGTCCATCTGGTTCACATCGAGTCACTCCACACGGCAAGGCACCTGGCACTTGGCAGGTGCTCCCGGATGTTGGATGGGCAAGAAGGTGTAAAGGCCCTGCCGGCTGCTGCTGGTTTTCAGCGGCTGCCATCCCAGGTCTGCCTACGCAGGAGATCTCATCAGAAACAAGAAGGGGGATCTGTCTGTCCTTTGGGGAAAGTCCATTTATCCCTCTCCAAGTTAGGTCTCATCCCACAGCTCGTAGCTTCTCAGTAAAGAGGATACTATCCCGACCAGCCATACAGAACGCTGATCTGTATGTAGGGCAGAAGCGTGGCAAATGCATCAGGAACCAATTAGAGCAAGACAGCAGAACCCTGACTGTCTACAGATTCCAACTTTAATAGCCAGACTATGGAGCTACACAAACCTGTGTTAAAACATGTAATTTTCATGGATTTCATCTCCCGTTGTGTATCAATTTGGCAAGACCAAAATATATAATTTTAAAACACTAAAACACATCCTGATAATCCCAGTGATGTGTAGACAAGAGAAGAATAGACAAGCCTCCAAACCCCAGGAAGAAAGCTGCTTAATTATGTGCACATTTTATAATGAAGTCTCTTGCAGCTAAAATTAGATTCTGACTGCATGAATATGTGATAGTGTTTGCACATCAGAATGCATTTTTTCCCCTTAAAAGTAGCAAGAGCTACTTGGTTCTTAGGGGGCCCCAAGAAGGGAGGAAGAGGGGCTGAAGTAGATCTTTTGGCTGCAAGAATTCTTTGGGCACAGGTTTGTTTTCCTCGGACTCATTTGGAAATTCATTGGAGGTGTTTGAAATGCAACGACTCCAAAGGGGTTTATTTAAGTTTAGGGAGAAATTGATTGATCTGACCTCATGTTGACCACCACTCAATATTGGGTGAGTTGGCCTGAAAGAGGTAGGAGTAACATGAAGTGGGAATAATACAGAGTCTCCTCCAGAGGAGGGCCAGTTGAGGCCCTAGCTCTGCTCTGCTGCCATCTTGGGCAAGGCCTTTCCATCTCTGGTTTCAGTCTCCCATCCATAAAATCAGGGATGTGATGAATGTTTTTGGTTGTATCCCCAACATCCATTCCCCCATTTCCTTTCCCAGCAGCCCATCATTTTTGTTCAGGGATTCTTATGATCTGCCAGAGCTGCCTCTGTCCTCACCCTCAGGGGTGGAATACATGATACATGTCCTGGACTAAGCCAACCACACATTCCATCTCCCTGGCTACAGTGATTGGTTCAGGTATGATCATGATCATTAAGGCAGTGCAGCATGAGGGAATTTCAAGACCTCTGGGAATGTTGGGTAGAAACTCCTTTAATTCCCCTGCTGGGTGGATGTAAAGGAGAAAGGAGGCAACCCTGGGTCTTGATGGTAGCCACCTTGGAATCACAACCAGGAATCACTCAGCGTGAATCCAACGCCACTGAAGGGAGAGTCGAGAGGCAGGAAGCAATCAGGTCCTTGGTGACAGTGTTTAAGTACAGGATCAAGCTTTGCCTGAGATTGCCCTACCTCTGGACTTTTTTGTTACACAAGCCAATAAACTCTCTTGATTATTTAAGTTGAGTTGAGTTGGGTTTCTTTTACTTACAACTCAGACCATGGTGCACAGGGCTCGGACTGAAAGGCCCTGGAGCTCTGACATTCTCCATCTCTATGGCTGATGTAGATAAAACCTGAAACTCAGCCCTGCAGGAGCTGGTAGGACTGGTAGGTTACTTTTCACAGGAATGGGGCTGGGTGTGAAATGTTCAGTGGGAAGCTGCACTCAGTCAGCCAAGACGAGTTGCATTTTTAAGTCAGTACATGGTGAAGTCACCCAGATATCCTTAGAAAATAATTACTTTTGGGTGCCCAACCCAATCCGTAAGTTGTCTCGTTTAATCCTTGATCAACCCTTTGGTGTGGTAATTATTTGATTATTATCTCTGCTTGGCAAATGAGAGGACCGAGATTCCAGTCTGCAATGTGGTAAAAGTATGACCCTTTTGTATTTACTGTACCTCCTTTCATGGAGTAGATGATGTGGTGTTGGAAGGAATTCTTTGATAAGCTACTTGGATTGGGGGTGAGACCCCCTTCAAGAAACATGTTTGGGTAACGGCAGACAGACAGGAAACTCCTTTCTAAGGAGAATAGGTGTGGTTGGCCCTTTTGCTAAGTGGGACATGCGAGCTTGAGGCAGAGCAGAATTGCTGCTGTTGGAGGAGAGGTGGGTGATGCCACAGAGACTTCCTCTCCTCTGTCCTCCTCTCTTTAACCCGACTGTGTGCCAGAAATTGGAGGGACAAAGGGAGTTATATGTGACACCTATCCTCAGACTCCCCTTGGAAAGTCTGACCATTATACAGTATTCCAGGATGGAGGTCTGTGCGAAATGTAGAAAAAGGCCAGGATCCCAGGAAATCAATGTGCGTATATTTATCCACAGTGCGCGTAGCATTTTGCTATTGAAGATATATTTTGGGCCCCTCCTGAGAAACGTTGCAGAAATCCAGGTCCCTGCCATGGAAAATATGAGCAGATCCAGCCTAAATTATAAGCATAATTGCTTAAATAAAATGAGGAATCTTGATGTCAAACACAAATAAAAAGAATTCCAGTTGATGTTGTAAGCATAAGCTTGAGCTGAATTCATTAACTTTCCAAGGTGTCTTCAGTACTTGAGGCTTTTTTTTCAAGTTTGGACATCAGCAGTGACAGATCCAGGGGTTGAAGGTATGGCCAGTGGTGGTCAATAATAGTTAACAGGGTCCTTAAGGGTCACAGAGGCCCACAGACGTCATCCCTCATGGGCCTCTGTGACATGAACATTATGATCCATGTAGGGGGAAGAGAAAATTTAGTTTCTGAGTTTGAGTTGGCCAAAGTCTAATGCCTTTATTTTACAGAAGAGAAAAATGAGACTGGACTGAGGCAGGGTCTCATACTAGGTGCTGTGACGATAAATGGTGGCGCTGGGACGGGAATGCGGGCTCTTTCCACTAAACCACCTGATTGGACCCTGCACTACATCCCTAGTGTTTTTCAAGAAGTTACTGGAAATGAGACAAGCGTGCGCATACAGCTCATTTGGAGGCAAGTTCACTAATGTCACTTCTGTTTCTTTGCCAGAATACTTTCTGGTGGACACCTGAGTTCACTTTTAAGGGCCATTTGTCAAGCATCCCCAGTACTTGAAAACCTGCAGAGGGGAAGCATCCTTTTCTGAAGAAGGGAGGTCAGAGAGATGGACCATAACTTGCCATAACATAGGAGCCCAGAAGTCACAAACACCCCAGGCAGCAGAAAAGCGCTGTTACACCAAGATATTGATAAGCAAGCATCTTTGGTGGGCTTGAGCCCAGCAGTGTGTATGTGTTTGTGAGTATGTGTGCATGCAGGTGTGAGCTCCAGTTGCTGGCAGACAACTGCCCCTTTGAACCACATGAACATTGCAAGTGGCAAGAGCCTGGTCACTTGGGCTTTGGCATCAACTCGCTTGGATAACTCTGCCTCCCACAGTCAGAGCTACCATATCCAGATGACAGAATAACCCACCCCTGCTTTGGAAGGCAAGGCACACATTTAGTATGTGTCTGGGGGGAAGCCCAGGAGAGCACAGTAGTGGTGCTAATGCAGATACTTACAGCCTTCAGCCATCCAGTTGTACCACGGGACTTGCCAAAGGTTGAAATCATACCTCACCAGAATCACCTGTATTAGTTTTCTATTGCTATGAAACAAATGATCACAAACGGAACAGCTTAAAACAACACACATTCATCATCACACAGTTTCTGTAGGTTAGGAGTCTGGGCACGGCTTAGCACGGCTTAGCTGAGTTCTCTGCTTCAGGTTCTCACTAGGCTGCAATCATCTGGAGATTTGACCAGGAACAGTCCACTTCCAAGCTCGCTCAGATTGTTGGCAGAGTTGAGTTGCATGTGGTGGCAGGGCTGAGGCCCTCAGCTCCTACAGGCTGCCCACCGTTCCTTGACATGTGGGCGTCTCCATAGGCAGTTCATGACATGGCTGTTTGTTCCTTTAAGGCCAACCAGAGGGTGAGACAGAGTCTTACATTCATAACATAATCACAGGAATGACATCCCTTCACCTTTGCCGTGTTCTACTGGTTAGAAGCAAGTCACAAGACTTAGCCACACCCAAGGGGAGGGGATTACACAAAGGGAGGAACACCAGGAGGTAGGGATCATTGGAGTTCACCTTTGGGTCTGTCCACCAAACACCAGTAAATAATCAGAGCATTCCTCATTGTCCATAGCGCACCACTGACCTTTGGATTGTATTGAACATAGTGGAGATCTTGAAGCCTCATACAAGAACATCAGGTGATATACAGGTCATGATACTGAGTTCAGGGCTAATGTCCCCAGTCCACTGCATTGGCATTAACAGAATCACCTATTTGTGAAGCTAAAGGAACGTCTCCAATTCATATTGGCCAGATCCATATTATTTTTAAAAAATTTATCCTGCTCCACATATACTGTGCCTTTCAATGTCTAGATTTCTTTCTTTATTTTAGGACATTATTAACTACTATTTCTTTGAATATTGCCATCTCCTTCCTTCTTTAATCTTTCATTCTGGCACTGATTTTGGAACTGCAAGAATCCAGTTTCCACACTCAGCTCTTTTTCTATACTTTCCATCTCTCAATCCTGTTGTGCTGGGTTCTGGGAGTATTCTTCACTCGATAGAAAAAATCGTAATTTGCTCTTCACTGTGTCTATTCTGCTCTTCAAGCCACTTGTTGATTTCTAAAGGTATGGGTTTTTTGTTCCTGAGACCTCTAGTTGATTTTTATAACAATCTGAACTTGTTTCATGGATATGATACCCTTCCATCTCTCTCTGAGGTTATCAAATATACTTGTATAAACGCTCTGTACCACTTGCTCTATGAACTCTATTTTCTTGGGTGTAATTTTTTTCATTTGTTGATTTTGCTGTCTCTTTCATGGTTTGGGTTTTTATCAAAATTTGATGATTGTGTACTTATGAAAGGAGAGGAGAACTGTGCAGGTGTCAACCATCCTGGCTGTCCTACGTGTAGTACCTTAACTAATGACCCTGTTAATTACCCCTAGGCCACCTCCTGCTCCCAAATTCTACCACCTCTCCTTAGGAAGCACCAGTATTTCTGAGGCAGAATTCCCAGCCGTGTCCTGGGCTCTGACTTCCTTCTAAGCTTCCCATCTACTTTCTTTCTTTCAGAGTGTGCTTAGTTCTTGGTCCACTCTGGTACCCCTACCATTTTCAAGCATGGCTATGTTATTGTATAGTTTGATTCAGGGAACAAAGCAAGTGATTTCTAACCCTACTGTCATGAAAACCAGATCCTTGATGCTTAATCTAGGTCCTTGATGCTCACTGTCTCTCAGGTGACCTAAGGGCATCTTAAAAAAAAATGCTGACTTTGAGTGAAAAGACCTGTGCTCTAATCTAGACGTATAATTTACTCAGTATGTGATCTTGGGCAAGTATCTTCCGCTCTCTGAATCTCAGTTTCTTCACTGACAAAGTTAGAAGTTTGAAATAAGAATTGTCTAAATCCTCATCCAGCTTGGGCATTCTAAAATTCTGTTTATCTCATCCACATCATCTCATGAAAAGGCCTGATTTTGGTACCTGCTTAAAACACTGAACCTCACCAATGCTATCACAACAAACTTCCACTTCACAAAGATTGGCTTCCTAATCTTTGTCAGGTCTCCCCCTAAAAATGGATAATACCCTAGGAAAAATAAAATACCCTGAAAATAATTTTATGTATTTCTTCCATTCTTTATTTTTTCGTTTTTGATTCAATAGACAATACTCCAACATTTTTTATTCACTTGTAAAGCTGTATTTATATATTCCCTTCAATATATTTTTAAGCCAGTGAAGGCAGGGACAGTATTGCATTTTATATTTATCTTTGTAACCTCAGCCACTAGCAACAGGACCTGGTAGGCAGGAGGCACAGATGTTAGTGGAATGGAAGGAGGGATGGATGAAAATTCTAAATCACCTGGTTTTTAAAGTTTTCCAAGGAAATAATATCTTCCTGGAAAACAATACCTTGCTTTTCCTATTTACACATTGAGGAAATATTGCTACAGATACTTAGTTGAATTTTTCCACCAGCTACTTATTGAGGAAATTCAGGAACTGAGTTGAGCTATAAGTGTTCAGTGCTGTGGGTATGAAAGATGAAGAAATATGGCAGCCACCAAATTCTGCTGGAGGGTCGTTCTGAGCTACCACACCAGTTCTCGGTCAACCATTTGTTACCAACTCTCGGAGAACAGAAACAAATTGGCAGTATATCTGTCAAAATCCCCTTTCATGGATGTTTGGAAAGATAGTCTAATGGTACAATCCACACCTTTGCTTCAATTCAGGGTCTCGTCTGTTCTTGTTTGCCTTGGGGCAGGTGGGGAACAGCAGCTTCTCTACCTCCTCCAGTTCTGCAGCTCATTACCTGAAGCTAATCATTAAACCTATAGCAAAATTTCTTTAATATAAACCTCCTTTCTATGGTAGGCCCCAAGGTATAACACAAAGACTCCCCTCCCAGGTTAGTTACAGACAGAGTCTTCCTCTTCATGGGCTGGGCAAGGGCCAGAATGCAGAGACACACAGCAAGGAGGGTCTGCCTACTGGTCAACCTGGGACCTTTCACCTAGTAGCATCATAAAGTCTAAACCTCACTGTGTTGGTTATCTGCTGCCACGTAACAAATTAATCCTGAAAGTTAGCCACAACTTAAAGCCATAACTTAAAACAAACATTTATTAACTCAGGGTTTCTATGGGTCAAGAATCAAGGCAGAGACTAGCTGAGTCCTCCGGCTCAGTGAATCACATGAGGCTGGAAGCAAGAAGTCGGTCTGGGCTGCAGTCTTATCTGAAGGCTCAACTCTGGGAGGACTCACTGCCAAGCTCACTCACATAGCATAATAGCAGAATTCAGCTTCTCAAGGGCTGTCAGACTGAGGACCTCACTCTCATGCTGGCTGCTGGTTGGGGGCCACCCTCAGTTCCTTGCCACTTGGAACTCTCCACAGCACATCTCACAACACAGCAGCTTGCTTCATTCAAGTGTGAGCAAGTGGGAAGAACTAGAGAGAGTGCAAGCAAGACAGAAGTCACAGTTTTTTGTAACCTAATCTTGGAAGTGACATCATATCACTTTTACCATATTGTATCTGCTAGAAGCAAGTCTCCAGGTCCATCCCACATCCAGGGGAAGGGACTACACAAGAGCATCATCCCAGGGGACAGGGAACATCGCAAGCCATTTTCATAGCTGCCTGTCACACTCCCATCGAGGGCCTCCTTGCTGCTGCCTGTGCTTAGCCTCGCTTCTGCACGCAGCCACCTCACAGCCTTCAGCATCCTCAGCAAAACTTCTCCAGGGCCATAGGCTGGCTGGGCTCCTGCCTACATCACTGTTGGGCTGAGAGATCATTTTCTGTAATCTCCATCCTTAAAACCATGGCCATCACTTCTTTATACCAAGCAGAACTCTCCTAGGCCTCACATTCAGCCTGGTAGGGAACCAGCAAGGAAGAAAAACTCTGGCCAGACATCCTAGCAGGAAGGCCCACTCCATGGGCCCATCCAGGAAACCTGCTCTTAGCATAATCCATTATTCCTTGTTCTGCCCAGGCTTCCCCTGTTCCACAGCCACGTTAACCTCCATCAGATAATTAAGGGCTTGGCTTTCCATGAGAGACCTTAAATGTCACCTTTCTGCCACCCAATATGTCTTTGAATGACACAGACTCTAATGAGATGTTCAAATATAGAAAACTGAATGACTCCTTGCTTTCGTCATGACATTTATGCAGCTGGAGTGATCTGACTACACCACTACATTACTTATAATTTCTACCTGACCTTGGGTGGTGGAGTGTAATCTTTAAGGAAACTATCCATTTAATCTCCCTTGCCTTATTAGCATTTAATTACTATGACAAATTTCTAGATGTACGAAGGATGTTAGGATTATAATTCAATTTTCCCCTCAAATGGCCCAGTAACCAAGGGCAGCGGGGCCATCTCTGGGACCATAGAGTTCTGATCACGGAAGTAGCCTGGACCCAGTGCAGTCTCCTTCCCCACCAGCACTGAGCAGGGCTTATCCCAGCCTCAGCTCCCCAGGCAACAGCAGGGCTCTCTGTCTCTCTCTCTCTCCTTCTCTCTCTCAGTGGGTTGAGCATTGTTACTCTGTTCAGGGTCAGACCAAGGCATGGGTCCAGGAAGAGGATGTTTTATATACAAGAAGCCAGCAAACCCTCAGGTCTGAGAGCTGTGCTGGCCAGTGAACACCATAAGAAAACTGTTTGATGCAGACCTTCAATTGCAGAAGAACAGCAGATGGAAATAAGCCAGAGACACCCTCGCCCATTCTCCCTCCTTTAAAAAGCTGCATTCTGCTCTGTGAGTTACTCTGCCATTTTCCCACAGAAATGCCCCATTTTGATGCCTCTTGTTTGTCCTAATCCCATATATCACTGAGCAAGTCTTTCTTAGGGTCCCCAGTTTTTGGATGTGGAGAACGAAGCAGCTCCAAAGAATGGAAAGATCACTAGACCTGGGATGCGGAGCCTCGGGCTCTAGAGTTGACCCCACCTCTGATGGCCACGCATCTTAGGAAGACTCCGTCACCTCTCCTGAGAACTATCACTCAAACATGGCCAGGGAGTTGGCATCTGGGCTTGACCTCATGACCTTGTCTGCTGGTCGGAGCTCACGGGACCATTGGGGCCCCCTGACCTGAGCTGGGCAATCGGGTTCTCTCTTCTGGTCACTTGAACGTGGGCCTGAGAGACCCCAGCCCATCTACTGAGTGTGTGAAATGAAGACACGTGAATGTGGCGCCCGTGGAGCATGGGCGTGAGCCTATGGATAGTCTCTGCAGAGAGGGCAAGGAATGGCATTGTTGTGCTGAGCGAGGGAGAACCGAGAAGTAAATAACCCAGAGAGAGGCTGAGATAGTATCTGTTAATATTAAAATGACAACTAAAAATTGTGCACCTAATCAAATCAGTCCTCTCGTTCATCTGTGTTGTTTTCTAGTCCCTTTTCCTGCTAATTTAATTTCTACCTGTATGAACTAATGTAATATATAGACTTTGAGTTTTTTTATTTAACATTATATCATGAATACTTTCCCATTTTTCTATATTCTTTTTTAGTACCTCATTTTTCCCCAATTTCTTTCCTTTTCCCGCTTTCCTGTTCAGTCCCCTGATATAGTAGACACAGCCTGGTATTACCCGTTCCCACCATTCTCTATTCGCATATAAATACAAAAGAGCATGTGTATGCACATCTATACCTATGGCTACATCTATATAGCTATAGGTACAGATATAAAACTTTAGGAGCCATCTTTTGTTTTTACAAAAATATAATACAGACTTTTCTGTGTTTTTTATTTAATTTTCCACTAAATGATGCGTTATATTTCATTCCTTTAGAAAGTAACATAATATTCTCTAGTAGGGATCTCCAAAACAGGATGCACACACTCTACTAGCACGAGGAAAATATTCAAATTTTTATCTCTATTTATTTTGGTCTCATCTCTTTAAAATTTCTATTTTCTGTTTGTTTATCCTGCACTTAAGATATTCATGCATGCAAATAAATAACCATATTTTGGAGGTACTTGCCATCATTAAAGGAGCAATCAAAGATGCTTAGAGAACACGAGTGTACAGAATCAGGGGACAATTTATTCATACATTTCCCTTTTGATAAATATCCAGACAGTTTTTAGATGCTGCAACAAGCATCACTGTAAACTATGCTGCAACGAACATTACTCTACACGGACATTTATATACTAGTGCTTTTTGTTCTATAGGACAGGTTCCCAAAAGTAAAATTGCTGACTCAAAGGGTATGTGTAGTTTTAATTTTAACCGATATTAGTGGCCTGCTCTCCAAAATGTCTGTAGCAATTCATATTCCCACCAAAGTGTATGAAACGCTTATTTTCCTTCATCTTTACCAATTTTAGGAGTTGTTATTCTTTTCAACTTTTGCCAATCCAATGAGAAGGTTGAGAATGGCATCCAACTTGAGAGTATCTTTAAGAGCACTTTCATGTATAAGTAAGGGCAATTGGACAAGATAGCCTCTAAGATCTTTCCGGCTCAATATCCATGATTTTCTAATTATCTGTTTTCAGAGATCACCTGTTAGCAGGTGTGTGTTTAGTCCCCATTCGCTAGCTATTCATGAATCCCAGAGACTTCTTTGGAAAAGTTGCCAGCAACCGACAAACCAAGGGCTGAAAGAAAGAAAGCTGAATGTAGTGCAGAAGACCATCTAGCCAATACTGTTTAGCTTGTAAAAACTATCTAAGCCAAATCCTTGTGATTTCATCCAGAACAAATAATAAAAAAGCAGTGTGTAATATTTCTAGGATGAGCATATTCATAGTAAATATTTTAAGATCAATGGCTGCACAAAATGCATTTTCCTTGGAGGTTCACTTTTCAAATGGCTTTGTATTAAAAGCGCCCTTTCAATAAATATTCATGGGGAAATTCATTGATGTGTGTTACCATTTATAGCTAAAATTTCAAACGTCCTAGAAAAAAGATGTATGATGCATATCTTACCCTCTTAGGAGAAGTGGTAAAAAATACATGATACCCTTTGGTTTTCTCTGACTATAAACTCTCCAAGGCAAGCATCCGCACTTTTCATTCCTGGGCTCCTCTGGCAAGTCCCGGGGTGGATCGCAGTCTGATCAGTGTCCTATCGGCAAGAAGGACTAAGGAAGGAAGGGGTGATGGGAGGTCAGGAAGGCCTACATGCTGGGCCTTTTCAAAGTCTCTGGAGCTCTCCTGACAGCTACCATGTGGTGGGCACTTAGTGTATGACCAGCGTCCTGCCAGAAACTTCCTATATATTCTTTTACTGAGTCTTCTCTGTGACCCTGTGAAATAATCACCACTATTATTCCTATTTTACAGAGGAGGAAATGGGACCTCAGAAAAGTTAAGCTTTGTTCCCAAGGTCACACAGCTAGTTAGGTGGTAGAAAGAGGATTCAGACTCCGGTCCCTCTGGCTCCAACCCACTTAGTTATTAGTCCCTCTGTCATTTCCCGAGATCTCCAGGAGCTTGCTGGAGCCATAGAGATTGGAGGAAGCTTGGTATGGTGCTAAATGCCTTCTTCCTCTCCCCTGCCTCAGGGTCCCTGGTAAGCACAGGTTGCCTTCCTGCTCTGGACATGAAGCTTCCCACGGCCCCTATGACATCATTTTTCTTGGCCCCTTTGCCTATGGCAGGAAGCAAACCCACACAGGCAAAGAATTAAAAATCTGGCCACTTATTCCTGCCAATATTTCAAAGGGTAAATGTATTTATTTTTATAATGGCAAGTTTTACCCTTGGTAATGATCAGATCCAATTGCTTTCTTGCTTAGGACATTGGAACCACCCCCCATGGCCAGGAGAGTAAAACACAAAGACCCCACTTGGCTTGGCATTCAAAGCTCCCTGAAATCCACCCACTATCCTTTTCATGGACATAATCTTCCATTGATGTTTCAGCCACTCTAGATGGTAGCTCTTACATCTGCTGAGAATGTCTTTCTTCCCCCTCTCTGACTATTCAAGTCTTAGATATCCTTCAAGGTCTGACTTGAATGAAACTGCCTCCTCCAGGGAGTCTTCTCTGTTCTCCCACGCTGAATGAATGGGTCTCTCCCCTGGAACCCCCAATGTTCTATTTCCATTATTCTGCTTCTAACTATCATTGAAGCCTTTGCAACTGGACTGTGACCTCCTATAGGGCAGGGGCCGTGTTATTCACCTCTGTTTCTACAGCGCCCCACTCATTACTTGGCTCAAAGTAATAGTAACAATGACATCAGCAACAGTAATAATAGCTACATTTATGGAGGATGTAGAACATGATTTTGTTTAATCCTCAGAACAATCTCACGAGGCACATACTATATTTACTGCTATTTAACAGGTAAGGAAGTGGGGTTCAGAGAGGTCACACAGAAATGGTGGAGCTGGGATTTGAACCCCTGATGCCATTCTGGAGCTAACCACTCTGACCCACTGGTGTCATTAAGTGCTCATTAAATGTTTGTTGAATTAATAAGCAAACACATTAATGAACAAATGAATAATAAGGGAAAAAGTGACACAAATATAGAAAAAATCATCCACTCCAATGACTACAGCAAGACACTTCCTAGAACCCAAGCAGTGACAGTGAGTGTTCTTTTCCATCAGCTAGTGGCTGCTTCCCCCCCGCTGTTGGGGAAAATCCGAAAGACACATCTATTATCAAAGCCACACCAATGGGTGTCATTCCAAATATATTCCCAAGGGATGTGGAGAATGTCCCATCCATTTGGGTCCAGGACGATGCTCTGACTATCCCCAGGAGGTCAGGACCTTAGAGCTGAGCCCAGGCCAACAGGGGTGGGTGACTCAGCTCATCACACCCCCAACATGATCCTCCTGCAACAAATACTGGTTGTAAGGCTGCATCTTGGTGTCAGAGAGCAGCACAGGCTGGAAATGTTTGCGGAGCAGATGAAAGCCAAGTGTGATGTAGGAAAGAAGAGAAAGAGCAGGTGGTGAGCAGGTCAGTGTGGATGCCAGGCTGCAGCTGCGGGGACCTCAGGTGCTGGCAGAACCAACATCACTGGTGCAGAAATGCAAATGTGGGAGACATAACAGTTTCTTTGTCCCAGAGAAGACTTGGGTGCTTAGCTCAGGGAGAGGCCACATCACCTAGGGCTCAGCCAGGGGCACACACACAGGGGCTCAGCCCACCTGCTCAGAAGGAGGGGGCAAGCCCTGTTCTCCCTTCTCCCCACTTGCCCCACACAGAGAGAATTCTGGGGACATGGGAACACACAGCCACGCAGTGACAACACACACACACATTCACACATATACACACATGCACACACACATGTATGTACACGTGTGCACACAGACATGAGTGTACACATTTGGTCTCACACATAAACGCACACGTATATACACGTGTGAACACGTGATTTCTCATATACACACACACATACACATTCAAACATATATACAATCACACATGCACACACATACACATATGCACACACATGCACACACTTTTGGTCTCACACATAAACATATACACCAGACTCAGAGTTTGTCAGGCAGGCTTTCAAGCACTTCAAAGCACAAGCAAATTGATGGATCTTGTTTCTGGAAAGAAACCAGCTTGTCCTGAAGGCCTCGTGAGCTAGGTTCTTCCCTCTGAGGGGCCATCATTAGCTCCTTAGTCTCTATTTTCATCCTTCATGGTTTTCTGGCCTTGTACACAACAGGAAAGTGGACCTTGGGGCCAGGGGTCAGTCAGGAGACAGAGAACAGAGTTACACGGCCAAAAGGAGCAAGAAGGAAAAGAAAACACATTTCATGTAGAGAATTTAATTTCCAGTTGGGAAGACTGAAATAATTTCCTAAAGTGGTTCTGGAAACACATGAAAGAGTTTTCCTTTCTGAACTTGAGAGATGGCCCTGGAGGCTGTAACTACCTCCCCAGGTGCCCAAGAACCTGGTCCTCTCTCCAGAAGAGCTGAGAGGCAGTGGGATTGGAGTCTGTAGTCTCTGCCGGAACCTCAAGGGACGGGATGTGAGAAATCCCAGCCAATCCAACTGAATCCATCCATCCAAACTAACCATTCGTTCATCCATTCATTCACCCATCCAGCATTCGGTCATTCATTCATGTAAAACTTTATCGTCACCTGCTATGTGCCTGCCTTTGGCCTGGCCTTGGGGTCCAGGTCCCTTGAAAGGATGTCTGACATCCTCTTGATTATCCATGGAAAGGATGAGATACTGGTTGCAAGGACTCATCCTTTTCCACTTCAAATGCAAATCAGAGAATGAACTCTCTCAGGTGTGAAAGTCCCTTGGCTTGAGAACAATGTAGTAGTTTGCTCTGGGCCTGGCCCATGCCAGGTTCCCAGGAAAGACTTGCTGATTCAGGATAACTGCTACCACCTGTTTAAATGCCCTTGATGAACTCCACACTGTCTTTGAAAGTCTTTCATTTAGGTTTCATAATGGAAGCGAGGCTGAACTGTTATGTAAGAGTGCTTTTTGCGACAAGTTTATGAGTATATTTTGAAGGAAGCAAACATATGCCTATTAAGCATGGGGAGAATTATCAGTGAATGTTTTTAAATGACCAATAAAAATGAAATGATCATTGCTCATTGTTTTTTATGGATCATAATGTGTTTTTCTCCTATGGAAATAAACACCCCTCTTAGTCGCTGGCCGCTAATTACACAGTTAGCACACAGTAATCCATGCAAGTGGGTTCTCGCTTGTCGTAATTCATCTTCATAAATGTAATTGGCCCAATGAAAGAGACCACAAAATAATTCTACAAAGAGGGGATGGATTCAATAAAAACTGATTTTACTTTTCTAACTACAAAGTTGGGATAGGAGCTTTTAAGAGCATATAAGATTTTTCCCCCATATTGCTACCCTCACCCCAATTTGTTTGTTACTCAACTATTTATTGATTTATTGAGGACCTGCTCTATTCAAATCATTGACTAACTACTGGGGTAAGTAAAAACCTGAAACAAACTCCCTGCTGTAAGGAACTGGTGATGAAGTAGGGAAGTATACAAGGAGCAAGCAGAAATAATGGTAATACAAGGTGGACAGTAATAAATGCTCCAGAAGATAGAGCTAAAGGAGTTCAGGGGCAAAGTAGTTGCTCCTTTCTGGGAAATCAGGGAAGGCTTCGTGGAAGAAGTGGCCTTTGAGCTGAACTTTGAAGGATGAAGGGATGGGGGGACAGGACGGGGGGAGGTGAATGGCCATTTCAAGGAGCTAAGGCATAGAGGTGGGTTCGTTCAGGCTAGCATGGGAGCAATTTTAGTGGAATGCAGGCAGGGGAAGGGTGGTGAGAGATGGAGTGGAAAGATAGGTTGAAGGTTGTTGTGAAGTGAGGAAAGCATATTTTAAATTTTTTAGCTCAAGGCTGTGCCCTCCTCCCCTCTGCATGTGCAATAAATGTTAACTGGACACAATCAATATAGCACAGCTGCTACTTGCTGGCCCCTGGGCTGGGGCTGTGTAGGAGACCCAGATGATTTAGGCACAAAGCCTACCCCCCGCAACTCAGAAGAGAGGTAGAAATGACGATGTGGCCAAGACAGGCTTGAATTTGTATCTGTATTTATTATCGGGAGGCAGAGGGGTCACTGTTCAAATGTGGCAGCTGGTCCCAGATGAGCTCACCATCCATATTCCATATCACAGCAGGCATTGTTAGCATGAGGCTCCAGTCACTTCCAAGGCAAAAGATTTTTGGCCCACTTACTGCCAAATACCTCTTTTCTCTAGCTCATTTGCCAACATTTTCCTCCTTGAAAATTTGAATGAGCCTGGAAAAGACTCCGAGAGAAATGCTCAGGGAGATAGGAAGGAAATGCAAGTTAGAATTGCCAAACAGAACCCCAAGAGAAGGGGGAACTTCTGGAAGGAAGAGGTTGACAGTGTCACAGGCTGTAGACAATTATTAAATAAAGCAAGAGAAGGTCTGGTAAGTATCTACTGGATTTAGCCTGGAGAAAATCACGGTTGACTGGTGAGAGCCAGGGAGCAGAGGTCGGGGGCAGTAGGGTGAGCATGAGCTGGCCCAGGCTGGCAGGTGTCTCACTGCTGGTGCAGGGATCCAGTCGATGCCCGCCGCCCACACCTCCACTTAGCTTTTGTGTTCTCTACTCTCATCAACAGACCTAACAACTCTCAGGAAGTTATGTCTTTCTGCTTTTTTATAGGGTAAATTATGCTACGGTGACATTTTTACATTGGAGAATCTTTGTGATGCCTAGGGGTGAGTCTCCTGTGGGGGTTTTTGCCCTTTCCTGGGACTAAAACCCTACCCCAGTAACTGGAATGTAGCACAGATTCTTGCCCTTCTGTCTCCACTCCCAACTTGTGTTTGTTCTCTCTACTTGTCATCTCACGTACCTGTGCCCTACTCTTTGTCCCATGGCTTCCCTTGAAGACTGAATTTGTGGTTCCAACTCTTCACTGCTTTGTAACGGAATTTTGATGGCATGCCTTTTCCATGGCCTCGTGGTCTGCAGCATATACGTACCCACTTCTTTACGTCTGGGTTGACCATATGCCTTGTTTGGGCCAATGAAATGTTAGTGAACGTGACACAATCAGAGGCTGGGAATATTCTTGTGCAATTGAGTTTGCTCTTTCTGTGTTCCCGTGATCCACCATGTGAAGGTTATGTGCCAGGTAGATACTGCCACTTCAGCCTGGACCCCAGAAGAAACGTGAAATAAGCGTGACTCTATCCTATATCCTGGAGCCGTGCTCAGTCAACCTGTAGCCTGAAGCAGAGCCACCCAGCTGAGCACAGCCTAGACCAGCCATACTGTAATCAACCTGCAGATTCATGATTATGAGAACAAATACCTATTATTTTAAGCCACAGAGTTTGGGGCTGGTTTGTCATGCAGCATTACTGCAGCATCAGTACTGATGCTGACTGATACAGCCTCGCTGGTTCAAGTCCTCTACTCTCACTCCTTTAAGTCTAACTGCTATATAGACCGTCAGACAACCTCAATCATCATATAAACAAGGAAGACTTTCCCTTCAAGGCTTTTTTACATTTCTTCCAGAAAGTTTATTCCTTCATTCATTCATTTGTTCATACATTCAACAAATGACTAGTTGCGCTAAGCCTTAGCAAGGGCACTGGGGAAGGAAAGGGGTGGCTGTAAATTGGAATGAGACACACCCCATCTCTTTAAGTGACAGCAAAAGAAATGTGTGCAAATAATTACATCCCAAGGTGCCTGCCATATTTCTCATCCTAAAGCAAATCAAGTAGAGGCAAAATAATCATTCTGGTAAATGCCCTTGTTTATGCTTAAAAGTAATTATCTGTGGGTATTTTAAAAAATAAACTCTATAGTAATTACAAGCTTGCCTTTTTCTATTTCACATATCACATGAGCCAGTGATATGTGAAAGTGGAATGCAAGACGGCCTTACCATATGTCAATATCAAATATGTTTTCTTTTGAAGTGTGCTTTGTGCATCCTTCTGGAAGATGGGGATGAAATGCACTTGTAAACAGGCAGAAATGATTCACGGGATCATGATTGCTTTTCATCAGCTACATCAATTATAAACAGCAAAGGGACTTGGTGAAATACATTTACAACTTGTTAAAAACACTCCTTGAAACAATTCAGACCTTGTTAAGTCCTGGTGTGCTCAGCCAAGCATGGCTGGGCTGGCAGTCGGCAGAACTTAGTCCAAGCTGTCTTCAGCGAAGAAGAATGGCATGCCAGGGTGGAGACTCTTTCTGATCTCTCTTTCCGTTGTCATGAGATGTAGGATGGGGAAGCCAGGGATGGGATGGGCACAGGATTCTATTAGGCTGTCAATAAACCATCCCATCAATCATGCAGCTAATTCACCATGCTATTAAGTGATAGCCCATCACTACTAAGTGATGGGTACACAGGGGTATAAGTTAGACAATAAATAAGCATGCATGGTCCTGCCCTCAGGTTGCTTATCGTCTCCTAGGAGATATAGATAAACATGCCATCTCTAGCTCCTCTATCTACTAACTATGTAATCTTAAAGAAAAAAGTACTTAACATCCCTGTCCCTCAAGTCCCTAATCCATAAAATTGCATTAATAATAATAACTACAGCATAGGACTTTGGGGAGAATTAAATAAGTTAATACATGTTACATCAGGCACAATTAGTTTCCTACCCAATATCCATGGATTTCTCTGGGATGGCAATGCACCCTGACAAAATATTCACTTTCCCAGTGACAGGTGGCCATGTGTCTCCGTCCTGGCCAGTGAGAAGTAGATGGAACTTTTGGTAGGGCATCCCTTTCTGAATAAAAGGACAAAGCTTCAAGAGAGACACTTCTGTATTCTTGCCAGAAACACAAGTATGGAAGAGCCAGCCTACTTGAGACCATGAGGGTGAAACCACATGCTTGGGATGGTGGAGCAGGGAGCTGGAAGGAACTTGACTTCCAAATGACATCCTTGGGCATGATCTCTATTCCACTAACTTCCAGACTGTTTGTCATGGGAGGAATAATTCTTGCTCAAGCCACTTTCTTGTCTAAGCCACTGTTTTCAGGGGATATTGGGGGGGCAATTCTGTACTACCTATGTGAACCTATTCCTAACTGAAAACAAGTAAGGTGCCTGGGACACAGAAAGCATCCAAAAAATGCTATCAGTGGTGTTGATGTTGTTACCATGCAGTGTAGTCAGTGGTATGATGAGAGAAACACAGGGAACAGTCAGACCTTTTAGGAGGGGTTCTAATCCAGAGCAGACAGAAACTTCTTGGAGAAAGAGACATCTAAGCAGAGACTGGAAGGTCGGGTGGGCACGCTGGCAATTCTGGCTTTGAAATGTCCTTTCAAAGTGTCCCCTCTTCTCCTCCCCACAGTCCTCCCATTCCATGGGACCTCTACCTTGGATGTCCCAACAAGCTCTGAGCGGGCCTCCTACCTTCAGTCTTGTCCAGATCACCTTCCCGTCTTGTTTCCAGGGAAATCTTCCTCACATAGGCCTGGTCATCTCACACTCCCAAAGGAGACCCTCCTGAGAGTGACCCCCACCTACACTGAGCTCCCATCAAAGGGTCCCTAAGCAACAAGCCTGTACCTCTGAGGAGGCTGCAGTAAGGCCTGAAAAGGCACAAAATTTATTTGAATTTTTCTAATTCGATTTTCAAAAATCATGTAATTTTGTGTCTTTCTTTTATAATATATTCTTGTCAGTTTTAATATGAAAATGTTAAATTTCTTCTAATGTTGAATTACTTCCTAATGGGCTTAATTCATGTTCTAGGAAGATACTTCATCTTTAACCAGCAGCTCTGAGCACCCTCTTGCATAATGCTCTGTGCCTTGGAGGGCAACCCACAGCTCCCTGTCCTGGCATCAAGACAGTACTGACTTGGCCTCCTGTGGTATCCCCTTGCCTTTCCGTATGCATTGGAATACCTTCTTCACTGAGTACCCTTCTTCCCTGGCTGTCTGGCAAACTCCTATGCATGCTCCTGTGTTACAGCACCCACCGTGTTATAGACTGAGCAGTGGTAAAAGAGTATCCAATCTCTGATTAAATTGTATTAATAAATCCTTCAGAGGCAAGGGCTGAATTTGATTCATGACTAAAGTTTTCCATTTACTATTGTGTAATAAATTACCCCCAAACCTAGAGGCTTCAAAAAACAATTTTATTTTGCTTACAATTGTGTGGGTCAAGAATCTAGGAAGGACTCAGCTGAGCAGTCTCTCATGCGGTTTGCAGTCATATAGCAACAGGGGCTGCAGTCACCTGAAGGCTCGACTGGGTAAGCTCAGAAGGGGCTGTCAACTGGACCATGTATGTGCAGCCTTTCTAGTCAGACTGCCTAAGGCAAGCCAGTGTCCCCACAGCAATTGTCCCAAGAGAACCAGGTGGAAGTTGCATGGTCTTTTCAGACCCAGCTTCAGTATTCATACAGTGTCACACCCAACCACATCCTATTGGTGGCAAGCGAGCCGAAGGCCAACACAGAGTCAAGGAGTGGGAAAGTAGACTCCCCCTCTTGATGGGGTCACATTACAGAAGAGCATGTGGAGTGGAAGCTATTGTTGCAATTCCCTTTGGAAAATACCATCTGCCATAGTAAGCAGCTCAGCCTCTAATCCAGTGTATGGCTTGTGAGTGGGATCTAAGTGTTCTGAGAACTGCTGCCATTCCCGGGGCAAGATTTTCACATGGAAGGAAAGTGAAATCTCTCTCTTCTTTCCAAAACCTTCTTTTCCCTAGGACCTACTCTGCCTCTCCCTAGCTGAGGATGACCCTTGAGGCCAAGAGATGCAGAAAGAGCAACAGAGGGAGGGCAGGGAGGGGGGCTGGAAGATTTACAGCTCCTAAGAAGGGGAGAAATAAGTTCTTCCACCTTGGTGTTTCCTACTCCCACCAAGCGTCAGTGTTTCTTCCCCACCCTGAATAGGAAACGAAGTGGCTGGGATTCATTTTAAACATGGAATCATCCATAAAAGAAATGCAGATCAAGCTTGGTGTTCCATGTTTCCCTGCTGGAACCATTTTTGTCCCCCCTTCCTCAGGGGCTCAGCCTCCCCCATCCCCATTAGGACAAAGATGGCTTTGGGCAGCTCATCCCTGACAGTGGCTCCTGCAGTTAAACTCTATGATTTCATACCAGCCACCCCCACCCAAACTAGCACAGCGTCGGCCTCCCGGGGAGAGGCAGCCTGTCACTCAGAGAACTCTCCTTCTCCAAAATCTAATATCCCCTCATCTCCCATTACGAGTTCTGTTATGGGAGCCTTCATAGCAGGTGTCATTAAATAGACATTAAGACCCAACAGGGCATGTTTTACGGGACCATTACCATATGCCTGATGTTTGCTGTGACAAATGGAGATCCAGCCAACCACGCCATGTGATAATGGGCCAGGAAACACCCCCTGGGGTGAGGTAATGTGATTAGAAGATGAGGCTCTCATTGTTTAATGCCATCCATCCATCGGGAGAGGACTGATGCTTCTGCTGACTCGCCTTGAAGTCAGGCTTCACCTTCTTCTTCCTCGGTCCATCAGGTGCTCGAGCCAGGAGAGGTGGGGACCACCGTCTGGCCAGTATGGCAAGCTTGAGCATGTTCCAAGACGTTTGCATTGTGATTTAAGGACCGAGAGCTGTGCTGCCTCAGTTTCCCCCAAGATGATTGGTCTTTAGGAGCCAGAGGCAGAACAGTAAAAATGAGATGAAATAATTTTCCTTCTGGTCATCTGAGTAGGAAGTCAGCCCTGTCCAGCCTCAGAGAACTCACCTTCATTTCAGTTTCATGTCATGTCATATCGGACACCCGGACTCACAGGTGACCAGGCATTGCTGAAACACTCTCTGAGCTGGAGCTGTCCGTGATCTGCAGGCAGCCTGCACAGGGACTGAGCATGAGCTGTGGGTCTGACTTCCTTGGGTGTGAATCCCAGCTTGGCCACTTGATCTCACGAATACTCCTATTTCTCATCTCCCTTGAAAAGACATTAGGAGAATTACATGAGATGACTTACAGGAAATATTTAGCACAGGGCCTAATTCAGCAAACTCTAAATTAGGGTTTTTCCTAACCCTCCCCATTTCCTTTTACTCTGGGCCTCTAGTCCTTGGCCTTTCAGGGGGCTGAGGGGCCCGGATCTGCTTGGGCTGCTGCTCCCCGAGGAGTGGAGATGCCCAAAGCCGGGCTCCCTCAGCAATGACTGTAACAACCTCATCTCCACACCTTCCAGAATCTCCCCACTTTCTGCTTCCCCTGAACCACACCTTGGTGACAGTGACTTGGTGGGGACAGTCCTGAAACCTGCCAACCTGCTGGCCGAGCAAGCCTCTCGCCCCCCCCGCTCATGAGTCCAGCTCCCAGCCAGAGCCTGGTGATGTTTCTGGCAGGTGCCCTCCTTGACCCTAAAGCCCTTGACCCTTGGATGGAAGTTCACTCACTATCCCCCGACCCCTCAATGTGCCCGGCCCCCCACTGGCACCCTACGCACCCCGCCTCGCGCCTGCTCCCCCCCCCCCGGTGCCCACCAGCACACTCAGGTCGCCCCCAGCCTGAAGGAGCCCTCTCTCACCCACCTCCCTCCGCCTCGCACAGTGCTCCACCTTCTCTGCCTCCTCCCCCTCGCACCCATTCACTCCTCCACCCTTGAAAGCTCAGTCCCACCCCCCACCACTGCACTAACATCGCTCCCTCCACCTGTGCCCCAGTCTCCAGTCAGCACGTCCAGTTGCCTGCTCTCTGCCCCTGTCCGCCCCACGCCTCAGCAGTGTTTGAGAGCATCAGCGGCCTCCGCTGCCTTTGGATTCCAGGTCACCAAGGACTGGTCCTCTCCCCACCTGTCTTCCCGGGCTGCCTCTGCCTCCTTCGCCAGCTCCTCCTCTCCTCCTGGGCACCTGCGCCTAGAAACTCTCCAAATTTCTATCCTCATGGCTTCCCTGCTTCCTCTCCACTCTCTCTCCGGCATTCACTCCCACGGGGTGGCCGTCGTTCCAGGCCGCTGACTCCTCCACTCGCTCACAGTGCTGACCTTCTCCGATGCCAGCCTCACGCTCCCCACGGCTGCAGAGCCAAGTGTCTCGCTGGCACCCCCAGGTCGCGTTTCTCCTCCCGAACCTGATCCTCTTCCCGGAGCTCGTCTCCATGGTGGCACCACCAGTCCCAGCAACGGGAGAGACGTCAGGACGGCTTCTGGGCCTCCCACCCCTGCTTTCCTCTCCCTCTCCCTCCCCTGAAGCCTCTGTGGTAAAGGGCCTCTCTTCTGGGCCCTGCGCTGACCTCCCCACGCGGTGATGGCACAGGGAAGCTGGTGTCTTCCAGGGGATGAACTTGGGTGCCCTGAGCTGTCTTTGGGCACCTTCCGAGTTCCCTCAGCCTCACCCTTCCAAGCCCCTCTCAGTCCAGAACCTACTACGGAAATGGAGAGTATCCTGACGGCTCACCTCCGCCTCCCAGGCCCAGCAGGGTCTGGCTCCTGTCTGCCCTGTCTACACTATCTTTTTCTGGAACTTTCCAGGTCCAGCCATACCACTCATCCAGGTCCTCAAATGAGCCAAGCCCGTGCCCATCCCAGGGCCTTCTCACAGTCTGTTCTCTTCTTGAGATTCCCCCCTGCCCACCCACCACCCATTCTGCACGTGGCTGACTCACTGCCCTTCCTTAGCCGGAGTCTCCTAAGCTAGATGGGGTCTCCTCTGTCATTCTCCACTGTAGCACCAGATTTCTTCCTTCATTGCACATGGTGCAACTTACAGTGCATGCTCGTGTGTTTGTTTACTGATTGCCACCCTCTCCCCCTTAACTGTAAGCTCCACGAGGTCAGGGACAAGGTCGTGCTCATGCTGGAACCCCAGTGCCTAGCACAGCGCCTGGAACGCAGTAGGCATTCCAGAAATGCTGATGACTGGATGAAGTAGTGAATGGGGGAAACTGTCATTGCTTGACCCTAACTGAACCATTTTAGGAGGAGGATGTTGATCCCCACGGATGCTCTCTAGGGAATTTCCGTAGAGCAGTGTGTAACCCCACAGGCTCTGGAGCAAGAAGATGTGGGTTCAAACCCCAGCTCTACCACTCACCATCTGGGTGACCTGAAGGGGCTTAACCTCTCCTGCCCTCTGTTTATAGCTGTAAATAGGGGTAATAACAGCACTTAATTTACAGTTTATTCACAAGGATCAACTGATACAGGTAAGGAGCTTAGCACAATGCCTGAGACATGGTGGGTGGAGTCTCTACTACTATTTTGCACACTCTGTGAGAAGAACTGACAGAGTAGTAGGTGGGCGGGGTTGGGAGGGAGAGGAGACAGGAGGAGGTGGTTTGGGGAAGCTTCTGTGCCCAGGATAGAAATGGGGGTGGGGAGGAGGAAGGAGGAGGTGGTGTTTGGGAAACAGAGCACAGTAGGTGATGAAAAAGAGGGGCTTTTGGAGTTCCCGCAGGCCCCAAATTAACACCTGTGGTATTAATTTCTGTTCTGTTGTGGCCATGAGAAATTTTTGGTTTTGTTCTTGTTCTCCTTATGACTTTTTTTAAAGTGAAGACATATTCCCACAACACAAAATCAACCATTTTAAAGTGTGCAATTCACTGGCATTTAGTGCATGTCACAATATTGTGCAAGCAACACCTCTGTCGGGTTCTAAAACATTTTCATAACCACAAAAGGAAACTCCATATCAATTAAGCAATGAGAGATGATTTTTAAAACTTTTTATTTTGACATAATTTTAGATTTACAGAAGAGTTGCAAAGATAGAACAGAGAGTCTCCTTCACCCAGCTTTTCTAACATTAATACCAGCTTGCATAATCTGGGTCTGTTTATCAAAACTGAGACATTGACATTGGTACAATACTACTAACTGAACTACAGACTTTTATTTGGCTCCCCTCATGTCTCCACTCACAGTTTCTGTTCCATAGTCGAATCCAGGATACCAACATTGCTTTTGGAGAGATTATTTTTGAAACCTGAATAGTCAAAATGAAATCCACAATACCTTGGGCTTGGAATAGATCCTTAGTGCAGGTTTTGCGTTATGCCTTCCCTGAGGTCCCTGTGACTAACCCTGACCTAAAGGAGAGGTTTCCACTGGGCCCATGGGCTATGAATCCTTCATGCATCACCAAGGGCCCAGATGGGAGCAGAGCATGGTGTTTTCTCTAAGAATCACATCTCATTCTGAGTCCCTAGCATGGTCAGCATTTCCTCTGAGCTGACTCCTGGGAACCTCCCAGCCTGCTCTTCTCTCCCTTCGAGTTTCAGTCTGGAGAGGTGAGCTCATGAAGCCTGGGAACCTCAATGGCTGAGGAGCCCCAAGGTGTGCATCTCACTCATGCACTGTGTCCATTCAGGCCCACCTTGCCATCTCACTCCACACCCTCCTCCCCTGAGGCTCAAACTCACGGGCCAGCCACTTTCTGGAGCATTGCATGTATGAAAGACAGCTCTTGAGGTGCTTGTACCAGCATTTAAACACTCCAACCCCAAACCGAAGCATGTCATGTCCGTTCAAACCCTTTGGGTGCAACTAGTCATGCAGCAGAACACAACCAAAAGGAACCAAGAAATGCAACCCTCCCATGTGCCCAGAAGCAGGGAGAATTGGATTGTTGGGCAAACGGCCTTGATGAACACCTCTTTCAAGGAGAGTATTGAAAGGCAGGCCTGCAAACCTGCCTACCCAAAGGCAAGCCCAGGGACTTTGGACTCTGAGGAGTCTGTGTGCCTGCTTGGGGTTCCGGAAAAGGTGACAGGGTGGGTAGGCAAGAGGGAGGAGGTGGGGCTGGGGCAAAGATAAAGAAACCACACCAGCTCCTAACCTCAGATGCTCAGCCTGAAGCAGGGAACCATAAACAGAACCAAATAACCAGGATCGAAAGCGATGAAGAACATCACGAGGCATACTACCACTCTGCTAGGACAGAGTGTAGCTATGGCATTCATGCAATTTCTTCTGCAGATAATTACCAAGTTCCTACCCCATGCTGGGACCTATGTCTCCTAGAGTCATCTAAGATTTACTGAGGCTCTACAGTGTTCGGTGCTTTTATAGTTATAATCCCATTCAGAGATGTAGGCATTAGTATCTGTGGTGCGTTGAATGGTGACCCCCAAGGTATGTCCACATCCTAACCCCCAGAACATGTGACAGTGATATTATCTGGAAAAAAAGAGTCTTGGCAGATGCAGTTAAATTAAGGATCTCAATGTAAGATCATCCTGCATTATCTCTAAATTCAATGACAAGTGTCCTTGTAAGAGACAGAACAGGAGAAGGCACAGACAGAGAAGCCTGTGTGGAGATGAAGGCAGAGATTAGGGTTGTACAGCTATCAGCCAAGGAACACCTGGGGCACCAGAAGCTGGAACAGGCTGGGAACGAACTCTTCTCTAGAGCCTCCAGATGGAGTGTGGCCCTGGAGACTTGATTTTGAACTTCTGGCCTCCAGAACTGAGAGAGAATAAATTTCTGTTGGTTTAAGCCACCATGTTTGTGGTGGTTCATGTGACAGTCCTAGGAAACCAATACAGAATCCCTAATTAATAGTTGAGGAAACTGAGTCTCAGAACAGTTGGGCAATTTGTCAAAGTCGTGCAGATAATGAGCGTCAGAGCCCGGACTTGGAACTTGGTCTGGTTGGCTCCAAAGTCTGGGCTCCCGGCAGCCACACAGGGAAGAAGCTGAGAGCAACAGCCTGGAGCCAGGCTGCCTGGGTTCTAACCCAGCCCTGACACTCATGAGCTGTGTGATTTGGGGCAAATTGCTTCACCTCTTAACTCTCAGTTTCTTCCTCTGTGAAATGGGGATGTACTTTCCACCTGGAGTTGTTTTTGGAGTTAAAGGAGTAGGTGAGTGAAGGTATGGAAAGTACTCAGAACCATACCTTGAACACAGTAAGCACTAGAAAAGCATTTTTTATAACCATATGTCTGCAGAATATTTGGTTGCCCTTGTTCCCCTAATCCACACAATGCCCCATTCCCTGCCCGAGGCCAGGGCTTCCCAACTTCAACACTACTGACATTTTGGAATGGATAGTTCCTGGCTTTAGGGGCTGCCTTGTGCTCTGTAGGATTTAGCATCCCTGGTCTCTACTCACTGGATGCTGATAACAACCGCCGCCCTCATCAGCCATGGCAATCAAAAGTCTCCAGACATTGCCCAATGTCCCCTGGGGGACAAAATCGCCCTCGGTTGAGAATCATTGCCCTAGGCCTAGCGAGGCAAGGCTTTTAGGACACGGGCCTCTTTACTGAGCATCTGGGCCTGCAGCAAGGTTTGGGTGCAGATCTGGTTTTCATGACTGAAGTGGTGGAGCTGCCAGACAGATGCCCCTTCGCAAAGGCCTGGAGATCCCCCAGTCCCTAGAGGAAAGGAGGCAGCATATTAAGTGTATGGACACTGGTGTTGGGGACACTTGTGGTAGAGTCCCAGCTCTATTATTTAACTTGTCCAAGTCTCCATTTCCATACCATTAAGTGGGAATAATAATCTCAAACTCATCTAGTGATTATAGGCATTAGATGAAATATTAGACGTAAAGAGATCAGCACAGTGCTGGGCAGAGTCAGCATGCAGTCAGGGTCAGCTACTATGATTGTCACTGTTATTATTCCCTGAGCCTGTGAGCTGACCCATAAAGGACTACAAAAGGAAAGCATCTACTCTTAATGGCTGCAGAGCCCTCAAATCAAATCAGGGCGTGCTTGATGGCCACCGTCAAGTAAAACATACATGCCAGGATGAGGTGGGAGCCAGGGTGTGTGTAATGTAATTTAAAGGAATGTCTTCGCCAGGGCAGAAGGAAAGTGTGAGAGATTTACATTGATGTGAAAGGTTCCCGAAAGCTGCAGTCCTCCCATGGTCTGAAATGATGATATTTGCTGTGGGCAGACGTAGTTGAATTGGAAAAAGAGAGACCGCACTTGCAGATTGTCACTTCATTTTATTCTTTGGTGGCTGTCATCCAAAGGGCTGGAGCGAAAGCCCCTCCACGGAGGAGGTGGCTCCCAGGATCCTTCCCCTCCCCCTTTTCCTCCTCTCCTGCTTTTATGCCCCAGCTGCCAGAGGCCCAAGGAAAGTGCCAAGGAAAAGGCTGAGGCCTTGGAGGCAGAAGGTTCCAGTTTGAATCCTGGTTTTGCAACTTGCAAGCTGGGTGGCCTTGGGCCAGCCACCTGCCTTTCTGTCTCTTGTCTTCTGGGAGGAGCAGCAAAGACACCGTGCTTATACCTGGTGATAAGCCCTTTCCTTTGCCTCATGCATCCAACCTGGCTGTCCAAAGGCTGCCTGCTGCCCCTCTGTTCCCAGGATTGGTCACATGTTGTGGTCACCTCGGTCAAGTTCCAAGTTTGCATCTTCATCCTGGAAGGAGGAAGGAGCATTAGGCTCATAATGTCCAACCAGCAGCTGGCACTGAGGGAGTATATCTAATCAAAGAGCTGAGCAACTGGCAGTAATGTTGAAAAGCAGGGCTCCACAAAGTTGCCTAAACCACCTTTATGAAAATAATAGTAACAGCAACAACAGACACCATTACCATTTGTTAAGTATTTATTCCAGGGTCCAAATGAATTATCAAATCCTCAGGATAACACTCTGAGGGAGGTGCTCTGATTATTCTCATTTTACAGAAGAAATAGAAGCTTAGAGAGGTAAGATAATTTGCCCAAGGCCAAGCAGCTCATTAGGGCCATCTGTATGGTTGTTCAGGTTGTGCACTGCACAAAGAAGCCCCCCCCCCCATCTAAGAGGATGATATTTACATTGCAGAAAAATACTAACTTATAGGACAGCATGCAGTGAGCACAGAGCTTCTAGGCTTCCCAGGTATGTCCTAGAGTGGCCAGTTATTCATAAACCCACCCAGACACCCATGATGGGGCTTCCACTCAGGAGCACAGGAACTCACACACTCCCATTGCACACAGTAATGTAACTACACCAGGTCCTGACTGTGCCCCGGTCATCCCCTGAGGTTGCTTCTTTCATTGCTCTGGCTCTTGGTGGCCCAATTCCCATCCCTTACCAGACTTGGGGCCTGCTGTGATTGCCTAGTCTTGCCTTGTTGGGCGGATGGGACAGGTGCACACTGGTGTCCGTGGGATCGTGAGCCTGAGAGAGCAGGGCTGTCTGCGCACACGAAGCTGGAGGCTGATTCCTAATCAGATGATGTCTTACCCTGAGTTCCCCAAAAAGCAGAGCCTACGAAGAGGCTTTTGTGCGAGCATCTCCCTGAGGAGTGTGACCCCAGGGAGTGGAAGTGAGGGCTGGGGAGCTGGATTTGTTTCCTATGGCTGCTGAGACAAATTACTAGAAACTTGGTGGCTTGGAACGACACACACTTGTTCTCTTACAGTTAACTGGCAGTCAGAAGTCCAAAATTAGTTTCACTGTGTTGAAATCAAGGTGTCAGCAGGGCCTCACTCTCTCTGGAGTCCGTAGGGGAGAATCCATTCCCTTGCCTCTCCAACTTCTCGACCTACATTTTTTGCGTTTCTTGGCACGTGGCCTCTTCCTCCACCTTCAAAGTCAGGGGCATAGGACCTTACTTCAGTCCTCACAATGCCTTATTCTGTAATTAAATTTCCCTCTGCCTTCCTCTTATAAGGATACCCATGATTACATTTAGAGCCCATGGGATAATCTGAGATAATCTCCCCATCTCAAGATTCTTAATTCAATCACATCTGTAAAACCCTTTCTGCCATTAGGTAACAATCACGGTTCCAAAGATTAGGGCCTGGATATCTTTGGGATCCTTTACCCAGTCTCCCAAAGGAGTGAGGAAGAGCCGGAGGAGAGCCAAGTTAAGAACACATTTCCTGCTTGGCTGCTCTTACAGGAGACTGGTGTCTTGATTTGGTGGGCATCCCAAGGAGCTGTAAGACGTGTGTTCATTGCAGGACTACCTCTGGGGAGAAGTGGGCAGTGAGAAAGGAGCTCCCACTCCCTACTGGTCAAAGGGTCACCCCCTGGGGCATCTATCCTCCCACACTTGTGGGCTGTGCCCACATGGGCGCTTGGGCTCCCCTACCTGGAGAAGGAAGTAAGATGTGCAGGCCCTAGGAGGCTGCCCTGCACAAAACTAGCAAGAGCCTGTGTGGAGCTGCCTGACAGAGCAGAGGCTGGAATAAGGACAGACAGAAAGGCCCAGATGGTCTGAAAGTGGCGCAAAAGAGGTATCCAATACAGGTGCATGCATGAGCTCTGTCCGCAGGTATGAAAATAAGTGTGAACTAAGGGAACACGGTTCGTGCGAGTTTAAGTGGGATGCTACCAACCAAAGCCCAGATCCTGCACCTCCGCCCCCCTTCCTTGTGCCTCCCACACCTTTCCACATGCAGGGGCATCTTATAGGGCCATCCTGGTCAGTCCTCTGACCCAACCAGCAGGAAGCCTCCCTGTTCCTCCTTTCCCTGCCAGATAATGCTCTTCGGATTAGGACTTTTAAGTTGTTTTACCCCACCCCCATTTTCTTTTAACTTGAAGAAAGGGTGGGGTTTTTTTGTTTGTTTGTTTGTTTCTAATTTGCATTAGTGCTCTCTATGGGCTGGCAACAGCCCTGCAGCAGTTGAGAGGCAGAACCCAGATCTGTTCATTGCAAAACCCAAGGGAAACTAAGAACTCAACTGCCCCCTTACAGTTCATAAGGAGCCTAGGGTAACAGGGGCCTGTCTGCCTCGTTCTTTGATCAGGGTCCCAGACATGCAAACATCAATAGATCTGGCAAAGAGGAGAGAAGCCCCAGGAGTAAGGTGCAGACATTGAAGGGGGTGAGTGCTCCGTAGAGAGAGCAGTGCTGGTGCTGTGGGCAGCAGTGGGCAGATGGGTGGTGCTGGTGTGTGGGTTTGAGTGAATGGGGAAGGTTTGGGGAATCCCAAAAGGAACTGAGGCCAAAGAATGCATTTTAGGGAGAAATAAGTACTCCAAAATGCAGAGGTGGGAAGCCCGGGGCAACTGCCTCTAAAGTCCTTCCCCTCTGACCCTGTGGGACTAGGGTGAAGCTCAGCCCTACAGAGGGCTCCAGACCATGTCCTTCTGACTGGCCTTCGCCTGCCCCCTGGCCCCCCATCTCTTGAAGCACTCACTTGGATACACTCATTTGAACTTCCCGTCCTGCACCTGCCCCCGTATTCCTGACTCTGTCTTAGCTTATGGCCACCTCCCTCTTGCAGTGCCAGGCGTGGAGTACGTTTCTGCTCTTCCCTTGACTCTCGGAAGTCCCTTCCCCCCACCCCCGGATTCCAGCACAACCTGAGTTTCACATTCAGGGGTTCTTGGGGACCGATCTTCATGCCTCTCCCCTGCCAGAAAGGGTAGTTCTTCTCCCAACCTTGCAGGGGTGCTGGGCCTTCCACAAACCCCCGACCTGCCGACAGTTTGTTTGAACAAGGCTCCTACAAGCCTTGGCCCTGCTGCCATCAGCCAACCTAGTTTTATTTCAGTTTCCTTAAAAGAAAATGTTATCCCAGTTCGCTCTGTGTAGTCTGACAAATGTGTTTCTTTATTAGGGTGAACCCAGCCCTCGGAGGCAGCAGAGCAGCTCATGTGCTGGCAAGGTTGCCATGGAAATTATTCACTTTTATTGAATTATTCATTTGAAGCGTCCACCTAGAACGTCCCCCCAGGCTTACAGCTGTGATAGACAGACACTTGGACAGAGAGGTATGTGGCCAAGGGTCCTTCCACACGTGGGCATCTCTGCCCAACAGCAGCCTCGTGACGGGGGCAGAACAGAGAACTCTGGGTCTGAGGCCTTGGATCCCCGCCTCCTCAGTTCCAGGGGGCAGCGATTCTGCAGTGGTTTAGTGTGTAGACCCTGACTCTAGACTGCCCAGTTGCAAGTTCTCTCCCAAGTCCCCTATTTCCTCCTCTGAAGACTAGGAACAGAAAGATGCGTGCCTCTCACAGCTGCGATTGCATTTGAGACTTAAAAATATATAAAACACTAATAATAACTCTGGCTTCTATTTTTCTTTTTAACAAATTGTGTCATTATGGGCCTCAATTTCCCCTGTTTGTAAAATGAAGACACTGGGACAAATAATCTCTAAGGACGCTTCCAGCTCTGATATTCCCTGCCATTGACAATGGAGCCAAATGGCATCTTCTTGCCTGAATTTACTTTCTCAGAGACACAAAATCCATTTTTCTTTTTTTGAGATAGGCTCTCGCTCTGTCGTCTGGGCTGGAGTGCAGTGGCGTCATCGTAGCTCACTGCAACCTCCAACTCCTGGGCTCAAGCAATCCTCCTGCCTCAGCCTCCCAAGTGGCTGGAACTACAGGTGCATAACACCAAGCTTGGCTAATTTTTATTTTATTTTATTTTTTGTAGACACAGGGTCTCACTTTTGCCCAGGCTGGTCTTGAACTCCTGGGCTCAAGCAGTCTTCCTATCTCAGCCTCCCAAGGTGCTGGGATTGCAGGCCTGAGCCACCACTCCCAGCCACAAAATCCACCATTTTCTTCAGTAGACTTTGCCTTCTTCCCAGGGGGGTCACAGGTCATGATGGTAAAGTGAATATGTGTTAAAGACCCAAGCAGGCCCAGTTCCAATTTCAAAGTCAGGGGAAGGATGGGTTCTGAATTCCTTTGACTCTCCCAGGCTAAAGGGGTGTGATGGCACAACATCAACAGCCTGATAGATCAGGTAATTCTTACTAAAATCACCACCACCATCTGCAGCCTGAAGGGACTGTTGGGGCATGCTGGCATTGCTTTCAAACAATTGATTCTCCATAGAATAAAAATAAATAAATAATGTGTGTTGATTTTGAGGTTTTTGGGGTCTTCTAAACTGAAAACAATTTTTAAAGTGGCCACTTCAACAAATGTGTAAAGATACAAATGGAGCGATGTTATCACAGAAGTATTGGAAATTACCTAAATGCCCATCAGTAGGGCAGTGGCTGTGTACATGGCTAATTCCTTTCCAATAATTCACCACCTAGACATGAAGAAGAGTGAGCTACATATACACTTACTGATAAGCCAAGAGGCAGAAGACCCAGGTCTGAGTAAAAAGAGATAGAAAACAGCAAGTGCTGTAAAATTCCAATTAAATAAAACCTATAAACATAAATATATATCCCAGATGTCTAGGACCAGCCTACAGCTTCAACTCTAGAGGAGGTTGACTTGAACCTCCCATCCACAAATCTATGAATTCCCAAAGGACTTTTGTCAACGGGGTCACATGTGGATTCTCCACTACCCCCTCCCACCCCTCCCTTCTGGTGAATTAGCTCAAGGTCAGGATTGTCTTACTGTCCCGTGTGGACCTATTTTGGTTCTACACCATGACCACTCAGATATGGATTCAGCCCTTTCTTTAATATCTCCCCCCGGAACACACACACTAGGTCTGTGTTTGTATGTAATGAACATTGTTGAAGGCTTGTGGAAGCTTGATGAAGGCTTTTCGTAGCAACAAAGCAAGCAACTTGAAATTCAGTCATTAGAAATGTACCTTGACCACTCCCCTACCCAGGGCTCCAGCCTCCTGCTGGGTTGTGCTTTGCTCCTTTATTTTTCTTTCTATTTTCAGCTCTGTTGCTCTCCCTCTGTTCTTGATTGGCCCTGGGAGCACCAAGCTCTTCTCACTTTACGAAGCAGAGCAATTCAGTCCCTTTTCTGTCCCACCCCCAAATTTGGATCTAGGCCACTCTTACATGTGTCCAAACCCACCGAGGGGCTCAGGGTCAGCTCCCAACAGGCTTTGCACTGAACAGAACCTGCCTTCCTTAGACAGCAGTTGGGGTTGTAAACAGCAGTGCATCTCAAACACACACACACACACACACACACACACACACGCACAAAAAAATCAGTCTGAAATTATGTTCACCAAAATGTTAACAGTGGTTATTTCTGAGTAATGATATTTGGGGTAATTTGTGGGGTTTTTTTGCATTTTCTTCTTTATATATTTTCATATTATTTGAATTTTCTAAATTAAGCATATATTAGCTTCCCAGTCGGGGCAGGGAGCAGGGGAGGCAGTTTCATTTTGGGGAAGACAATGTCCTTTGTGATGCAGACGCCTGATCCAGGTGCCCCCAGCCCCGTGGCTCCCAGTCCACTCCCACATTCAACACCCACGCATTGTTCAGCCAGTACCTGGACCACACTGCCCCTCCGATCTGACTCATCTTAGCACCTTCCTACCTGTCCCAGCCTGTGGTGTCACAGAGACTGGCAGGCAGCCCACCCCAGACCTGCTAAGAGTCCAACTGACTTCCCACCCACCCTGCTCACACGCGTTAGAAGAATAACCACAGCAAGGGCCCAGAGAGTGGGGCCTGGGCCATTGTGAGAGCGGCGCCCCCCACCCCCGCCATTTTTGCAGAAACTATTGAACCGATCCATGCATAGAATGACTAGATTTACCAGGAGCAGGGCTCAACATCATATGTCACCTTGTGAACACAGCCTTCACCTTTGGAGAAGGGGTGTGGATCAGGAGGGACACCCCGGCAAGAAAGGAGGAGCATCCAGGGGGGCTGGGGAGCACTGCAACTTGCCAACGTCACACTCTCGACAGTGCATGCAGTACTGCCCCTGGTACAGTGTCCTTTAGATCTGCGGTCCCCAACCCCTGGGCTGTGGACCAGTGCCAGTCTATGGCCTCTTAGGAACTGGGCTGCATAGCAAGAGATGAGCAGTGCATGAGCGAGTGAGCAAAGCTTCATCTGTATTTGTAGCTGCTCCCCATCGCTCACATCACTGCCTGTGCTCCACCTCCTGTCAGATCAGTGGCAGTATTAGATTCTCATAGGAGCAGGAACTCTGCTGTAAACTGCACATGTGAGGGATCTAGGTTGCACGCTCCTTATGAGAATTTGTCTGAAACCATACTCCTACCCTGTCCCTGGTGCCAAAAAGGTTGGGGACTGCTGCTTTAGATGATATGTCATCACTGCTCTCTTGTGGAAGTGATGGGAGATTGGTAAAGTTGCTTTTGTTGCCAAGAAACTTATGAAAGAGAATGTCAACCCATGCTCAAGAAGGGAGGATTTAGGCCCAATTATTAGTAGTGAGGCTGAAGATTTAGTAGAGGAGGTTTCATATTCTCCATCTGCCTCACCCCTAGTCTGGCCTGGAATTTTGCCCCAAGACCTGTCTGAGGCCAATATGATTCATGGAACAGGAATAGGATTTTAAATCCATCCCCCATGGCACCTGGCACTGAGCCTTCCATCATGGGCACTCAACACCCTTTTGTCAAGTCAAGCTCTTATAGAATGACTCTTCCCTCTTTTTCAAACCACCATTCATTGAGAGCCTTCTGTGGAGCAGGCACCGTGCCATGTGCTTTACTTATGTCATAGCCCATTAAACCATCACACTAGGGCTGCAAGGTAAGCATTATTGCCCAATTTTTTATAGATGAGGAAACTGCATCCCACAGAGATGAACATAAGTAACTAGACAAAGGTCCCACAGTCCATTAGTCAGTTATTGTGGCAATAATGCTATGCAACAAATAGCCTGCAAACTCAGGAGATGACAACAAGCATTTACTTCTCACTGACAGCTATGGCTCTCACAGGCTTGGCTCCAGGCTGTGGGCTGGTCTGTTTCCAGAGTGTCCCCACTCTCCTGGGACCAGTGGTTACTCAACACGTTCCTCTCGTGGCAGACGGGAGAAGAGGAAGATTCCAAGCCAAGACATACAAATACATAACAGCCTGTTGGCCAGAATCCACATCGATGGGAAAGGGAAATGGACTTCACCTCTTCTGTTGAGAAGTCTTATAAGGTCACATTGCAAAGGGCATGGATGCATCATTTTAATATCAGGACTAAACAAATGGGAGCAAGGATACAATTTACATACACAGCTAGTTGAGAAGTGGAGCCTGGATCACACCAAGATTCTTCTGATCCTTCTGATCCCACCAGCACCCCACTTCCCTTCCTCTGTCCCCTCTGTGGGTGACAGACTGAGTTCGAGGTTCATGATGTTGGTGGAATGGAGAAGCCTGGAAGCGTTAGCCGACCTCAGAAGAAATGTGGGCCTAGGGCCCTTGGTGCATCTCGCTGTGCCAGCAGTTACTGTGGGGGAAGAGTGTGCTGGGGACCTCCAAAAACTGGATGGAGAGCCCCGGAAGGAACTGACTCCCCTCCATCAGAGCCACATTCAGCACCAACACTTGCTCCCTGTCCACCTGGGGCTATTGAAATTGCTCGCTCAGCCCCAGCTTCTGGTATGAATGCAGCCCAACATCTGGGACAGGGAACTTTCTATATTTTGGGGCAGTGTTCCCCATGATATTTCATACAGCGCACTCCTAACCTCTGATCAGTGAACTCCAACACCTGGAACATTAGCAGGGACAACACTACTATTAATAATATCTGGACAGTTCACTTCTAACAAGTGGGACTCAAGATAGCCCACCCTGGACACGACAGCCACAGGGAATAGCCAGCATCCTGGGTGTGGCACTGGGGCCCTGATTGCCAGTCTCTGCTCTGATGCTCACCTCTGGGCCTGGGTTACTGCACATGTCCGGGAGCATGCCCAACCCAGCAGCTCCCGGCCGCAGGAGGCGGGTGCACCAGTGTGGTATCCTAGACTCAACATTCTATCCTTGTCACGCAATGTCCAGAGCCCTCAGGCTTCTATTCTAAGGGAAAACAGGGCAACTAGGAGGCAGGATGACTGTGGGGAGGGGCCTAGCCATGGCTCTCTGTCCTCCAGCCTGGAAGCAGAGCTGAGCCTGCACTGCTCGATCTGAACCCGGCTCAGAGCTGCCCAGGTCTGAGTCTTCCCCAAGAAGCCTGCATCAGGGTCAGATCAGAGAGTCGGTGAGGGAACCGGTGCATGTGTGGATATGGAAGGCAGAGCAAGGGCAGAGAAGAAAGTAGCTCTGGCTACTCCAATTGAGAGCCCCAGGCCAGCGTCAGGAGCATCCGCTGAGAGCATGTTAAGGATGTAGACTCTGGGCCCCTCCCAGGACCCCTGAGTCAGAATCAGCATAGAACACACTCCCCAGGTGATTTGTGAGCACAGGACAGTTTGAGAATGGCTGGTGAAGCAAAGCCTATCTCTGCCCCATCCCCTGGCCTCTGACATTTCCCCTAAGCGCTGGCTCCTGGGGCGCCTATACTCCTAGCAGCCCACACCTGCAATTTTTGCTGGAGGGCTGCTCTGAGGTTGCTGCAGGCCCCTCTGCCGTGGCACAGAGAGCCAGAGGGCTGGAAATTTACATCCACCCAGGGGCAGCCCTTAACCCACAGGTTCCAGAACTTTGACAGCTCATGGAGCCCTTGGTGCCTTGGTAATTTTTTACAGCACTCATTCCCAGGCCAAAAGCAATATCTACTTGATAATAAGTAGTAAGGTCCAAACAGCTTACTAGTATTTACATCCTAACAACTTGGCAGCTGCTTACAAATATGATACACACAAATTAAAATGGAAAGAACATGTTGATTTCACTAAAAAGTAACCGCAATTAATTATTCATGGGCTGTGCGAGCCTATTGGGCACTGCACGACTTCTCAGTTCCTGGAATCACATGGGACACCCCCACCCTCATTTCCTGTTCCCCATTGATTTCCATTCGGTACTTGTTTTTTATCACTGTTTCCACCTAACACCCAGCCTCACAAAGACGTGATATCATCTGAGGGAATGTAGGGCAATCTAATGCTGAAACTGTGAACGATCTCAGGTGTGGTGTCTGGCGACTGTTGCTGTGTTTTCCTCAAAAAATTACAATATCCCACTGTACCTGAGGTACCTTGGCACCCAGTATGGAAACCATAGCTTAACCCACGCTTGCGATCACAGGGGGGTATAAATACTCGCCCTCTCGCCCTGACGGGGACAGCTCTGAGGCATGACCTACACAGTCTCCTGTTGGACTGAACTGAAGTTACCCTCGGTGGGCCTGGGCTCGGCGCAGTGCGGTGCTATTCCTTGGCCCCGTTCTCCTTCTTCCCTTCTGTTCCCAGTCTGTCTTCTCTCTCACCTCCTCCTTTATCCTGGGGACACCCCCCGATACGTCTGTTTCACAGGAGTCTTCATCTCAGGGCCTGCTTCTGGAGAACAAAACCTAAGAAAAAGGTGGCCGGGAAATGTGGGCTGGGGGCCAGCTAGGAAGGGACACTGTCATCCAGGGAGAAGTTGGATGCCTTGCCTTGGACAGTGGCAGTGCATGGGGACAGGACAGCAAGCTGGGAGATCCTAAGGAGGTGGAATTAGCAGCCTTGGTCACCGACTGGGTATAGATGGTGACAGAATCTCAGACACTCTGGGTTTCACCCTAGAAGGGTGATGCGACCGACAGGCACCTGCAGATAAAGAGTCGGGGAGGCTGGGGGAAGATATCGAGTTCATTTTCCAACATGCTGAGTTCAAACCCTGAAATCCCAATTCTAAAAAAAGGAGAAAGTCGAGCAGGCAAACTTTTCCACCCACTTTTTAAAAAGCTTCTGTTTAAATGTGCGCTTGATGTGATGTTCCCAGCTTCATTAACCCCCTAATAATTACACTAATGACTGCACACTCTCTGCGTGAGGATGTGTTCAGAAGCCCCAGCTCACGCTCAGCTTCAGAGGGTAGACAATGTGCTCCCGCATCGTAGAATGTTGCTGCTACACCCTGAAATGTTTTAGGCAAACAAGGCAGCACCTGTGGAATGTCATCGCTGGAGGCGGCACAGCCGGAGCAGCTGGTGAATGCTCACAGCAGCAGAGCCCTATTCGGCAACCAAGCCCGACGCCAAAACTTTTGTCCTCTGAAGGGGCCAGCAAGGAGGTGGGAGCTACTGTCCTCCGAGGGGCCTGGGGGGAGAGAAGCTGCAATAGCTTCCTTCCCACTTAGCGCCTTATTTATTCCTTCCGACAGTCTTGAGATGTGAGTGTTCCCATGTCCATTTTACAGGCAAGAAAACTGAGGCTCAACCCCATTTTTTAATTCATTCATCACATATATACCGAGCACCCACTATGTGCCAGTTACTCTTGAAGGCTGTGGGAGCACAGCAGCAAACAAAACCAAACCCAGCCCCATTTCACCCTACTTCTTGTGGAGACAGACAATGGACAAACAAAGTCCGGGGGTGATAAGAGCAAAAGACAAACCAAGACAAAGGCAAGGGGGAGGAGAGAGCGCGCGGCGGCATGCTTCACGCAGGGCGCAGGGAAGCCGTCTCCGGAGGGGGAGTTTGGGCACAGAGAGACCCGAATGAATGGAGGAGCAAGCCGCAGGGCTGTCTGGGGAAAGCAGGTGCCAGGAAGAAGCTGCAGTGAGTACAAAGGGCATGGCAGGTGCCTGCTAGTTGGATTGGAAGAACAGTGCAAAGCTCACTGCAGCGGAGCAGCTGGAGCCAGGGGAGCTGGAGGAGGTGAGGGCAGAGAGGGAGCGGGACCCATGTCATCCACCCCAGAGGCCTTTATAAGGGCTTTGGAGTTTATTCTTAACGTGATGCAACGTCAGTGGAGGGCCCTGCCCCAAGGTGACGCAGCCAGTAAATGGCAGAAAAGAGTTTGAGCCCAGGGCTATGTGTACCCGAAGCCTGTGCTGTCCCCTGCTGCCAGGCCACACTGCTCCCCACAAGTTGGCCACTGATGTGCTGGAAACACAGAAACGAGCTCCTCTTTCAGAGTCTGTGGCCCGTGGGACTATGCCCCTCCACGTGAACACAGGACAAATTCCTCCTCCTCTGTTCCTGCCCCCACCCTACCCATGACCAACGTTCCTGGTGCACTGCTTGCCAAGATGGCACCAGCAGTCCCTCCCACCCCTACCCTACCTGCACACACTGGGGTGGAGCCCATTTCCCCTTGGGCCGGCCTTGTGACTCACTTTGGCCAACGCTGTGGAAGTGACCCTGTGCCAGTTCCAGGCCTGGGCCTCAAGAGACTTGGAAGCTTCCACTATCACCCTCATGGAGCCTTGAGCCACCATGGGAAGGAGTCTGGCCACCTGCTGGAGAGGTCACTTGGAGGAGGCGCCCAACAACCCCTAGCAGCTCCTGCGATCCCTGCCCAGTCACATCACATCAAGCCAAGGCAGCACCATGTGAAGCAGTCAGAGATAAGCTGTCCCCACCAAACCCTGACCAAATTGCAGACAAAACGGTTGCCACTTGAAGCCACTAAGGTTTGGGGTGGACTGTAGTACAGCCACAGATGACCGAAACAGCCTGTTCTAACTGTGCTTTCCTAGATTCTGTATTTGTTCGGCATCCATTCATCACAGGGCCCATTATATTAACCACATTTTCTTATTTTCTGTATTCTTGATGCTCTGGCATTTGGGGATCTTACAGACCTGGGGAGAGATTACCCCTGTCCCAATTCCTAGAACTACCCAATTCTTAGAGAGAGCAGAGGGCGTGGCTGGGAACATACATTTCATCTGCAAGCCAACTAGTCCAGAGCCTCAGCCCCCAGCAGTCACCTCCTCTAAACTCACAGGCACCGAGCCAATACTTCCCTCGTCGTTTATCATCCCAAGGCCAGGTTCTGGGCAAGTCTGGAACCCCCTTGAGCCCAGAGCCTACCAGAATTATCCAACCTAGCCAGTCTGAAGCTGTGTACCGGGACCCACCTTGCTTTTCCCAGGGAAACTCCAGTGCTTTCCCCTGGCTCCTGCCTCTGCCTCCTGCCTGACCCTGCGTGCTGCGCTGGGGGAACTGAAAGCAACAGTAAACTTTCTCCCAGGGGCATTGACCTATCTGTGTCCTCTCTCAGTCACCTCTATAAATTAAGACCCAGGCATAGAACACAGCCCCTTTGATTGTCTGGAAGGAAAACACTAGGGATTGCTCTTCTAGAAAGGGTTGAGCAGTGGCCTCCTGGCCAGGAAGGGAAGGACCTCAGATTCCTGGGCAGGGGCACCCCAGTGTCAGGCTGGCATCCAGGGCCATGACTGAGCTAAGGAGGGGGCTGCTGCACACATAGGGAGGGAGGCCAAATTGAGGGCCCTGGGAGCTAGCCTTCTGAGTCTCCCCTGCATTTGGGCCAAGGCAACTCAGACAGGGTTTTGTTCCTGCTGGTCCCATAGAGCTGGGGGAGACCCAGATAGAGCAGAGAATTCCAATGGGCTTGTTTGGGAGGCAGATGAGCTTGGGCTTGGTAGGGAGGCGCTGTCCCAGAGATTGCCACCCGCACCCAAAAACACCCCCAGAGTCGTGGCAAAGGCGTGTTCTCAGCTGAGGCAGCCTTGGGCAGACAGGTGCAGTGTGCCTTTGTATCATCTGGAATGAGGACCCCCCCTGCCCCCCACGGGGATAGATTAGAAAAAACTGCCCCTCTGGGCAGACACACTCTCTTGGGTGCAACATTTGCCAAAGTGCTTTAGGGCAAAGAAAACACAGCACAGCTACTGGGCAGAGTAGGCACCAAAGGACAGCTAAGGTTCCCCACCCGGAGAAGTGAGGAAATAGCCCCAGCCTGAGGGGTAGACGGGCTCTGAGACAGTTTCACAATAGCAGAATCTGCCTCCGTCTCTGTTCCCTTTCCACGGGCAACCACACGGGACCCAAACTTCAGCCGTTGAAGAATTATTGAAAGCACTCAAGAAACTTGAGGCAAATTCCAGGAACTGCTCTCCATCCTTCAGCAAAGTGTGGACTGCTGGGGAGGGGTGAGCAGTCCGGCCAGCTGCACCCTCCGCCCCCAACAATGTCTTTGATGATGAATTCGGTGCCAGGAAAAATAAATAAATCTGTGGGTGTGTCTCCCCTCGAGGATCCTCCGCAACAAAATTGTAATGAATGGGAACGTTCCTGGGTTACATGTTGGAAAATTAGCAGGGCTTGCATTAATCGAAATTCAGTTCTTTATGTATATCAATTCCCTTTTCTCCTTCTGGGATTTGCAGCAGCGAGAAAGACGCAGAGCAACAGATTAATCCAAGTGTTGTCAGTGACAATGATAAATTGAGGTTTAAAAGCCTACAATGAGATAAATTACTGTTAAAATCCAGGCCTCCTCTCTCCTGTTAAGTCTGTAGAACCAAGAATTTGTTAAAATACTGAGTTGTCTTTCATTAAGTGCACTCCATTGGATGCAGCCTAGACTTTGGATGGTGGCTTCTCGGTCACTGGTGGCCTTTTCTTTGCCTTAAGTGTTGCTGTTCCTTCAGGGTTGATCATCTGTTCCCTTCCTACTCTCCCCACTCAAACAGCTTCCTCTCACGTGGCCTCAACTACTAAATCTGTCTCAGTGAGCCCCACATCTGTGCCTGTCCCCTGAGCACCAGGCCTGTGAATCCAGCTGCCCTGGGCACCTCCTGAGATCTCAGACTCTGTACTGCCAAGACTCAACGTGCCATTTCCTCCCCAAACTTGCTTCTGATCTTGTGTCCCAGTCTCCCCAGCTCCACCATCCACTCCATAGCCCAAGTCAGTGACATCACCCTGGGCTTCTCCCTTCCTCTTATCTCCCCACCCAATCAGAGTCGCTCAAACTTCCATCCACAGCCCTCTTCCCTCCACCCCAAGACAGTACCCTGGTTTGGATCTTCATCAGCTCACCCTTGGGTTGTTGTAACTACCTTCCCAGGGGTCTCCCTGGCTTGAGTCTTCGTCCAGTCCCCCCCCAACTTCCAAATGCACGTTCTTTCTAAAACACCTGTCTGATCCCATGACTCCCCTGCAGCGATACATCCGGTGATTCCCCAAGGCACTCAGGGCAAAGTCTAAACATCCAGCCTCTTTGTGGTCCAGCCCTCAGCTCCATGCTGAATGAAACCCACCTGCACTCCGTCAAGATCCTTCACATCTCCGGAGCACACCACATTGTTTCTTGTGCACATTTTCCTTGGAGTATCTTCACCCTTCTCTGCCAGTTGACCTTATGCTCATCCTTGGAGCCCACGCCGGAATGGGGTGGAGCTTGCAGCCATCGCCTCTGAGCATTTGACACAGCTCTTCCGCAGCCTGAGTCCCCTGGCTTGTGTGTTCTCCGTTGCTCCCCTCATTCTCTCACCAGGACGTGAGACACACGTGTGTCTGCAGTCTGTGCCCAGCCGTGTCTGTGTTGGAGATGCGGGGGCAGGCAGGCCATCAGCATGCAGCCAGGGAGAGGCACACACAGCAGGAGGAGAGTGCAGCCATTCTGGACACTCAGGGTCCTGCCTGTGGCCGCGTTGTGAGAGCTGAGGACTGCAGGGCCCTGAGACACCCAAGGCCCATTTCCTCCTGTCTCAGCCCCTGCAGACATTCCCAGGGTCCCATTCTCTCCCTTGGAAGCTGCAGCATTCCCCAGACACCATTAGGAGCACATTATCATCGTACCTCACGCTGGGATGGGGAGGAAGATAGCTCAGAGAGCGATGAATTCATGTTCGATTACTCTCAAGATTAACATACTGAAAGCTTCCTTCATTAAAGCTGCAGTACTGCAAACACTTCCTGGTAAACTTGGACAACAAGGAAACCCCTCTCCAAGGGGTAAGAAGCTGTTTCAAGATGAAGGCACTATCTGGCTTGTCATATCGGATTTTCCGGGTCCCTGTCTCAGTCTCCTTCTCTCCCTCTCGCCCTCCTCTCATCCGATCTCCCTCCCTCTTCGGCTCCCTCTCTCTCTCTTTCACTGCGCCCCAATCCTATCTGCAATTTCCCAAGTAGCAGTGAAAGAGATGACCTTCTAAGTAATCAGCCACTGCAATTTGGGGGTGAATATTCAATTAGTTCCAGGGCAGGGATTCCTGATCAATATTGCCTTCTCAAGGCACAACGGTGTAACAAACCCTCTTATTAAGCAATTCTAAGCCCCAGTGCTGATAGCCGTGACAGACAGTTAATCTGCACTCTAATTAACACCTGCCCCTTGGTTAGCTAGAGCTGTGGATTACCCACAAAGGTTTGCAGCCCCCCACCCCGTGAAGCTGGCAGGAGCGCAGCTCTTGTGTGAGGCTGCGATAAAGTCAGAAGCCCAGCTTAGCCTAGCTTTTCCGTGCCAGGCCCCAGGGGCTCAGAAATAGACCAGCAGACCCTCGGGAACGCAGGGGCCCAAGCAGCTGAGATTCAGGGGAAGAAAAGCCACAATGTGGGGGAAGAAAACTGCCCCTCCCCCCACACACACACATTCACACACTCACACTCACGTTCCACATCTCTACCAAGTGACTATTCATCATCTACTTGCATACCTTCAATGACAGGGAACTCACCACCCTGGGAGAGACCCTGTTCTCTCTCTGGCCATCTATGATTATGAATCTGCTCTTCCTGAGAAGGATTCTGCCTCTACTGGTCTTGGCTTTGTAATTCAGGCCCATCAGGCTCCCTCTCTTCAAATATGTCCCAGCACTCCCTGCACTTCCAGTTGGTCCCTTGGCCTATAAAAAGGTCCCGTAGCGGCCAACATCTAAGGGCCTCCATGGTGATCACAGTAACATCAACAATCATAATTTGTTTAGTGTTTACTATGTGTTAGCCCCATGCTTAGTAGCTCATGGGTGTTTTTTAATCCTTATAATAGCACTATGAGGAGGATGCTCTTTTTAGTTTCTGCTTTATAGCCAGGGAAACTGAGGCACTGTGGTCTTAGGTAACTTGTTTGAAGTGAGGTCACAGATCTAACAAGGTTGGTCTATTCCTCCATTTTGTCACCTCTTGGGCAAGGCTTCACTGACTCTCCAGACAGCATGGTCACCTGCCCCACCTGGCTCCTGCCACACTGCATATGTGCTCCTGTTACTGTCCTCATGTCTGGGTATTGTAATTTATTTGTTTGTTAACCTTGTCTAATGTTATCTGTCCCATGTACTGCTCTTTGGGCTCCTCTCAGATACAGGCTGATCATGCCTCATTATTTTGGAATACCTGCACTTAGCACAGAGCCTGGTTCTTAGATTGTATTGCTATCTTCAAGGAATGATATGACTACAACTTCTATGGAGGCTGTTGTGGTCCTGACTAGCATGCCCACAGCTAAGATATTAATCAAAGGAGAATCTAAATGTCAGGGGAGCTCCACAAAGACAACCTGGATATAGATAGGTAGATAGATAAATAGACAGATAGAAGAAAAACAATGCAGAGTGGTAGAGAAGCCCCGGTCAGGGGAGTCAGGTGTTCTGGGTTTTAGTCCCAGTTCTTTTAGACTCTTTGTGGGTGTCAGACAAGTCACCACTTCTCACTGGGTCTCACTTTTCCCATCCTAAGTCTTGGGTTGCATGGATGGCTTCTGAACACTCCTGGCACCATCAGCCTGAGGGTGGGACTCTGACCAGGCTTTCCAAGCTGCTGCTGTGACCGAGTCTGGTCAGTGGCTCCTGGCACAGCCCCACTGCTGTTGGTCCAGACCTGCTGGGCACAGCCTGCTCACCACACCCCACAATGTCCCCATCTCCTGGCCAAAGGATGCCCCGAGGAATAGTCGGGGTGCCAGCAGCAATGACAGCAATAGCAATGACAACTGTAGAGGATCCTTGGGTAGCACTTACAAGGCACTGGGCTCTATTCTAAGCACCTTGCCAGTTCCAAAAGGTGGGATGCCCAGGGCACTTTTGCAGTGCGGTCTCTATGAAGCTGTCAGCCTGGGTCTTGCCCCAGAGGTTATTTGCACAGAAATAACATCCCAGATAGAGGGACTTCCTTTGTTCCCGGTCTTGGCCCAGGACAAATTTTCAGGCCCAGAGGACAGCCTCTCTCAGCTAATGGCCCTGCTTTCTAATTCATAGACAAAATAGCAGCAACCAGGCAAGACTGCATTGTCCCCAACCCCTCACCAAATCTTCCAACCCATCCACATCCACACCCATGCTCTGAAAGATGTAAATCAGATCATGTCCCTGTGGCTGTGTCTGTGTCAGCTGTGGCCTGGCCGTGGGCAATGATGGTGGGAATGGAAATTGGATCCTGAGGGGAACTTGGGAGAGTCAACAAGATAATTTCTGAAATACATATGGCACAGGGCCTGAGCTGGGAGCTGGGTTAGTAGAGTCATAATAATAACACTCCAATAACCTCAGCTGGCACTCATTGATCACTCATGTGTGCCAGGCAACACACCCATATGAGGAGACAGAGCTGAGAGATGGTAAGTCAGTTGGTGAGGAAGTGAACAGTTATCTGACTCCAGAACCACTCACTTAACCGTCCCACTAGACCCCCGCCAACTGACAGCACCCTTCCTACAGGCCCACGGGCACCGCCCACCAGCTTTCTGAGTGGCTAATCCATCGTTCTGCCCTATTGCCCCTTCTGTGCCTTTTTGTTCCTCAGTACCAAGCACCATTAACAACTGACACCAAGCATTCAGGCATCCCCTTAGTGACCAAGGCTCAGACTAGTGATTGTAACATGGCATGTTATAAGTCACGGGTTGGTTCCAGGGTGAAAGACCAATCCCACTGGACCATGCCATGTGCAGAGAAGCCTTGAGCAGGGATAACAGAGGGCATCTGGGTAATTTACTGCCTCCATGGGACGTCCAGCTGGAAGAGTGTGAGTTACTTAGAAAAGGAACCTTTAGCCTCCAAGATGGTTCCCAGTGATCCTCATGCCTGGTTTCATGGCCTGTGTATTCCCCTCTCATGTCGCATCAAGACTGGCCTATGTGACCAACGGAACACAGCAGAAGTAACGGGGTGTGGTTTCCAAGCCTAGGTCATAAAAGATAATGTTGCTTCCACCTCCCTCTCTTGAAAAACTCCCTCTGGGGGAAACCAGTCACTATATCGTGAGGGTGCTCAAGCAGCCCCGTGGCAAGGCCCGCATGGAGAGCAGCAGAGCCTCCTGCTAACATCCAGCAGTCTTAGCGCATTCAGGCTGCTGTAACAAAATGCCCCAAACTGGGTGGCTTATAAACAACAGAAATTTATTTCTGACAGTTCTGCAAGCTGGAAGTCCAAGATCAAGATGGCAGCAGATGCGGTGTCTGGTGAGAGCCCTCTCCTGGTTCACAGAACCACAGAAGGGATGCAATGTCTCCCTCAGGCCTCTTTTGTAAGGGCACTAACCCCATTCATGAGGGTGGAGCCATAAGTCCCACTTCCTAATACCATCATCTTGGGGGCTAGGATTTCAACATATGGATTTGGGGTTAGGGGTAGGGGAAACAAATATCCAAATCATGACAAGCACCAACTTTCCAGCCATGTGAGTGAGTTACATTGGAAGCAGGACCTGTGACTCCAGTCAAAACTTCAGGTGATGGCAGCCCTGTGAGACTGTGAGCCAAAACCACCCAGCCAAGCTGCTTCCAAACCCTGACCCGCAGAAATGGTGGCAGATCATAAATGGTTATTATTATTTTAAGTCATTAACTTTTTGGTAATTCATTATACACAATATGCAACTAATGCTGTGGGTAATCCTCCCATCCTGCACCCAAGATCTACTTTATCAATAAACTTTAGTGGTATCTGTATTCTGAAAAATCGCTCACCCAAACACATGCTTGCAGGGATGACCATCTTCTTCTGCACCATCCTGCTCACAGGGCAAGACCCTTATTCAATGACTGAGATCCGAGGGCACAACCTTAAAGGGCCATTTTCATGCCAAAGTAAGGAAGGCGATGCACCAGCTATGAAAGGAATTTTTGTATTCATCTTGAGTCTGGGGTTAAGAAACACTATATCTTAATCATGACAAGCTTCTCTTTGTATGTAGATCAATACAAGTGCAGAAAGAATTTGTCAGTGGAGGTGTGAGGACTGCCTGCATCAGAAACACTTGAGGGGAGAGGCACAAGTTTGATTAGAATAAACTTTATCAAACAAATTCAGAGAATCAGAGCTTCATTTTCTTTTCCAAGACATGAGTTTCCCAGCTTGTGTCTGGATCCCCTATAAAAGGAATGTGTTGAAATCTGGCCTGACTTTGGACTTGAGTTTTCAGGTGCTAGGATGTCCTCAGAACAGCACCAGGTGACACTGCCTCAGGCCCCTGCCACATGTGAATTGGAGAAACAGCTTCCAGGTACAGGCTGCAAGATGCTTCAGCTTCTGAGACCGCCCAGTCTTGGATCCCATACAGTTCTTCAGTTGCCTTATATTCATCAAATGCCATGATGCATTTTGCCAACTAAAACAAGTGTATATTTTTAAGGGGAAATTAATGCATATGTTTCTGATTCATCTTATGTGGAAACTATCAAAATATTGTGTCTGAAGTAAAGTAACATCTAGAAAAGGCTTTTGGTAGTTTTGCCAGGTTTTTATGTGTCTCTTGATGGGATTGGGTTCTGGCCTTACTGCCTGCCAGAGTCTTACCAGCTGGTGCAAATATCACCTCCTCCAGGAAGTCTTCCCTGGCTGCCCCAGCTACTTGGAGCTGCCTCTCCTCAGAGCACAGGGGCTTCTTAATCAGGGCCACAATCTATGGAGCTTCTCTTGTCCCCACTGGGCACAATCCTCAATGAGATCGTGAGCTGCCCCATGGCAAACATCAGACACCCTCCTCGCTAGACTCTGCCATGACACAGCAGCCTAGGCTTGCAAAGTGCATGTCAGGAGACAAAGCCCTGCAAGGGAGGCTGGGCTGGGAGACGAGGAGGCAGGAAGGGCAGTGGCAACAAGGTCACTGATAGCCAATCCTTGTGCCTCTTCTGTGACTGGTTCTAATTCTGGGGCCCGGAATATGGAAGCCCATGACTGCAGCACATCCAAACTGTCAGGGTGGGAGCTCGTAACGCCGGCTGGGAAAGATTTCTCGACACAAAGGTTAGAATAGGTTTTCAAGAAAGAAGTTTATTTGACTTTCCAAGAGAGGAAAGGGCACAGCACAAATGAAAGAGACAAGTGCCCGCCCCAGGGGTGAAGGGTTTGGGCTTCTTATTGGGGTAAAGGATAGAGTAGTTACAGTTGCAAAATGATAACACAAGGTGACTGTGTTTGTTTCTTTTTTCTCTGCTAGGCTGGCTTTTTCAGTCTTCCTGGAATGTGTTCTGGTGGATGTGGGGGAGGGTTACACCCCTGCTGTCTTCTCAGTATTCTTCAAGTGCTACAAAACAAACTCTTAAAGACAACAAGTTAAGCCACAGGTGGTTAAGCAAACAAAGGGGCAGTTATGTGCTGTGATTTTTCTGCTTTTTTTTTCTTTCTGTTAGATAGTTTATTAGCGCTGTCCTTTCACAAGCCATATCCTCTACACCAACTTTTAAAAGCACTGGAGCTGATATTTTTATCTTCATTTGCAAGGCTTCCTTGTGTCTTTTCATCAGTTTACCATGCGCTAATAATAATCATAGGAATTCAAATTAAAGGGAGGGACATTTCACTGACCTGGCCACGGACCCCAGTCACTGACTAGAGGTGATCATGGCCTTAGATTAACCACCACCCCATCCACAGACGCAGGCCTGGCCAGGCCAAAGGCTAAAGCTGATGTCAGCCCCAGACTGAGCTTCTAACACAGTCCACCACCTGTGCTCGGATCCCTGGCCTGTGCTGCAATTCAGTGTGATCTTGGCACACCCCGTCCCACTGCTGAGGCAGCCAGGGGTCTGTGCCCCTCTCCCCAAGCCCTGGTTTCCATTCACCAGGCTGCTAATGAAATAGGATCCTATCTAGTGTCTGGCCAACTCCCTGCCCTCACAGACCATACCAGTTAATTTTTCTACTTTAAAAAGATGTGGAAAGAAAAAGTTACTGTCTCAAACAAGAGGAGATGTGTTCCTTTTCATCAAAAGTCTACAGTATAACTAGCTCACAGTGCACAGCTTCCTTGGTAGGGCCTAGTATCTTAGTCCATTTGTGTTGCTATAAAGAAATACCCAAGGGGGGATAATTTATGAAGGAAAGAAGTTTGTTTGGCCCATGGTTCTGCAGACTGTACAAGTAGCATAGCACTGGCATCTGCATCTGGTGAGGGCCTCAAGCTGCTTCTACTCGTGGCGTCAGGCAAAGGGGAGCTGGTGTGTGACAGTGTTACATGGCAAGACAGGAATTGAGTGTGTGTATACTTGGGGCGGGGGGAATTCCAGACTCTTTAACAACCAGCTCTCTGGGAACTCCCCCAGGAACTAAGAGAGTGAGAACTCACTCATTACCCCAAGTATGACACCAAGTCACTCATGGGGGATCCCCCCATGACCCAAACACCTCCCATTAGGCCCCACCTCCAACCCTGGGGGCCAAATTTCAACATGAGATTTGAGGGGGTCAAACATCCAAACTACAGCACCTGGCTCTGGCCAAGAACCCAAATACTCCCCTTCCACCATGTCTGCCCAGACCTCCTGGGCCCAGCCCAGCCCCAAGCAGTGAGCAGGAAAGGCCCTAGGGGTGAATACTGCTGATAAGGTGACCAAGGTTTGGGCTTTCCCTCACTCTGGCAAATCCATCCAGCTTCTCCATGGACTTCAGCCTTCTAGTTTCTGCTGAATCCATGATACTGCTTAGGATGGTCTGCTTCATCTCCTTTTCTAAGGCACCTTCCTGTTACTCCTCTAAAGCAAAAAACCAGGGTCATTTCCTCAGTGACAAGAGCCCACTACCAGACCAAAAGGCAGGGTAGCCGCACAACCCTGCATATTCATAAAGGACAATGCAAAGTTTCTGTGTACACATCCATGCCAGTGTGTGTCCCTCCCAGTGAAGTACATAAAGCCAGCCTGTGCTGTGACAGTGGGTGTTAGGAGTGTAATGTCCATGCAAGAGGACAAGCCCTTCAAATGTCCTCTCGGAGAAGAGAGAAATGCTGCTTTAGAAAGACCTGGCAAGAGTTCTTGGAAGAAGCCACAGGATGAGAGGTAAGAGAAAGAACATTTAGAAGGGCATTTCCTCAGCCAGGCTGCCGCCTTCCACGCAGCCCTAAGGAGCATATCAGGAAGTCAGCATCCTGTTTTGAAAGACTGAGGAGTGATGCTCTTGCAGAAACATCTTGCAACTCACGCAGTGCTCTAGAAATCAAAGACCCTTTGGTGACATCAAAGATCCCTAGAAAGAGAATGGTATGTGGGTCTCTTTTTTCCTGTGTAACTGTGTGGGGGTAGGCGGGTGGAATATACATGTTTACAATAGAAGTATGTTGTCTATGGAAAACAGAAAAAAAGAAAAAAGGGCTTATAACCACCACACAGAATCAACCCAGTCTTTTCCTCCACATTTTTATAGTTGGCATTGTATGCCCAAGAATTTTCTCTTCTGCTTTTTCACTTCACCTCATATCATAATCATTTTCTGCCATGATTAAATGCTCATTAAAAATATTAGTTTAATGCCTACCTAATATTTCATGAGCTGGGTGTACCATATTTGATTTTACCTTTTTCTAATTGATAAACATTTAGGTTCTCTCCTCAATATTTGCTGTTATTCATAATGCTGAAATTAATCTTTGTGCATAAATATTTCTTTGCATCTCAGATTCTTATCCAAATCTTAAAATGGCATTACTGATTATGACTATTTTAGGGCTTCTGACACATTTGTGAATTGTACTCCAAAATATTTGTGCCAATTTATAACCCTAACAACAATAGAGTTGCCCATATCAATGCAACCTCACCAGCACTGAGTATTTCCACTTTAAGTTTTTTGCCATTGTTTTAAGTAAAATGGCAAATCTATGTAATTTGAATTCCTGTGATTATTATTAGCGTGTGGTAAACTGATGAAAAGACACAAGGAAGCCTTGCAAATGAAGATAAAAATATCAGCTCCAGTGCTTTTAAAAGTTGGTGTAGAGGATATGGCTTGTGAAAGGACAGCATTGCTAATAAACTATCTAACAGAGAGAAAAAAAAAGGAGAAAAATCACAGCACGAAACTGCCCCTTTGTTTGCTTAACCACCTGTGGCTTAACTTGTTGTCTTTAAGAGTTTGTTTTGTAGCACTTGAAGAATACTGAGAAGACAGCAGGGGTGTAACCCTCCCCCACATCCACCAGAACACATTCCAGGAAGACTGAAAAAGCCAGCCTAGCAGAGAAAAAAGAAACAAACACAGTCACCTTGTGTTATCATTTTGCAACTGTAACTACTCTATCCTTTACCCCAATAAGAAGCCCAAACCCTTCACCCTTGGGGCAGGCACTTGTCTCTTTCATTTGTGCTGTGCCCTTTCCTCTCTTGGAAAGTCAAATAAACTTCTTTCTTGAAAACCTATTCTAACCTTTGTGTCGAGAAATCTTTCCCAGCCTGCGTTATGAGCTCCCACCCTGACAGTTTGGATGTGCTGCAGTCATGGGCTTCCATATTCTGGGCCCCAGAATTAGAACCAGTCACAGGCAGGGCTGGACACTGCCTGGCCTCCTCACGTGGGGCCTTCCCATGAAAACTCCCAGCATGAAGCAGCAGCCCAGAACACACGCTCCACAGCAGGTAGAGCTCAAAGAAGCAGCAGAAGGAGGAACTGAGTTAGGTGGCCCAGGTCCTTGTCCCACATGCACCAGTCAAATAAGTCACTCCCCTTGTGGCCACTGCAGATGGGGAATGGAGGTGAGGAGAAAGGTCAGGTGCTTCAGGGTAATCTTCCCTCACGGAGCCTAGAGGAGAGGGGAAGGTGTGTTTATTCCTTATTGTGTACTAACAAAGTGGGACTTTCTGCCTGTGTGTTGACTGGTTGGGTTTGGAAAGAATTCGCAAACCCCCTCTTTGCTCCCTTCACCTCCATCCTTCCCCTTGGATTTTGCCCTTCATATATTTAGTGCATAAAACTAGGTCTTGGCTACTGGCCTCTATGACAGTGCAGGCACAAAAACAGCTAGCATATTCAGACTGGGTAATTGGAACACAGTTTAATAAAAAGACTATTTACAAGGATTTGGGCAAGAAGTAGAAGTAGGGAAGTATGGGGGGAGCATGTAGGACTCTGGGGCCAAAACAGGGCTGGGAAGACAGCTATTACCACCCTGTGGTAGATATACCCTAAGGTGACCTGGATGAGTTTACCCTTGTGCACTCCCCTTCCCTTGAGTGTGGGCAGGGCCCACGGCTTGCTTCTAACCAATAGAATATGGCAAAGGTGATGTGGTGTCTCTCCTATAACCACCCTATGTTATATAAGCCTCTGCCCTAGCAAACTGGAAAGAGTCTCTTACTGGCCTTGAAAAAGCAAACTGTCATGAGTTATCTCCCTAAGAAGAGGAAGAGAGTCATGTAGTAGGGAACTTTGGGTGGCCTCTAGCCCTAACCCCAGTGCAGTCTCTAGGCAATGACCAGTAAGAAGCAAGGGCCCTCAGTCATACAGCCTCAAGGGAACATATTCTACCAGCTTGGAATGGGCTTGAACTCTTCCCCATTCAAAACTCCAGATGAGAACATAGCCTGGTGGGCATCTCGATGGCAACCTTGTGAGACCCTGAGCAGAAGACCCAACTACTACAATCTCATCATGTAAAAAGAAGAAAAAAGTGCAAAATAAAACTTTTTATTTCTTTAAGTGCCTACATATGTGCCTGTAAATGTATCTAAATAAAAAAGCATAGATAAATAGACATTAAATGATAGCAGTTACCTCTGATGAGGGGCCTAGGTCTAGGGTAGGGGGTAGGTGGTAAAGCTCTACTTACATTCTTATGTCATTGTTCAAATGTTCACAGCAACAATACATGCATATATGACTTGTATAATTTAGAATACTAATGATAATAATAAAAGACAAAGAAAAAAAACATTTGCCCATACATGATGGCATTCTGTATTTGTAGCAGCCTGGAAGGCATTACATATTTCTACTTTGCAGGTAAAATAACTGAAGCCCAGAGAGGGGAACTGGCTTGTGCAGGGCTTGACAGCTTGTCAGTGGCTGTGCCTGGGCCCATGGCCATTGGGTTCCTGGGCCTCTGGGTGCTGTGTCCACTAGGGCATGGCACGCACAGTGCCTGTCAGGGGAGGACAGACCCAGGATCCGGTGAGGACCCTTCCGTGCTAGTGCTCAGACTATACATCTGCAGGCTCAAGGTCTCCTCACCCCTCCTATGGACTGAATGTGCCCTCCCAAAATTCACATGTTGTAGCCCCAATCCCCAATGTGATGGTATTTGGAGGTGGGGCCTTTGGGAGGCAATTAGGTTATGAGGGTGGAGCCACCATGAATGGTATTAGTGCCCTTCTGAGAAGAAATACAAGAGAGTTGATTTCTCCCTGCTACATGTGAGAAGATCCAGCAAAAAGGTGGCTGTCAGCAAACCAGGAAGAGAGCCCTCACCAGGAATCAAACAGGCTGGCATCTTGGTCTTGTACTTCCCAGCCTCCAGAACTGAATGTCTGTTGTTTAATCCACCCAGTCTGTGATATTTTTGTTATAGCAGCCCAAATGGACTAAGGCACCCCTCCAAGAGGCACCAGGCTCTACATATACCCTGGGTCAGACCTCATCTGAGTCACTGGCACATGTCACTAGTAGAGCAATCTAAGGGACAAATCCCCTGTCCTTTGGTGCTTCAGGCAAACTCAAAGGTGATACAGAACAATCCTTTATTTGACATACGAGGAAATGGAGGCCCACGGAAGCAAGGGCCCAGACACTCTGCTCTGGGTAAGCAGAACCTGGCTTCTCCTGAGTAGGCTGTGTGTATGGCCATGCCATGGAGGGAGGTGCTGCTGGGCCTCTTCCCCTGTAGCACACGGTCGACCTGAAGCATAACCATGTACCGATGAAGCATGAACTGTACAAGGCAGGCTGGGGGCAGCTGGGTAAGTGTGCCAAAAGGACTCCAGGTGCAGGACTCCCTCTCCTCCTTGAGGGTCGCCTGAGCTTCTGCTTTCCCATACGCCAAGCTGCATCTCCAGGGGAGAGCTGCACCTTTGGGAGTCCGGGCTGTGGGATCATGTCTGTTTCTTATTCAACTTATTTATTTTCAAATAATACAATGCTAAAGCCAGTCTAAAAATAAAAAATAAAAAACACACCACTTCAAGGTAATGTAATGAGTTACTTTTTAAAAATAAATTTGTATACAAAAAATATCTAGATCCCAATCTATAACATACAGTCACCCTGTCCGGTATATGCAGGAAGCCACAGGATTCCCTGGCAAGAGGAGCGTGGGGGTGTCGGCATTGGGGCGGGGGGCCTGCCTGGGTATCATGGGCAGAATTTCTCCTTCAGAGGGGTAGATGTGAGACCCGCAGCCACATGTATCTTCCCTGCCTCCAGCTCAGCCTCTGACTTAGTCACCCTGGAGGCCCTCTTCTCTCCCAGCCTGGCCTTGAGCTGCTGTCCTTTTGCGTCATTCATTTCTTCGTGGCCCCAGCAGCCTTTATTGTTGAAAATGTCTGTATTTGGCTTTAATCAGAGCCCCTGTCAAGCACTCGCCCCTCTTTTTGTATTTCATTGTCCTCAAGAGGAAAAAATTTATTACCAGCATCATTTTACACAAACCTCCCGGACGTGCTGGGATTCCGCAATTCATGAAGCCACCGACTTGGTTTCTGCTCAACACCAGGAGTCACAAAAGATAAAGGGAAAGAATGTCCACATCTCTCCTCAAACTGCTACTTGCAGTCCTGGTCAGCTACCAACTTGCTGTGTGATCTTGAGCCAGTTGCTATCCCTCTCTAGGCCTCAGGTTCACCATCTATGCAATGGGGGGAAGGGAATAGAGATGGTCTCCAAGGGTCCTTTCACCCCAGTCTACCATAATTTTATGATTCATATCAGTAACTGGAATCGCCCAGACATGCATTAGGTCTCCCAGCCTCTGGCCATCTCATCCCCAATGCTGATTGAGTTTTCTTACTGTACATGTGAGCACCACATTCCCCAGCTTTCAACCTGTATGGCTCTTTACTTCCTGGACTGACACTCAAAGCCCTTCCTAGCTTAGCCTCAACTTCCCCTTTCTGCCTCATCTCCTATCCCTGTCACCCCACACCATCACTGCCACCAGCAAGAAGCCTACACTTTAAGTTTCCTTCATGCCTCCTTTATTTTACAAATGCTGTTTTTGCTACCTGGAGTGCCTATCCCCTCCTCTTTCCTTAATCTGTCTGACTCCTACTTTGCCTCTAAAACCCAGGTCAAATGCCAAAGCCTCTGGGAAGTGCCAGGAGGAATCAGTCTGCTCCTCTATTGGGCTCCCCTGGCCCCTGCACACCCCCTAGCCTGGCACTCCCCACTGTACTCAGCACAGGACCTGGTATGGGGGGCATAGGGATGCTGGTTGGCTGCTTCGTGGGGACACATAGATAGGGCCAGAATCCATCTAAATAAAGCTGGTGAATTTATCTTAACTCTGGTCCTACAGACCTGAATGGTATAGTGGTAATACATTTGCATCAGGGTTCAAATGCTGGCACTGAGACCCTCTGGGAGTGTGCACTTAGGCAAGCCACTTAACTGTACTTTTCTGTCTGTAAAATGGGAATTATTAAGCTTACCTTGCAAAGTTGCTGTGAGGAATAGATAGGAGAAGTATGTAGTGTCCAGCACACAGTAGGAACTTCGTAAGTGGTAGCTATAGGGGACACCCATCTCTCTATCCATCTATCCCTCCACCCATCCATCCATCCATATATCCATTCGATATTTATTTAGTGTTTTCCATGTGCTGGACACAGTGCTAGACTCAAGATACAGGAGTGAGTACTCAGAACAAGATCTCTCTCCCCCTCCTGCTCTGATATTTGAAGTTGTGGCCTTGGTTTCCTTCTCACCTCCCCAACTGCCCCCTAACCTGGCGCTTCTCTGAGCTAGAGGATGAACACCCTGGCCTGGCTCAGGCCACCTGGACGAGGAGCATTGTTTCCCTCTGTACCTGCCTACCTGCTGCATGTGGGCCTGGGCTGCCCTGAGGTGGGCCTCAGAGATAGCAAAGAAAGCACAGAGAGGATCTACTGCAGCACCCTGCGTGGCCCTACCCTGCCTGGCCCCCACTTACCTACCCCAATTCTACACCCCCACCGAGCTTATCTGACCACCCTGCCACCTGCCCTCCCATAGGGCTGTTGTGAGGATTCAACAAATTGATGCAGGTAAAGTTCTAGAATGTTCCTGGCATGCAGTAAGCACTGCAGGAGCATTTACTTTCACCACTGTGTCATTTAATACTCAAGGTGGCTTGCGTGGGGGCTTCCCTGCCCTCGGTTTACGGTCAAGGAAACAGGCTGGGGGAGAGAAGGGAGCATCCCGAGGACAACGTCAGGAAGAGGCGAGAGGGATGGAAAGCCACGTCGGACTGGCTGGCAGAGCCACACCCTCTCCTTGCTGCGGTGAAGGACTGGGGTCTGGCTCTTTCAATAAAAATATCTTGTTAGCGTCCTGGCTGTTCGTAGCTCCCTGCAGTTCAGCGGCGTGGCTGGGATGGGGAGGTGGGGGAAGGGGCTGAAGATAGCGGTGCTCCCCTCTGTGGGGGTGTGACCCTGCTACAGCACCCCCCAACACACACACACCCACACCCCACAGTCCTGAAAAGTCCTGCCTGGACAGCTCCCCCCACAGACCGCCGCATGGACACAAGTCACAGGTCAGCCATCAGCCACAGCTGTGTTCCGGGAGCTCCGTGGTGAGGCACCTTTTAGAAACACCTCACAGCAGCCCAAGCAGGTCCCACTTCCAGGTCCCTGCATCCCAGACACTGAGCTAGAGGATGCTGCGGGAGCTCAGGGTCAGGTGCTATTCTTTCCCCATCCCAGACGAAGGTACCAAGACTCAGACATGGGGCTTGCTCTGGGACAGTGAGGAAGCTGGTGGCCCGGCCAGGACGAGAACCGAGCCTCCTGAGGCCTTGTCCTGTGCTTCCCCGCCCCTTCCGTGTGTCAAGTTCTCGGTGTCTCAGCTGTCTTGGGAGCTCCCTGTGGACCCAGCCCCTGAGTACAACAGAATGAGATGGGGCATCTCCGCGCCCTTTCCCCCGGGCTGTTTCCTCCATGCCAGCCCCATGGAGCCCTTCGGAGGTCTCTCCACTGTCCCACCACACGTCCCTTCCCTCAGACCCAAGGGCCCTCCGTGGGCTGTCCCACTGCATCTGCCAGCTCCTCACACACACCTGGCCTGGCCGCCTTTTGCAGTGCTGAGCTGGGCTGAGACCTCCCTTCCACAAGCTTTCTATTCCTTCCAAAGGTGACTTGATGACACTGTTCAGCGAGGACCCACCTCAAGCTTCAGTTATTTGTGATTTAATGAGGAGACTTTTAATTATAACATCTGTTGTTTTAATTACCAGAGGAATTATAACGAGGCTCCCGGAGGAAGCTGCTGCCGGAGCCGAAGCTGGAGAGGAATTCTCAACATCAGCAGGCCCACCGGGTCCTTGGCACAGTAACCACCACTGAGCCACTGAGCGTGACCCATCATGGAGAGCACTTCATCTTCATTTTAATTAAGCTTTAGGGGTGAGACAGGCAGCCTCTGGGATCCAAGGGAGCTGAGCAGCCCGGATCCTGGAAGAGGCTTTGCCTTAGGAAGACTGGTTTTGTGGATGGAGAGGGCAAAAGACAAACCACCATTTTGCTGATGCAGGTAGAGGCACCCCTCTTTCACTCAATAATGGGGTGAGGGAAAGAGCCCGGGCCTCCGTACTGCCCAGCTGTGTGACCTTAGATCAGCTGACCTCTGGATTTTAGCTTCCTCGTGGAGAAAATAAAAGTGATGCTGTCCCTTCCTTTCTCAAGATCCGACTTTACATTCTGGATTTAGAGTTTGTGAGCCATATGCACATCCATCAGAGAGGAAGAACCAGGAGTACTGTAAGATGAATGTCTCACGGACAGAGGGTCTGTGATGGAGGCGGGGATGCCAACTGCACTGATGATGCCACGTTCGTGATGGTGTGATTCTGAGATAATGAGCATGCCCACTCTCCTAGTTCTTACCCATCCTGGATCTATGCCCTTTGAAGTTCTTCTCCCTAAAGACCATGAGTCTATTCCTCCATTGAATTTGATCGGGCCTTGCAACTTGCTGTGTTCAACAGAATGCAGCAGAAGTGATGATGTACCTTCCTGGGTTCCAAGGTCTTGGCAGACCTTGCTTGCTGCTGCTTTCTTTCTTGCTGCTCCGCCATGACCCTAAGAACATGCCCGGGCTTGCCTGCAGAGAATGAGTTTCACACAAAGCAAAGCCAAGGCCATTCTAGATGGACCAGCAGCCCACCAGCTGCCAGACACGTGAGCGAGCCCAGCCAAGATCAGCAGAGCTGCCTGGCCTACTGCAGCTGACCTCAGACGCAGGAGCAGTAAATGCAATGGTTGTAGGCCACTGAGGATTTGTGGTAATCTTATGCAGTATCATATGGCAATCAATAATGGATATACTCCTCCAGGTTCTGAATCAAATAATATAGACAGGAAAAGTACAGGTAAAAAAAATCTTTTTTTTTTTTTTTTTCCTGGTGAGACTGGGTTGGAAAATGCGTTTTGAAACTTATAACAAAACCTGGCTTTCTACCCAAATTGCATGTACCCACCCATGACTATCCAGGTGAGATTATCACACAGAGAGGAGGAAGAAGGCAACCCACAGCCAGAGAAGACTGGTCAAGAAAGAAACGTCCAGAGGAACCAAGCTGCTCACGCTCAGTCCTTCAACCTGACCTCATGCCAGACAAGACACTTCTCCCCTGGGAGGAGTGAGTCAGGGGTTGGAGACAAGGGCAAAAACCTCGCGCCCACCGCAGCCCATAGCAGGGCTGATATTCCAGTTTTCATTTTTAATGGGCCTTGGTAGAATGTAGGGAAAAAGAGAAAGTAGCTCCTGCTGGAGTTTCCTGATGGAGATGGTGGTGATGGTGATGATGGTGGTGTTGACAAGGATGTGGGTAGTGGTGGTGACATTGATACTTCCCACCAGCAGGCTCCCCCAGGAGACCCTTCCAGCTGGTATTTCCGGCATCTTTCCAGGCCGGCCAGTCGCACAAATACTCTTGGCTGAGAGATGGGTCTTTCCTATCACAGCCTCCTTGAAGTCACCCAATCGCACCAGGGTCCCTTGCACCTCTGCTTTGGATCATGCCGTCCCTTCTGCCCGGGATGTTCTCCCCCATCTCCCCCATCTAGAAAGCACACATCACAGTCTACCGGCATTCTGGTTCCCCTACCTTCCCCACCGGACCCTTGAGGGCTGAGAACGTATCTTATCCATCAGTGGATTATTCATGCCCAGCATTGGACCTGGACCATCACAAGTGCTCCATATATGTTTGTTAAATAAATTAATTCAGCCCCTACCTCACCAAGCACGGAGGCAGGCACCGATAAAGGAAGGCGGTAAGTGCAAGGGAGGCTCCTGCGCAAACGTGGAGGCCAGCAGGTCTGGAATGTGGACTAAAGGTGTGGATCAGTGAATGCTGCAACTCTGACTCATCCACCAGCATCTATATTTTGCTACAAATTAGCTTTTTTAAAAAAGTTATTTTAACAGAAAGAAGCAGGCAGGTCTCACTCCACAGGGTATTGACTTTCTGTAGCACATTTTATTAAGACTCATCAGGACTGTAGGTCTCTGCATCCTCTGAAGGGGCCGGTGTGTTCAGGAGGCAGAGTGATAGGGAAATTAAATGCAGCAGCTGCAGAGTTGGACGCTTTTTTAAGCAGCCAAGGCCAACCAACCTCTCAGCGTGCATGCTGGAGAATAACAGATACACTCTTGTCCTAGCCTTCCATCCAAGCAGGGAAAGATCTTTTCTAATTAGTCAAGTTAGACAAATATTCTTCCACCATGCTTTTGTTTAGAGAATTGATGGATGCTAATAAACACAGCAGTGGAGTGAATTTGTGTAAAGCTACTTTTCTGCTTTTAGCGGCTTCCAATATTTAAACACACACACACACACACACACACACACACACAGCTAATGCCACACAGCTGGGGAAATTGAAAAAGGATGAAAACATTTTTAAAAAGTGGAGATTTAGGTGGTGGTAAGACCCATGACATATTGGGAGACCAGGATCCCCCAAGGTGTTTCCTTCCTTGGGGATCTTTCCCTGTCCGTGGTTGACTGTCATGTACACCTCCCTTTGACTGGGCTGTCCCCTATTTTATACAACAAGTCCCAACGCAAAAGCCTGTGATGACTCCTTGGCAGACATAGCGTGAGGTCTATCTTTGGGGTGGTATTTATGGCTCTTCACAATCTGACTTGAACTTACCTTTCTTTTTGTCTTCTCATGTTCCTCTTACAGCCCCACAAATCCTGTGCAGCTGCACTGCTAAAACTCATCATTGTCACCCTCACCACCACCGTCACTTGCATTTATTGGGTGTTGACTCTTCAGCAGGTGCTGGACCAGGAGCTTTACATTCATTAACTTATTTCATCTTCATAATTCCATAAGGCAGTCACTAGGATTATCCTCAGCTTGAAGATGAGGATGTTTTGCCTTAGATCAGTTAAGGAACCTGCAAAAAGGGACACAGGTAATAAGTGGCCAACAGTCCCCCATCCTGGCCTCTTTGTCTTGGTGACTGCTGTTCTCCCAGTAGTGGATGACTTTCTCCCCCTTCTTTGTCTGATGATCTCTTGCTCCGGAGCCCTGGTAACCACTTCCCTCTCTTACTTCCAACCTCACCGTCTCTGGTCAAACTCCCCTGGCTCCATGAATCACATCGGAACAAATACCACTTTGTTGAATTCCATTTCCAAAATTGAGAAAAGGAGTCTTAACATCATGAAAGGCTGCTCTGCCCCAGAGTTTTAATTCAGCTCTGCAAGGCAGCAAATCTCTGTTGAGAGCCTGCGCTGTCTGAGGCTCTGTGCCATGTGCTCTAAGAGTCTGAATGGAGCAAAAGACACACTCTCCAGACTTTCAGCCAGATGGGCACATGCCGCTCATGGCATTCACGAATGATACACATCTCTAGTCTGTCTGTGGACTTTTTCTCTTTTTATTCTGCATATTGTTCATTCATGCCTTCTCTCTGCTTCTGGATCAGTCTTATCAAGGTTCGTCAAAATATTGCCCTTTCTAAGCAACTTACATTTAGTTTTGTTGATGTCTTTTCCTTATGTGGATATTCTCTTATTTCTTTTGTTGCTTATTTATTTCAATCATTGCTTTTATTATTCCCTTCTTTCCAGTTTCTTTTATTCTTTTTCCAGACTCTTGAGTTGATTGCTTGGATTGTGGGTTATGAATGGCTGATCTAATTTCCTAATAAAAGCATTCAAGACTATAAATTACTCCCTTAAGGCCCGGTGAAACTGCATCAGACAAGCTTGGATACATGGTCCCTTTATTATTTTCAATTCAAAACACTTGTTAATTTCTGTTATGATTTTCTTTTTTAGCCCATAGATGATTTAGAAGTGCGCTTTTTAATTTCCAAACATATACTTAGACCATCTCTTTTTTGTTAATTACTAATTTTATTGCATGCTGGACAGAGAACCTGTCACTAATGAAGATTCTTTGGAACTCACTGAGACTTCTTTTGTGGTCTGTACATAGCCCATTTTTCCACGTGTATTATCTACTTGTCAAATTCAAATTTACATTTATACATACATAATCATACATTATTTTTAATCTATCAGTTTCTGAGAAAGATGTGTTAAAATCACCCACAATGCTTGTTGATTTGTCAACTTTTCCCTCTAATTATTTCAGTTTTGCTTTATATATTTAAGGGTTAATATTGTTGGATTCATACAAGGGAATGCCTGTCACTGATACTTTTAACATCTTTCACTTTAAATTAAATTTTGTCTAATATTAATGCAGTCTTGCACTAATATGTCACACAAAATGTTGACATTTTGGTCAACAGTAGACCACATATACAACAGTGGTCCCATAAGATTATAGTGGAGCTAAAAAATTCCTATTTCCTAGTGACATCATAGCCATCATAATGTCGCAGCACAACACATTACTGATGTGTTTGTGGTGATGATGGTGTAAACAAACCTACTGCCACTGCCAGTCCTATAAAAGTCCAGCATATACAATTATGTATGGGACATAATACTTGATAATGATAGTAAATGACTATTTTACTGGTTTATGTACTTACTATACTATGCTTTTATTATTATTTTAGAGTATACTTCTATTTATATATATAAAAAAAAAAGTTGACTGTAAAACAGCCTCAGGCAGGTCCTTCAGTAGATATTGCAGAAGAAGGCATTGTTATCATAGGAGATGACAGCTCCATGCATGTTATTGCCCCTGAAGACTTTCCAGCAGGACAAGATGTGGAGGTGGAAGACAGTGATATTGATGATCCTGATCCTGTGTTTTTGTCTTAGTTAAAAAAAAAAAAAAAAGTAAAAAGTAAAAAAAAGAATCTAAACAGAAAAAAGCTTATAGAATAAGGATACAAAGAAAGAAAATATTTTTAAATAGCTGTATAATGTATGTGTTTTAAGCTAAGTGTTATTACAAAATAGTCAAAAAGTTAAAAAAATTAAAGTTGACAAAGTAAAGAGGTTACAGAAAGTTAAGGTTAATTTATCATTAAAGAAAGAAAAATATCTTTTATACATTAGTGCAGCCTAAGTATACAGTGTTTCTAAAGCCTACAGTAGAGTTCAGTAATGTCCTGGGATTTCACATTCACTCACCACTCACTCACTGACTCACCCAGAGCAACTTCATTGAAATCTTCATTCATGGTAAGTGCCTATGTAGGTGTACCATTCTTCATCTTTTATACCGTATTTTTACTGTACCTTTTCTATGTTTAGGTATGTTTAGAAACACACACTTGCCATTGTGTTACAATTGCCTACAGTATTCAGTACATTAACAGGCTGTACAGGTTTGTATCCTTGGAGCAATAAGCTATACCACATAGCCTAGGTGTGTAGTAGGCTGTACCATCTAGGTTTGTGTGAGTGTATGCTATGATGTTCACACAATGACAAAATGGACTCACAATGCATTTCTCAGAGTGTATCCCTATTGTTAAGTGACAGATGACTTTATTTCTTTTGCAGGCCTATTATTGTTTTTGATCTCTTTGTTTCTAATATTTTAGCATCATTTAGTTTTAGTTCTTTTGATCTTAAATAGTATATGGCTACTTTTTTAAAAATCAAATTTAAGACTCTTTTGATTGATAAGTTTAATATGTTTCCATTATTATAATTGATAATATAGTTATATTTATTTCTCCTATTTTATTATGTTTTCCCAACTTTTTTTTTTAATTTCCCTTTCCTTGTTTTCCATTGGCTTGATCAGGTTTTTTGTTGTTATTGCAGCTATGATATTTTTCCTTTACTGGATTGGAAGTTACACTTCCTATTTTAGCTTCTCTATCTTTAAATTATTAGTAAACACACTTTTAAAAAGCAATTCCCAGCATAAATCTGTAAATACACTTCTCTGCTTGACTAAGACCAGCCCTTAGCATACTTTTACTTCCTCTAACTGTCCATCCTCTATTCCCCTTACCCCACCTTGATAACATCACCTAGACTTTTTACTTCCAATTGTCGGCCCTGACCCTACCACTATCTTAATCTTCCTGAACATAGAGATGTAGCCATGGAGAAAGCCAGGGAAACAACGACTGATTTCTTAGTCTGTTCTGGTTGCCATAACAGAATGCCATAAACTGGGTGGCTTATCAACAACAGAAATTTATTTCTCACAACTCTGAAGGCTGGGAAGTCCAGGATCAAGGCACTGGAAGATTTGGTGTGTGGTGGGGGCCTGCTTCCTGGTTAATAGTAATAGATGGTGCCTTCCTGCTGTGTCCTCACATGGTGGAAGGGGCCAGGCAGCTCTCTGGGGCTCTGTGATAGGGCACTAATCTCATTCATGAGGGCTCCACCCTCATGACCTAATCACCTCCTGAAGGCCCCACCTCCTTATGCCATCACCTTGGGAGTTAGGATTTCAATATACAAATCTGGGAGGGACAAAACATTCAGATCATAGCAATTGATAATAAGTTTGCACCAACCAGATGAATGGGAAGCTTGAAACAGAAATTAGGTTGAATTATAGAAAATGAAATTTTTATTTTTTGGCACCACTAAGTTTGTGAACTGAGAATATTACCACTACCAGAGACAAGTCTGTCTCCATTCTAAGACTGAAAGCTTCTCTGGGGTAGTGACTCTGGCTGTCTCCTCCCCGGCTTCCCAGTGCTCAGAACATGGCACAGAGAGGACCAAATGAAACATCAGGGAAGGCTTCCAGCATAAGGAAGAGGAAAGCAGCCCAGCAGCCCAGAGCTGGCCCACCATTCTCAGCGAGGCCTTGGTGTTCTCCTGTTGAACATGAACGGTTTCACGGGGCATTGGCACTGGACATGGAGATGCCTCAAGACATAAACCAGACCCCTCACAGTCATGCTTGAACACAAGAAGAACATGAACCTTGCCCAAACCATGAAAATCACCAAGTATCTCCCAATCCTGGCTACCATGAGTGACTATTGCTTCGCAGCCCTAGCCACTCTCTGTTCTTCTCAGCTCACAGAAAAGAATCACTAAGATTCCAAATCAGAGAATTACCTTTGCCGGCATCCAACCCAGAGCAAAACTCCACTTCCTTGAACCCTGCCAAAAATCACCTAACATTAAGCCCAAATCCCGTGAATCCTCTCTAACCCCTCTTACTGGGATGCCTCCTAGTTTCCTGGAGTGGATGTTCTCCCTTGTTGCAGTCAGCCAATCAAAGCCAACTTTGTTAAGCAGCATGTGTATTTCTGGTGGTCTCTGGCTGGCGGGCATGGCTGGCGGGCATGGACATGGGGAAGGCGGGATGTAGCCCTCGTCTAACTGCAGTCGGAGGGCCGGAGTTATTGCTGGTTGAATTGAGTTGAATTCACAAAATGGGTCCTGGAGTGCCTGGCAAAGGCAGAGAGAGTGTGCAGCCTCATATCTGACTGCTCCTCCCCTGGAGCCCAGATATGGCCAGGCCTGCCTGTCGGATACTCCCAGCAGCTACCTGGAGGGCTCCTTCTATTGCAAGGAAGATTCATGTACTTCCTACTTCAGCCTAATGAAAGGAGTCCTCACCCAGGCAGGCCTAGTCTCAGCCATTCCCTTCATCCTAGGAGATGAAAGCTTGAACCTAGAGCTAGAAATACGTTCACAGGAATCTGCTAGTGACTTGGCTTGCATGCCCGGGGCACGGAGTGTAGTTATTATAAGGTTCCCAGACTAGGTCCTGCCTTTTCACAGCCCTAGAAGAGGCTGATGGAGACCAAGCCAAGCAGTCGAGAGCAGTAGACAAGCATAGAACTGATTTGCAACCCAATGACCCCCTCCCAGTGGTCCCCAGCCAGCCCAGTAACCACTGCCCCACCCAGCTTCTTCACACACATCGCGACTCTCTGGTGAGCAGCTACGCTATGTGGGTGCCAAGGGAATGGGTATGGAGCCACTAGCCACAGGACTAGGCCTGGCACAGACCTCTTACCGTTGGAAACTACTACCAGGGTATTGAATATAATGTCTCCTCACCTAAAAGAAATTAAATTAACTGACAACAAAAATATTGATCTGTGTTTTGGCAAAAGAAAATCAGGCTGATACACTTCCAGAGTGCTCTCTGATTACACACACACGCTGATTCCCACTGGGACATCTCCATCTTTGTTCTGATACTGGAGCCCTAAAGAAACCTGTCCATTTGCTCCTGCTCATGGGATCCTTGGAGCTACTCACTTCCCCGAGCTTTCCAAAGCGTGGTGCTGCAGTTTATCTGTGATTCTGTGAGTTGTCCCGTATCCTTCCAATTAATTCCTTTTTTTCTTGCTTTAGTAATGCAAAGTTCATTTCTGTTGCTTACGACTGAAAAACCCTAACTGATCCTCCTCTGTTAAGTCACTTATCATACCATTTATACACCTATGTCTTTTTTTATATCAATTTTTATTGATATATAGTATTTGAACATGTTTTGTTCATATGCTATTTCAATACCTGTATACAATGTGTTATGATCAAGTCAGGATAATTGGGATATCCATCACCTCAAACATTCACATTTGTGTCTTGAACTAGATAAACTCTTCAAAGTAGAGAGCAAACTTGCTCATCTCTGGGCACCTGCCCCGAAGATCAATACTCTCCCACTAGGAGCTCCGTATATGTTTATGGAATAAGTGAATGAGAGATTCTAAGGACACACTATGTAAATCTGAGAAAGCCACCCAACTTTGCCTCATTATCCCCAGTGGAACTCCCTATTAGTAAATGTTGATATGGTTGGACATTTGTCCCCTCCAAATCTCATGTTGAAATTTGATCCCCAATTTGGAGGCGGGGCCTAGTGGGAAGTGTCTGGGTCATGGGAGTGGATCCCTCATAGCTGGCTGCCATCCTCATGGTAATGAGTGAGTTCTTGCTCCATTAGTCTGCACAAGAACTGATTGTTAACAAGCACCTGGTACCTCCCTCTCCCCTCTCTCGCTTCCTTCCTTCCCCCATGGACGCCAGCTCCCCTTCACCTTTTGCCATGAGTGGAAGCTCCCTGAAGCCCTCACCAGAAGTAGATTCCTGCACCACACTTCTTGTACAGCCTGCAGAACCTTGAGCCAAATAAACCTCTTTTCTTTATGAATTACCCAGCCTCAAGTATTCCTTTATAGCAACACAAAACGGACTAGACAAGTGTTGTGTAGTGATGGTGAGAAAAATAGTTTGTGTATTCCTGACCTCACACTTCACCCTCAGAACTTCCAGAACAGAAGTAGCAGAATGAGTTTCACTGGACAGCAGAACCTACTATCAAAGTTATAACTACCTCTGATTTTATCATCACTGCAGAAGAAAATTTTTCTAAAATGTTTCCACTAACATGATGTTAAATTCACACCCTCTCAATTTTCCAGTGAGTTTATTTATCACCCTAACTGGAGTCAGAGTCATCAGATTCGTCTCAAATGACTGGTCACCACTTGGGATTCAGGAACCATGAGACCATTCTCTTTCTCACCTCCTGTCCCAACTCATGGGGCAGCCATGCTAACACTGTACACTCCCCAGTCCCCAGTCCTGGTTAAGTGCAGTGAGAGGACACCTGACCCAAGGTATACCAGTCAGATTCCCTCTCTTGGGAAATTGTAATTGCAATTAAGAGAGGCTGGTGTCAGTTCCAGATGCTCACAAGATCAGAGAATATGTAAATATGAGAGGGATGAGACCTTTTTACTATATAAAGACATAAAGAAAGTCAATCTGTAGAGACAGGGGACAGAAGAGGATGCACAGAGAGAAGCAGAAAGAGAAATCCCATTGTCCCAGAGAGAGAAAGCCAAGAGAAGCCTGTCCTCCTTCCTGACAGCTTTGCAGGTACCAATTCTGGTCTTCTGACTGGTTCAGTGGAATGTTTTGCCCTTGAGTTAGTTCTGCAAGACACTTGTGACTCCATGTACTAAATATTCCTTTATTTTGTTGAGCCACTCTGACATGGGTACTTACAACCAAAAGTCTAATTAAGACAGCTGCCCTAAGCCAGGACTTATTTTCTTTCCAGAAGACTTTTGCCTAGGCTTCCTCACTGGTCTCCCTGCCTGCAGTTTGACCTGGATCCCTCCCTAGTCCACCTTTCACATGTGCTTCCAGGCCAGCCTCACTGTGTTAGTCCCCTGTGTGCACAGAAGAGTTGGCAAAGCAGGCCTGCAACTGCTACCCTTAAAGTGACCTGCTTGCAAGTTAGCATTTGACTGGTGTCTGGGAACTCAGATGACAGAAGGGTCCCCACCCTAACTGATAAGAAGGGCTTACTGTCCTTAAACTGTGCAAACAACATGGTTTATGCCAAACACCTGCTTTCCTTTTGGGAGTCTGGAATTTTGGTAAGTGTTAGACCAAAGTTGTCTACATGACCAGCCTCCTAGTAAAATCCCTGGGCACTGAGTCTCTAATGAGCTTCCCTGGGAGAAAACATCTCACACGTGTTGTCACCACCCATGGCTGGGGTAATTGAGCATGTCCTGTGTGACTCCACCAGGAGAGGACCCTTGGAAGCTTGCATCTGGTCTTCCCCAGACTTCACCTCTGCACCTTTTCTCTCTGCTGTTTGTACTCTGTATCCTTTCACTGGGATAAATCTTGGCCATGACTGCGACTACATGCTGAGTCCCATGAGTCCTAGTCTTCCTGGCAAATCATTGCACAGGGGGTGGTCTTGGGTACTCCACATGTACCCTGCTCAAAACATCCACAAGTATTCTTCCGGGGCAAAGCCTGTGCCTTCATTTGATATCAGGACCATTATGAGCTGTCTCTGACTGATGTCTCAGCCTCATCTTTCCTGTTCCCCACCTCCCAGCCCATGTCTGACTACACTCCTGCCTCCATAGCCAACCATTGTATGCACCTATCATCCATTTTCCAGTGCCCGTCTCCGGAGGCCCTCCTGGGAGACCTCTTCTATCAGAACTCAGATGTTTCTACCTCATGCTCTGTCCCACTTGGTTTGTCCCCCTGACACAGACCCTGGAGTCCTAGGCATTCCACGTGCCCATGTCCCAATAAGGTGGTGAATTCCTGGAAGTCAGGGACTTGACTATTTGTATTTGCATCCCCAGGGACAGGCCCTGGAACACAGTAGACACTCCATAAGGATATTCTGAGCTTTATCCTCCCTATACAGATGCCTCTCTCCTCTGAAAACCTGGAAAACCAACACCCTGGGCACCTGAGACATGTGGCCTTGCACACCTGTGATCCTTTTATAAAGACGCTCAAGTGCTTGCTTTGGCAGCACATATACTAAAATCAGAACAAGATGGAGAAGATTAGCATGGTCCCTGTGCAAGGATAACATGCACATTTGTGAAGTGTTCTGTATTTTTTAACCACCCTGATTTGATCATTATATAATGTATACATTGAAACCTCACACATAAACATGTACAATTTTTATGTGTCAATAAACAACAACAACAAAAAAGATGCCCAAATCTTCTGACTAGGTCTAGATTCAAATTCATACTCAACATATATATTGTAGAGCACCTGGCAGTGGGAGCCCAGTGTGAGGTACCCTCATCTCCATTTCACAGATGAGACTCTCAGAGAAGTTAAGTGACCTAAACAAGGTTGCACAGCTAGGGAGTGGCAGAGCTGCGACTGAACACCAGACCAGTGGGGTCTTGAAGTCCACCTTGTGAACAATGTCCTCAAATCACTGCTCCATGTGTGCAAACCTGGCCTGGAGAGCCATCCTGTGAGCTCGGGGTCAGGCCTGGGCCTCTGCCCCTTGCATCTATGACCTCGCCAAGGGCCAGGACTCTGAGGCTCTTCTTACCCTGCTCCCAGCTCAGGGCAGTGCAAACTGGTGACACCATGTTGACCCCCAAAGGCCTCCGATGATTCTCCCCTCCCATGTGAGCCCGCTCCAGAGGGGACTGAAGGCTCTATTCTCCCTGGAGACTCCCTCCTGACTTTACGGAAATCACACAAATTGAATCCACTTGGAAAGGGGGAGCTTTAGTCTCCTTCCCTGCAGCCCAAGGGCCAGCTTCAGGGTCCTATGCCCCCAAAAGCTCCAGGTTTCCTTTGGCTGAATCCTTTTGACATTTCCAATGATAAAATAAATTTGATTTGCAGAAGCCATGAAGGAACCGAGGCAATGTGATTTCCAAAACTCACTGTGTTATCGGATATGATAAAAAACTGAATGAGTCAGTAAATGTAGCAGTTTAGTAACTGTTCAAAAAAAAGAAAGCGATACCCATGCAATGTGGCGGAGGAGGAGGAGAAGGCTCTGGTGGACGGCAAGGAGGAGGGAGGGTTCAGGCCTGAACTCACTGCCCACACCCAGCACGAATCCGCAGCCAGACACAGGCGGACATGTGGATTCACACCCCACCCTCCTGCATGCATAAACAGGCACAGATACACAAAGACATAGAATGCACAAACGTGCACACAAACACATATACATGCCCCAGGCATGTCCACCAGCACTAATAACAACAGGGATCATTCACCGAGCCGTGAAGATGGGTCAGGCACTGTCATGAAAGCTTTGCGTATTTTACCTCAATGACTGTCTTATTCATTTGCGCAACAACTGAGGTAAGCAAGTTGCTATTCCCATTTTACAGATAAAGAAACTGAGGCATGGAGATCTACAGTACCTTGCCCAAGGCCATCCCAGCCAGGAAGCAGGGAAGCCGGGGTTAGAACCCAGATTGATTTCAGAAGCCTTATTCTTTTTTTAATCTTTTGACCACATTTCATTAATCTTTTTAGTTTTATTGAGATTTAATCGGCATACACTAAACTTCATGCATTTAAGGTGGACAGTTTGATGAGTTCTGATATGTGTATATACCTATAGAACCATCACTTCCATCAATATAATGAACACATCTATCACCCCCAAAAGTTCTCTTAGGCCCCTTGACAATCTCTCCCTTCTGTCCCCATCCCTGAGCGTCTCCTCTTCTGCTTCCTGATCAGTTTCATTGTCTAGAATTTTATATAAATGGAGTCATACAGTGTGTTCTCTTTTGGGCCCGCAGAAGCAACGCTCATAATGACTACACTGTAGGGCCTTCCCACGAAGACAAGGCAGAGGTATTTGGAGGTACTCACACATGCATGCACAACGTCCACAAGTCCTCACCAACACGCACCACCCACACACCCCTTCCCCCCCACAGATCACCCACACCCCTTTCCACACCCCCCATGTGCAAGGACATTCATGCACTCCCCACCCTTCGCTGTCTCTCTCAGTCCATGCTGCTCCTCTGGGATAATTTTGCTTCATTAGGCAGCAGAATGGGCTCCCAACAGTCTTCCAGCAAAGCAATGCAGCTCTCTCTTTTCAAAGTCCACATGACAGGTGACTGCGTCCGCATGGCACTCAGTACACAGACCCTGTTCAATTCTCTAAAGCTTTGCTCCTCTGGTGAATCTTTATGAAGTGCCCACTCTCCTGGGCACTGCAAACTCAGAGGTGACCAAGCAGTCACAGGCCCTGTCTCTGGGCAGCTGAATCACCTCCCAAGCCAGCATGGCCGCCCTGTGCTGTGGGGCTGGCCAGGAGGGAAACCCTCAGGCACTACCGGTCTGGGTGAAGAACCGAGTCACCCACACACAGTTGAGAAGGTGGAAGGATAAGGAAGACGACATGGAAAGGAGGGGTGTGGGGAGAAGAGCGGAGAGGAGCCCCAGACCAAGCTCAGACAGGCGAGGCTGGCCAGGAGAGGAGGCGTCTTCCAAGGGTGGACACTGAAAGATGGTCACAAGATGCTGAGTGCAGACAGCGGGTGGGGAGGGACCGAGCAGAGCTCCACTGTGAGGATTGTGGGCCAGTGCTCACGGCTGACCATCAGCCCTTATGGGACAGCAGAAGGGAACTTGCACCATCCATGCCCACAGTCCCTTTAGGGCAGGGGTTGGGGGTGATGTCCAGCTTGTACCTCAAGGTCTAACACACCCCTGCTGTCAACCTGGATGCCCACTGGAATCACTCTGGGTGTTTAAAATAACACCAAGCCCTGGGTTCCACTCCCAGACAATCTGACTTAATTTTTTTTTTGAGGGGGTGTGTGACCTGCATACATGGATTTTTTGTTGTTTGTGAAACAAGGTCTCACTCTGTCACCCGGGCCGGAGTGCAGTGGCTTCATCATAGCTAGTGAGCTAGCTAAACTTAAACTTCTGAGCTCAAGCGATCCTCCTGGCTCAGTCTCCTGAGTAGCTAGGACTACAGGCACACCACCAAGCCTAGTTAAGTTTTTATTTTTTGTAGAGATGGGGTCTTACTACGTTGCCCAGGCTGGTCTTGAACTCCTGGCCTCAAGTGATCCTCCCACCTCGGCCTCCCAAAGTGCTGGGATTATAGGTGTGAGCCACCGAGCCTGACCTGGATATATGGATTTTTAAAAGCTCCCTGAGTGATTATCTAATACACAGACCAGTCTGAGAGCCACTGTAATTCATAGTTTACCTCCAATCTTAGGATAAATACCTCCCCAAAGTACCCCAGGATACGTGAAAGCAGTGCTGCTGGGTGGAGGACCTCCAATCCCATCTCCTGCTAATGCCTTAATAGGAATTTAACCAGATGACCTATGTTGATTAGATATCAATTAATTGTTAAAAGAGGACTGAGGGTTTCATAAGCAATAAATCTCATGGTCATATAATTAATGGAAATTGGTGCAAGTAGCAAGTAAATGCTTAGTGATAATGACTTTGTTATCAATATCAGATATTTAAAGCCTTTCAGGTTTTATTAGTAATTCAATATCAAGATAATTAGATATCAATCAGGCACATTAAATATTGTATACATTGGTTGTTGTTTTTTGAATCTGCAGTACATCTCTGCCACGGAGGCCCTACCTTCTTTTGGTAGCAATAGTTATTGCTTATTTGGGACAATATATCTAATACGTTGACAAGTATTAGATGGGATGAAATATGAAGTGTGAGCTACCATTGAAAGTAGAGAATGCTGAGTTTATTTCAGCTTCACGTGCTGTTACCAGAAGCAGAAATCTAGTCTAATACATCACCTAGGCTAAGCCGAGCTATTGATGAAGTGCTGCACAATCCCTTTCCCTTAATTGCATTTTACTTTTAATTAATTGAATTACTTTATCATTACCTTGATGCCAGCTCATATGAACCAGATTATTTTAATTATGTTGAGCCTCTACTTCCTTGTAGATGTTTTTGATGTGGGGAAATCATGATTCAAGAGCTAGAAGCACTTGTGAGTCCCACGTGAAGAAAAAAACTATTGATTCTGGCCATCAAGGTTTGGTGGGCGTGAGTCCGAATCATCTTAATGCGTCCTTATGAGGGCAGAGGAGGCAGGGCCTGAGCCTGAGTATTTTTGAGATACTTCGATCCCTGATCTTCTAAGTCATTATTTTAATTCTCAATAGAGACAATCCTCTAATTCACGTCTATACTTCAAAATTCAAGAGCTACTGTTTTTTTAAGTTTCAGAAAATCTTTACTTTGCTCCTATTGGATCTATTTAAGAGCTCTTATTCCTTTTTTTTTTTTTTTTTGGTCCATGTTGTCTCCTGGGTCTTGCTCAGATTTATTTCAGACAGAGACACCTGTCCCAGGTCTTCTGCTGGGTCTGTGTCCCTCTGGCGTCTGTCTCCCACAGCTGGTTATTTTCTTTGCCTATTCACAGCTCCCTGCACCCTCAGGAGTCTGTTCGAGCTGTCACAGCCCAACCAGAGCGAGGGGCACAGGGCTTCTGCCCCTCTGGCTGGCAGGGACTGACCCGGTGGGCCTCTCTGCTCCCAGGGGAATCTGTGCCACTGGTAGCCCTCTCCCAAACTCAACACCTGGGTGCAACTCAGCCTCAAATGGCAAAGAAAAAAAAAAAATGGCAAAATGGCTGTAGCAAAATTTAAATTTAAAAGATAGTTTGCAAATTGGTCATCGTCCAAATGGATTGTGTGGCAAATTGACCACTGTTGACACAAGTTTTGGCAAATCAGTTTGCTTCCTTGCAAAAGCACTGGCAGTCCGGTTTCTCCAGGGTGCTCACCAAGGCCCTCCCCTGCCTTGCTCTGGAGGGGGCGCTGAGAGGCAGTTGGCACACGGGGAGGTGGCGGTGGACATTCAGTCCACCGTCTTCCCGGAGTTCTCTTCGTGTCGTCTTTGGAGTCATTCTGCTTCTGTTTTAAACCGGGTGAACGATACTCGTGGACTCAAAGGCGTAAGTGAGAGTGTTTCTCAATACTCACATCTGCGGCTGCAAGGCCCCCACAGTCCCCTCTCGGGTCTATCTGAGCCAGCCCCTAACGCGAGTGCCAAAAATTGCCAATGAGAAGGAAATTTGTCCTAGTTAGGAGTGTATTTTCCAGAATTTGGGCAGCAGCCCTGATGCTCTGTCCCCATGAGGCAGGTGATGGGAAGGAGCCAGGCATGGGCCGTGTCCCCCGGAGAAGGCCAGAGTAGGGAAGGAACTGGAGACCTCATATCATGGAAAACTGTGGACCTGGGCTTGGCAGCTGAGGGTCGGGAAGGGGGGGCTGGGAACTAGGATGCTCAGCCCAGGGAGGCTTAGATCAAGGGCCATGTGCTTAGTGTGCACCTCAGTGGGGATGACGTCCTGAGAGGAGCAGTAGACTTCCGTGTGGCTCCCAGGGCTGGGACTGAGCCAGCTGCAGACGCTGAGGAAGACAATTCCACCGTCAGAGCTGGCTGGTGATGGACACATCCGGGAGGGAGAGAGCTCCTGGCCATGAAAGGCATGCAACCAGACCCGAGGGGTCATCTGATGGGGATGGTAATGACTCCTGGGGACAGACTGGGTAATTCCAGGCATTCTTCCTACCTGGGAGGCTGTCATTCCTAAGGTGGCTGAGAGGTAACGGAGGGAGCAGACCTGTTTCTTGCCACTGGGCATGAACATTCACGAACACTTAGCCCACCGAGCTGGGGAGTGGGGGACGCTGCTATTGAAAAAGTCCCAACACTTTTATATAAAGAGTTCCTCCCAAGAATCTTACATCCATCTTTAGAGAGTAAACACTTCCTTTATTTTAGGAAAATCACCATGATGTGCTTTTTAGTAACAAAAATACTCACCAGTTGCTCTTGGAGAAAACTGTGAAATCACCATTAACCGGAATACAAATCTTTTAAATTAAGAATCTAAGAGTTCTGTTTGGCAGCTCAAGTTGGGGGATGGTGGCACACAGTCATGCAGCTCCGAGACTTCCCTGTCCTCGCTCCCATTTAGGTAGATATGGAAGCTGCATGGAAATACTTCTTGCTTCTGTGTGAAGGGTGCTGCCATTGGTGCTGGTCCCCGGGGAAATGGAGAGTTCTTTATGGGAGAGGAAAAACTGACCCCAGACAGAACATGTTAATGTTACCTGTTTCACCTCATGTGGGAAAAGGGAACTGGGCGGATTATCAGTATCCTCCGAGTGGGGCTATGTAAGAAGCAGCTGCCTGTGGAACAGGGTTTTGCTCGAAAAGAACGGGCAGGGGGAGGATAGCTGGGCAAGGTGTCTAGAGCAGAATCCAAGGAGTCCAATTTTGAAGGCCCATGCGCTGGGATTACAGGGTCGCCTAGACACAGCAGAGCTCCAGCAGGGAGGGTCTGCAGCCAAGGGTAGTTGGGAATGTAATCAAGGTGTGACTTTAGCTTGTCATCAAGGACACACAAGGTACCTTGACACGGGTTACTTCACAACAAGCCTATGAGGTTAGCTATTATGATGTAAATTGAGACTCAGAGACGTGAATTGATTTACCCAAGCTCACCCTGCCAGTCAGCAATAGAGTTAGGACTTGAGTCTCTATTGCAAGGCTCAAACCCCACTGTCTCTTCAGTGTGCCATGGTGCCTTTGCTACCAGCTGCAGTTACAGCAGATCCAGGCAACATCTACCACAGAAGAGGGACCACAGTCAGAATGGAGATTGGAGAAAAGCAGCAGGAAATTGGGAGCAGAACTGAAAGCACCCCAGGATCGGGAGAGAGGGGGAAGGCTAAACAGCCAGAAATCAAGCCCAAAACAAATGGACTCTGATTAGGGAACGTGGGCTTGGAAATGGCTTTGCAAGTGTGGGTTCCAAGAGGAAACAGGAAGGTTGGGGCTGTGCTAGGGGTACATTGCAGGCTGGTGTCTGAGCGTCACCAGGCATAGCTGAGTCCTTGACTAGTTCTAACCCCACTGACTTGTAGGATGAGCAGCCTTGATCACACCACCCATGACCCTTCAGTGAGCCCTACAAGAAGTACTTGGTGGCCTCTAGTTAGCTAGGTTCTCATTCCCAAGAATGGGCTAGGTCTAGAACAAGGGCAACTGGTACTTCAGTCCAAGCCCATTGAGTCCACGGGTGCTCCAGGCCTCATGCTGGGCATGGAGGAAACATAGAAACAGCATATGCGATGGATGACCAAGGTGACAAGGACAACGAGGGGAGATAAGGGTTTTGATAAAGGTGACCCAGGGACACTGTTGGCCCACAGAGCATAGAGATGTCTGCTCAGCAGAGGTGAGGGTGGGAGGAACAGTGTGGGTACTCCCTCTGTCCTGCCTCCTTGGCCCACACTGTCAGGGAACTCAGCACACTGGACCGAGGATCTTTGCATCCGTGTCCTGCTGCTCAAGGGCGGGGATCCTCTCTGGTTTCTCTGATTGCCGCCTGTGGGCGTAAGGAAGAGTGGGCGTGTACAAGGTGCATTATGAGCAGGAAGTGATAGGAGGTGGCAGGGAGGGGGCAGAGGCTGCCTAGAGAAGGTCTTGCAATTCTAGGCTAAGGAGTTGGACTTCACACAGCAGGTGGCAGGGGCTGGGTGGTGGGGGGCAGGGTTGAGGGAGTGGCAGGAGGGAGTTGCCGGGTAGTGAGCTCTGTTGTATCCGTGGCTGTGGTGGGCCACTTGGAAGGGACCAGCAGGATAGTAGCTGCTCCAGACCCGTCCCACCAAAAATGTCCCCTAGAGCAGGAGAGGAACCTCTGGGAGAGGCAAGCCAATATAAATCAGAGCTAACCTGTGCTGATCCCCGGCTCCCTAAATCAAGAACCTGGCAGATTTTTCTGGGTGAGAATCAATCTTGCTGTCCCCACAGTAAATACCATAATCCTTTTCCCAGTGTGGTTTAGAGAATGTAACTGCCATGCTCCTGATTTATTCGAAAATATTCTGCCAGGTTATGTGAATGAATGGCAGAGTCAACGTGCTTTTAAACCTGGCCAATGGGCCGGGCACCTGCCCCTCGGGGCAGCTCCCCTCCAGCAGGCTGCCAGCTCCCACCCCCGGCCCCTCGGGAACAGCCTGTGGCCACCAGGATCAAGGGGGACATGGGAACTGAGGGTAAGCAGCTGGACCCCAGCATGACCTTTCCCTAGCCAGGACGGGCAGGGCAGAGGTGGCCAGTCTCCTCTGGCCTTCTTTTTATGGAAGCCATTGCTTCACAAAAGGTAACTCTTTTCTATTTTTTTTTGTAGTTTTTTTATTACACAGCTAATGTAAGAATACATTCTTGTTATGCCTGATTCAAACAACGCAGAAGTTTCCAGAGCAAAATATGAATCTCCTTGTACACTCTCCCTGCATTCCTACTTCTTCCTCCAGACAAACCACTGTCAAGCACTTAGTGACCACCATTCTATATTCATAAACACATGTACCTTTTTCACATAAATAGGTTCATTTTTATGATATATAGTTTATATTTAATATATATGTCATATTTATATCTTGCCAGGGCTTCTGCATTAGCCTGCTGACCTATCTGTGCACCTCCACTCTTACCTGCTCTTACGCAGCCATCTTCGAGACACAAGTGTAATTGTGTCACTTTCTCCTTCTCAAAACCATTAAGATGAAGAACAAAATCTTTCCTGTGACCAACAGGACTTTGCATGGTCTGGGCCCTGCCTACTTGTCCAGTGTCAATCTCTCTCTCTGCACCAGCCACGCCGTCCTGTTCTATTTCTCTGACCACAGGTCCTTTGCAGCTGCTGTTTCCTCTACTTGTTATGTTTTCTCCTTTTCCACACCCCATATCTGTTCCTCCTTGCTTTCTCAGCTCAAATGTCACTTCTAAGAACCCATAGATCAGGCCAGGCCTTCATGTTATATTCTCTCAAAGCGTCCTGAACCTTTTTCTCATAACATCCCAGTCTGTGCAACTTACATTGATGTATTTAAATATATGATGCACGTCTGTCTCCCCCACAAGACAATTGGATCTGTGCGGGCAGGGACTGGGTCTGTTTGGCTCAGCACAACATGTGACATCAGGTGTGTGCTCAGCAATCCTTTGTTGAGAGAAAATCTGCTCCTGGCCTCCGCATCTCTGTCTGCTCCCTCGACACTAACGGCAAGGCAAGGACAGGAATGCTCCCGCTTCTGAGTTGCAACAAAAAGACGGGTTTCCTTTTGCCAAGAACCCAGCAAAGCTCTGATCCGTGTCTTGGGGAGCCTGGGGGGACAGTGAGAAGAGGGAGAAGGCATGGGAGGAGACAGGATGATTATTTCTTCAAGGAGAGGTTAGAACAGAGCAATGAAGCATTGGGATGCAGTGCGTCTCGCACTCTGTGACAAAATCAGCAGAGGAAATTGTGAGTGCATAGCTGTCAGCATGGATAGGGAAGGAAGAAAGCACCCATGAGTGCTCCTGTCAGTTTGTACTTAAACATCAGGCAGAGCCCTCATGGTACAGTTAATCTAAACTGAGCGGAAATGTATGCTTCCTATAATGTCTCCAACCTAACAATAAATGCGCCACCCAACAACTACAGAATGCACAGTCTTTTCAAGCGCATATGGAATATTCCGGGCCATAAAGCAAGAATCAATAAATTTAAAAAAGATTCTAGTCATACAAAGTATGTTTTCTGACTGCAATGGAATAAAATTTGAAATCAATAGTAGAGCAATATCAGGAAGCTCTCTAAATATTTGGAAACTAAGTAATACACTTCCAAATAATCATGAGTCAAAGAGGGAATCAAAAAGGAAATTAGAAAGTGTTTTCAGCTAGGTAAAAATAAAAACACAACATACCAGAATTTGTTGGATGCTCCTAAAGTGGTAGTTGGAGGTAACTTCATAACACTAAACCCCTATATTAGAAAGATAAAAAGTTTCAAATCACTCAAATCAATGATCTCAGCCTCCACCTTAAGAAACTGGAAAAAGAAAAGCCAATTAAATCCCAACTAAGCAAAAGAAAGTAATAATAAAGATCAGAGCAAAAACCAATGAAATTAAAAGTAGAGCAACAATGAAAAAAATCAGTAAAATAAAAAGCTAGTTCTTTGAGAAGATTCATAAAATTGATAACCCCCTAGACAGACTGATCAGGAAAAAAAGAATGAAGACAAAGCTTATCAATATCAGATGTGAGAGGTGGCATTCATAGATTCTACAGATATTAAAAAGATAAGAAAATATTATGAACAATTTTGTCAAATAAAATTGACATCTTAGATGAAAGGAATAATTTTCTGGAAATATACAAAGTACAAATGCTCAGGTAAGAAGAATTAGATCATCTGAATGGCCCAAAATCTGTTCAAGAAATTGACTTATTTGGTTAAAAAAAAAAAGATCTTCCCACAAAGACACAAAGAAAACTTCAGGCCCAAATGATTTCACTTATGAATTCTACCAAATATTTAAGGAAGAAATAATATGAATTCAATGCAGATTCTTCCAGAAAATTGAAGAGAATATTCCTACTCATTCTATTAGGCCAGCAGTACCCTGACCAAAACCAGATAAAGACGTTAAAGAAAAGAAAACTACAGACCAATATCCTTTACGAACATAGATTCAAAAATTTCATATAAAATTCTAGCAAATTAAATCTAATAACAAATTTAAAAGATAATATGGGGCCTGGTGAGGTGGCTCACGCCTATAATCCTAGCACCCTGGGAGGCCAAGGTGGGAGGATCGCTTGAGGTCAGGAGTTTGAGCTCAGCCTGAACAAGAGCAAGACCCCATCTCTACAAAAATAGAAAATATTGGCTGGTTGTGGTGGCGCGCGCCTGTAGTCCCAGCTACTCAGGAGGCTGAGGCAGGAGGATGGCTTGAGCCCAGGAGTTGGAGGTTGCTGTGAGGTAGGCTGATGCCACTGCACTCTAGACCAGGAGACAGATTAAGACCCTGTCTCAAAAAAAAAAATAAATAATATGCAATGACCATGTAAAATTAATTCCAGGGATGCAAGATGATTTAACATTTAAAAAATAAGCAATGTAAGTTATTATGATTTTTAAAAAAACACTAAAAAACTAAAACCATATGATCATCTCAATAGAGGCAGAAAAAGGATTTGACAAAATTTAACATCCATTACTGATAAAAACTCTAGGAATAGAAGAGTATTTCCTCAATCCAATAAAATGCAGCTGTTGAAAAAACTGTGATGCTAACCTATATGACACTTAGTGGTGAAAAATTGAAAGCTTTTTCCCCAAGATCAGGAACAAGGCAAAGAAGACTGCTTTCACCACTTCTATTGAACATTCTACTGAAGGTTCTAGCCAGTGAAATGAGGCAAGAAAAAGATATAAAGGCATCCAGATTGGAAAGGAAGAAGTGAAATTGTCTTTATTTGCACATGACAGTATCATCTATGTAAAAAATTCTATGAAATGTACAAAAAAGCTAAGATAACTAACAAGTGACTTTAGCAAAGTCATGGGACACAGAGTCAATATTCAAAAATCAGTTGTATTTATATGTACTAGTAAAAAATCATAAAATGAAGTTAAGAAAACAGTATCACTTACAATGTATCAAAAATATGAAATACATTAAGGTAAATCCAACAAAAGATGTATAAGACCTGTACACTGAAAACTACAAAACATTCATGAGACATATTAAAGATGACCTAAATAAAAATAGAGATATACTGTGTTCTTGGATAAGAAGACTCAATATTGTTAAGATATTAATTCTCCCCAAATCGATCTATAGAGTCTACACAATCCCAATTAAAATCCCAGCAAGCTTTTAAAAATAGAAACTGTCAAGATGATTCAGAAATTCATGTGAAAATTCAAAAGACCTAGGTGGGTCACAATAGCTTTGAAAATGAAGAACAAAGTTGGAGGGCTAACATTTTCTAATTTCAAAACTTATTATAAAGCCATAGTCATCAAGACGCTGTGGTACTAGCAGCAAGGTAGACAAATAGATTAATGGAACAAAATACAGAGTCCAAAAATAGATGAACACATATATAGACAACTAAATTTTGACAAAGGTGCAAAAACAATTCAATGGATAAAGGATAGTCTTTCAACAAATAATGCTAGAACAATTGGATATACATGTGCAAGAAAGGCACTTTGATCTTTATCTTGCACCATATTATGAACTGAATGTTTGTGTCCCCCCCAAATTCATATGTTGAAGCCCTAATCCTCAGTGTGATGGTATTTGGAGATGAGGTCTTTGGCAAGTTATTAGGTTTAGATGAGATCATGAAAGTAGGGCCCCCACAATGGGATTAGTGCCTTTATAAGAAAAGGAAGAGACCAGAGTTCACGCTTTCTCTTTCTCAGCCACGTGAAGATACATTAAGAAGGCAGCTGTCTGCAAGCCAGGAGGAGGGCCCTCACTAGAACTCAACCATGCTGGCACTTTCATCTCAGACTTCCAGCCTCCAAAACTGTGAGAAATAAATGTCTCTTGTTTAATAGTCATTTACACATGTACACACGGTACATGTACATGAATATGCATGAACACTTTATTATATGTACTAGACATTACATGGTTAATGTCTAGCCATTAGACATTAACATCAGTTAAATGTATACTACCCAGCCTATGGTATAATATTTTGTTATAGTGACCTGAGCAAACCAAGACACACCATATACAAAAATTAACTCATAATGGATTAAGAACCATAAGGAAAAATCTACAACTCTGAAACTTTTAGAAAAAAATACGAGAAAATCTTTGTGACCTTGGTTAATAGGCAAATATTTTTAGATATGACACCAAAAGCACAAGCCATAAGAAATTGATAAATTGTAATTAATCAAGTTAAGACTTTCTGCCCTTCAAAAGATGACGTTAAAAGAATGAAAGTTACATACTGGAAAATATATTTGCAAGTCATAGAGCTGATAAAGGACTTATGTTCAGAATATATAAAGAACTCTCAAAATCCAATAATAAAAAGAATGAACAATCCAATTTTTTTTAATGGGAGATTTCTGGTCCAGAAAAACTGGCATAGACCCATTTCTCCCTGCTTCTCCCCACTAAATACATCCATAAACCCTGGAAATAATATAAGAGGCAACCAAAGGATAACACTGAAAGGTAATAAGAGAAAGGAGAACTGAAAACAAAGCAGCAGGACATCTTACCATCCTGCTGCCTAATGAAGATAACCCATATTTGATATTTCCCAAATCCCAAACTATCAGCAAAAGGCCAGGCAGGTAGGCTCATTTCCTCCTAGATCAAATAAGAGTCCCTCCAACCATGTGGGTACCGAGCCTGGCACCACCCACAAGGGAGATCAGTTGGAAGCCCTGCTAACAATAAGTGGCCAGGAGAAATGCTCTCTTTCCCCACTGGGCCTGAGTTTCCTCTCCTACCAAGAGATAAATAGATTAAAAAAAATAGATAAAAATACATAAAAATTAGATTAAAAATAAACAGCCTCGGGGACATATGTAAATAACAAAAGATTATCAAATATCAATATTTGTGTTATTAGAGTCCCAGAAGGAGAAGAGGGAAGAGTGAGGATCTAAGATTATTTGAAGAAACAATGGCTGAAAATGTCTCAAATTTGACAGAAGACATAGAATCTCTGGTTCAAGAAGTTGAATGAAACCCAAATAGGATAGAAAGTCAAAATACATCATAATTAAACTTCTGAAAAGTAAAGACAAAGAAAAATTATCTTGAAAGCAGCCAGAAAGAAGTGATGTATTACTTACAAGGAAACACCAATTCAAATGACAGCAGATGTCTCATCTGAAACCATGGAGGCCAGAGAAAATGGCACAGAATTCTTCAAAAGCTGAAAGAAAGAACTGTCAACTGCAAGTTCTATATCTGGTGAAACTATTCTTCAGGATTGAAGGGAAATAAAGACACTCCCAGACAAAGAAAAAAAAAATTGTTTCTAGATGGCCCACCCTTAAAGATTGGCTTAAGGAAGCTCTCTTACACAAGGGGACTCATAAAAGAAAGAATTTTAGATCATTATGAAGGAGGAAGAAACAGATAAGAGCAGAAATACAATAGGCCACCCTTTTCTTTATACATTTTATAAATTATATTTAATAATTAAAATAACAATTATAACATTATGTAGTACTCAAGACAACAATATTTAAAAGTGCAGAAGGTAAAGGAAGCTAAGTGTAAGTGAGGTCTCCAACTTCCCTAGCCATGACAAAATGTTGATACCAGTAGACTGTGATAAGCCACATACGTATATCATAATATGCCGAGCAACTGATACCAGCACCAACCACTGCCTGCGCCAGCGGAGAGGGTTCTTGCCCTCCATGCAGAAGCGAATTCAGGCACGGGAGCACAAGTGAGAGAAAAGAGTTCAAACACGAGATATGAGCAAAAGCAGAGAGGTTTAATGAGAACAAAGTACACTCTTTAAGACAGAAGCAAAGGGTGGACTGATCCTCAAAGGAACAGTGCCACCCCAGGGTTAGGGTCTGTCCTTTTATGCTAATCCTTAATAATATGCTAAGCTGGGGTGGAATATTCATGAGTTTTCTGGGAAAGGAGTAGAGAGTCTCTAGAACCAAGAACCCTCCCCATTCTTGACCTTGTAGGATAACTTCTAGGAGTTACTATGGCATTTGTAAATTGTCATGGTGCTGGTGGGTGTGATTTTTATGATGTTAATGAGGATAGTTCATTTATGGACACTGTTGCCTCAATTGTGCACATGTCCCAATTAAAGGAATTCCCCCTTTTATCTTAGATAAAGATGTTATGGCTAAAGTAAAATAACTAAAGGGTCCCTATTGGTTACATTTATCTTAGCTAAGCATATTCACATTCTTGTAACTTTCTTATCCTGTTGGCCTTCTCCTCTGACCCCTGCCCTAACTGCTTGCAGGATCTGACTCCTGTCTCACAACCACTATGAAAACTGTACCAAAAGATACACTCAAAAGCTCTATAAGTAAATCAAGATAAAATCCTAAAAAGTGTTTAAGTAATGCATAGGAAAGTAGGATAAAAGAAACAGAGAAATGAGAACCAGAGGAAACAAACAGAAAACAGATAATAAAATAGCAGACTTATGTGCTAAAATATCAATAATTATCTTAAGTGTAAGTTGTCTTAGTTCAGGATGCTATAATAAAGTACCATAGACTGGGTAGCTAAAAACAGAAATTTATATTTCACAGTTCTGAAGGCTGGAAGTCCAAGATCAGGGTGCCAGCTAACATGGTTGAGTTCTGGTGAAGGCCCTCTAATGGGTTGCAGACTGCCAAATTCTTTTGGATCCTCACACAGTGGAAAGAAGGTAACATAGCTCTCCTGAGTTCCTTTTCTAAAGGCACTAATTCCATTCATGAGCACTCCACACTCAGGATCTAATTTCATCCCAAACACCTTCCAATATTATCACATTGGGGTTAGGATTTCAACATATGAATTTTGAGGGAACACAAACACTTAGTCTGTTGCATAAATGGTCTAAATACAGCAGTCAACAGACAAAGTGGGGTAAAAAAATGACTCACCTATATGCTGTTTTACAAGAAACACACTTCAAGTGGAACAACATATGTAGGTTGAAAGCAAAAGGATGGAAAAAGATATGCCATTCAAACATCAATCAAGAAGGAACAAAAGTGGCTCTATTAATATCTGATAATAAAGTGGGCCTCAGGGCAAAGAAAATTCCTAGAGCCAAAGAGAGGCATTCCATAATGATAAAAGGATCAATCCACCAGGAAGACATAATGATTCTAAATATGTGTGCAACAAACAACACAGCCTTAAAATACATGAAGCAAAAGCAGATAGATCCGAAAGAAGAAATAGACAAATCTACAATTATAATTGAGGACTTTATCCTACACCTGTAAGCAACTGAAAGAACTGCAGGACAGAAAATTAGCAAGGATATACAAGATCTGAACAATACGGTCAATGGCTGCATCTAATTGACATATATACAACACTCCACCCAATGATACATTTTTTTGAAGCTCCTATGGATTATTCACCAAGATAGATGATTCATCAAGATGAACCATAAAATAAACATCAACAAATTTTAAAATACTGAAGTCATGCAGAGTATGTTCTCAGACCATAATGGAATCAAACCAGAAATCAATAACAATTGCAATAGGAAAATCTCTAAAGAAGATGGAAATTAAATAATTTAAGCTTTTCGATAATCTACAAGGCAAAGAAATCTCAATGGAAATAAAAATAATAGAACTGAATGAAAATAAAAGTACAACATATCAAAATATGTGGGATGCAGCTAAAGCAGCACTGAAAGGAAAAACACTAAATGCTTACATTAGAGATGAGAAAAAAATATATAATCAATAATATAGGTTGCTACACCAAGAAACTAGAAAAAAAGAGGCCTCTGCTTGCAGATGACATGATTATATATGCATAAAATCATGAGAAATCAACAAAAATACTCCTAGAACTAATAAAGGAGTTCAGCAAGTTTGCAAGATATAAGATCAACACACAAAGACCAATAGTATCTTTACGTATTAATAATGAACACACAGAGACAGAAATTAAAAACACAGTGTCATTTAAAACTGCTTCAAAGATAATGAAATACTTAGGTATATATTTAACAAAACATGTACAGGATCTCTATGTTGAAAATTACAAAATGTTAAAGAAAGACATCAAAGGAGACCTAAATAAATAGAGAGTTATGTTGTGCTCATTGAAACCTTTAAGATTCAAAATCTTAATGATATCAATTCTCTGCAGATTGATCTACAGGTGTAATGCAATTTCCATCAAAATCCCAGCAAGGTTTTTGTGGACAAGGACAAGCTTATTCTAAAATTTATATGAAAAGGAACAGACGCTAGAATCGTTAAAACAGTCTTGTTGAAGAAGAACAGAGTGGAAGAAATCACTCTATTCAATATAATTGTTACAGTAATAAAGACAATGTGGTATGGGTGAGGGGACAGACACATAGACCAATGGAACAGAACAGAGACCCTAGAAATACAAGCACAAAAAATATGCTCAACTGATTTTTGACAAAAGGGCAAAAGCAATTCAGTGAAGGAAAGACATCATTGGCAAAAAACTGAGCCTCAACCTAAACTTCACAGCATTAAAAAAAAACTCAAAATGGACCATGGACTTAAATGAAAAATGCAAAATGATAAGACTGTTAGAAAAAAATGTGGGAGAAAATCTTCAGAATCTAAGGCTGGGTAAAGAGTCATTAGAGTTGATACCAAAAGCAAGATACAGAAAAGGAAAAATTGGTAAGTTGAACTGCATCAAAATTGAAAACTTTTGCTTTGTGAAAGACTTTTGAAAAGGTAAGTTACATACTGGGAGAAAAATTTGCAAACCATATATTTGATAAAGGGCTGGTATCTTTTTATATATATATACACACACATATATAAAGAACTCTCAAAATTACAGTAAAAAACAAATAAACAATCCAATTAGAAAACGAGCGAAAGACATTATTAGACATTTCACCACAGAAGATATATAGATGGCAAATAAACACATGAAGGGATGTTCCAACATCATTAGCCATTCGGGAAACACAAATTAAACCCACAATGAGATGTCATCACACATCCACCAGAATGGTTAAAATAGAGAAACCGGGCACATGCACATGTGGTGCATGCCTGAATTCCCAGCTACTTGAGAGGCTGAGGCAGGAGGATCGCTCGAGCCCAGGAGTTTGAGACCAACCTAGGCAACACAGCAAGACCCATCTCTAAAAACATAAATACATAAAAATTTTAAAAAGATTTTTTTTAATCTCTTAAAAAAATAATGACTACACCAATGCTGGCGAGGAGGTAGAGAAACAAGATCGTTCACACATTGCTGGTGGGAATGTAAAATAGTACAGCCACTCCAGAAAACAGTTTAGCAGTTTCTTATAAAACTAAACATACAATTATTAATACCGTACAAGCTAGCAATTGCACTTAGACACATACCCCAGAGAAATTAAAGCTTGTGGTTCACACAAAAATCTGTACATACATGTTCATAGCAGCCTCGTCCATAATAGCCCCAAACTGTAATCAACCCAGACGTTCTTCAACAGAGAAATGGTTAAACAAATTGGTGCATTTATAATGTGGAACACTACTCAACAATAAAAAGGAGTGGACAATTGACATGTGCAACACCTTGGAGGAATCTCCAGGAAATTATGGCAAATGAAAAAAGCCAATTATAAGAGGGTACATACTATATGGTTCCATTTACATAACATTTTTGAAATAACAAGGTTTTAGGAAGAGAGAAAAAATTCATGATTGCCTGGGGTTAGGAACGTGGGCAAGAACACGAGGGGACATGTATAGTTATAAAAGAAAACACAGAGGTTGTCATTCTGATGGAACTGTGCAGTATCTAGACTATACTGGTGAAAGCTCAAATCTCCACACGTGATAAAATTGTGTATAACTAAATACACGCACACAAATCAGTACAAGTAAAACTTGGGAAATCTGAATAAGATTGACAGATTGTATCGATGTCAATATCCAGCTTGTGCTAGTATACCATAGTCTTACAAAATGTTATTATGGGGAAAATGGTTTTTTAAAAAAAAAGATACACAGGATCTCTGTATGATTTCTTAAAACTTCATGTGAATCTACAGTTATCTGAATAAAAATTTCAATTAAAAAAAAATGCCTAGGAGTGGAATGGCTGGATCGTATGGTAGGTTTATGTTTAACTTTTAAAAAATTCCCAATCTTTTTCTTCCACCATTCCATTAAAACTGTTTTTATTAAGATCACCGGTCACCTCCATGTTACTAAATCAATTTTCATTATCTTACCTGCAGCATTGGATGCAGTTCATCTCTCCCTGGAAACATACTTGGTAATTGGCCTTTAACTGGTCTCTCTGCATCTTTCCTTGCACCCTACACTGTATTTCCATGTAGTGGCCAGAGAGGTCCTTAAATGAATCAGGTTACTCCTCCAGCTTCCTTTCTTACTCAGAGTAAAAGCTAGCCTTTGTGGTGCAGAAGGCCATTATGGACTGCATGATTGTGTTCCCCAAAATCTGTATGTTGAAACTCTAACCCCCAAGGGGATGGTATTAGCAGGTGGGGCCTTTAAGAGGTAATTAGGTCATGGAGGTGGAGCCCTCATGATGGGATTAGTGTCCTTATAAGAGATAAGAGGGAGCTTACTTCCTTTCTCTGATCTCTGCTGCCTGAAGATAAAGGAAATCTGTCTGTAAATCAGGAAGAGGGCCCTCACCAGACACCATATCTGATAGCATCTTGATTTTGGACTTCCCAGCCTGCAGAACTGCCAGAAATAAATGTTTGTTGTTCAAGTCAAAAAAAAAAAAATTAAGCATACACCTACCATAAGATTTGGTTGTTCTATTCCTCTGTTTTTACCCAAGAGAAATGAAAGCCCATGTCCTTGGGATGACTTGTCCATGGCTGTTCATAGCAGCTTTATTTGTAATAGCCCCAAACTGGAAACTATCCAAATGTCCATCAACAGATGAACGGATAAACAAATTGTGGTCTATCCACACCGCAGATAAGTACTCAGCCATGAGAAGGAAGGAAGTACCGACACGTGCTACAACATGGATGGATTTTTTTAATGCTAAATGAAAGAAGCCAAAGGAGAAAAAGAGTGCATGCTGTATATCCCATTTATATAAAACTCTAGAAAATGCTAACTAATCTATAGTGAAAGAACGTACATCAGTGGTTACCTGGGAATGGGAAGTGTGTGAAGGGGAAGGCGGAAAACCTCTGGGGCGATGAGTGTGTTCGTTATCTTGATTCAGGTGATGATCTTGCAAACATAGATGATATGCAGATATAGAGACAGATCTCCAAATTATGAGATTGTGCTCTGTAATGTGTACTGTTTATGGTACCCCCATAAAGCCAGAGATAAAAAGAATAAATGAGTATATGAATGAGTAAACAAATTAAGAAAGGATGTATACATTGAAAAGTTAACAAATGAGGAACAAATGAGGGAATAATGAATACCTTAGAGACGAATGATAAGCAGAGGAACGCAGGCGTGACTGAATGACTAATGACTGAATGACTAATGAATGGAGCGTGAGTGTCTGCAGAGGATGGGCTCACAGGCCCACTCTTGGCCCAAGTCCTAAGTTCACACTCAGCCACAGCCCTGGGTTTCTACAGAGTTCCTAAATGTGAGACCAAATCCGGTCTGAAGCCCAGGACCTCCAATTCCCTTCCACAGACTCCTGGGTTAATTGGCACTTCCTGAGAAATGCTGCCGGGATACTCTAAACCGTCCTCAGCTCGTAAGGCCCCAGCAGCCTATAAATCACAGCAGGAAAGGGGGTGGTAATTACCCAGCCCCTCGAGAGCTTCCAGGGGTCGGCAGTCTGTGAACGTGAACGTGGATGTGAACATCTGCGAAAAGGTCCCAGCATCCTCCAAATCCCACCCAGGGCGGTCCTGAGCTGACAGTGCGGGGCACACCTGGCTGGTGAGGTTACACACCACTTAGAAACAGCCTCACATACGTGTGGCACAGAGGGGAGGACTCCAGAGGAGGGGAACAAGAGAGGTGGGTAGATGAAGGGCAAGCCCTGCAGGTGTGGGGGAAGCAGGAAGGGGAAGGTGAGGAGGTTCATTGTCAAAGTACGAGCAGCAGACAGGGAGTGGCCTAGGACAGAGATTATCGGGATTAGGCGGGATTAGCTAGGACAGAGTAGCCCTGGACCTTGGGAGGAAGACTTCCAGGACACGTTGAGCAGGACAGATGGAGAGGGCCACCTTCCAAAAGCTATGTAGAGAACAAACTCCCAATGTCGCCTAGAAGTACCTGCCAGGCAGGAGGAGGCATGGGGCTTCACATCCCCAATTCACCTGCACTCCATGCTTGGAGGTATCTGGAAGGGGCAGAGCGGCCCCCTCTGGAACATGAATCCAGGGCTCACTGGATACCAAGCTTCCTACTGGGTGATAGCCCAAGAGAGGATTACTCTAACAACTGACCCAACCCAGTGCTAATTCAACCAGAACTCCCAGCCCACCCCTCAGCATTCCAGGAAGCTGTCTCTCCTTGGCCTAGTCTCCCCTAGTGGGTAGGTAGGGAATGACAGAGGAGATGTGCCAGGAGCAGGGCTCAAGCCACAGCACAGGTTTGTGCTGGCCTAGCAGCCGGGTTTCCTTTGCCAGCTTTGGGTGGTGAGTGGGTTCCGGCGTGCTGGGCCACAGGGCAGGCAATGGAGGGGCTCTTCAGTCTTGGGAGGGTCTTTGAGGGTTCCTGAGGGTGAGAGTGAAGGGCTCCCTGAAGTCCCACCCATTCAAGAACCCAGTTAAAACTGACAATTGTCTCTGCATCGCTCCATTTCCTGGAGGAGAATCTGATTGGCCCAGCCTCGGTCAGGCTTCCCTCATTCATGTGCTCCCTCGACACCCCCGAACTCCAGCATCTAGAACTGACCTGCCTGTCATTGGAGCACCAATGACGAAGTCATATTGCAAGCAGTCACTGGTGCAGAGACCCTCAAGCAGGAAGAGAGCTTAAACACTGCTCAGCCCACCTCCTGCTGGTGTCCACTCTGCCAGGCCGCCAGTCTCAGGAGATCCAGCCTCCTGAAGCAGCCCGTCTCCTCCTGGGACAGACCTGACAGGCAAACCTTTCCTTATGCAGGTCTCTTACACAGAGAACCTCTCTCTGACCCTTCCAGGGCCTGTGAGCCATCCCACAGAGCCCTTCGGATACACAGGGACGCTGGCCACGAGCCCTGGTGCCTTGAGCTTGGGGCACCTTTCCTTCAACTGAAGAGTGAATCAGTCAGTGCCCCATGGTCCCTGGTGCCTTCTCTGCCTCCTGTCGGGGCAGAGGAGTGTGCAAGTCCCTCTTGCGGTGCTCCTGGTCTCTGATGCGTGCTGCTGTCCCAGGGGCTGAAGTCATCAGGAAGATAATTTAGAACTCAAATGTCTTAGTCAAGGTTCTTCTGGTTGTAGATTTTTAAAAACGTGCTGCAACCAGTTTATACAAATAAAAAGGGGGGTGATTGGAAAAATACAGGGATGTCCCTTGGAATACAAAATAAGAAGGAACATAGGGGCCTCAAAAGGAACTACATCCAAGAAGCAGAGAGCGGCCTGGAATTGAGGTCACTCTTGCCCCATCGCTCCAGGGTCTCTGCTTCCTTCTGCACATGTGATGTTTCTCCCTCCCCTCCCTCTCTTCTTCTCTCTCTCTCTCTCTCCCCCCCCGCACCGTGCTCCCCCCTCATCTCCAGTCTGCTACAGCCCTGGCTTTACATCACCTCAGGGACCCAGCCAAGGCTGACCACTGTCTCTGTAACATTCCACTTCCTGGGAGACCATCTGATTGGCCCGGCCTCGATCAGATGACTGGGGGCAGGAAGGCGGCCACAAGGGACAGGACTGCCCAGGGCCCCATACCTGTGAATATTGGGCAAGGTAGGGATGTACCAAGAAGGGGAATAGGCTGAGCACTAAACCAAGAGCTGGCACCACCACGTGGCTGCCTCATCTGGAGGCCACCCACACCCACAGCTCAATTCTGAAAGCCTAGCAGCCCCATCTCTACCTCTAGCCTGGTGACAACAACACCGGGTCCTGCACTCCCGTTTTTACTCAGCCTGTGTGTTACATCCTGCTGAAGGAGTGGGATTTGAAAACAACTTTTTATTTCCCTTAAGAGGACAGGTCCAGAGCTAGATCCTATCTCAAGGAAATCCTTTGCTGGTGGAGTCTGCAGTTTAGAAGAAGCCCTGGGCTGAGGAATAGAAAAGGCAGGTCTGAGAGGTGGCAGGGCACTGTGGCGAGACCCCTGGCTTTAGAGCCGGACTGCCCAGTGCTGACTGCCAGCGACTTCACTGCCCTCCTAACCTCTCTGGGCCTCACAGGACAAACCCTGCCTCTGTTGTAGGATAAACCCAATAGTGTAGACAAAGCGCCTGACTCGTCAGGAGCCCTTCTGACCCTCCAGACACTGATGGGGTGAAAAACCTGCAGACGTCATTAATATTGTCCCTGAGGTGGGGATGTTGCCAAGCAAGGTGTCGGCCCCACCCTGGTTGCTGAGAGTTTACAGCATCCCTACCCTGTGGTAGACACTGGTGATATGAGAATGAAGAAACCCAGGCTGTGGCAACCTCACATCTAGGGAACAAGCAGGATGAATGTTATAATGGAGGCAGAGTGGTTGCTAGCCCAGACTCAGAAGCCAGGCTGCTTGGGTTCCAACCCTGGCTCTGCCACTTGCTCACTGTGTGACCTTTGGCACATCCCTTAACCTCTCTGGGCCTGTTCTTCATCTCTAAAAGAAGGCATGATAAGAGTGCCTACTCCATAGGGTTGTTAGGAGAATTAAGTGAGTTAATGCATAAAGTGCTTAAAAATGTGAAGATGCACAGTCAGTGTGATGTAAGTGGTACTTTGAAAACTAGAAAGAGAGGTCTGTACAGGGCCCACGAGAGCATAGAGCAGGAAGCAGTGAAGGCCAGTGTTGGACTCTGTTTGCAGAGGGAGCTTGTGGGTGAATTGAGTGAGCAGAGAGAATAGTGCATGGGTTGCCCAATTCTGGACAGAGGCCACAGCAGTGGCGAAGGTGCACAGGGAGACAGACAGAGCGTGGTGGCTCCTTCAAAGACTGGTAAAGGGAGTCAAGGATGATATTTGGTTTCTGCTTTGAGCACCTCGCTAGGGGTGTTCTGATCTGGGGGACCAGGAGTTCAGTTTGAGACAGGCAGTCTGCGACCCCGACAAGGCATTGATGATGCAGATGAGCTGCGTGGCTCGAGCAGAAAGAAGGGCTGGGGACCGAGGCATCCTGGGTGGAGTGATACCCGGCTCTCTCTGTGCCTTCCTATGGCAGTCTGCCCGCTGTTCTGGTGGCTCTGATCACCCAACTGGAAAATTTTCTTCCCTCCCAGCCAGGACCCACCAAAAGCCCTTGGGAGGTGCTCAAATGTGCAACTTTTTTTATAGTTCACATTTATTCTGCCGGGGAAATCATCCCTCGACCGCAATGGTGCCCAGACATGAATCATAATGTCTATGGTGTGGAGAAAATGCAGCAAGTCAGCAGTTACGGGGTGGGGCCCCAGGGTTTTCAGTCACAAAGAGATTTTTCAATTTTATTAAAATCAATAAGAGTTTTATTACAGTATAAATGAAATGATGTCCCCTTGCTTCTGGGATAACAAACCGCATTTCCCTGGCAGTGAACACAGAACCCCCGCTGGGAAGAGACCCTCTTTGGTAAGGCGAATTCTATGATTCATGCACCCAGGGTGGAAGTGGCCCTTCAGGCCTGAAGAGAGAAGAGCTATGGCCAAAGAAACATGTCTACTGGAAATTTCCAGCAAAATTCCATGCCCCATATTGTGTGACTCCTTCCTATGTTCTTGCAAATCTTTAGGAATCCTATAAAAATCATGACATAATTGGTGGGGTAAAATATTTTGTGGAAACCAAAGACAGAGCAGATTTCATCATTAAGGTGCGCTTGGAGCTGAGGTTGTCCTTCTGCGGGAATGAAGGAGGTCACAGATAGCAAGCTTATGTAGAAGCATTCTGTAAAGTGCCGTCCATCCACCTGCTGGTGGCTCTTACTTTATCTTTGTAATTATTATTCATAACAATGGGTGCTCAGGTCCTATAAACAGACTCTTAGAGAAGGAATGACAAAAGCCACAAGCTCTGATTAATGGTCAAGGCCCAAAGGCAGTCCCCACGGGAACCAGAACAGAGGAGACAATCGCTAAATGCAGGAGAGAAGGAAGAAGAGGAGTCCACCCATGTGCGCGCACACACTCACATGCACACACACATTCACATGCACACACTCACATGCACACACACATTCACATGCACACACTCACATGCACACACACATTCACATGCACACACTCACACGCACACACTCACAAGCACACACACAGTTAAGCAGCTCTCGAGATGGGTGGGAGTGTGGAGGGGCCTCAGAGCCCAGCCTGGAGCTCCTGGTGCCTGCACAGGCATGGGGTAGAGTTCTTCTCAGGACCCCAGGGCCTAGACAGCTCGGCGCCCAGAGGCAGGAGCAGTCTGCTCCTGGCTCCTGCATGAACTCCCAGTACCTGCCCCCTGCCCAGGACCTGGAGGGAGCTGAGCTTGGGTCAGAAGCTCTAGGTTGGGCCCTGCAAGCTCCTCTGCTGGCTCTAGGGTTCAGTCTCCATGACTGAGATGTCCCAGCAGCCCCGGGAACTAGACTGATCAATTTGGGTACTGCAGTAATAATTTATCTGGGAAGACAGTCAGGTCCTGCCACCTGGGGGCTGGTGCTCCAGCAGTGGCCAGCTCAAAGGCCTCAAAGGCAGAGGCTAATGCTGGGTCTGGGGCCCCTGGGATGCTACTGGCCTGGCTGTCCACATTCAGAGGGGTATAGACATGCCTGTGTTTCATAGGAGCAGGCAGAGCCAGACCCAGAGAACTGGGCACCCAGGGTGCCCCAGGGGACATGCATTTCAGCCAGGGCAGGGGCTGTGGTTGGGAAAGTACCTATGATGTGGATCCCACAAGCCTTGGGGGATTCCCGCCTCCCCAATTTTTAAAACTAACACAATAAAAACAAGGCACTGGAAAGTCCCCACCCTAACAAAGCTACTTTCATTTTTATATATCTCCTTCCCGCCCTTGTCCACAGAAACACACATTTTTTTCCTTCGTTGCAACGTTAGTATATATGTGATTTTGTATACAGATGGGGCTTTTTTATCCACTTAACATTTTTCATGTTTCTACACAGCTTTTATAATCAAATTTAATAGCTGCATAAAATGAAATATTGTAGATGCCCCATAATTTACTAAACAATTCCCCTATTACTGAGTATATAGGTTACTCCCACATTTTTGTTATTGAATAATGCTGCATTGAACATCTCCAAAGGGATGATTTTTTCTTTCTAGAGGTGAACTAGTAGGACCAAAGGACATAAGTATTTTTTGACTCTTATCACACACTGCTCACTTAAAGAGTGGTGCTGTTTACATCACCTCAGAGTCCCCCAGTCTGTGCTCTTACCCACACCCCAACCCCCAAACTTGCCATGGTGGTATGTTAAAAGTGTGTATTTTGGGGGAGGTGTTTTTTGCTAGTTTGATAAATATCAGGTAGCACCTCAAGACTGCTTAATTTTAATTGCTCTGATTACCAGCAAGGCTAAACATTTTCCCAGGTGTTTGTTAACACACTGGATGTCCCTCATGTGAATTCCCTGCTTAATGTGTTCCCTACTTATCTATTGGGTCGTAATTTTTTTCCTCTCATAAATTTTAATGAGCTCTTTATGTGGCATAGCTATCAACTCTTTGTGTGTAAAAGTTGGTGAAACTACCTGTTTCCTTCTAGCATTTTCTTACTCCACTGCATTGTTTTAATGTATGGGAGTTTTTATTTTGTTTTTGCTATCTCCTGTCAGTCTCACCATATTGCTTCCAAGCTGACAGTAGCCTTTCTTTGTAAAGATAATAAATATTTCATTTTCTGCTAACTTTTCTGTTTTTAAAAATATATTGAGCTCTTTAATTCATCTATAGTCTATTTTGGTGGAAGAGGCAGCTCTAAATTAAAACTCCTCCGTGCCATCCAGTCTGCCAACATCATTCATTTTTAATTATTTTTTTAATTATTATGTCATAAAACATTCTAATGTGTCACAGATTAGGCCTTGTGACTTACTCTTTTTTCTTAGACTGTCCTTTGAAATCCTCATCTGTGTGTTTTTCCAGAATCTGTTGTGTTGGGAAGAATACTGTTGAGATTGATTTGAAGTAGGCTGTGTTGTAAATTAACCCAAGGCAGTGAGACATTTTCACAACTCCAAGTGCGCTTATCTGGTCTCTCCCTGCCCCGGCCCCAGTCGGGTTTGCAATTGTCCTCATAAAGGTCAGGCCTGGGTTTATTCCTAAGTGTGTTAGTCACTTGTTTCTGTTACAGATAGATTTTTTTCATTATATTTTCTAGTTATTGCTGGTGTTCAGGAGGACCAGCCATTTTTAAGTATGTAGTTTCCATTCATCTTCTTCCTCAAACTCTTTAATTTGTGAATTTTCACTGATTCTTTTGTGTTGACTATCCAGACAAATGTTCTCATGGTGTCCCTTTCTTCCCCCCAGTTTATTTTATCTTGCCTTACGGAATTGACAAAAGATTAAGTTGCGCTACCTTAAATCTTTTTAGGAACTTGAGAGGGTGTAAGTTCACTTGTTAATTAATTATCAGTGTGATAACAGGCTTTCTTTTTTGTTCTTAATTTTAAAGTTACTCGTGTTTTACCAGTGCAAATTTGTGGTCTAAAATAGATATGCTTTATCTTATTGAAGAATCTTTGAATTCTTAAGTTATGATTTTTAAAAAATGGTTGAATTTTATAAAATTATTTCAGGGTCATTGTTAAGATGATTTTAACACCTTTCATTTTGGTCATCATTTCTGTCAACAATCCTAATGTGGAATGAATATTGAATCAATAATCAGATTTTCCCCTAGTGACAGAGCAGGAATTGCAACCCAGGTCTTTCACTTCCAAATCTCATGTTACTTGATGAAATTGACATTTTGGAAGGTATGTTTTAGTTTCCAAAGACTTGAACGTGGCCTATCTTTGTGTAACAACCAGCAAACAGAGGTGGATAAAAGGTGTGTTTAGACAGAATTATTTGTCTTGAACCCTTCTCAGGGCACCTGGGTTTTAATGGCATTAGCGAAATAGGCAGTACCCAGGCATCTGCGAGAGTGATTCAAACTTTAAAAACTTATAACAACTGGAAGATTAATTGAAAATGATTGAAACCACACTTTGAAAAGAGAACTAAATGCTTTTGACTAAAATTTATCTGAGACCTAAGTGCATGTGCCAAAGCAAATCACCCCACGGCGGGGGGGTATCCATTTCCTGTTCTTCTCCCTGTGGCCAGCACGGCAAAACCACACAGCCTGTTCCAGTTCCTTCGGGGCTGTCTGCCTGCTCTCCCTGCCTCCTAACCACCAATCCTCCTCTGCGTATCCCGCGGCGGGATGCCCCCAGCGCCTTCTCTCCTGGCTGCCTTCTTTCCACTGCACTGGGGGAGACTTTTATTCTGCTCCAATTAGCCAGAACAGCTACCGCCTCACTGGGAGCCAGGCTGAAAACGGAGCCCATGCTGCACAGCACCGCGCCACCTCCCGCGTTAAGCCAGCAGCAGCTCCGGGAGCCGAGTAACCTTCTCGCTCCCACCATCCCGTGGGCCACGGTTTCCAAGACAGTCCCACAAATGCCTCACCTGATTTCCATGTCAAACCTACGAGGCAGGTAGGCAGGGGTTATTACTAACAGCCCCCATTTCACAGATGGAAACTGAGGCACAGGGAGGATGAGTGAATTGCCTAAAACTCACACAGCTAGAAAATGTCAAGGTCAGTGTGATTCCAGACCCCATGTTCTTTCTGCCACACCGCACCGTCTTCCTGCAAGACAATCTGCTCTCCTCTCAGGCTTGAAATAGAGAACTCAGACATCTACAATTGAGGGAGTTAAGTGTGCATTTGTTTTAAATAACTTGAAGCTTCCAGGCATGTGGAATTTGCAGGGGCTGCTGCAGGCTGAGTGGGGGACAGGGAATCCGTCGCTGGCCCAGCTGTTTTAATTCCCACAAAGCGGATTGAACGTTCTGATCCTCTTGTTGACCCAAATGCCAAGCAGAGCAGTGGGGCGGGAGGGGGGGCAGAGGAGGAGAAGGGAGGGGTGACCGAGGCTTGCCTTTGTGGAGGGCTTTGGTGCTACAGGTAGAAACTATTGGGTTTTGAAGCTTGTTTGCTTCACCCCTAGGATGATCAGGGGAAGCCTGGAGTTTGCATGTAGGTTCCAATGCCCATGCAACATGTGGAAAGGACTCTGGGTCCACCCCCTGCCCCAGGTGCCCAGGTACAAACTCCGCTCTGAAGGAAGTGGGGCTCAGTCTGCCTTGCCAGGTGAGGAGGGTCTGGAGGCAGGAGGAGAACGCTGGCCGAGCTCATTCCGAGTCAAGGGGAGACACAGACTCGGGCCATCCTGGAAGCCTGTCAGGGAAGCTTTGGGGGAAGTGGACCTAAGCTGGACTTAGGGGAAGGAAAAGAAGGACTTCACAGTGGGAAAATTAAGAAGGCCAGAGGGCTGTGGACAAGGGGTGGGGGTCACAGTACAGGGGTTGCGTGGGAAGAGTTGGGTGCTGAAAGGGGCTAGTTCACAAAATATCAGTGCAGAGATGCCCCCTCCCTGTGGGGAAACTGCTGCCCAGACTGGAGAAGTGACCTGCCCAAGGTCACACGGGGAGAAGAACCCAGCCAGCCCAGGGCTCTTTCCATCACCCCACAGTGGCTGAAACATGCCCTGTGGCTCCTCTGGAAGCCTCAGCAGGTCCAGGGCTGCCCACCAAGAGAGTCCCGCAGACGCTCCCTGGTCCTGGGGTGGGCTCTGTCCAGGGACCCCAAGAAAGGAGGAAGTACACCTGGAGGTGGTTCCAACAGACAGAAAGGAGCAAGAGGAGACTGCCGCCAGCACGTGCAGACAGCGAGTCACAGCCTTGCTCTCTGAAGGCTCATTACCCACAGCATAAAAATATGCTCCCTGATTTCTCATCTTAAAATAAATTTGGTCCCACCTCTCCCTCTAGCCACCAGCAAGTCCCTTTGCCCATCTCCCCAGTAAAACTTACAAGATCTGTCTGCATGGGCCAACCTCACTCCTCACCCCCACTCACACTTGGACCTACCCGGCCTGGCTTCCATCCCCACCACCGCTAAAACTGCCTGTGCCCTGGGTCGAGCGTCCAAGTTGCCCACGCTGGCCCTCTGCTTTGCTCAACCAAGCTTTGTTCAGTCTTCTCCCTTTGGTACAGGCCCCTGAGCTCTGCTTGCCCCCAAGCCTGAGCGAGCACAGAACATGGACATCACCAGGCCCCTCATCAGCCTCTCTGGGGAATTGCTGAGCACATGGGACACTTTCCAGACCCACTGGGCAGGACCTCTGGTTTGCCCAGCTTCCCTACCAAAGATGCCGTCTCTGTTTGCCCCTCCTTCACCCTGTGAAAGAAGCCCTTCAGTTTGACTTTGAGACGCTTACAGATTTCTGAGATCACAGTGTTCTCCCTATTGCAAACATCTTCCTTTTATATATGATGTCACGGTCACCGAGTAATGCCCACGTTGTCAAATCCAGTGGTCACTTCCATCCACCCCTGACTCCACCTCTCAACAGAACTGGACACAGTTACCCTCCTGCCTGAAATGCCCTCCTTCCTCCCCTGCTGTCACCCTGTCCTCTGGCCCTTCTCCTGCCACATTTGTCTCCCGGCTAGCCCCTCCTGCTTCCCTTCCAGAGTTTGAGGCTGTTCTCGGTGCCTTGTCCTGGGCCCTTGCCTCATCTCTGCTTTCTCTGTCCAGGTGGTCCCACCCCTCCTTGTGGCTTTCCTGGCGTCTATGTTGACAGCCCTCTAATGACTATATCACCCTTCTGAACACCCAGTTCTCATGCCTGAGGTTGGCCTGACATTTCTCCCAGGATGTCTAACAGACACACCAAACCCCATGTGAACTCTTAACTTGCAACCGCAAACTGGGCCCTCCTCCACTGTGGTGCACGCAGGAATGGCTCTGCTGTGCCCCCATTACAAAACCAGAAACGTGGGAGTCCTCCTTTCCCTCTGTTTTCTCTCACCTCAGTAATTCCAAAATAAGGACTAACCTGTGTGCGTCTCTTTCTCTCCCTCCCCCCCAATCAGAATCTCTCACCTGAACTGTTCCAGTTGCCTCCTAACTATTCTTCTTACCTGCACACGTGTTGTTGTCAGCCCATTCTCAATATGCCTTCCAGAAAAAATATTTTATAATTACAAACTGAATGCTTCAGTGCCTTCCCATTGCACCCAGAATTAAACCCAAGCTCCCTCCCAGGGCTGCCAAGGCCCTGCAGGGTCTGGCCCCAGCTACTTCCCCCAGCTCCTCGGTGGGTGCCATATTCCTCTGGGCTCCCTCACCCTGCTCACCTTGGCCTGGACCACACCACGCTCCTTCCAGGGCCTCTGCACTGGCTGCTCCAGACCTTCGGCTTGGTCCCTTGCCTTCCATCAGCTCTCAGAGGTCACCTTCCCAGAGAGGCCCTCCCTGACCCTGTGCAAATGGTACCCTGTTTACCTCCTTCATGACGCTAACAAGTATCTGAATTTTATTTGCATTAGCAGTTGTTTGCTTATTTTTTCTGTCTCCTCCACTGGAAGTTCCAGGAAGGCAAGGACCATGCTTTCTCCGTACCTAGCTAACATTCAATAAATGAATAAATGAACGAGCACAGCGTAGTGCTTTACCTACTGGTTTACGTGCCTGCCTCTGCCCACACCAGTGGAGCCCCTTAAGGCAGGGACCACTTCTGACAACCTCTGTGCTCAGTGGGCTGGAAGAACAGAGGCCAGGGAGTGAGGAGGAGCTATAAATGAGAGAGGAGGGGCTCCCCGAGCAGGCCCATTCTGCACGGGGCACGGGGAAGGGGTCACCATCCACAGTTACAGCCTCCCGGCCATGAGCAGACCCCTCTCTCAGGAGCTGGAATGGTTGCAGACTGTGGCGTCTCTCAGCCACCTCTGTGTCTAAAGTCCACCAGGAACTGCAGCGCAGGGCTTAGCAGAAGGTGACGAAGTCCTCGTTCTGGGTACCCGGGCGTACTCCAACAGGTGTGGAGCAAGAGGCAGGCTGGCTGGTCCTCACCAGGGACCCGATGGGCTCAGCCTGGCTGAGGGCCACAGGGCCAATCTTTTATAAAATTGGAGATACACCTCTGGGCCAGCTTCGGAGCCCTGCTGGTGATTCAGGGGACAAATCCCAACTGACACCCTCTGAAGAACAGTGCCCTGGAGCAGCCTGCTGGAGAAGCTCTTATTTAGACTGGGATGGGAACAAAACACAGGCCAGCACCCACCACGTCAGCCACGGCCCCACGGTCTTCCAAGCCATGCAATTTAAGAGAAAGGAGTTGACATTCATTGAGCACCAGCTGTGTACACCACCTGATCCTGTGCTGGGAGTACAGGAGTCCAGAGGCAAAAAAATAATAATAAACCTCTGCCCTTAAGGAACTCGAGACCCAGACTCAAAGTTGCAAACCTTCCCCTTCACACCAAGGAGAGATAATATAGCTTGGAATGAAGGGGAGAGATGAAGTTAGGATTTGTAGAAAGCTGAAATGGAGCGGAGGGTTGGTCCTGCCAAAGCTCTGCGCAGACTCCCTGGGGCCCTTCACCACACTGTGTGCCTCCTCAGCTCCTGTAACTCTTCAGAGACCTGCCCTCAGGCTGCTACTGAAGCTGCAGCCCTGCCTGCACAGGAAGACAGAGGCCTGGGAGTCTGTGGCCCTGTCGGAGCAGTCTGTAGGCAACAACTGGTGCAAGAGTAGGAAAGTCCAACTGTGTAGTGAGAGCAAAATCTGAGTGTAATTTATGCTATGGAGCTCCCCACAGGAGCAGTTGAAGCTGGAACTTCACTTGGAATCTGACCCTTGTCTGGCTTTTTCCCTCCCTGTCCTGTCTCCCCAACGCACAGTCAAGTCTACACTGGGCTTTCTTCCTGTCCTGCCCAGTGATTTCACAGCTCAATTCAGGATTAACAACTCAGTCTGTGAATGCCCTTCCTCCCCTCCCAACAGCTTCCAGCCTCTCCCGGCCTCCTCCAGAGGGAAAGGAGGACTCATTTCTATGTCTGAGCAGTGGGTGATCAGGGGAGTTTCCCCACCTGGTCCTGGGGCCCTCTGCTGGCAGCCACTGCTGATAGAGTGGCTATTGTCACTTGTCACCTAGTGCTGCAGCCCAGGCAGAGCCCAGGACTGCCCTAAGGAGGAAGGTCCACAATGTTCCCCCGTTGACTCAGACCCCACCTGAGTTCTTACTGCCACATCTGACTCCCCTATAGGGTAGCCAAGCCTCACACCTGTCCCTTGATGGGACAGCATCATGCTGTGTCTCTCTGGTCCAGCACCTCTTTGCCCCAGGCCGTGGAGACGATGGCTCTGCCAGACACCCCAGCTCCTGAAACTCAGGGGCCTAACCCAAGGGCTACAGGAGTGTGAGGAAGGAATCCTTTCTGGTGCTACCCAAGAACGGGGTGGGTCAGTGGGTGTTTGGGCTGCGTGCTGAGCCCTTCACTATCAGCCCTGCTTCCTCCCTGTGTCACAGCCAGAGAGCATCTATGGGGCACTGTTCTCTGGGGTCCCCTCAAAAATAAAGTAGAATATGGCATCTGTAGCAGGCAGACTTCCCAGAATCCAAGATTACACTTATTTCTAGAAATTAAGAAAATTCCTTTTTTGCACATCCAAGTGTGTGAATGTACAAGTAATACCTGTTACAGAAGAACTTGGGGAATTATCTGTTCAATGTCAGTTTCCCCTACCAGACATTAATGTCCCAAGGGTAGACACATGTCAAGTCTATTCACCCCTTCATCCCCATGACAGACAGCACATAGCAGGGGTTCCATAAATGCTTACTAAGTGAATAATGGATGACCACTTGGGAGGGAGGGAGGGTTCATGCATCAAAGTCAATGCATCTGAAGGTCCCCTGAGGCTCGAAGGCCACATATTGCTCCGTTGGAACTGAGCATCTACTGGACGGAGCAGTTGTGCAGAAGATGCCACAGAACTGACAGAGACGAGGACCAGCAGCAGAGCAGATATTCTTCTGCCCTGTTGTCTCTCCCTTGGTTAGCAATGGAAATGTCCACACAGCTGGGAAAAACTCCTCAAGGGAAGAAACCCTGGAGAGTCAGTGCTCTCACCAACTGTGCTGATGGGAAGACTGAGACCCTGAGACCGAGAGGGCAGGGGCTCCTCCAAGGGCACTCGGGGTGCCAGTGAAAGAGTCAGGACTAGATCTCACCCTTGCTGCCCCCAGCACTGCCACGGCTCCTTGCAGGAATCCATCCTCCCCGGACACAGTTTCAGATGAGAGCACGGAGGCGCCAAGGGCGTGTGCGGAGGCTGCAGGCAGAGACGACCCTGCCTCTCCCGGGAAAGCCACAGACGGGGCGAGCTCCAGGCTTCCTCATCTCCCTTGCAGCCTCCATTCCTGCTTCATTCATGCATTTAGCCATTCTAATTAATGAGCAAACATTCTTTGCAAAACAATGTTTAAACACCTTAGCATTAATTTAATCAAATATTTAATTGCCCTGTAATTAATCATCGAAGCATAATGAATCGAGCCTTTATCTCTGGGAGTTGGGTTTATACCAATGACTTCTGAAAATAAGTATGTGATGGGGACCTTTTGGAACCAGACTTCCTGCTCCCATTTGGAGCTGCTAGGGGGAGAGGACACACCCCTTCTTGGTCTGTGGAGGGGTCTCCTGCTCCCTGTCCCCAGCAAGCAGCGTGAGCTCAGCTCTCCAGGGCTGAGGAGGCACAGCACACACTGGGAGAAGATGGTTGGTTAAGAGGCAGTGCCCAGGGCCATGTCACCCCAGAGCTGGGAAGCTGCCTAAGCTGAGCAGCTGCCAGGCCATTCCACTGCCCTCGCTGTGTGCCCCTGGGCAAGCCACACGCCTCTACAAATCTCAGCATCTCCATCTGTGAAATGCTAGTCTCCCTGGGCTCTGGAGAGGTTCAAAAGAGATCTCAAAAAAAGAGGAAAGGGGCTTAGTAGACTGTGAAGTCCTATACACCAGTGAGGAGGTGCTTCAACCCCTCTCTGCCGTCCTCAGAGTCCTCTAAGCATGGAGCCCAGCAGGCAGTTTGAGAGATGACCTGGCCCCAAAGGCTCAACCCAGTGCCTGCCACTGTGCAGGATGGTGGAGGCCCACCATCAGCGGAGCATCTGAGGAGCTGAAGATTGACCCCTTGCCTGTGCTGCGACCTGGAAAATTACCAGTCAAGCTGGCAGGAGCCTCAGAGCCCCAGAAGTGGGGTTCCTATGCCCCTAATTCTCAGTCCTGCCCTTCCCTTAGGATGCTGCGAGGAAGGCCAGGGCATCCATGAACTTCCGTGGGTGCTTCTCAAGAAGCCGGACAGAGGAGGTCCCCAAGGATAGAAATGTAATAACAGCTAACACTTAGTGAGCACTTCTGATGTGCCACGCCCTGGCCCAAGACCTTACATGAGGTCACTCACTGAGTCCTTACAATAAGCCCTGTGGTCGGGTAGGGTCAGGCCAGATCATTGCCCTCACCATTCCCTCATCTTAGCAATGAGGAAATAGAGAATTAGAGGGGTTATATAACTTGCTCAAAGTCTCAGAGCAAGTAGGAGATGGAGCCAAGATCTGAACCAAAGCAGTCTGGCTGCAGGGGCATGATCTAAACCCTGTGTGTCACATTTCCCGGGAGAGATGCAGGCTGGTGGAGGTAAGCTGTTGGCTGGGGAGCACACTCAGACAGTGGACAGATGGGCAGCACTGGCACTCCTCTGGCAGGGCCCCTGCTGTGGGAAGATGAACCAGCCTCTCCCAGGAGTCTGGTGGGTCCACCAATGCAGAGTCAGAGAGCCACCCCAACTCACTAGTGTGCTGGCTGAGCTTCCATCCGTCTGTCTCTGGGCCAAGGAGAACATCAGAGGGCAGACCCCTCACTTCCCAGTATTGCCTTCTTCTGCCAAAAGGGCACCTAGGCTCTCTGGAGTGACATCTGTTAGGAGGAAATTAGCCCTAGACAGGCACAACCTCTGACCTAACATCTGAGCCTTCAGCCACACATCGAGCGGAGGATTGATTAACTCCAGCCTGACTTAGGAGCTGCCAGGCTGTATGCTTCTCCTGGAGTTATTTATGCCAACCCATTAGCTCAGGAAAGGCAGGATTCATAGAGCCATCATGGCCTAGGAACTCAGTGAAATTAATATAACTGTGACTGAAATACACATGAAGACTGTGCCACCTCCATTTAATTAGGAAGGAAGGAAGGGGAGTGGCAGGCTCTGGGTTAAAGAGGAGACGCTTCTCCTCCACCCAGACCTCTCTACCACACAGCCCACCCCTGGTCTAGCGCTTGTCATCTCAGCAAGCCCTTGCCGCAGCCCCCTTCCCTGGGCTCCCAGCCTCTGGGCTCACCTCACCCAGTCACCTGCCATGAAGTTTCAGGACCTGGGACAGAGCAAAGAAAGCAAAAAAGGTTCACTGAGTACACTCACAAATGACAGAGATGGAGCCACGCTTTCACTTTTACGCAGCACTTTGAAGACTCTTTTCTAATAAATACCTTTAAGAGCAGAGCAACACAAGCCTGGTGATGTGCTACATCTTTGCCAGATCTCTGCATCGGGGCATGGGATATGAGCTGCTTGTGCGGCTATTTTTAAAATAAGGGCTTTGTGTTAATTTTCTAGGGCTTCCGCATCAAACAACCCCAGATTGGGTAGCTTCAACAACAGACATTTACGGTCTCAGTTCTGGAGGCTAGAAGTCTGAAATCAAGGTGTCAGCAGGGCTGGTTCCTTCTGAGGGCTGTGAGGGAAGGGTCTGTTCCAGGCCCCTCTCCTTTGCTTGTCGATGGCTGTCTTGTCTTTGCATGTCTTCACTATGCATGCATGTGTTTGTGTCCATTATATTTCTCCTTTTTATAAGGACACCAGTCATATTGGATTAGGGCCCACCCTAATGACCTCATTTTAACTTGATTACATCTATAAATTCCCATTCTGGTTGTGTTCCTTGTCAGTACAGCTCCCTCCAGAGGCACTCAGGTAGGAGGGGTGACTGTCAGGGCAGGATCGAGCCACCTGATCCCTGGCCATAATGCATTAAAATGGTGCCAGCACCTCGACGCCCCTGCAGGCAACCCAGGAACAAGGAGCTTTGGGTGAAGGAGTTTTCAGCTGTCAGACCGTCTGATTCTCCACTGCCAAGTGTCACCTCTGCAAACTTCTCCCTCTTTCAACCAAAAGATTGGACTCTGGATCCTCTAGACTCCTCATTCCTCCTGCTGGAATTCACTAACTCCTTCATTCATTCATTCAACAACCCTTCAGTCCTCAGGTGGCTCCCAGCCTAGCCATGGAGACAAACCGGAAAATGGACGATTCCAAGGCACAACAAGGTCTAAGAGGGGGAAGCCCAGGGGGCTGTGGGGCACAGAGGGAACTCCTGGCAGTGGGTGGGCAAGCAAAGAAGCCCTGCCCTGCTCCTGTTCATGCCATCGTTCCCCTGCCACATACATTTTGCAGAATTAATGCTATGAAGGGTCCTCTCAATAAAGAGAAAGCCCAAAGGTAGCCAAAGGCAGCCCCAGCATGGCCTGACACTTTACAAATTGACTCTGGTTCTCTTGGCAGAGGTTCTGTCACCCCCAATTGCCTAGTCATGGTCCTGCCATTTTTGACAAAAGATGAACACTTCAGATGCTCCAGATCCAGGAAAAATTCTAATCTTTAAACTAAGGATAGGCCAACTATGGCCTGCCAGCTACATTCAGCTCACTGCCTGTCTTTATAAATAAAGTTTTATTGACACAGAGCCATGCCCATTCATTTCCATTTTGGCTATGACTTCTTTTGTATGACAAGGGCCAAGGTGAGTCACTATGACACAGATTACATAACCTGCAAACCTAAATTGCTTACTCTCTAGCCCTTGACAGAAAAGAGTTACCTGCCCTATTTAAGCTGTGAGAACTGCAAAGCTGCAGTCACCTCCAAGGATTTTATGCCATGATCTTGACCAAAGTTGCCCAGATGACCATCCAGTGGGAAGGCGGGGGGATGTGTCCTCACTGGGTTCTGGTCTGGTTTTTGTTGCTGGGTGACTTTAGGTAAGCCACTTCCCCTCTCTGAGCCTCAGTTTTCCTACCTGAGATGGGAGACAAGTGGAGTAGGTGATTCTATACTTTCCATCAGCTCTGAGCCACTGTGTTGGAGGTTAAGCCGTTCTTTATCCTGTCGGAGGCTCTGTGACCCTGCAGGTGAGGTTTGTGGTCTCAAAGAGGCCTTGTAATTACTCTTGTGAGCCCAGAGAAAGGAGGCCTTGAGAATTATTAGGGCAACCAAGGCCCCGGCAAGCTAAATTATTTCCCCGGATGGTGCCCTTTAGCACAGAATTCAGCACTGGAAATGAAGACCACGTGTATCCAGCAACAAACCATCCTAATGAGGAACGGAAAACAAAGGCACTGCTTAGTCTATTCAATGCTAAACACCCAGGAGTTTCCAAATAACCAGATGTTCCCCACCCTTTAAGAGAGAGGCTCATGGGGAGAGAGAGCAGCTTTTTTAAGTCTCCCCTGTTATTAGCCAGGGCAGCTCTCAGTCAAGTCACTACCCTCTTCATGTCTCAGTTTTCTCAGCTTCAGAGGGGATAGTAGTAGCCTCCACCTGAGGCCACGGGAAAGACTAAACAAAATGGGTAAAAAATATAGTGTGTAACACACAGGATGTTCTCCAAAATAGTATTATTAACTTGTCTTCACCTTTGCACAGAAATTCATCATTTGCACAGTTTTCACTAATTCATTTCACAGGCTGACTCATTTGATAAAGCAGAGCCCGGAGAAGTTCCACGACTTGCCCCAGAACACACAGGCAATAAACGGTCGAGTTGGGACTCGAATCCGGAGCTTCGGATCCCACTTTCAAAGCTCTTTCCCCCTCAGTCTGTGGCTCCTTCCTCTTGTGAATTTTGTTTGTACGTCCCCATTGTCCCTCAGTGACTGGTTACAGCTGCTGCTCACCAAATGCATGTAGATGGAGGGAAGTTACAGTTTTTAGTTCTTCCCACTCCTCCCTGGAGAGGGGGCATCTTCCCCTGCCTGCCTCCCCGGAGCCATCACACCACGAATCCCATCTGCCAGGCCCCTTGGCCTCCCAAGCTTCACCCTCATGCTGCCCGAGGGCTTCCTCCCTAGCTCCCCGGCAGGAGTGGGCGCTGCCTGAGCTGGGAGGGGAGGGAGCCACAAGGGTTATGTTCCTGAGAAGCTGCCCCGCCCATTACACGCAGGTGACCCGTGTTTACAGGAAGGCTTTCATGATGTGGCGTGAAGGCTTGAGAGGCCTGTAAAGAGCAACCCCCTCCCCCCAGCCCTCTCCAGGTTCCCCTTCTCCCTCTCTAGCCCTGCTTCCCAACCCTACAACCTGTGTGCTCCCTCCAGACTGGCCCAAGAACAGGTATTTCCTGGGGTGGAGGGGAGGGGGCAGAAAGGGGACTGGTAGGACCCCCTGGGTGCTGTGCACACAGAACACGTAGAGCAGGCAGTACTCCCAGTGTGGACTCCAGGGACACCCTGGGCACAGCCAGCCCTGAGAAATGAGGCTGCTGTCCCTGCGTGGAGCTCCCACAGTGGGGAGAATGTCACAATGAAGTGCACATGCTCAGAAATAGAAGGAAACTGCGGGGTCATGGAGCAAGAGTCCCTTTGTTCTTTCTACCTGTACTTTTGTCCTGAGCACTAGAGATTCAGAGAAGAGTAGGACAAAGTCTCAAAGTCCAGAGGGAAGGCAGATACAAAAACAAAAACTCACAATTTACAAAGTAGAGAAATAGAGACCCATATCATGGCCAGACTAGAATCAGGCCTGAGGGAAAATGAATCCACTTTGGACATGCAAGTCCTTGGAAACTTCAGCTCCCGAGCACCTTCTCTGAAAAAGTTACTTGAAGATGTATGTCAGCAAAAGGAGGAAGATATTTTTAAAAAGAAAGAAAGAAAGGAAGGAAGATACAGAATAAAAGAACTGGTACAACAAATCCAGGGGGCAAATGAGAAAAAAAAATTAAGGGTGTGACACATCTAGATGGCAGTCAGTTTGCAGAACAGGAGCCTACGAGTTCCAAGAAAAAAAATCATCTCAGACAGAAGGCATTCTAAGCAATGTCTGTAACACATGCAACAGATAAAGAATTTTAAAATCTATAATAAATAAAGAACTCCTATAAATCAATGAGAAAAGGAAAACTAGGCAGAGGTTATGAAAAGGCAATCTTTATACAGTACAGGGAACTATAAATGATCAATAGCATAGGACAAATTGCTCTATCTCATTAGGAAGCAAAGAGATGCAACCTAAAGCCATGACAAAAGTCCATTACTTACTTATTACTTTTAAAATATTATAACATAAAGTGCTGGTCGGAGTGTGCAGAAATGGGCATTCCTCTCTGCACTTGTGGTGGGAGCATAAATGAGTACAGGCTTTTTGAAGACCAATCTGTGAGTATCTAATGAAATTTTAAACAGCGTGGCTCTGTTTCCCTCTCACCTTCCAGTCTCCTGCCAGTGGCCCACTGAGCTGGACACCAGTCCCAATGGAGCCTTAGGAGCCCAGTTGGCAGGGGTCAGCCTCCCTGCCAAGCAGAACAGAGCCAGGGGTGCAGGGATGGATAGCACAGCAGACACATGCCCAGCTCAGGTGTTTTCCTGGGTTTGTTGTCTTTATGTCCACCATTCACGTTAACTGTTGAACAGTAGTCTAGTGTATGAACAGACCACAGTGTATTTATCCATTTTTCTGTTGATGAACATTTAGACTCATTTCTAGCTTTACGCTGTCACAAAGTGTCATGAGAAACGTGATTGTGCACCACTCCCTGTGTAGGCAAATACATCTCTTTCTCGAATAGATGCCTGGATTTTGTTGAGAAGACAGAATAGTGAGAAAAAGGAAAAGCCCTGGCATTTCTCCCTCACACTTTCTGCTTTGGGAAGAATTTCCAGAAATAGCTGATTCCCTCTGCTCTGCAATTCCAGCTTCTACCAGACGGCTCCTCCCATGGGCGACCCCTCCCCCAGGTGGCCCTGGCTCCTGGACATCACCTCCTTTCTCTGTCCTCAGCCCTGGGGGTGGAGTGGCTCCCTGCAGCTACTCATCTCTGGACCACCTCACCCTCCCTATTGCTCTTCCAACTCCTTGTACACCTTGGTGGCTTGTTCCCTGTATTAAAGTTTCCTTGCTAATATCCGTCCGGCACAGATTTTATCTTCCTGGCTAAACCCTGACCCATGCATAGGTCACGGTCAGGACTTTGGATTGCATCCAAGTGCCAAGAATTTTACGCACAGGAGTGTCATGATTTAGTTTCCAGCCTAAACCCATGACGCTGGCCACCATGTGGAGGTTAGGTTCAGCAGAAGCACGGAGCTCTGCTGGGAGGCTGGTACAGTGGCGGCTTGCATAAAGGCGACGGCAGGGAACGGAGAGAAGCAGAGGGCTCTGCAGCATTTGGTAGCGGTGCGTGTGGAGTGAGGGAGCAGAGGAGTCAGGAATGAAGGCTGGATTTCTGGCTTTACTAACTGGGTAGCGGGTGCTGCCATTTACTGAAGTGGGAAAGAAATGACTTCCTTGCCCGTGGAGTCCCGAGAATATATGAGTTTTTTGTTACTAAACACCTTATCTGTGCCAAGTGCCCTCCTGTCTTATCTCCTCCAGCTTCCAGGGCTGCAGGGAGGCGTAAATACTGCATGCGAAGGCACCTTTGTAAGCCTTATGCACTTTTCTTAAAAAGAACAGTGACAACACAGGGGAGCTAGGAAGGACAGCGAGGGCATTTCTGGGGCCCATCCCACCTCTCCGTGGCTCTGAGGGCAGGATTCCCGGCACCAGCTTGCTCATCTGCAGGAGTGCACACCACCACCAGCTCCCCGTGACATGCCTGCTAGGCATTGCACCCTGCACTGGGTATTTCATACACACTCTCTCTGATTCTCTGAAGTGGGAATCAGCCATCCCAATTTGATTTTCAGAGTCAGAAATGGTGGAAATTCCCTTTGGTCTCTCACATGGTTGGCTCTTATATTTTTGAAGGCCCACACAGGGTGGGAGTATTACATCACGTTGACGATACAGATTAGACTGATTAGAGGCTGACAACATCATTAGGAGTGATATACTATTTAGCAGCTGGCAGTATTGCCTGTTAAATTTCTCCATGACAAACTTCTTTCTATCTCTGCCCAGTGACACTTTGACATCAACCCAAATCATAGGCAATGCCATGGTGTAAGCCGTAGGCTAATCATCAACTGTCCCTGGGAGGTGGCTCAGCCCTTCCAGTCCTGCTGACAGATTGGCCTTTGGTGAAATTATGAAGTGGGAGAAGCTTATTTTTCTACTCTTTGAAACCAAGGGCTCTCCCCAGCTCCCAGCTCCCCTGTAGAGAAGCCATCCCTGTACGTGGAAAAAAACACTCAACTCAGCACTAAAAGCTTCATGCCTTAATAAGTCATTTCTTCTCCCTGAGCCTCAGTTTCCTCATCTACAAAAAGAGAAACAAAAATACTTGACCTATGTGTATTACAGGAGTTTTCTGCAGGTTGAGTGAGCCAGTGGATATGAAAATACTTTGTGTCAGTCAACTCCTATGGCATAACAACCACAAAAAAAATTACAGTGTCAATAAGCAAAGGAAATAAGTTTTTTTACATATCTATAGGTCAGCTAAGGGTTGTCTGATCTAGGCTAGGCTGGCTGAGCAGTTCTGCTTTAGGCCATGGGTTTGGCTAGGATTGGTTCCTTGCTATAAGTTGGACTCTGGTCTGTTCCTTATATGTTTATCCTAGAGTCCAGGGTAAGGGAGATGCATCTCCCTGGGAGAAGTCCTTCTCATGGTGTTGGCAGAGGGGCAAGAGGGTGAGCCCAGCTGTAAGTCCATGCCTGTATCATGTCTGTTAATCTTCCAAGGTAGGTCATATGGCCAAGCCCCAAGCCTAGGAGTAAGCAAACAAACTTCCATGGATGTAGGGAAGAGGGAGTGGATATTTTTAAACAATAATCTGTCATAATATGTTCTATCATAATATGTTCTGAACATGTGTGTAAGAGAATACTGTTTCTTGTAATTATTTTTTCAACCTAAGAACAGAGAATTCAAATACCCTGTCTTTCATCTATTTCTTTGACATGACAGCAACTGGTTTGGCTGTAGTTCATCAATCCAACCTACCATCAACCCACTGGATTAACTGGCTGTTTGGTTGTGTCCAGTGGAATCCAATGCATCCAGTGGTGCATTGGGTCTTCTTAGACCTGTCTGTGCCATGTGACAGGTTAGGAAGTAGCCAATTTCAGCTACCTACCTCTTTGCAAAAGGGAGGATATCTGAAGGAACTTCTTTTTCTTATTTGTAATTTGTTCCTGTTCAACTTCCTCAGGCTGGGAGCTACACAACAACCACCAACAATATTTACACAGGCCTTTACCAACAGCCAAGCACTTTCATAGATGTAATTCATTTTGCATTGTTATGAGAGCCCTTAATCATGTCCATTTTACAGATAAGGAAACTGAGGTTTAGAGAGCCTCAGGTGATATGGCCTAGGTCACACCAGTAGGGAGTGGGGGAACTGGGATTTGAACCTTGCCCTGCCTGATGCAGAGCTCAGGGTCTCCCCTCCCCTCCCCTGTCGGTGGGCTTTCTGCTGACTGAGTTTGATCTCTTTGCGGTTCTGTTTAACTCCACAGCAGTCCCTAAAGTGATGTCAGCTCCTTGTGACGGCCTCTACCACATCCACAATGGCTTAATTTCTGCCGTTTATGTGAACAGAAATTACTCACTAAAATTTAATTTGGTAAATTTCAGTCTCTGTAAGCAGTGAATTCAATGACGACACAGCCCAGTAAGTCAGCAGTTACTCAAGCTATTTCCATGCAGCCAGCCCCCCAGATTACAAAGAACGCCCCAGCATCTCGGGCTGTTTTAAATTCGCATTCCTTCATTATTATGTCAAGGAAAGTCATTATGGGACTGAAGAAAATGCTTCCTGTCTAGAAAAATAAAATGCAGTCTTGTGCAGCAGATTAGAATTTTCTGTCGGGTATTAAATGGGGAACTCTTAAGGAGCATGATTTCTGAATTATGTGGTTTGATGATTATTTAACCATGTTGGCTGGTGATAACTATTTATCTAGCCCGGAGCAATGCAGTACAATAGACCCATCCTTATGCCCCGCAGATCCTCTCAGAGGATTCTGCCAGGAACCTGGACTCCAGAATTTTCTGGGGCACGGTGGGAGTTGAGGGGGTGACAAGAGATCGGGGGGAGTTTCCCAGGTTGGCACTGGTACCTAGAATCTGCACCGATTGGCCTGGATAGACCAAAAGTTGGTAGATTTCCTGCAACTGATGCGTGTGTATGTGTGTGTGTGTGTGTGTGTGTGTTTAGGAAAGACAGAGAGAGAGGGATTTAATCCAGACCTGTTAATCAGCTTGTTTAAGCCACTGTGGTCATAAGCTTTCAAGGCAGGGACAATATCCTATTTATCTTTGCACCTTCAGTGCCTAGCAGAGCACCTTGTACTCATGTACAACCAGGGCTTTGAGAATGCACAAACACTGGTAAAGAAGCAGAGTCCTTACAATGGTAGATGCAGTTGACCAGTGGGATGTAGGCTCCACCTGGACTTTTGTCAGTTTTGTCCACTGCTGTATTCTCAGCTCCTGAGACAAAGCCTGGCAAAGAGATAGGACTCAATAAATAGTTGTTGCATTTTGTCTCAATTTGCATTGAGGTGTGGAAGGTAAAAAAAGTTTCTAGAACAAAGAAACTGGGACATGTCTTGGGCAGCAGGCCAGGACAGAGGAGGAGATGGGGGATGATACACAGGGTAGAAAGTAGTTTTTCCTGAAGAAAAGAAGGCTCAGGGTCAAGATCATGCCTCTCTGAATGGCCACCTGAGGCAGGACTGGCCCTATCGTGGATGGCTTGGCGGGGCTGGGGGTGGGAGGTTGTTCCTATGGACATTTTGAGGGGGAAAGGGAAAAAGATCATAAGATATCTGCTCAAAGAAGGAATGACTTGCCCTAAGAGTTAGTGAGCCCCCAAGTGTCAGGAGAAGCTTGACTTTGAGGGGAATGTTGGAGAGGAGAGTATAACGTCAGACCAAGGTTGAAGTAGGGGACCTTCAAGGTCCCGTGAGAGTCTATGACTCATAGTGCATATTTGATTGATTTGCTTATGCTGATTCAGAGAAAGCTGAGTCAGGTCTCCTGGATTAAGGGGAGATGTTGGATTTGACCTTGAAGACCCTGACATGGAAATAACCACGGTCAGAAGCGCTAATACAGAGGACCACGTGTGAACAATCCCGTGCTGTATCACTTGGTGGAGTAACACATTCCACAGGCGCACAGGGGGAGAGGGAGGAGAGGTCTGGAGACCCCCGGAGAAGGGCAGAGAGGCCAGAGCAGCCAGGGAGACCTCCCCAGAGTAGGCAATGTGGAGAGGCTGGAGCACTGAGGAGGCCTGGGGAGGCGACTGAAGAGCTGTGAGTAACTAGCCCATGGTGTGTGGAACTGGCCATCAGGCTCTGAGCAGCAGGGAAGGGTTAAGGACAGAGCAGGGGAGAAGAAGCCACAGCTGAGACAGGTAGTTGGGAAAGAGGACAGTCTCTCTGCCGAGATAAACTGAGGCTGGGGATGCGGGAGCATGATGTCCATCCCAGCATAAAGTAGCACCTGGTTGGCTTCTTGAGGAAGAAGTGCCCGTGACAGAGCTCTCACATCTTAGCAGTGACTGGGGCAGCTGTGAATTCTGATGGAGGTGGAGGGCAGATTGTGGTTTTAGAAGCAGCCAGTCCTGGCTTGAAATCCTGACTCAACCATGTCCTGGATGTGTGATCTTAGACTAATGGCTTAACCTCTGAGCCTTAGTTTCCTCATCTGGAAAATAAGGCTTAAAAAAATCTCTCCAACCCTCTGAGAGCTGGTGTGAAGATTAGATGGGGTTACGGATGTCAGCATGATTTGTAAACCCTAAAGTGCTCTGCACTGATGGGGGCAGCCGCTAATGGCAGCGTATGGCAGAATCTCTGAATTGGAGAGGACAGAAACTGCCTTCTGAGGCTTGGGGTTCTGAGTCAGGCCTTGAACTTACCGTCAAACTGGAGCAAACTTTGTTCTTCAATTTAGGGGTTGGTCTGACGGGCCTGGCAGTGGTACAACATGTGAGTGACTGTCCTGGAGACAAGTCCATACTAGGATATCAGCTCTCCTTCCATTCTGCAAGTTGGCATTGGGCCCATGTTGACAAGTGGCGCTCACGGCTTCCTGACAGCCCCTCCCTGATGGCTGCCACTAGGCCGGTGCTTCCACATCTCCCTGGGACCTTGTTCCCAGCTTCCCTTACCACGTCATGGTGGAGTCACGTTTCAAAGCTAACACTGTCATAGGAGGCAGCTGCCAATCAGCCAATGGCTTCTGCATTTGGATATTTGGCCCTGACCCCTTCCCTAAACTCCATATGGATATATCCCACATGTCTACATGATATCGCCATGTAGATCAGGATCTCAAACAAAATAACACCCAAAGGGAATTCTCAGATATCCGCTTCCCCAAATCTGTCCCTCACCCAGTCTTCTTCTGCAACTGCCATCCACCCAGCTCCTCAGGACAAGACCCTCGATGTCATCTGTGACTCTGCCGTCCTCCTCCTCCCCCATCCGGTCCATCTGAATGCCCTGCCAGCACTACATCCCACATGCATCCCCTGAATGTCCCCTTTTCTCCAAGTCCCCTGTTGCCGCTCTGTCCACAGCAGCATCCTCTCCCTGCCAGTAACACAGCAGCCTCCGACTGGGCATGTCGCTTCCTCTCTTGGCCTCTGCAAATCCACGCCCTACAAAGTAGCCCAGGAGACCTTTTCTAAACGTTAATCAAGTTGTGTTCATCTTCTTAAAACGCTTCTTTTCATTGCATGTAAAATAAAAACAAAACTGAGTGGAAGCCAGATTGCACAGGGTTGATATGTGAATAGGATTTTAGGACATGAAGATGAAGAGGATGGAAATGCTCGCAAGAAACACGGCTGGGAGAGGAGAGAGAAGGAGAAGGAGGGTGAGGCAGAGTGGCCGATACGCGGGCCGGCGCGGAAGTGCTGTTGTCGTGTTGGAAGGGAGAGGCCCGAGAGGCACGCTGAAATGGGGGGGGAAGTTACGGGTATGAGACGGGGGGAGGACTTGTTTGGGTAACTGATGACTCCTGTCTTCTCAGGAGAAAGGTGGAGCTCATTTATATGGTTCATGATGGCATTTCTGCCCTGGATAATCTTGTTTTTGTCAACTCTCTTAAAAAAACGAAATAAAATAGAGCCTCCTTACTAAAGCCTGCAAGGCCCCCCAGGCTCTCGCCCCTGCCCGCCTCTGCAATCCCAGTCTGCGCCTCCACTGCCTCTAGAACGTCAACCGTGGCATAGCATGCTTCGACTCACCTATGAAACGTTTTTGCCTTTCCTGTTCCTTCCTCTCCTCATTCCATCCCCTTGGCCTTATACGCATGCCCTCCTTAGGAACATTCAATCCAAAGCCTAGGTGCAGCCGAGGCAAGAGGCTCTGGCAGTGAGGGGGGCTAAAGGGGCAGCCATGGCAGCCCTGAGCTGGGACAGTAATGACACTGGGAAGCTCCCTCGCAAAGGGCATCAGGGCCTCCACGCGAGGGGGAGAGGGCGCACGGAATGCACCCAGGCAGGTGGAGGGTGTGCCACCCGAGGGGTTGGTCCCAGGGGGGGAGAGCAACTGGAGAGGCAGAAGAACACCAGCAAGGGGTGAGTGGCTCCGCAGTGTTGGATCCTGTGGGGGATGGAAGGAAGCCTGGTGTGGGGAGCCCAAGCCCAAGCAAGAGAGCAGGGCATCCCTCCAGATGGGTAGACTGGCTGGGGTGTCAGAGCCCAAATGGGGCAAGAACGGCATCCATACAGGGTAGGGGTAGTAGCCTGACATACGAACTCAGAGCCCAAGTAGGATTAAACAATCCTGTGTGGGAAAGAAGGGGTAGGGCGATGGAAGACTAGTCACATTAAGGAGGATTGATCAAGTAAACATTAAGGACAACAGAAGCCAGGTGTTACGGGCTGAATTGTGTCCCTCCAAAATTCCTATATTTCAGTCCTGACCCCCAGTACCTCAGAATGTGACCCTACTTGGAAATAGGGTCATTGCGAGGTAATTAGTTAAGGTGAGGTTATACTGGAGTAGGGTAGGCCCTTAATCCAATACGACTAATCTCCATATAGAAAGGGCAAAGCTAGACACAGTGACAGGCACACAGTGAGGTGCCCATGTGAACATAAAGACAGAAACTGGAGGGATGTGTCTACAAACCAAGGAATACCAAAAATTGCCAGCAACCACCAGAAGCTAGGAAAGAGGCATGGAACAGATTCTCTCACACCAACAGAAGGGACCAACCCTGCCAACAGCTTGATCCTGTACATCTCACCTCTAGAACTATGAGGCAATAAATTAAATTTCTGTTGTTTAAGCCTGTGGTCCCCAACCCCTGGGCCACGGACCAGTACTTCACTCACGGCAGGTGAGTGAAGCTTCATCTGTATTTGCAGCCACTCCCTGTTGCTCACATCACTGCCTGAACTCCACCTCCTATCTGATTAGTCACTGCCTCCCATCACCCCCAGATGGGACCATCTAGTTGCAGGGAAATAAGCTCAGGGCTCCCACTGATTCTGCATTATGGTGAGTTGTATAATTATTTCATTATATATTACAATGTAATAATAATGGAAATAAAGTGCACGATAAATGTAATGTGCTTGAATCATCCCGAAACCATCCCCCCACCCCCATCCGTGGAAAAATTGTCTTCCATGAAACCAGTCCCTGGTGCCAAAAAGGTTGGGAACAGCTGGTTTCAGCCAACCAGTTTGTGGTACATTTTTACAACTGCCCTAGGAAACTAATACACCAGAGCTGTTCTTATTGGGGAAGGGAGTTATGAACACCAAAAGGGAGAAAACTAGAATGAATCTCGTGATGTTGAATTTGATGTATCGAGGTAAACTCATGTTTTTCAATGTTCAGAGATAGATACAGAAATAAATATAAATGCAATGTGCATATATATACTGCATATATTTCTTAGCTCTGTCCTCTGAGAAAACCTGCAAGCAGTGACACTCCAATAGCAATGAACATGTCTAGCACCTAGATCTAAATACCATTTTCCACTAAAAGGAAAAAAGGGCTCCTTGGAGAAACGGCTGATGCCAGGCCTGGGGCAGGCACAATATGAACCTGGAAGATCTTGTTGTGCCAGAAAGCAAGGAAGTGCTCCAAGAATGATGGAGACATGTCAAAAGGACACAAAGGGCAGCTTGAATGGGCTCCTGTTGGTCAATTCGAGCACCAAACTGAACAATGATAGTGATGAGTTTAAAACATTGAATAAGATTAGAAGCCATAAGCCCATGAAGATATATACAAATAAGCAAATAAATTAAAAATGCAGTGAGAAATATAATAATTATGCAGTTTCAAAGTGCCTCCCTGAAAAACACTTATGAATTACAAAGAGGAAAAGAGGTACTTTATAGTGAAGAAGTCTGGCAGACATCATCTTAATTAAGTGATCAGAGTGAACATCTCCAGAGATGGGACAAATTGAAATCACGTGCTGCCGGATAGGACGCCAGAAGAATGGAGCATCACTTCTGTGCTATTTCTGCCAACGATGCATAAACGGGATCTAATCATGAGGAAGCATCAGGCAGATCCAAAATAACTGTCCTGTAATCCTCAGAAGTGTCAAGGTCTTAAAAGTCAGGGAAAAACTGAGAAACTTTTCCAGGCTAAAGGGGACTAAAGGAACATGAGAACTAAATGCAGCACGGGGTTCTGAAATGGATCTTTTTGCTATAAAGTAAATTATTGGAACAAGTGAAGAAATTTGAATGGGCTCTGAGGATTAGATGCAGAAACATATCATTGTTAATCTCTGGATTTTGATGGTGGTATTGTGATTGTGTAGGAGAATGTCTTTATTAATAGAAAATACTCATTAAAGTACTGGAGGATGATGGGGCATCCAGTTGGCACTTGGATTCAAATGGTTTAAGAAAACAGAAGTTTTTTGTACTGTACTTTCTACTTTTCTGTAAGTGTAATCATTGCAAGAAAAAAGGCTTACAAAAAAGCATCTTCCTGGACTCTGCCCCTGGGGGTTCTGATTGGATAGGTCTAGGAAGGGACCAGGGCATCTGCATTTCTAATCATTCCCCAGATGATTCTTATGCTGCTGGTCTGTGGACCATGCTTTGAGTCACAAGTCTCTACACACTGACCTCCTCTCTGTTCCTGGAATCACCAATTCATCATCATCGTAGGTCCTTTGCTCCGTACTTTCTACCTAGAAAGCTGTCTCTCAGATCTTTCAGAATTAGCTTCTTGGTGCCATTCAGGTCTCAACTTCAATGCCAGGTTCTCAGAGGGACCATCCCTGACCACCTCCAGCTACCTGCAGCCACTCTATCACAACTCCCTGCTGCATTTTCTTTGCCATATGTTAGTTTTCCATAAATACTAGAACAAATTAATACAAACCTAGTGGCTCAAAACAACACACATTTATTACCTCACAGTCCTGACATGTTAGAAATTTTATGGGAGTCTCACTGGGCTAAAATGGAAGACTTGGGAGGGCCGTGGTGTTCCTTTCTGGAGAATCTAGGTGTAAATCCATTTCTTCTCTCCTTCTAGATTCTAGAGGCTGCCCATATTCCTTGGCTCACAGCCCCTCCCTCCATCTTCAAGGGTAGCAATGGTGAATCTCTCTGTGCCTTTCTTCTGTCATCACATCTTCCTCTGATGGATTCTCCTACCTCCCTCTTCCAGGTTTAGATACCCTTGTGAGTATACTGGGCACCTGGATAGTGCAGGATAACCTCCCCATTTCAAAATCCTTAACCTAACCACATCTGAAAAATTCCTTTTGCCATAGAAAGTAAGATATTCACAGGCTCTGAGGATTAGGACATGGACATCTTTGGGGGGCCATTACTCAGCCTATTACACTTTCTTTTAACCAGACTTTCAGGATGGAAGGAAACTTTGAACTGGTCTGGTTCAACCCTGCTCTCAATATCTTTCTCCTAGCTCCAAAAAGAGCTGTTCGTGGAAGAGCCAGTCCCTTCATGCCTTCTCTGCCTGAGTTTTCTCATCTCTGAGATGGATATAGCAGCATGTATCCTGCAGCATCTTTGGGATGAATGAATGAAGCCGTTTATGCAACACATGTCTCATAAGGACTAGAACACAGGAAAAGTGTATCACACGTTCACACTCGCCCCTTCCTCCCTCACCCTGTCGGGAGTCTGAGGCCCCTAGCAGGGTTGAGCATGGCTTCTTCCATAGACAGACCACTAACCACTTCTCTTCTTCCCCTCTGCCCATGGTCTCCTTGACGGAGAGCTTCTAGCCTCGTATTTTCCAAGACACTTTGACCTAAGGAGAATGATAGAGCAGTAGTAACACTCAGCTCTCACTGCCCCCAACTTGCCCACCCCCACCTCCTGATACACACACAGAGACATGCCTTCACATCCTTCCAGGTCATTCTACTTGGGTGACCTGCTTTGAATGATGTGAACTTTCCTTTAAAGAGCAGGAAAGAGGCATACGGAGGAAGTTCCTTCAGAAAGAAATAGCTATTATTTCTACCTCTTATAAAAAATTTTTTTGAATGTTCAAATAAATTACAACCTCAACAAATTGAGAATTTTCTGTTATGCATTCTGACCTTTAGACTGTAATGAGCAGCTTCCTTTTGAGAAGCTCCAGCTCCAAGCTGAACCCAAGGACTCTAGTCTCTGAGCCGGTGCATATACCCCAAATGGTAATCAAAGCACATCCATGGAACAGAACATTTTCATCATAGGGTACAATAGGGACTCAAAGTTTTGCTCTTCTGTGCTTCAGAAATAATAATGTCTTTTGTTGTTGCTGTTCTGGAAAAATGCCTGCTAAACTCTACCCAACTTTGAATCACAGCATCAACTTCTTAAGAATCTATGAATAATTGGACATATACATACTTTTCATTATAATCAGAATCTGAGCATCAACTCTCCAGCTGCTTCCTGCTTCCTACTCCTTAGCACCTTTGCATCTTAGGGGGCAGAGCAAAATCAGAGAATGCCCCTTGCCTCAGAGCTGCTGGCCATGGTGCTGAAACAAGGTCCTGTCCTTCAGGACTCCAAGTCAGGCCTGTTTGCTTTCTTATTTCTGAAAGTTGTCTCCATTACAGGGTTGTATCAGGTTGTATTTCCTGAAAGTATAGGTTTCCCAGAGTTGTTACTTGGAATCCTGATTTACCCAGTTCTCTTCTAACTCTCCCCTTTCCAGCCACTCTCCAACAAGAATCTCACGCCCCAGCCACACTGCCTGATTTGTAATTTCTCCCACACATCAAGCTTCACCGTAGTTCTGGAACTTCATGCATGGTATTTTTTGAACTCTCTCTCTCTCTACAGACACCCCACCCCTTCACTTGTCATAACTCCTACTGATTATCAATTCTTTGAGACTCAGCCTAAGTGTCACCTCCTTTAGGAAGCCTTCCTCGATTACCCAGGAGTTGAATTTCCTTTACCTGGAAAATGTTTACCCTCTGCTACTTCAGATGAAACTAATCAGCCCCAACCCTACATCCCTACAGTGCACTGCGCGTCCCCTCCAGCATTGCATTCCACCGTCAGTTGTAATTTTCTTTTTCCACACCTGCCTTCTCTACTAGACTCTGGTTCTCTTGAAGGCACAGAGCCTGTTGATATAGCTCCCTGTCCCCAATGCAAGTGCAGTGCCTGCCACTTAGCAAGTACCTCACTTCACCAAAGTGTGGGATAACTCTGCATCTTCCCCTGGGATTATAGGAACTGAACTTCTGGGTGTGCTTTTGCCAATGTCACACATTATTTGCAAGAAGGCTAGAAAAGAGAGAAAGTACAATGAAGGACCTTTGTCCATCAAAGTATAAAAGGATGAAGTATTTGAGGGAAAGGAGTAGAAATGAGAAATTTTATTTATTTACTGAAAGTTTGGCCTGGAAATGGAGAGTGGATTTTCAGCTAAAGTAGAAAGTGAAAGGCACTTAAAGAGAAAAAAATCCAAGGTGTTTACAATTATGGACGAAAGTCTATACCTGTCTTCTTATTCCCAGGCAGGGGAACTTCCACTAAGCGCACTTGGCCTCTTGACAAACCCTAATTCTGCCCCCATGGAGGTAGGGTAAACAACCAGGTTGGTGGCAGCATCCATGTTGCACTGTTTCTCAATTAGGTAGAGACAATTTATTAAATATCAGTGATATTATCCATGACTCAATAAAGCCTGTTCCCTTGCAGGGAGGACATTCCTGTCTCAGAATCTTGGGTATGGGGAATTGACTCCCTTTTCTCCTTCCTCCTGCACCCAGACCAGTGAGAGATGGTGACCCGGTCTGCAGACTTGAGCTTTCTCTCTCAGTCTGGTTGTCCCAAGGTCTAAACTGGAGGTAGGAATTAGCAAGCCATCTTGACTCTACTAAGCTATGGTCCTCCAACCTGGCAATTTTAAGTGATATTTTAATGCTCCTTGTGCCAACTCTGCCACTTCTCTTTTAGTTCTGAACCCAGCTGAGGGGGAAAGGTACTTTGTATCAGAGATCATCTCAAAAACTCCAACTAGCGCCATGTAGTTCCGTCATGCATTCCATGAACATTTATCAAGCACCTCTGTGCCCGGAACAGTGTTATGCCCAGAACTGAGAATATAAGAATAAGATGTGATATGTTTTTTGCCCTCAAGGAACTCAGAGACCAGTGAGAGACATAATGAAATGTAAATTACTGAAATACAATGTGAAAGTGTTATAATTCAGGATGAGCAAAGCGCTAGAGGAACACAGAGTTAAGATGGATTGATTCTGCCTGGAGAAGTAGGGGATGGTTTTGACCGAGAGGGAGATATTTTTGTCAGGTCTTAAAGAATAACTAGGGGCTTTCCATCAAATAAAAGGGTGGCGCTACTCCAAAAAGTACAAAAGTTCATAAGTTTGAAAGTGCACAGCATTTTGAAAGGCATGACCAATATTTTGCACAACTTCCTGGAATGCAGGGAAAGAAAAAAATGGTTAGAGATGCACGTGGACAGCAGGTTGGTATCAGATAAAAGGAGTCTTAAATGTCAAGGTAAGAAATCTAGAATTTATCCTAGCACCTGCATGCAAAATGTGCAAATCTCAGGGGCCAGGAAGGCTTTGCAATTTGTAAAAATGCCACCTGCTCAGGATCTGACCCATTGCCCCAGCCATCAACTGCTTGAAGTCTCTCTGGGCTCTTCCTGTCTCATGAAAAAAAGAAAAAGAGAAAGGTCTGAGGAGGCTGGAGACCTTCTGCAATTATCCTTTTAACAGCGATTTTCTCAGAAGTGTTCTCTTGGCTGTGGCATCTAGCATTTCGTCAAAGCGAAGACGGAGTAACAAGGACTGTGTACACTTTCTGGACCACAAGAACATGCTTAGAATGCTGGACACACTCCCCATTAGATTTGGGAAAGATAGCATAGAAATTAGAAAAAAGATAGCCTAATTGACTAGAGAATATTGTCTTGGAGAGGTTATCAACTTCTACAACTAAAACTAAAGTGTTTCTACCTGAAATGACCTGAGAGATGTATTGTCTGTGTCATGGGGACATGAACCACGGCCCCAACTTCAGATGCTGGCCTCAAGACAGAGAGGGAAAAGCAGAGAAGGAATTAAGTGCTGTCCCAGGCATCTGCCCCAACCACCCCCTCACATCCACAGTCTGCAGCAGCCACCGCCAGTTCCCAGCATGAAACATCAACTCCAGGCGAAGGCAACCTCCTTCTGTTGCCCCAGTCAGTGGATGAGGGCCGCCTGGGCTTGGCTGAGACTCCTTCTGTCCATCAGTCCCCTGAGACCTCACATCCAGGAAGATGAAGGGCACAGTGTGCCCATGTTAGGGCCAGTGTCAGGGGAAGGGCAGGAAACAAAATCCCAGGCCCAGCCTTGGGGAATTAAGAACAGAGACAAAGACCAAGTTCTTGCTATCAGTCTAGATCTTTCCTTAGGAATAGGAGTAAAGAGAAGGAGCAGAAGACAGAGCTCTTGGCCTCAGGGGACTCATTGTTTAGGCAGAGAGAAGGGTTCACAGAAGCTATTAGAGGACCATGCTGACCCATTGCAATGCAATGGAATAACAAGCCACTGGTGTGACATACAGTGTTCAGTTTCCTCCCCAGGCCTTCTGTAACCAGCAGGAAAACAGATTCTCCCTAAGAATCCTCATGTCAAAAACAACCTTTCCTTCTCTGTGCTCCTACAGACCTGTTCTCATGGCCTGACTTGATTATGGGTCAGCCTCTTTTATGAGACAGTGAATTCCTTGAAGGAACAGTAAATTCCTTGAAGTCATTGTTATGTTAAGCCCCAAGCCTGGCACATAGTGGGTGCTTAATAATGAGCAGTAAGACTGTGTGCTATTGTATGACATGTTTGATCCCTTGTCAGGCCCGGTCAGTAGCTAAAGCAACAGGGTCTCCAACCTTTGCTCCCTTGCTCATCCCCAAGCCCAAGATCACTTTCCATAGTTACTTATGAAAATCCCCCTTCAACTACCTTGATGAGTCAGAGAACTGAGCACCCCAAGAATATCAGTGAAATCCATGACTCAACAAAGCCTGTTCCCTTGCAGGGAGGACATTCCTGTCTCAGATAACGTAAGCCTTCTGTGGCAGCGAGATCCATTTGAACTGAACCAGTGCTTTGGGGAAGTCACCACCATCTGGAGGTCCTTTCACTGAGTATGCACTGAGCATATACTACACGCCATGTGCTCTGCGAGGTGCCAAGGGAGTGTGGAAATGCAGGAGATATGACCCCTGTCCTCACAGTGCTCACCTTCCAGGGCTGGAGGGAAGACCTGTGAGCGGCATGATGCAAGGAAATGGAGGCAAAGGCCCGGACAAGTGTATCCAAAGCACTGGGACTTGCAGTGGAGGGTGTGATAGCACAGAGGGCTTGCTTAAGATCAGGACCTTTCATCCTGGCCCTCCCAGGATTTTGTTGACAGGAGGAGCTGGGGAACTGTTTGTCCTGGGAATAGTGTAAGCTTCACAAGGATGTCGTTTATCTGCATTTTCTGGAGCACTTAGCACATTGCTTGGCCCACATGTGTTTGAGGTATGGATTTTTTTATTCCTAATCAGCTCCAGTATCGAGATCAATTTCCTTTCTAAATATTCATTTATGTGACACCAACAGTAGGAAATGCTGGCAAGCAGGAAATGGAGGTTTTAGTCCCAGACACTCACTTGCCATGGGGCCTTAGGCAACTGAGATTTCCTCTCTGAACCTCAACGTTCTCACCTGTAAAACACCTGAGTCATGGAGGTGCCAGGAAACCAAGTGAGACGACGGAGGCCAGCGCACTTTGCAAACTGGAATTCAGGGGTGCAGACCTGCTCACCCACTGACTGCGCCTTGAGGTCAAGGTCAGGCTTGGGGAAGTTCTCTCCACCCTGGGCACCACGGCCCGAGACTGACAGGACATCGTCACAGGCTCTACCAAGTGGAAGAATGTCCATTGGTTCCAGGATTGACTGGACCCCAAGACCACTTCCTCCAATGAGCACAGAAAGTTTTTCATCTAAGAAGGGAAGAAGCGCAGCAGACTTGCCTGGGATAATGAGTCAGTGGCAGTTGTTAAACGCCAAGGAAGGCAGTTGTTTGTTGACTTTTGTCATCTACTTTTCATGCCAAGAAACAGAAACTGGATATGCTCAGTAGGAAGATATTTTTAAATATTCAGATTGAACAGTGGCATTTGAATGAAAACTTTCCCTTGGAGCCTTTACCAATTCTACTTTGTGCCAAAAGATAGTCTTGATTTTTTTTTCTTAGCTATATTTTTTTCTTAGCTATTTTTATTCTTTAGCTTACTGATTGATTTGGATACCCGAAAAGTATGCGAGCTAGTCCTTTGGGCACCAAGAAAACCACTGTGTGCACTTGCTGACCCAAGGCCCGAGGTCTTCATCATCATTGTCATCATCACCATCGGGACTCACCACCTACTAAGGACTTCCTTCAGGCCAGGCATTGTGACAAGTGCTTTATATCCATATGATCTCTAATTCCTACAAAATCCCTACAAGGTGAAGTCGGGTTCTCTACTTTTCAGATGAGCATTTTGAGGCTTGGGATATTTAACTAACTTGTTCAGGGCTACATAGCTTGTAAGTGGTAACACTGGCGCTTGAACCACTGCCTCTTTATGCGATGCACACGGAAGATGATGCTGGCCTGCTTCACAGTGCTCACGCTCATTGAGGCTGTGCTACCGTCCCTCCCCACCCCACCTCCTGACTTCTTGTGATCACAGCCTTTGATTCTCATTTGGGAGCCACCATTCCCTAGGTCTCAGCCCTATGGTTGCCTCTGCTCCAGAAGGGATGCAGGCCTGGGACACGCCCAATCGGAGCACATAAGATTCTGTGAGAGTTCAGCTGAGGCTTCTGGGAGGACAAAAAATGTCCTTTTGCCCAAAGATTTCAAGATGAGAGGAAATGAAGTCTGATGTTCTTGCTACCAATAAAGCCTAAGGCTGAAAACAGCTCAGGGGAAAGCAGAGCTGAGAGATGGAGAGAACCAAGCCCGGAATGCAGTGGCACCTAAAGCCATATCTACGGTGTTGCTACTGGGGCCTCAGGCCTAGAGCTGTTCCTCACAGTACCCAAGCAGAGATTCTTATTCACTGGACCACACCCTTCCCTGGACAGAAGTTCCTAGGAGATGCCACTGTTGTTGAGGTCATCTGGCCCTGTCTGTGTGACCGTGAACAGTGTGTTTCCCTCTCTTGCCTCAGTCTGTCTCTGGGCAAGGAGGGACACAGATTCAGTGGTCTCAAGGACACTCCCAATTCTGACCTCCTACTTCCTAAGATCGTTTAACCTACAGGCAGACAAGGGATGGCCAGCCTGTCCCTCATCTGTTCGTGGTGAGAACAGCAGTTTCCAGAGAGAAACCATTTGCCCAGGACCCAGCAGCAGAAGCAATAAAGAAATCCCTCAGCTTCCGTATTCTAATTAAATCAGCACAAATTTAATTTGGATGTAATTTTTAAAACATGACCCATAAAAATATTCACAAGCACTGTTCTATTGGGCCTCCTGGAGGAAAGATGGCCTCAGAGGCCAACTAAAGGCCCAATTGGCTCTTTAATCAATAAGCATCTGCCAGGAGACAATAGAAGGCTCGGAGGAATCTGTGTACACGCAATAAGGTATTTCTGTGAAGCTGTGGGTGTGAAGGGCACCAGCATAAAGCGGAGGCAAGGACACATCACACTGCCTTCCATGACACTTCAAGGCAAATGAAGGAGAGAGACAGCAGTGCAAGGTCAACCTGCAGTGGACAAGGATGATAGTTCAAGGAGGCCAGAAGGTCAACAGGCTGCTCGGGCGTCAAAGCAGCTAGCGCCCTGAGTCTGCGCCCGTCCAGCAACACTAGCTGGCAAGACTTTCAATCCACCTGAGCCTCAGTTTTCTTGTCTCTAAAATGGAAATTCTGATATCTGCCTTGTGCACTCACAGAGGGATTCTGGAGACCATGCTGGGATGCAAGGCCCTTGGAGACCGTAAAGCCCAACTCAATGCTAGATGGCATCATGTCACCATCAGCTCCTTATTAGCAGGTCTTTTTTGAAGGGGGCTTCATGTTTTCTACCCAGCATTTATCCCAGAAGTAGCATGATGTGGTGGTTCGGTCTTGGTCTTGAGTAGAGACTACCAGGGTGAAAAGCCTGGCTCTGCCACTTACCGGTAGGGGGACCCTGGACTAGTTACTTAACTTCCCTTGGCCTAAGTTTCCTCATCTGTAAAATGGAGATGGTAGAATTGATACCTACCTCCTAAGGCTGTTGGGAGAATTCATATGTGTAAAGTGCCAAGTGTTTGCTATTATGGTTGTTACGCCTCCTTGCTGGCGCTGCCCCAGTTGAGGCTGGCTGCACCCAGGGATGCCCATCTGAACAGTGAGAACGTCCTGCTCCCCCTGCCCCCAGGCCCTCCCTGCCAGCTGCCAGAGGGCGGCTCCCAAGGGCTTCCGCTGTGCCCTGGCCCCTTGGCATGCTCCCACGGTATGGCACTTGCAGCCTTTACACAATCTGCCCCAAACACGCATCTCCAACTTTGTGTCCTTCCCTGTCCACTCCACTCTCCAACTGCTCTTAGGCAGCTTCCTGCCCCCTGGAGTCTAGACCTGTCACACTCCATGCCTTTACCTGTACCGCACCCACAGCTTAGAGGGTCTTCTCCCATCACCTCCTTCACCCTGGGAAACTCCCGTGGAGCCTTCAAACTCTATTCCTCCACCTGCTGCCTCATTCTCTCATGAGTGGGCTTCCATTTTCAGCTTATATTCCCACCCATTGCTGCTCACATGCCACGTTCCAGCCACACCAACAGCTGATGAGTAAGAGCTGCTGTAGGTGGACTTTCCCTGGGAGGGAATCCCAAGTGACACAGGACCTTCAGCCTACACCCTGTTGCCCTAGAGACCAGGCCAGTTGACACCAAAACACTGAATCACCTTCTTCCTACTGAAGAGCCCTTTCCAGCTTCCTTTTCCATATATGCTTCCACTTAACTTTGTTGAGACATTTTTTAAAGATACAAGAAAAACATACAACCAACACCCGTATACACCTATTTATCCACCACCCAGAATGAACAATTCATTAATGTTATTTACTTTGTCTTCTTTTTTTATAAATTTATAAAATTTGAATCAAGCCATAATGTCATATATATAATCTAACATTACACTAGATTCAAAGTCCCTTTTTTTCTTATTCCCAGTTCTATTTCCTTTCCTCCTGCCAAGGCAACCACTATTGCACGTGCACCTTTCTGGTTCAGTTGTTAAACTTTTGCATGGACGCAGGAACCTGTGATGGTACGTAGTATCACTGTGTGTATGTGTTGACTTGCATAAGGGGTAGAATTTCCACGTAACATTCTCCACTGCTATCTGGAACTCACTTTTTTCATTCAACATGATAGTCTTGAGATTTTTCCATACTGCTGCATGAATGTAGCACATCCCTTTTAATTGCTTTTAATCTCATTACGTGAATAGACTACATTTTACTCACCCCTCTGGTGGCCTGAAATCTAAGTTGTTTCCCATTGTGCGCCATTACAATTGATGCTGCAGTAAATATCCTTGCACACACCTGAGGGTTTCTCTAACGTAGAAATCTAGACCTGGAATTGCCAGGCCTTGGGTTCAGTTGCATTTTCAGTGCTGCTGGATGTTACCAAATTGCTCTGCAAAGTGACTGTGCCAATTCTTACAACCACCACCAATGTCTCAGGGTGCCCACTGCCAGCAGGCCCTCATTTTACAGGTGAGAAAACTGAGGCCCAGACCAGAGAATGGAATTGCCTGCGGCCCCACAGATAGTCCGTGGTGAAGCCCAGATTAGGACTTGGGCTCTCAACACACATCTCCAGTCTCAGGCCACCACACTAAGACCTGAATTCCCAAGAGTCCCTTCCTTTTGCTCAACAGAGACAAATTCTAGTGACAAATCTACCCTTGACCTCTGTCTGACCAGTCTTTGTCCAACCTTGGGAAACACTCTTATTTGTTTCCACTTTACTAAGAAGAAAAAAAAACCCTCATGATAAAAGTTACTGGCTAATAACAAGTATCTGGTTTCATGGATATTTTGCATACATTTTTCAACCATAAAAATGAAAACATGTTTTATTTTACTAAGAGGATTTCTATTCTACTGCACTTATCATCCCTGGGGAGGAAATCTGATGTACCTTGACTCTATTTCATGGCCATGCTAAAGAACTGAGGTGTTGTCAACAGAAGCATGAAGAAACCATAGGGATAAAAATTAAACAGAGATGGAGACAGCAATATTCAAATAAATGTTATTATTTGAAATTGGATTTTGTGGCAACAGCTACAGCCGTCATTACTGGGAGTGTGAAGGTCACACTTTCAGACAGGGAGAACACACCAGGCTCTGGTGCCAGAACATTTAGCTTCCAAAAGCCTGCTCCTCCCTGAGTTGCTCTCAAGGTTAACTTTATCTAGTAACACCTCTGTCTGCATGAGGCAGGATCAACGCCACAACACAGGGACAGACCTGACAAGGCCGGGACACAAAGACAGGAGAATTGGGGCATGGGGAGGGAGGGTCACCCATAAGGTCAAACTCAGAACACAGCCACCCGGTGAGCCTGTGGGTGATGCCAGGAAGGTTCCTGCAGATGTTCCAGCAGAGCAAGGGGCAGGAGGGGATGATTGAACACAGCGATACAATCCACCACACCCTACCCCAACAACTCTGCTATTTGGCCCCCAGAGAGATCACCCTAAAATGCAAAGCTGACCATACCAACTTCTCTGCTTAAAACCCTTCAGTGGCTCTTGGGTGCCTCCAGCACAAAATGCCACCTCTTCCTTCAGTCCTTCTAGGCCCCCATGTTCTGCCCTTAGCCTCGGAGCCACCCCCCGTCTGCCCATGCCTGTAGCCCATGCTCTGATTTGTCTGTTCACTTGTGTGTCTCCTTGAGGGCAGGGGCCACATCTCATTCATCTCTCCCCTGATTGTTTAGCACAGGGCCAGATGCTCCCATTTTGCAACAGATGAGTGGATGGATGGATGCATGGGTGGGTGGATGGGTGGGTGGATGGGTGGGTGGATGGATGGGTGGATGGATGGATGGGCAGGTGGATGGATGGATGGGTGGGTGGGTGGATGGATGGATGGGTGGATGGATGGATGGGTGGGCAGAGGGCAGGGTAAGAGGAAGAACAAGTGAGAGGAAGATCCTTTGTAGTTCAGTAGCTATTGCACATGTGAGTCTTCTCTCTCCAACCAGCTCAGGCACTGCTGCCTCTGAACACTGGTCTGGGAACCAGGAGGTCTGTGTTGAAGTCTTGGCCTTGCCTGGTAATGGTTGGGTAACATTGGGAAAGATCAAAGTTCTAACCACTAAAGGGAGTTCATAATGTCTATGAGGAACAAAATAAAAATGAAGGGCAATCTCACACTCTGCCTTCTAGACTGTGGAGTACTGTCCCCATGAGGTATGTCCCCTGTCTTCTCTCGTGTGCTGCAGACCAGCCTGGAACAGTGTCTTCTGTCCCCGAGAGCTTTATGTGAACCACAGGCTGCCCCTAGGACCTGTCTGGGAAACTGCAGGACAGTGACCTGCACAACGGAGGGGAGACAGGTACCTGGAGCTGCCACCTAGGGCCCCCCAACTCCTCCAGAATGTGGCCCCTGGATGGGAATAACTTGGAGCTCTTCCTTTCTTTATCATGACATTCACAATAGTGATCATGTCCCCCATCGCTCCCTGAGGGCAACCAGGCACTGTCACACACAGAGCTCTGGGTTATAAGTGGCACATGGGCTGCCTACCCTGCCCATGGGGTAGAGTCACAGCAGCCACGTGTCTTTGGCATGACTCTGTCCCCTGGCCAGAGCCCATTGGTCTATGAGATGAGCATAAGAAAACCAGTAAGAAAGATTTTCTTATGCCCATTTCACAGAAAAAGAAACTGAGAAGCTGAGAGCTGAACTGACCAGCCCAAGTCCCTCAGCCAAGAAAGTAAAGCAGAATAATAATGTCTCACCTGTCCCATTATCTCACCGGGTCCTCCCAATAACCTGCCAGACTGGCAGATCAAGCATGTTCATTCCTAATTTGCAGATGAGAAAGCTGAGGCTCCAAGAAGGAAATGATTTTCCCAGGGTCACACAGTGAGCAAATGACTGAGCGGGACTCAAACCAAAGTTTTCAGACTCTCATCCAAGGGGTCTCTGCTCCCTGCTCCCAGGGTCCCTGCCAGCAGCTCCCCCAAAGGGCTGACCTTGTCCCCTGAATCTACCTAATGACCCAGAGAGAATTCACTTGGCCTCCGAGCTACTTCCTGGGGAAGTACAGGCACAGCTACAGGCCCCAGCCTAGGAAAAGGGGCACCTTCATTCAGGTGTAGGTCCTGGTCCAGCAAACGTCCAGTCTCGCTTGTTAATATCCCACAGTATTGCTGCTGCAGAGCACTCGAGTGTCATCCTGGCTGCTGTCTGAGCCTGCAGGGCCTCAGTTACAGCCATTAGGTGTGGGGCCCAGGAAGTAGGACACAGACAAGGTGATTTGGGCATCCATCTCCTGGACACCTGGGTAAAGTGGGAGCCTTGGCTGAACCCTTCTTCTATAATGGGTCCAGGAATGTGTGCCCAAAGGCAGAAGCCCGGGAGAGGCTGGAGAATGAGGATTCAGCCACCATGAGACTGCAGACCCATTTAGTAGTAAAAAGTGCTCTCAGGAATTTAACCAAATGCCTGCCAGTGTCCCCAGCAGATGGGAGGAGCCCCATGACCACTGTCACTGTGCTCTCTCACAATGCCTCCCTGTCCTCTGCTTGTTACTCCAGGACACATTTGTGAGCCTGTCAGGTCACTCAGAGAAAACTAAACAGTGACAAGTGGTTTGGATGCTAGCCCTCCCTTCCTCTAAAACCTGCTGTGGCTCCCCACTATTGAGAAGGTAAACAATCACCCACAGTGGTATTGAATTATGCCCACACTATATTTTAGTATATTTCTTCTAAACCTCACAACAATCCCATGTAAGGATGGACGAAGCTCCTGTGCTATAGATGAAAAACATTAGGCTAAAAAAAATGAAAAGTCATGAATCCACTGATTGACAAAGTCAGAATTGGAACCCAGGTCTTTACAATACAAAATATTAATAATGATACCAATATCAATAGTGACTATTCCCTGAGTCCTCCCTAACATGCCAGGCTCTATTCTGTGTGCCCTACTTACTGGGGAGACTTCCTAGTGTCACAGTTGCAGCAGAGCCTCCGGTTCCAGTTACCTATTGCTGCATAACACATAGTCCAGAAGTTAGTGGCTTCACACCACAGTGATTTGTTATTTCTCGTGACTGTCTGGGTCGACTGGGCAGACCTGCTCTGCATCAGTTGGCTGGATCCCTCATGTCACTGCATTCAGTTGGTTGAGGGGCAGAAGGCCTGACAAGACCTCTCTCACGCATTGGAGCCACCTGTCGGCTGACGCACCTCGGCTCCCGTCTGTTGCGGCACTTCTGTCCACGGGGCATCTCATCCCCAGCGCCTCTCAGCACATCCTCTTTTTCCAGTGGCACAGCCTGGACTTCCTTATAGCTTGGCCACAGGGTTGCAGGAGGGGAAACAGCAACTTGAGGCACGGTGTCACTTCCACCATATTCTATGCATCAAAGCAAGTCGTAAGGCCAGCCCAAATGCAAGCAGAGGAGAAATAAGCCCATCTTTTGGTGGGAGGGGTGGTATACGCATGCATGGAGTCGGGGAATATTGGTGGCCGTCTTTGGAAACCATCTCTTACAGACACAAATCTGAAAACACAGACTATTCGACAGCCACATACCCTAAAGTGTTATGTCGCATCATCTCTGAAGGCCCTGCAAAGAGGCGACCTCAAAAAAATCTTACCTGGCAACACTTTGTCCATTACCCACGTTGAAGGTGTGTGAAAGGAAGGCTTGAAAATTAATGAGGAGAGCATGGAGGGTGAGGATGCCTTTGAGAGGGGGTTCCTGGAGTCCTAGGCCATTCTCCTCTTCTCATGGGGAAAGGAGATATTTCTCCTTCCCCTTAAACTACAAGAAGGGCTTCAAGACAAGCTTGGACTCAGTCATCTGAATCCCAGGGAGGTAGGGACTGGTACCTCGTTGACACCAAAAAGGCTCAAGTGATGACTAAGTGATGTCATAGCAGGAAGAAGTGGCTGTGGGAGTTTCCCTTCCATGAGAGCAGAAGAAGGCAGGGCCCAGGAGGAAGAGGTCTTGAAAGGGCCTCCACGCAGAGACCCACTCAGGTCTGTCGGCGGACGGACAGCAGGAGTCCAGAGGCTGAGGGGAACCTCATAAGCCAGGGAGCTGCCACCAGAGTTACCCAAGAAACCCTCCAAAGTGTCCCATGAGAGAAAGGATCAGCATTTGAAATGCACCACCCCTAAGGGAACCAACTCCAGGTAGTGGGTCTGCAGACCACATGGCTTGACTCCTGGCCTCTCCTGCCTCCCTCAGCTCCAACCCTGGGGAAGCCGGTGCAGCCGGGCAGGGGGGAGGTGCTGCAGAAAGCCCAGAGAAGCCCAGCCATGGCCACTTACTCCATGGCAGGCGTCCCATCCTGAGGGAGGCCCAAGCTAAGAGGTGGTTGGGAAGAGGAAGTGGTTTTGAATTGGATGTGAGATTAAAGCTTCGATAATACAGAAGTCGAGACATTTAAATGACTGTTGGGGGTGCTGGGGATGAGCTATTTATTAATTCCTAAGAGTGAGCAGAAAAGCTAGGGATCTGCTGAAGATTTCACCTGGGAACAGGAAAGAATTATTCAAGAACTAAGACTGGTGCATGGCCCACAGTGAGTGTAGTAAAAGGGCTCAGAAAGGCCTGAGCTGGAATTCAACACCAGATGTGTAGAATTGCACCCCACAGAATAAAATTGTAAAAGCCATACAACATGACCAAGACACACCCCACTAGGCTGATAAAGGAGCCCAGAAACATGCTCAAGTGCAATGTTTCACACCCACCAATCAGAAAGGGACTTGGGAAGAGCCTCCTTCACCTGAGCTGCAGGGAGTAGAGCCACCCTCTTGATGAGGGCACTGTGGCTTGTTCCCTGGCAAGGGCTCAGGGGATGGGCCCCTCCCCACCCACCCCCAGAAAGCTGTTAGAAGAGCCCCCTAGAATCCCACAAATGAAAACCAGGACTGTTGGGTTCCATTTGCCTCCATTGCAAGAAAACAGGGCTGCTTTGTTATTGCCTGTGATTCATGATTGTGAATTGTCTCTCATCTGAAGCCAATCTTTTTATGTTCCTACATCTGGGGCAAAGTGCACTCACTTACGAAGCTGCCGGGGTTTGAGTCTAGCCAGAAATGGCGAACTCCCAGCCCCCAAAGGGCTTCCACCGAGAGCTCTCAGGTCTGCTTGAGAGAGGAGGTCAAATTCAGAAGGATCACTGTAGGCTTTGGGGTTTGGGGAGCTGGAAGATGGGAAGGGGGGGAGGGGAAAAGGAGAACCTGGCTCTTCCCACCCCCATAGCTGAGGGACTTGTGCCAGAGGATGAGACCTAGGGCTCCTCAGTGATCTCAGCAATACTCACTTCTGTTCGTTGAGCACAACTGTATGCCAGACCCTTTCTCCAGACCCTTCCAGTTCATCACCTCTAATCCTTAGAATCCCAGAGCAGGCACCCCTCTTCTCCCCACTTCACAAACCTGGACACTGAGGCTTGAGCTGACATGCTGACGTGCTCAAGGTCGTAGAGGTGGTAAGATATGGAGCGGGGGCTTGGACCCAGGTCTGCGAGACTCTGGAGCTGGTGTTCTTCCTCGGTGGGTGCAGAAGGCAGTTGTAGGCCAGGGTACACTCTGGAGCCAGGCTGCATGGGTCTGAAGCCCAGATCTGCTGTTTGCTGGCTGTGTGTGACCTTGGGCAGTTTTTTCCTTCTGTGGCTACATTTCCTTGTCTATAAAATGGAGATAATGACAATCCCCACCTCGTAGAGTTGCTATAAAGATAAAATGAGTTGGTGCATTATAGTGCCTGGCACACAGCCAGCACGACCATTGTCCTGAAGGGGGCTTGCATCCTGGTGGGTACATGGTTCCCACAGAACTGGGTCTATTTCCCGAATACTAAAGAAGTGTTTCCAGGTTGGGTTCTCACAGTTTGGTCCCCTGACCAGCAGCATCAGCATCACTCAGCAACTTGTTGGAAAAGCAAATTCTTAGTCCCCACCCCAAACCTACTGAAGCAGAAACTAGGGGTGTGCTATGGTCTGAAAGTGTGTTGCCCCCAAAATTCATAGGTTGAAACCTAATCTCCTGTGTGATGGTATTAGAAGGTGGGACCTTTGGGGCATGATTAAGTCATGAGGACTCCACCTCCTGAAAGGAATTAGTGCCCTTATAAAGGAAACCCCAGAGAGCCAGCAGCCCCTGCCACTGTGTGAGGACACAGCAAGAAGGCATCATGTCTGAGGAATGAGCACCCCCACTCAAGACACTGAATCTGCAGTCCCCTTGATCTTGGACTTCCCAGCCTCCAGAACTGTGAGAAATATATTTCCATTGGTTATAAGCCACCCAGTCTATGATATTTTTGCTATAGCAGCCCTGATAGACTAAGGCAAGGTGGATCCAGCCACCTGTGTTTTGCGTGCCCCCAGGTGATCCTGACGCCCGAGCCTGTGCGAGAGCCACTGGTCTAGGCAGTAGGATCAGTTTGGGTTTCCAAGCTGGCCTGATTTCAGTTCAAACCTTGGCCAAGCTCTTTTCTGGATTGACTTGGGCAGAGTCTGAACCTTTCTGCTCCTTAGTGGTCACACGGATAAAACAAGTGTCCTCATCTCACCTGAAAAGTTATGGTGAGGAGCAAATGGGACAATGTGTTGAAAGTGCTTCTTAACTGCCAAGTGCTGTCCAAAAGTAATCTGGAGTCCCAGCCTCAGTGCATGTGCCGTGGGGAGCCCACATCCCCCCGATGCCCTACCTGAGAAGATGCCTGAACATTTGGGGTGATGTGGGAGGCTAAGAAACAAGTAGACACACACATGCTCTGTCCCAGCCCCCGTCCACCTGTGGGAGGCCAACTTGGGGTCCCAGAATTTCAGAAGCTGGACTTGGAGCAGAAAGCCTCCAGTCCAGACTTGAGGGTTGATGAGGGGGTCTCGGGGTCCAGGCCAGGCAGGAGCACCCCACTGGGTCCCAGGGCTTAGGACCATGGCCTGCGGAGTCTGGGGGAATCTAAGCCAAGGCCACACGACACCTGGCTCCCGCCCCTGGCCAGATTCAGCAGTTGTCCTCCAATCCTGGCTGGCCCTGGCCTGGCCCAGAACCCCTCAACTGTACCATTTCTGAGTCCTGAGTCTCTTGGGAGTGTGCAGGGTGAGGATGGTGAAAGGCAAGCAGCACCCGAGGCCAGGCTTCCAGACCAGGGTTGCGATCTGCCTCCAGCCAGAGTGGGCAGGTCTGGGAAGGCATCTATCTTCTATCTGCCGGCCAGAAGCTATGACTTCTCCCTCCCCTCAAAGGCTCTGTCCTTCCTGTAAGCAGATAGCCTTTGCAAGACTCTGTTGCACCAGAAACCCTCCCCAGGCAGACTTTTTCTGCTTCTCTTCACTGGGAGGCTTTTGCCAGCCCTTCCTCCTGCCTGGTGAGGCTCCTGGCAGTTGAGGCTCTGAGTAAAGATGGAGCCCCCGGGCAAAGTCCCTCACTACCTGACCTGTGCAGGGGAAAGATGAAGCTGTCTCTCATCTTCTGCTGCAGCTTTGAAGGCCTGATACAGAGGGCTCCTTTCAGGGCTGGCCTTGGCAGAAGGTTCCCTGCTCGGCCCCTCAGAGCGGCAGCCCCCACATGCAACGCAACCTGCAGCCTGCGACCTTGAGTGCAGTTCTCCTCGCGCTGGAGGGCCTCCTCCCCATCCCACAGCCGGGGCGCTCCCCACCGCACAAAGCCATCCATTCTCTCATTACCAGTCTGCCCAGGGCAGGCTTCATGAGCTTGCGACCTGTGCAGCTGCACAGGTCCCCACCATCAGAAAGGCCCCTGCTTGGTTGAATGTTCTGCTGTTGCCATCTTGAAATTCTTAGCAATGTTTGAGTTTTCTTTTGCACTCGCCCCTACAGATTAGGTAGCTGGTCTGGGTCTGACCACTAGGGAGTCCTTTATATGAACTTCCACACTTATTCCCTCTGAACCCTCAAGGGCTTCAGGCTAGATCTGTTCTTTCTGTCCCACGTGGGCCTGGCGAGGCCCCAGGTGGACTCTGAGCTGGGGGTGGGACCAGGATGAGGCAAGTGAGGTGCCTAGGGCAAGAAATTTAAGGAGGATCTTGCTGTCTCAGCCACATGCACGCCTAACCTGCACTTGCAGGACCCCAGGAGTGAGCGCCTCTTTAAATTTTGCACCCTAGGCACCTCACTCAGCTCACCTGGTCACTGCTGAACCAGTGCTCAGGCTGTAAGGGGACCCCTCAACCACAAGCTCTGGTGGGCTTCAGGCCCCCCTCTGTTTTCCTCACAGGCCATCCCAGTCCTGACCATCATTCTCCCCTCCCCCCAGGGCAAACAGTAGGAGGCAGACGGAGAGTGGGGCACACAGGCCAGGTCAAAGACCTCATCACCAGTCCCTGCAGCAGTCAGGCTGTCCATGGACCAACAGTATCCACATCATCTGAGTGTTTGGTAACAAAAAACATTTGTACCCCTTAAATCTATTGAAATTTTTTTAAAAAAGAAGAAATGCAGAGTCTTGCATATTGCAAAATTTCCTCCTTTTTGAAAGCTGAATAATATTCCATGGTATGTGTATACCATGTTTTGTTCATCCATTCATCTGCCGATGGACATTTGGGCTGTTTCCGTACGTTGGCTGTAGCGAATCGTGCTGCAGCGACCATGGGAGTGTAATGCCTCTTCAAGATCCTGATTGTGGTTCTTTTGGCTGAATACCCAGGAGTGGGGCTGCTGGATCACATGGTCGTTCTATTTTTAATTTTTGAGAATCTCCATACTGTTTTCCATAGCAGCTGTGCCATTTTGCATTCCCACCAACAGTGCACGAGGATTCCAATTTCTCCACATCCTCACCAGCACTTGTTGTCTAGCCATCCTAACAGGTGTGAGGTGATGACATGGATGAACCTTGAGGACATTATATTAAGTGAAACGAGCCAGTCACACAAAGGCACAGACAGTGATGGCACAGCATCTGTGGGGGATTGGTTCCAGGACCCCCCAAGGATACCAAAATCCACAGATGCTCAAATCCCTGATATAAAACAGTGTGGTATTTGCATATAGCCTACACACATCCCCCTTTATACTCTAAATCATCTCTAGATTACTTATAATACCTAGTACAATGCAAATGCTATGTAAATAGCTGTTATACTGTATTGCTTAGGAAATAATGACAAGAAAAAAGTCTGTACCATCCAGTATAGACATACTATTCATTTCTTTTCTGAATATATTTTAAATCATCTATAGATTACTTATAATACTTACTGTATTATAAGTACAATGTAAATGCTATGTAAATATTTGTTATATTGTATTGGTTTTTATTTGTATTACCTTTTATTGTTGTATTGTTCTTTCTCATTTTTTTTTCCAAATACAGTATTTTCAATCCCAGATTGGTTGAAACTGGATGAGGAGCCATGGACATGGAGAGCCGGCTGTGCTCTACTGCACGACCCACATATATGGGGTATGTAAAACAGTCACATTCACAGAGTCAAAGAGTGGAATGGTGGTTGCCAGGGGCTGGGGGGAGGGGGAATGGGGAGTTACTAATCAAGGGGCATAAAGTGTCAGTCAAGCGAGATGAATGAGTTCTAGAAATCTGCTGGACAACACTGTACCTATAGGCAAAAATACTGTATTGTACACTTAAAAATTTAAGAGGGTAGATCTCATGTATAGTCTTCTTACCACAGTGAAATAAAATTTAGAAAAAAAGAAAAATGCAGAATCTCAGGCCTTATGCAGATTCAGTGAAGCAGAATCTGCATTTTAACAAGATGCCCATGTTATCCGTGTGCGTACTGAAATGTGAGAGGGCTCGTTTAAAGGGCCTCCACAGTTCAGTATCCCACCCCACATCCTGGTTAGGATAGAAACAAAGCTTATGAAACCTCTTGCTCCAGGCGTTGGAAACCTAATTCTGCATTTGTGTCTAACATGGTTTGAGTTCTGCTGGCCCCATCTATTTGCTTCACTTCAGCTCTCCCTTGTTCCTTTTTATTTTAAATTTTAAATATAAGTTTTTCTTTTTATTGAAAAAATAGCATAATCACATGAACAAAATGTTTTCCAAAAAGTGGGCTGGAAAATTTATTTGAAGGAATAATAGAGGAAAATTTCCATGGTTTAGCCAGAAATCTCGATATCCAAGTACAAGAAGCACACAGGACTCCTGGGAGAGTCAACGTGAAAAGGCATTCACCACGCCACATAATTATTAGACTGACCAAAGTAAACACAAAAGAGGCACTCCTCAGAGCTGTAAGACGAAAAGAGCAGGTAACCTACAAAGGGAAACCAATCATATTAACTGCAGATTTCTCAGCTGAAACCTTACAAGCCAGAAGGGAATGGGGAGACATCATCAGTCTCCTAAAACAAAACAAAGGCCAACCCAGAATTCTGTATCCTGCCAAACTAAGCTTCTTATATGAGGGAGAAATAAATACGTTTCCAGATAAGCAATCACTGATAGAATTTGTGAAATCCAGACCGGCCTTGCAAGAAGTGCTTAGACCTGCATTATACACTAATCAGCACAACAGACACCCACCTATGTAAAACTACGCAAAAGCTAAAACCCCAGAAACCAGATTCCACAATGACGCAGGAGGTAAAACAAAAGACACCACCCAACAGAATAATCAGAAATTTACCCCAAATATCAATTCTCTCAATAAATATAAATAGCTTGAATTGCCCATTGAAGAGACATAGGTTGGCTGAATGGATTAAAAAATACAAGCCAAGTATCTGATGTCTTCAGGAAACACACCTTACACACAAAGACGCATTCAGACTCAAGGTGAAAGGATGGAATACAATTTTCCAGGCTAATGGAAACCAAAAGAAATCCAGAGTAGCCATCCTTATTTCAGATGACATAAACTTTAAAGCAACAAAAGTAAAGAAGGACAAAAATGGACACCATATAGTGGTGAAGGAAAAAATCTCACAAGAGGATTTAACAATCCTAAACATTTATGCACCCAACACAGGAGCGCCCAGGTACATAAAGCAAATACTGCTAGATCTAGACAACATAATAAGCAGCAATGCCATAATAGCAGGGGACTTCAACACTCCACTGACAGAACTGGACAGATCCTCCAAACAAAAAATAAATAGAGAAATAAAAGACCTAAACAGGACTATAGAACATTTGGGCCTAACAGATATCTACAGAACACTCCACCCAAATAACACTGAATATACATTCTTCTCATCAGCTCATGGCACTTTCTCTAAAATTGACCACATCCTAGGCCACAAAACGGATCTAAACAAATTCAAAAAAATAGAAATCATACCATGTATCTTTTCAGACCACAGCGGAATAAAATTAGAAATCAATTCCAACAGAAACTCACATCTTCATCCAAAAACTTGGAAACTAAACAATCTGTTGCTGAAAGACTATTGGGTCAAGGAGAAGATTCAAATGGAAATCAAAAGATTCTTCGAACTAAACGATAATGGGGACACAAGTTATCAAAATCTGTGGGGTACAGCAAAAGCAGTCCTGAGAGGAAAACTTATCACCTTAAATTCCCACATCCAAAAGACAGAAAGGTCACAAATCAGTAAACTAATGAATCATCTTAAGGAAATGGAAAAGGAAGAGCAAAGCAATCCTAAAGCCAGCAGAAGAAAAGAAATAACCAAAATCAGAGCAGAATTAAATGAAATCGAGAACAAAAGAACAATACAGAAGATTAATAAAACGAAAAGTTGGTTCTTTGAAAAGATAAACAAAATAGACAGGCCATTTGCCAGGTTGACCAGAAGCAGAAAGGAAAGGACTCTAATAAGCTCAATTAGAAATGAAAAAGGAGAAGTCACAACTGATACCATGGAAATACAAAACATCATCTTTGAATACTACAAAAATCTCTATGCCCACGAACACGAAAATGTGGAGGAAATGGACAAATTCTTAGAAACATACTACCTCCCTAGGCTCAACCAGGAAGAAACAGAATTTCTAAACAGACCAATATCAAGCACCGAAATTGAAGCAGTAATAAAAAATCTACCCACAAAAAAAAGTCCTGGACCAGATGGGTTCACACCTGAATTCTACCAAGCCTACAAAGAAGAACTGGTGCCTATACTGCAGAAATTATTTGAAAATATACAGAAGGATGGAATCCTCCCAAACTCATTCTACGAAGCCAATATCACCTTGATACCAAAGCCAGGAAAGGACACAACAGGAAAAGAAAACTACAGACCAATATCCCTTATGAATATAGATGCAAAAATTCTCAATAAAATCCTTGCAAACCGAATTCAAATGTACATCAAAAAAATAATTCATCACGATCAGGTGGGCTTTATTCCCGAGATGCAGGGATGGTTCAACATACGCAAATCTATAAATGTAATTCACCATATAAATAAAAGCAAGAATAAAGATTATATGATCCTTTCAATAGATGCAGAAAAGGCTTTTGACAAAATCCAGCATCCTTTTATGATAAGAACTCTTAACAATATAGGCATAGATGGCTCATTCCTAGAAACTATTAAAGCCATATACGATAAACCCACAGCCAATATCATACTGAATGGGGAAAAATTGAAAGCATTCCCCCTTAAAACTGGCACCAGACAAGGGTGCCACTATCTCCACTTCTTTTCAACATAGTGCTGGAAGTCCTGGCCACACCAATTAGACAAGACAGAGGAATTAGGGGTGTCCAGATGGGGGCAGAAGAGGTCAAACTTTCACTATTCACAGATGATATGATATTATACATAGAAAACCCCAAAGATTCAACCAAGAGATTACTGGAATTGATAAATGAATTCAGCAAAGTCTCAGGATACAAAATTAATACACACAAATCCATAGCCTTCATATATGCTAATAACAATCAAGCCAAGAAACAAATTAAAGATGCAATACCTTTCACAATAGCAACAAAGAAAATTAAATATTTAGGAACAGATCTAACTAAGGAGGTCAAAGACCTATATAGAGAGAATTATGAAACACTGAGAAAAGAAATTGCAGAGGATGTAAATAGATGGAAAACCCTACCATGCTCTTGGATAGGCAGAATCAACATAGGAAAAATGGCTTTGCTACCTAAAGTGATTTACAGAATCAATGCAGTCCCTATCAAAATACCAACATCATTTTTTGCCGATCTAGAAAAAATAATTCTACACTTCGTGTGGAACCAGAGAAGACCCCGTCTAGCCAAAGCAATCTTAAGCAAAAAGAACAAATTGGGAGGCATTTATCTACCAGACTTCAAACTATACTACAAGGCTATAGTAACCAAAACTGCATGGTATTGGCACAAGAACAGAGACATAGACCAATGGAACAGGACTGAGAACCCAAATATAAAACCAACCTCATACAGTCACCTGATCTTTGACAAATTCCAGAAAAATGTACACTGGGGAAAAGATTCCCTATTCAATAAATGGTGCTGGGAAAACTGGATGGCCATATGTAGAAGACTGAAACTGGACCCACACCTCTCACCTCTCACAAAAATCAATTCACAATGGATAACAGATCTAAACCTAAGACATGAAACCATAAGAATTCTCGAAGAAAACATTGGAAAAACTCTTATGGACATTGCCCTAGGCAAAGAATTTATGAAGAAGACCCCCAAAGCAATCACAGCAGCAACAAAAATAAATACATGGGACCCGATCAAATTGAAAAGCTTTTGCACAGCCAAGGAAACTATCACTAGAGTGAACAGACAACCTACAGAATGGGAGAAAATATTTGCATGCTACACCTCTGATAAAGGGCTGAGAACCAGAATCTATACAGAACTTAGGAAAATCAACAAGAAAAAATCAAACAACCCTATTAAAAAATGGGCAAAGGACATGAACAGAAACTTTTCAAAAGAAGACAGAATAATGGCCAGCAAGCACATAAAAAAAGTGCTCAACTTCTCTAATCATCAGGGAAATGCAAATCAAAACCACAATGAGATATCACTTAACTCCAGTGAGATTGGCTCATATCAAAAAATCCACAAATAACAAATGTTGGCGGGGATGTGGACAGATAGGAACACTCATACACTGCTGGTGGGACTGCAAATTAGTACAACCTCTATGGAAAAGAATATGGAGATACCTCAAAGAATTAAAAGTAGAGTTACCATTTGACCCAGCAATCCCACTACTGGGTATTTATCCAAAAGAAAAAAAGACATTTTATAATAAAGACATCTGCTCTCGAATGTTCATAGCAGCACAATTCACAATTGCAAAGTTGTGGAAACAACCCAGGTGCCCATCAATACACGAGTGGATCAATAAAATGTGGTATATGTATACCATGGAGTATTACTCAGCAATAAGGAACAACAGTGAATTAACACATCTGGTATTATCCTGGTTGGAGCTAGAACCCATTCTTCGAAGCGAAGTGTCACAGGATTGGAAAAACAAGCACCACTGGTACTCACCATCAAACTGGTACTAACTGATGAACACTTACATCACACAGGGCAATAACATTCATCTGAGGGCGGGCAGGCGGGAGGGGGCTGGAAGGGATGGGAAAAACTCTCACTGAATGGATGCGGGGAGCACAGTTTGGGGGATGACCACGATTGTGGCTCTGACATGGGCAGAACAGGGGCAATATGTATGGCCAAAGTGTTGTACCCCCATGATATTCTGAAATTTTAAAAATTAATTAATTAATTAATTAATTTTTTAAAAAAGTAATTTTCCCTACTTCACAGCATATACAAAAATTAACACAAAATGGATCAAAGATCTACTAAATTTAAAAGCTAAAACTGTAAAATTCTTAGGAGAAAACACAGGGGTAAATCTTCATGACCTCAGATTTGGAGATGGATTCTGAGATATGACACCAAAGCATGAGCAAGAAAAGAAGAAAATAGACAAGTTGGACTTCATCATAATTTAAAAATTTTGTATATCAAAGACATTATCGAGAAAGTAAAAGACAGCCTGTAGAATGGGAGAAATTATTCACAAATCATATATCTGATAAGAGTTTAATATCCGGAATATATGAAGAACTCTTACATCTCGACAACAATAAAGCAAACAATCCAATTAAAAAATGGGCAAAGGACTTGAATAGACATTTCTCCAAAGAAGATATACGAATGGCCGATCAGCACATGAACAGATGCTCGATGTCGTTAACCATGGGAGAAAGCAAATCAAAACCATAATGAGATATCACTTCACAGCTACTAGGACGTAGGATGCTGATAATAAAAAAAAATTTTAAAGGAAACAGGTACTGGTGAGGATGGAGAGAAATTGGAACCTTTGTACATTGCTGGTGGGAATGTAAAATGGTGCAGTTGCTGTGGAGAATGGTTTGGCTGTTCCTCAAAAAGCTAAACATAGAATGATCATATGACCCAGCAACTACACTCCTAGGTACATACCCAAAAGAACTGAAAACAGGAACTCAAACACATACTTGTACATAAGTGTTCATAGCAGCATTATTCGCAATAGCCACAAGGTAGAGATGACCCGTGTCCGTCAGCGGATGGATGAATACAAAATGTGGTGTACACATGCAGTACACATGCAGCCACAGAAAGGGATGAAGTTCTGAGACATGTTACAACAAGAACAAACCTCAAAATGGCTTAGATGAAATAAGCCAGACCCAAAAGGACAAATATTAGGATTCCACTTATATGAGATATCTAGAATAGACAACTCACAGAAGCAGAAGATAGATTAGATGTTACCAGAGACTGGGGAGAGGAGGGAATTGGGAGATATTGCTTAATGGGTACAGAGTTTCTGTTTGGGGTGATGACAAAGTTTTGGAAGTAGATAGTGGTGATGGTTGCACAACATCATAAATGTATTTATAATTGCTGAATTGCACACTTAAAAATGGTTTTAAATAAGTAATTTTAAAAATTTCCCACAGCCTCCTCCTCCAAACTCCGGTCCCAACATCTTTGCAAGCAGGAATCATCCAAGTTTGCCACATCCCAAGATGTCAGCCCCTCCTTTCAGATCAAGGTCACTTCAGAATCTCAGAAAGATGGAGCCAGAAGGGACCTCAGACATGGTGTAATCCTGTCTTTTCATTGTACATGGAAAGACCAGGCTCAGAGGCAGGCAAGGACATGCAGTTTGACCCCAAGCAGTCTGACAGTGCGCAGCTCATATGGGCCTGTGGGCCCTGCAGCCTGCCACCGATCACTCCTTGCTCCTTCTTCCCTTGGCCCCAGACTGGTTGCTCCTCCTCTTGGCAGCTGTTCCCACTAACCCCCTCAACTTCGCCAACCATTCAGTCTCTTCCTCAGCAATGACAGCTTCACTCTGCAGGAATATGCAGTGGAAATTGACAAGCCAGGAGCTGTAGCATCCTGGGTGCCCCTGGGAAGATCATGGGGTTTGAGGCCAAAGAGCCCCGAGTTCTAGTTCCTGTCCCATCACCACTGATCTGCTTGTGACCTCACAGGCAAGTCCTTTCCCTTCTCTGAGCCTCAGTTTTCCCATCTGAAAAAGGGGTTAAAAATACCTTCAGCACAGGGTTTCTGTGAGATCAAATTAAATCATAAATGTAAAAGAGATTATTATTATTATTATTACTACTACTTCACAAGGGTATTAATTCCCCTTTGTTAGACTAAAAGCTCTTTGAGGATAGACCCAATATTCTCTTCCCTCTTCACTCCCCAGGATCTTACAGTATAGGGCTGGGAACACACTGAGGGCCCAGCAAACACAGCAACAAAGGGAGTGTGTGAGTATGTGTGTGTACATGCATATATACACATACACACACATATATTCCTCTCAATTAACTACAATTAACACTTTTTATGAGATGTAGTAACAGAAGGAAAACTGACATGCCCTAAGCACTTCTCCAATACAAGCACATTGTGTACATTATCTCCGTTTAACCCCTCTAACAACCCTATGGACAGGTATTATTATCTCCTATTGGTGGCGGGCACTGAAGTTCAGAGAGGTCAAGTAACTTGCCCAAGGTCACACAGCTAGCAAGCAGCAGAGCCAGGACTTGAAATTGGGTCTGTGGCCTCAAAGCCCATTCACCTTCCATGTACCAAGAGAGATGCCTAAGACACTGTCAGTGTCTGTCCGAGCCCTGTGCCCAAGGCTGCTGAATTCAGAGCCATTGATGGGAGATTGATCAGTTCTGCAGACATTGCCCCCAGCCTAGGAACTGTTTGTGGTTTGGACAAGAATGGTTTGCGGGACTCTGAGATGATTTTCCCCTAGAAATGTCATCAACAAGTCTTAACTACTTGAAATAGCTTTGCAGGTGGTATGTTCAAAATCTTTCCTTACAGTTATTTGTAATATCTTTGTAGTAAGTGCCACCTTCTCCACAATGTGACATTGGGAAATTTCATTCCCTGGGCCCCCTCCAGTCCCCTCCAATACTCCAAGACTTAGTCTTAGGAAGATTCTGACTCCCACCGCCCACCCCCAGTTTTCTTGTAGGCCCTTGTGGTGGACGCCATGGTGCACCACCAGGGACCCCCTCAGAAACGAAGGATGCATCCCCAGCTGCTAGAGGTGCCGCAGGCAGAGAGCCCTCGCCTGGCATCCTCCTCCAGGGATTGCTCAGCTAAAGATCATGCCCCCTTTCTGAGGCAGCCTCATACAATGGCTGATCAACCCAGGCATAAAAAGATTCAGCCTTCTAGCCCCAACTTGAGGACACTTCAAGGGCCACTGGCTGCAGGGCTATCTGTGGGTCAGCTGAGTCCATCACCGAGGATGGCATTGCAGCTCAACTTCTCCCTGTCCCTTCCACAGGCGTTGGTCCCCAAGATATTTGCTCATAAACATCATGTATGCTCAGAGTCTGCTTCTGGCGAACCCACCTGAGCTGGCCCTTTACAGAAGCAGTGGGCATTGCAGGAGCTGCCCCCCCACCCACCCCCCACTTAGCAAAGCAGGCGAACCCCCTGGTGGAACCTGCCTGAGCTCAACTCTCAGCCCCCTTGAAGCAGAGGAATGAGCATCTGGTGGGCTCGGGGTTGTGGGGGGGGAAGGTGGTCCTGCCTCCTCTGCTCACTGGCTGTGAGGCCCAGGCATCAACACCCTCTCTGGTCACCAGAGCCTTGTCTTTCCAGCACATCGGCACCACCACCCCCAGCCTACCTCCCAGGAATCCTGCCAGGAGCAGCCAAGGAAAGGGATGCAAAAACACCTTGCAAGCTGGAAAAGGCTAAGTCAATGGGAGAGGCTGTTTGAATGAATTAACACCAGCTCTGCCGCCAAGCCGTTCCTGCCTCCCTCTGCTACCAGTTCCTGTCCCTACCATGTTGCCAGAGCCCTGCATGCCGGCTTTTTACCCCAAACACCAGCTGCCTGGTGAAGTCCAATGCTTGACTGTGGGGAGAGGGGGAGGGGGAAGTGGCTGTGACTCTCAAGTGCCGCAGAAGGTTGGTCTCTGTCTCACCTGGGAAAGAAGGCTGGGACTCAGCTGGCACGGAGCAGACACCCCCGCCACCAGCTTCCTGTCATTCATGAGCGATGCCAGGCCATAGCTTTGCAGGAGATGTAGCCCTGACCAGATGGGGACCCAGGCTTGGGTTCTCTTGTCTGGTGCCCAGAAAACTCAGTTCCTGGGTGCTGCATTAGTTTCCTGTGGCTGCTGTAACAAGTTAAAACAACCTGGTGGCTTAAAACAACAGAAATTTATTCTCTTACAGGTCTAGAGGCCAGAAGTCTGACATCAAGGTGTCAAGAAGGGTCACACTCCCTCTGGGGCCTCTAGAGGACAATCTGGTCCTTGCTTATTCTGGCTTCCGGTGGCTGCCCTGGGATTCCCGGGCACGTGTCCGCATCATTCCAATCTCTGCCTCCATCATCATATCCCCTTCTCTCTGTGTGTCCCTATAAAACCTCCTCTGCATCGCTTTTTATAAGGATATTTGTGATGGAATTTAGGGTCCTCTGGATAATCTGGAATAAACTTCTCTCAAGATTCTTAACTTTATCACATTTTTTGCCATATAAGGCAATTTTTACAGGTTCTGGGGATAAGGAAAAGGACATATCTTTTGGGGGGCCACCACTCAACCCAATGCAGGTGCTCTTGGAAAATCCTGGAGGACTGGAAGGGAAGCATCATGCCGGGCAGGTTCTCCTTGGTCTGGCCTCTGTTCTGAGATTTGTAAAAGGTCAGTGACCCACAGAAAGCACGGCCACACCCTCATGGGGCCTGGCCAGACCCATCAGCATCATGGCATGACTGGAATGCAGCCGACATCACCCCCTTTGGTGGGCTAGCCTGGGAACCACACCCGGGGTGTTACATTGCTTCAAAGCAGCTGCTTCCTTTGGTCACCCAGGTATACCTTATATCAATTTTTCTGAAGTTCTACTAGTGTTGGCACTGGAAGTCCATATCCAGGGAAACCCCTCGATCCCAGACAAACTGGGATGATTGGTCATGGTACACCCAGGTAAGCACAGGAACCATCCGTCTCCACAATGCATCCTGGGGACTTTCACAGCCTCCTCTGCTTTAGGGCCAGCTCCACCACCGGCCTCTCAGCAGGGTTGGTCCATGAAGCTCCATGCCTCAGTCTTTATCCTTACTCATCCCCACCCAACCGCCCAATCCCAGATTTGATGATGTCTCTGAACCTCTGTATAGTTTTTGAGGGCTGATATAACAAAATATCACAAGCTGGGCAGCTTAAACAATATAAATGTATTGTCTCACAGTTCTGGAGGCCGGAAGTCTGAGATCAAGGTGTCGGCAGGGCCACACTCCCTCTGAAACCTGTAAGGGCCTTCTTTGCCTCTTCCTGACTTCTCGTGGTTTGCGGGAACTCTTTGGCATTCCTTGGCTTGCAGATGCTTCACCTCAATCTCTGCCTTCATCTTCACAAGGCATTCTCCTGGTGTCCACATTCCACTTTTTGTAAGGATGCTGGTCATATTGGATTAAGGCCCACCCGAATGACCTCATCTGAATTTGATCACATGCCGTGTGCAAAGACCCAATTTCCAAAAGAAGACGACATTCACAGACACTAGGGTTAAGACTTCGACATCTTTTACGGGGACACAGTTCAACCCATGACACTCTTTTAGAGGTGCTTTGCATCTCATCACTCCAGCATGATTTGGGGCTTTTCCTGTTCTCTTGGTTTCTACTGTATTTGTTAAGATTCCTCCATGAGCCCCTGTCCTTTGGATGTCTCTCAGCCAATCACCAACTGGGCCAGCCCAGTTCCTGTAAGGGAGGAGGTGTTGGGTCCATTTGGTGGCACTCACACTGATGAGGACTTTCTTTCTGCAGGGCCATGAGGTTGCCTCATCTGAGCCCCTGCACAGTGCAGAGGTCCCCAACGGAGGCTTCACACAGGCTGTCTCCTCTAATTGGAGCACCACCCCCTTCATTTGGCCAACTCTTGCTCACCCCTTGGGTCTCATCTTGCATGCCCCTCAGAGAAGTCTTCCCTGACTGCCCCAGACTAAGTCAGGTTTCTCTGTACTTTTCTTTCTTGGCACTTATCACATTTGTAATTAAACACACAGAGTCAGCCCTCCACATCTGTGGGTCTGACATCTGTGGGGTCAGCCCACCGCAAATCAAAAATATCCGGAAAGGAAATGAATGGTGTGTCTAATACTGAACATGTACAGACTTTTTTCTTGTCGTTATTCCCTAAACAATACAGTATAACAACTATTTACATTGTACTAGGTATTACAGGTAATCTAGAGATGATTTAGAGTGTACAGGAGGATGCGCGTAGGTTATATGCAAACACCACACCATTTTATATAAGGGGCTTGAGCATTCATGGATTTTGGTATCTGTGGGGTGTCCTGGAGCCCATCCCCCACCAATACTGAGGGATGACTGTATATGTAAAATCCTGTGTTTAACTGTAGGACATCCTCACTAGACTCTGAGATCCATGAAGGCAGAGACTGTGCCTGTCATATTTACCACTCCATCCTTAAGGAATAAATAGAAGATGTCTTCTGATATCTGCTTAAATCCTTCCAGGAACAAAGGGCTCACTACCTCCTCAAAAAGCCCATCCATTTATACTCAACTCTAGCCATAAGGAAGGCAACCCTAATTCCATTTTTCTAAGCTCCTTCGGTTTGTGCCATAATCCCATGCTTTCATCTGCAAGCATGAGGTAGCACCAGACGCCTCCATGTGGTCTGAAAAATGATCAGCAGGAACACCCCATCTTCTCCAAGTTCTTTGACTTTCTGAAAGGTCTTCACCTTCTATTCTCACATGCAACCCCAACCCAGCTCATCTGCAAAGACAACGCACAGAGCACAACTTAAGACTAAAGCAAAACCTCATTAGTTTTCAAGGAAATGCAAACGAAAACAAAAACATGATTTTACTTTTTAGCCTCCAAATTTTAAAAGATTGATAATATATAGTGCTGGCAAGAGTATGAGGAAAGGGCCAGTCACATACCCTGTTGGTGGAACTGTAAATTATCTCAACCCTTTTAGAACATAATCTAGTAGGATTTATTGAAGTTAAATATGTGGAGTTCCTCTGACCCAAGAGCAACGCTGCTTCTGGGAATCTATCCAACTGAAATAAAAGTTCCAGTTCAAAAGATGTATGAGCAAGGGTGTTTATTGTAGAATTGTTTATAATAGAATAAAAAAAACCCTGAAAACCTCCTATTCTATGGAATACTACACAGCTATTATAAAGAATGAAGTAGATCTCTATGTATTGACTTACAAAGAGATATACAAAATATTGAGTGGGAGGAAAAACAATATAAAAAATAATATGTGTAGTATGTTTCTGTTTTGTAAAAAAAAGTAATAATAAATGGAGACACATAAGTCTGGTCATATCTGAGGCTTGAGGCAGGCAGGGGTGGGGCCTTAACACATCAACACCACAACTGGCTTTGGGGTGCAGGGATGATGGCTAGCCACAGAGAGCCCATTGGTTGCTGTGTGTGAGTAGATCCCGCCACGTGCTCAGCCCTGACCTGTCCAGGGCAGCCCTCGCCCCTCTCAGCCTCCAGTCAGGGCAGACCCCTGAGGAATGTGGGGAAGAACTAATCCCAGCTGACCGAGCTTAAAGTTCACCTCCGCACAAAAGCACCCCAGAAGCAGGCACAGAAGTCTCCTTGCAGGCCAGTCTTTGTTCTCATTACCCAGGCTGAGGGGTCCGGCACCATGAAGGCTGTTCAGGTTCCATGGACATGGCCCTTGAGCACCATCTTGGATGAAAGCCCACCATTGCAAAGAGAACCGGTCCTTTCCCACAAACCTACCTCTATCCGTTGCTCACAAACATACACACACAAACACATACACACATGCACACATACACACACACAAACACATCAACACTGAAAACCTGAGTGAACCAGTCATCGGTCATAAGCAGATAAAATGAGGTGAGTGGACAAGATTTCTCTGGCACACAGTGCAGAGAGCCTGAGGTCAGGAAGAAAAGATTTGAAGCTTAAGGAATTAACATGCAAATGCAATTCCCATCCTAACAAAGTGTACCGCACAATCAACACTTTTGTGAAAGGGAATGTGGTGGGCACTTCTGAATCTTTCCACCACACCTGGAGCCTTTGTCTTGACTCAAGGTAAAGATTTCCCACCACTTGTGGTCCTAACAATGCCCACAGGCTCCGGCTCTGCCTCTCTGACCTTCCTCTGCATGGAGCTATACAGGCTAGTCTATGGCTTCTTGGTCTGAATTCAGAGTCAATCTGGTCTTCTAGTATTTAAATTTTGGAGTTCATTGGTAAAGCTCATGATTTTAAAAATGGAGATATTATAGTAAAAGCTGAGGAAAGGACATCCCTAAACTGTTTGCAGTTGTTGCCTTTGGGGAACAGGATCGAGAGAAAAGTCACTTTACTTTTTATTCTGTATACCTCTGTGTCATTTAAATATTTATAATGAGCAGATATTACTTTTGTAATTTAAAAATTTATAGAGTAACTTATGTTTTCTGGATATAATGATTTGGTTTGTTTTTGCTTTACTGTATCTCGATGTCTGAAGTTCAGAGGATTGCACTCAAAACAGGGAGGGCACATGGAAGCTCGTCTGGACTCATCTGCTCATGGTCCAAGAAGAGCCCAGAGATAGGGGAGTGGGGAGTAGTCATTTGAGCCATCTCTTAGCAAGGTACTGTCAGACCAGGCTAAATGTTCTGGTCTCCTGATGCCTAGACCTTGCTCTTTTCTTGCATGAGCTGCAGACCCCAGCTGCAGATCTGACCCACACCCCCTCTCTGCACGTGAGGAATGGGGAAGTGCAGATTCCAGCTTGCATCATCCCTAAGGTCAGCAACGGTTCAGAACTTGATCTGCATCTTGGCCACCTGTGGCTTCCAGCTGCCACCCAGGACTCCTGCTATTATCCAGACACTTCTCTTCTTTAGGACAGCAATGATAATTACAGGGAGCTGGTTATTGTCACCCTCTCATCAGCTCTTCCCCAACATGCAGACAAGATGTAGAATATGAGAGGAGACACCTTGGGGGCCATTACAGCTGGGTCTGCAGGTTGCCAGCCCCACTGTGACATGGCTAATGTCTTTAGTCTTATCTCTCATCCTTCCTTGTTTTGCACCCAACATTTCAACCAATGAAATGAACATTTCAGTCATTCAGGCAATGACTACTAGAACAAACACCCATCCCATAATACTATCACAGTGCTTTTCAACTGGGATTTTAAAAAGAATACAGATGTCTGAGCCCAGGCAGCTGCATTTTTTTAAACCTCCACAGGTGGTTCTGATGTGCACAGCATGGAGAGCCACTTCTTCATTATGTGTGTATTAGGATTCTCTATTTGCCTTAACTTTCTGACTTTTGCCACACTTTGGTCCCTGAGCAGGGCCTTGCCTGCCATTGGGAACAGTGAATTCTTTTTCAGGTGAATGTTCGTTGGATTGAATTGCTTCAAGGTGGCTGGCTTGGGGAGGTGTTGGGGGGCTCTCACTTCCTTTTGGCATCCTTGATAGTCTCAGGTGAGAAAGCCTGCTCTTCTGTGGATGTGGAGGTGGAAGATTGGTCTTGGCAGAAGGAGCAAACCACACATTCATTCAACTAAGTCAGTCAAACCAACAGTCAATTCCAATTGTGAGCAGCTGACCCTGCAAAAGGATCGAAGGCAAGAGGTTCAAGCTGCTTGACATTTCCCTGATAAGGTCCAATTGTCCACATTCCAAATGCCAGGCCACTCTGACCAGATGTTCCCACTCCCCTAGCCTTCCAGAATGGCTCCAGCTTTCTAAACCTTTCATCACAGTTGGTAAATGGAAACCCGGCCACATTTGACTTTTCAGCACCCAGGACAGTGCCCAGCACCTAGGAGCTGTTTAGTGTTGTTTGTTGACTTAGCCCAGAGCTACGGGATGCAGGGCTTAAGCTTTAACACCCTCCAGCAATGGCAGCACAAGCCTTGGGTTCCCTAGCTGCACCCAATGGGCCACCAAACTCACCCAGACCCCAGAAACCAGGGCCAGGAATTGTGGAGGGAGACTCCTTTAAAACCACGCTTGGACTCAGATACTCACTGAGGCCAGTGTACTGTGTAGGCGAGGCCATGGTAATCAAAGCAGCCTCAAGACACCACCAGTCAACCCCCTCCAGATAGGGGGGCCCCTCAATATAGATCAGCATGAAGAGAACATAGACTTCTGCTATACTGTCCCTACCGCCTCCAGACACAGAAGGAAAGGAAATTTTTAAATCAACACGTTTCTTATATTGTACCTATCTACTTCATTATCTTTTTAATGACAAAAGTAACATAGACTAAAATCATACAACAAAGAAGTATAGAAAGAAAAAGTGAATATCCCTCCCTACCCCGACGACACCGCGACAACCACCACCACCACCCCTCAGGCGTGCATCCTTTCACATCTCTCTCTTTCCTCATACAGTAACATACAGACTCACATAAACATACACACACATGTGCTTTGGTTTCCTTTTCGTCTAAAAATACATAGGTCTGAGTTGTTCTTTTTACCAACTGTATGTTGTACCATATGGGTAAGCCATATATTATTAAAATATTCCCTTATTCATAGGTGCATCAGTCAGGATTCTTCAGAGAAACAGAATCAATGGGATGCATTTACAGAGACAGAGAGAGAGATAGAGAGAGATTTATTTTAAGGAATTGGCTCACATGATTCTAGAGGCTTGATAAGTCCCAAATCTGCAGGGTAGGCCAGCAGGCTGGAGACCCAGGGAAGAGTTGCAGTTCTGGTCTAAAGGCACTAAGCTGGAAGAATTCCCTCTTCTTCAAGGAAGGTCAGTCTATTTCTATTAAGGTCTTCAACTGATTGGATAAGGCCAGTCTGCTGATTTAAATACCTTTAGTGAAACAACTACGATAATGTTTGACCAAATATCTGGATACCATGGCCTGGCCAAGTTGACACATACAATTAGCCATCACAATGGGCAATTAAACATTTAATGAATTATTACTAAAAGTGGATAGATTTTCATCCACATAATTTTGTTTCATCTTCGCACACGATGAACTGAGGTTCAGAATCCAACTGTGTCTGACTGTAAGTGTGAGTTCTGACTCACTCTCTCACCAGCTCTGTGAGCTCGAGCTATTTACTTAACCTCCTGCCCTCAGCTTCTGCATCTATGCACTGAGCTTCACAACAGCGTCTACCTGTAGGGCTGCTATGAGGACTCCGTGAGACAACGCAGGTAAAGTGCCTTGTCGTGCACGAGGCTCGGTAAACTACATGTTCAATAAAGAGCAGATACTATTTCCACTATTATTATTGTGGTGGAGGAGGCCTGGACCCCACTTGGACAAAGCCCAGGAGCATTCCCACAACACGTGGATGTAACAGGCGCATAAACTATTTACAAACCACACCCGTCACCCACAAGCTGGGGAGGCTCCTTAATTAAGAAGCAGCCCATCCTGCCACCTGGCAGCGTCTTTCCATTTCCTGGCCTGAGCCGCAGTGTTGCCACAGTTGGCACTTTGCAGAGGAGATCTGAGAAACATTAGCACTCCCTGAAGCCCACGCTCCAGACCCACTGGGGAGCCCACCTCTCCATCTGTTGTGGGCCCCAAACTGAGCATGCACCAAACCACCACAAGGCAGGAGTAATTGAGGATGTATTTAGAATGTGCTTTCGATTACTGGGGTGGAGGCCATCGAGCTCCATGCTGGGCGAGTTTCCCAGTGAACATCTCCTCTCGGTCAGGCCCCCAGGCCATTTCTGAGAAACAGTACAGAGTTTTGATGGCAATGTTCATCTGGTGGCTACTCTGACCCTGTGCTCCCTCTGTGGCTGGACTCGGCCCAGGAACACAGGGTGCTGAGAAGCCACTGCCATCTGTTCATACCTGCTGTTTCAAGCCACCTAGGGCTGGGGGATGATTTCTGTGGAGGAAAACCTGGGACATTCAACAGGACAGACTGCTCTGTTCCCCACTTCCCCCTGCCCCACATACACACAGAGACCACCGCCTTTTTGACATGAGAACTAGGGTCACAATTTGCTTCGAAGTGTGAATTGCTGGGACCAGCAAACAAAGGCACCACTTTCTCAGCTTCTGAGCTGGAGACAAGGGAAGTGAGACGTGAAAGGTGGTGGGTTCAGGCAGAACTGACTTGCCCCCACCCACCCCCTTGCCTGTACTGTGCAGAAAGGCTCTGCAGTAATGGAAGAGGCGAGAGCTAGAAGAGACAGGTGTGTCTGGCAGAGTGCAGCTAAGTCATCTGCTGCCTCCACCCCCAGGGCTGGAAGAAGGAATGAAAAGAAATAGAAAATTCCCTCTGGAATGGAGGGGGCAGGTGGGATTTGAGAAAAGGGGAGACTTATATGCTGTTTGCTGGCTGAAGTTTTGGAGTTGGAAACACACGGATGTTTCTTGCACACCCAGGCTGAGGGGGGCACAGATGAGTTGGTGGGATACATCCAGGCCTGAGAAAGGGACAGATTCTTGGGGTAGCAGAGGATAAGCCCAAACATCTCAGGGTCCCCAAGTCGGTGACTCTGAGAGCAGCTGACCATGGGGGACTCACATGGTATAAAGATGTTGCTATCAGAGAAACGCAGACTGCCAAATAGAAAGGGCATCCAACTGTCCAGGGCATTGCCAAAACTGGAGCACTGAACAAGAGCCCAAGCCTGGCCTGGCACCCATAGCTGCAGCCAACCCATAAAGCAGGCAGGACAAAGGGGGACACATGCCCCCACCTCCACCATGCTGCCAATCACATAAGCAGGCCTTGCCCTGTCTCTCTTTAGGGCTGGAGGAGAAGGAAGGCCTGGGCTGGGGTAGGACCAAGCTAACAATCCTAACACCGCTCCTCCCCCTGCCGCCATAAATGGATAGGCTAAGAAAACTTGGACTGGAAGAAATGAAGCCACCTGCACTTCGTCAGCTGGGTGCTTGGAGTCAGAAAACAAAATTAGTTCTGGAAGTCCAGAACATCACACTTTTCCCACAACCAACTTAGTGACCATTGAAATTCCATAGACAAATACCAACAATAAGTGCATGACTCCTGGTGATAAGGGCATTTTTCTCGATGGAGCATTGAAAGCAGCACTTTACATATGGCTAGGAAAGGCAGGAGCCTATTTTAGAATTCTCAGAATGAATATTATGCTAAGAATTTCTGTGCTGGAAGGAGTGGTACTGCCTATAGGAAACTCTTAGTTCCTGTCGTATCTTGTCAGGGAAGGTTTTATTTCTCCCAGAAACCTTCTGTTGCTTCTTAGTCTGGGTGCCCCCCAGAAGCATATTTGGAGATAAGAATTTGAGGACAGGGGGTCTATTTGGGGGATGATCTTAGGAAGCCCTGGGGAAGGGAAAGAAGGCAATACCTCCCTGAGGTGCTTTAATGCACAGGTTGCCACTCTGGGCTTCCGGTATGGAGCACCCTCCACCACCACAATTACTAGGGTGAGGAAACTGGGTTATTTATCTACCCACTTCTTTTTGTCATTGACGAAGGGCTGCTGCTTGGTCAATGACATTGCTTTCCGGACACTGCGGCCTGGCCCGCACCTGGGCTGAGTAGAGCCCTTGGCAGAGTGTCACAGTCACCTGTAGTCAGATGCTGGCCCAGTGGTAATAGTGAGACCCGAGGGGGCAGTGCAGGACACTGCCAGGGCCTGATACACTGGGCGTGCCTGTGTCTTGCCACATCACATGTGTCAAGCATTGTCTAATCTCCTGAATCATGAACTAAATAACTAAAACGGCATGCCTAGAAGTCTATGTAAAAATAGTACTCTTAAAATTGAGAAGGACTATCAGTGCCATTTGATCTAACACCCCACCCAATGCAGGAAATTCTGCTGAAGCATCATTCCAAGCAAAAATCATCCTCTACTTGAATGATCCCTAGAAAGCAAGACCACTCCCTCTTGTTGTAGAAAGTCTATTCTATGAGACAGGGTTCCCTCGTCTTAGTTCCAAATGTCTCCCCCTGTAACCTACACTTATTAGCCCATGTTCTGTCTCCTGGAGCCATGCAAAAGAAAACAAAACAAAACACGACACTTTTCCACCTAAGGTAGGCAGAATTATAACCCCTCCCCCCACAAAGATGTCCACAGCCTAATCCCCAGGCCTGTGAATAGGTTACCTTACATGGCAAAAGGGACTTCACAGATGTGATTAAATTAAGAACCTTGAGATGGGAAGATTAACCTGGATTTCCAGGAGTGCCCAATGTAATCATATGTCTCCTTATAAGGGAAAGAGGAAGGCAGGAGAATAAAAATAGATGTGATGCTGGAAGCAGAGGTCAGAGCGTTAAGAGTGCAGCTTTGCAGATGGAAGAGGGCCAGGCACCAAGGAATGCCTCTGGCAGCTGGAAAAGATGAGGAACAGATTCTCTGCTAGAGGGTCCAGAAGCAACACAGCCCTACTGACACCTTGATTTCAGCCCAGTGAGAATTTCAACCTCTAGAACTATAAGATAAATGTGTTGTTATAAACCACTAAGTTTGTGATCATTTGTTACAGCAGCAATAGGAAACTAATACACCATTGTGGCTGTCCTTGATGTGGGTAAAGCCAACAACTATGCCTTCTCCTTTCCAAACAAAACTCAATTTTTCAACCACATCTCGTAAGATATGGCTTCCAGACTCTTGCTGTCCTTATCACCCTGCTCTGAAAGCTCTCTAGTACCCATGTCTAATAGACCCCTTCACATGGTGGCCCCAAGCAGTGCATGTATGATTCCATGTGAGACCAGCTCAAACCCAGAAAGGACAAGGCTCATGGCCTCCCTTGATCTGGACAATGCACCTCTCCACTACATTCACATTTTTATAGCCTTGTCATGCCAACACCCAAAACCTTGAGTCCCCTTCATGTGAAATGCTTCAAGCCTGTTCTTCCTCATCCTATATGTATACAATTGAGTTTTAGGACTCATCTGTAGGAGTTTACATTTCTTCTGCTCATCCCTTAAACCTTTTTACTTTTCTTTCTTAGTTTCAACTCATTGTTCCAACTCATCTAAGTCATCTTGGAATCTGACTCAAATACCTAATTATTGGCTGTTCCTCTCCTTAATTCTGACCAGCTAGTGATAAAGAACCAGAGCATACCACCCTGCAGTAGCCCCATGATCTACTATATTCCTTCAGGTTCCCCTCCAGGCCTGTTGTGGCTGAAGATACGGCCTCTATAGCTATTCCTTTCCCTGATACCCCCAAAGACAAGCACAGGTCCTTTGCATTTGAAGAGTTTTGCTAATGATCACTGAGAGGAACTGGGGAGGGGGTAATAGAGCAATGATTATGGGGGAATTACATTGGTCTCAGAATCTTACAAAGTCCACAGAGTCTTATCCCTTGTCCACAGTTAAAGCCCTCTCTGAGATGATCCCTGTATACCCCATGGAATAGCTCCTTGGCTTTCATTCCCAAAGATGGATTTAAGCCCTCCTCCACCTCTGATACTCCCACACATGCCTCACCTATAATGGTGAGCACCCCCTTCCCTAAATGAAGGTGCCATCCTGCAGAACATCAGGTGCCTCCCTACTTCTGGCAGGCAGTTTACATTTGAGGTCGCCAGATAGTAACAGCCATAAGTCACTAAGCCCCTGCTCAGCAAAGAACTAATCTTCTCTGAAAATTTCTTCATGGGTACCCATCAATGTTCCCAGCTGATAAGCAGAAACTTAACATTACTCAAATTTTAGTCATGACCACCTTTGAGTCCTAAGTAAAAATGCTAAATAGAACAGAACCAAGGACACAGAGCTGGAGACCACCTATGCAGACCTTTTTCTGACTTGACCCCAGTCCAGCCTTGACCATCCAGCTTCAAATCAGCCCTGGATAAGCTCACCCTTCTCATAAACAGCTAGATAGGGACCTAGAAAAAGATATAAGTTAAAAGCAAGTCTAGTGTCCAGAATATATAAAGAACTCTTACAACTCAACAACAAAAAGATAACTCAATTTTTAGAATAGGTAAAGGACTTGAATAGACATTCCTTCACAGAAGATATACAAATGGCCAACGAGCACATGGAAAGATGTTCAACATCACTAATCATTAGGGAAATGCAAAACAAACCACAATGAGATACCACTGCACACCCACTAGGATGTCTAGAATAATGCTAATAAAGGAAATGATAAGAGTTGACAGGGAGGTGGAGAAATTTTACATAATGTAAAATGGTTCGGCCACTGTGGAAAACAGTCTGGTGGTTCCTCAAAAAGTTAAACATAAAATTACCATATGATCCAGTAATTCCACTTGTAGAAATATACTCAAAGGAATTGAAAACTGGTACTAAAACAAATACATGTATCCACATGTTCAGAACAACACTATTCACAATATCCAAAGGGTAGAAACAGCCCAAATGTCCATCCATTAACAAACGGGGAAACAAATTGTGACATGTACATATAATGAAATATTATTTTAAGATATAAAAAGGAATGAAGCACTGTATTGTCATAAAATGGAATGAAGTATTATTAATCCACAAAAAAGGAATGAGTGATACAATGTGGATGAACCTCTAAAACGTTATACTTAATGAAAGAAGCCAGACACAAAAGGCCACATGTTGTATGACTCCATTCATATAAAACATTCATAACAGGTAACTCTATAGAGACAGAACACAGATTAGTGATCACCAGGGGCTGGTGGGAGGGAAGAGTGGGGAGTAATTGCTTAATGGGCACAGGGTTTCCTTTGAGAGGAGGAAAGGATAGAAGAGGTAGTTGTATAACACTGTGAATGTACTAGTGCCACTGAATTGCTCTCTTTTAAATGGTTAATTTTAGATTTTGTGAGTTTTACCTCAATTTTTAAAAACCTAGTTTCCACTTTCAAGTCTGTGAACTTGAAACTCAAGGAATTTCCTTCATCATCCCAAAACTGCATTGAAATGACCAAAGAAATAGAAAACTAAGAGCCCTGAAACAGAGAGTGATGCCTGCAGTAGACAGACAGGTGGCAAAGCACCTGAGAGGGGTGAAGGCTCCTCTTAGAATGGATAGAGGGAAAGTGGTCAGTAAGAAAAAAAAATGGCTTGTGATCCATACAAGAAAATGATGGGCCCATCTGAGAAGTGGGCGGGAAGGTTTCCCAACAGAGCCCAGTGGAATCTCTCAACTCATGGCAACAGGGCCCCGGAGCGAGAAGTGATGCGAAGCAGGGGGTGGCAGGCCAGCTGGCAGTCTGGGGGAGGCATGCACGGGCTGCAGGCAGAACTGCAACTGTGGTGGTTGTACCAACAAGTCACTGGGTGTGGTCTGGCCCAGGCAAGTGGAGAGGCAGCCTTACTGCGTGGCCAATAAGACTAGAAAGAGAAGGCTAACTGTAGGTCGCCTCAACAGGCATGATTTAAGAAGTCAAAGCCCCAAACCCTTAACCCAGGACCAGAAGCCCTAATTCACTGAATTTCAATGACTCCTATTGAACTGGTATAAGAAATACATTTACAGCATGGCCCAACATATGCATATATATCATGTTTTATTTTTTTAAAAATACCCTTACTAATTGTGATGCATTTTGATATTTTCTATTCTGGTCTAGTCAGTTTCATTTTAAAAAATAAAAGGATGCTGGCCACAACCCACTAACATGATTTAATGTAGCCTAGGTCTCCATGGTAACCCCACCACTACCCATACACAGATACCCCTAAGATCCGAGGTTGGAAGAGGGGATAGAGGCGGGGAAGAGACAGTAGGGGGAAATCTGCAGGTTTCAGGGACTCTTCCAGGGCCCCAAGAATTCCTGGAATCCCACAGTGGGGGGTGCAAGCCAAGGATGTAAGGCTTTGCCACAATCTGCTACAAGGGGGAGGCCTACTCAATCTGCTCCCAGCAGATGAGTAAATAGCTTTGCACAAATCAAAAAGGAATATACAAATGTCACAATAGGAAAAAGAGCCAAAAGCATGAACTGGCAATTCACACAAGAGTGAAATCTGTATGACAAGGACGTGGCTTATTAATTTGTGAATGTTCCCCCACCCCCAGCTCTCTAAAGCCACTTCTGTCTGCAGGGGTGAGAGAACCGGGGAGGAAGGAAACAGCGTTTGAGAAGAGTCATTTTAAGTTATGAATTAGAGCCCCTTTAATGTTCTTTGAGAGACACAAGTGAAGCCTGATTCCTTTTTAATTACTCTGGGCTTCTCTGGTTAAGCTCCTCCATGCTGGGCCATGGGGGCCTGTCTTTCACACGGGTTACGCAGATGAAGAGATGTTGAACTCCTTCGAGATCAAAGGAATGCAACATAACACAACAGTGTGCAGTCATTTGAACCCACCAGACTGCAGAAGATGATAATGCCAGTGTTGGTGGAATGGTGAGCTTTACAACTTTCCAAGATGCCACTTGTTGCTACTATCAAAATTTCAATTGCACGTGCTCTGTGACTCAGCAGTTTCTTGCTTACAAATTTATTGAAAATTAGAAAAGTGCATACATATATTTACCAGAAGGTGAAACGCTGAAGACAGCCTAAGTGTCCATTACTGTCACTTACCTCCCACTCAGGGTAGCAGACACACACGGAGTGCTTAAAGGCTTCATTTGCGTTAATCCCCATGTCAACTCCGTGAGATATCCGTTGTTATCTCCATTGTAGAGCTGAGGAAATTTAAGACTCGGGAAGTTTAAGTGACATGCCCAAAGTCACAGGGGGACTGCATGACAACAGGCTTGTGCTTTGGTTATAGAGCATAACTGCATAAGGACCTATAGAGATGTCTAAAAGCACGCATTTATGCAACAAGCACTCATTGAGTGCCTACCCTGTGCCAGGCACCATTCTAGATGCTGAGGAAAAGGGACCAAAGGCATAAACTGGCAATTCGCAAAAAAAAAAAAAAGTGAAATATATGTGACAAGCACATGGCTTATTAATTTGGGAATGTTCCCCCATTTGTAAAACCCCCAGTTGATTAAAACAGACATAATCCCCATCCTCCAGTTGCTGTTAGAAACTTGAGTATGCACTGATATGGGAAGATGGCTACAACATCATGAGACCTGGGAAAAGCAGGTTAAATAATTGTACTGCATGTAAATATGATGTATTTATTCATTCAACTAATATTTATTGAGCAGCTACTCTTTGTCGGGCACTTGCTGAGCCGTTCACCAATCTATGAGATCCTCAAGGCCTCAAGGAACTGGTTCATTCTGTCTCCTTAATCGGAGGTCTGGACCAGGGGCAGACACAGAGCTAGTGCATTAGATATGTCTGTTGACTGAATGAGTGGGCCAAAGACAGTGGGCTGCATAAAGGACAGCAGGCTTCAGAACATTATTTATTTAAATTATTAAAGATATAAAATGATTACAAAAGTAACGTTCTTGAAAAAAAGAACTAAACCAATTTAGAAGACTAGAAAGTGAAACTCCTCCCCCTCTATCCATCCTTTAGAACTAATTCTTGACCTTTGGATGTACAATTTTCAGACTCCCAGCCATGCCCCCATAAAAAGGTCTCCTTCATTATTCCTTGTCACACTACCCTACACACTCTCTTTATATACCTATCAAACTGTAGAATTACTTTATTTGTCAGACTACTTGTCCATTGTCTGTATCGCCCTATGGGAATATAACCTTCACACCTAAACATAAGAGCAAAGAAAACATGTTTCATGTCATTTAGTTCAATGGCTAAGTCTGAAGACTGAGATACAGAATTTTCTTCCAACTAAGGAATAACAAAAGATATCTCTAGTTCTTTATTGTGCTCATTCCTTCCTCCTCTACTCCCCAAGTTTGCTCCTTAAAACCTCTGGATCTTTTATGTCCTTGGTTTTTTGAAGCTCTGGTCCAGAAGAATCTACTTTTATATCTATCTCAAGAGCCCATGGGTCAGACGTTCTACGCCTGGAATTCTAGGGGTGGTCTGAGGATTAGTAAATGGACTAACCAAGGCCAGGGTCTTTGCCCTGCAACATCCTTGTATAAGACTGGGGCCTCTGGTTCCCCCAAGTGCCAGAGTTGCAGACACAGATAACCATGATTCCATGAGACACGGGAAGACGTGAGAGCAAAAGCAATTAAAAAGGCATTAGTTGTGCTTTTGTGACGACTTATGTTCTTAAAACTAATTATTTGTTGATTAAGGAGCCCAGTCTTCATCAAGATCTTTGCCACATGCGAACAGCTGACGAGCCTGACTTGCGGGTATGAAACGAAAGGCTTAGCAGAAGCAAAATATGCTCCACAGTTATGCACAGCTTCCGTTTCCGAGGTAATCAGGACCAACCCTCTCAATGCCACCTGTAAATGTGGAGGTTAGAAATGAAGGCACGCATAACTCATGGTTTGCTTATCAACGCTTCGTGATGTGCAAATTAGCCGGAAGCTTTATCATCTTGACTTTTGCATGTATCTTCTTGATATGCTTCCAATTGTAGACCTTTGACTATTCTAGAAAAGTGGGATCAAAAGTCATAGATTAATCACAGTCGATTATTTCCTCTTTCACCTGAGATCCTATTAAAATGAAAGTAAAAGGCCCATAAAAGCTATAAATCCACATTGATAAAGACAACAAGAGAAGAGCCATCAGCAGACAAGAGATATAAATGAATTTCTGGAAGTTAGGAAGTGAGTGGACATGTGATCACAGGTGAAGTAGTGTAGAGGAAGCCACACCTAGGAGTAGACCTAGAAATGGATATAGCTCAGGAGGCAATCTGCCCTCCAGAACCCTGTAGTTGGGACTCAGAAATTTCAGATATAAATAGAAATGAGATATAGAGCTAAAAGCAGAGTGGGTTGAGTTGATTATCTATTTATAGAAAATCTGAACCCATTCTTGGACCAAAACTCTTAGCAGCCATGTACATATATCCAGGTAAAATATTGAAGGGTCAATCTCAAGAAAAGTTGATATCCCATGTATTAGTTATCTATTGCTGCATAGCAAATTACCCCCAAACTTAGTCACTTACAGCAACAAATATTTATTATCTTACAGTTCCTGTGGATGAGAAATTCAAGAGTAGTTTGGCTAGATGGTTCTGGCTCAGGGTCTCTCATAAGGCTGCAGTCAAGGTGTCACCCAGGGCTGCAGTTCTCTAAGGGTTTGACTGGGGCTGGAGGTTCCGTTTCCGAGATGGCACCCTCACAGAGCTCTTGGCTGGAGGCCTCAGTACCGCACCATGTGGACCTCTCCATAGGGCTGCTTGAGCATCCTCATGGCATGGCAGCTGGCTTCCCCCAAGAGAGAGAACAAAGAAGAAACCGAAATGCCTTTTATGACCAAATATTGGAAATCACACATAGTCACATTAGCCATATTCTACTTATCAGAGTCAAGTCACTAAGCCAAATCCTCACTCAAGGAGAGTGGAATGAAACTCCACCTCTTGAAGGGGAGCATGCCCCAAAATTTGTGAACATATTTAAAAATAACCACACTCCAGAAAAATGGACCTCCCCATTCTGGCATTTAGGAGTCTTCCAGCTTTAAAGCCAGCTCCCTGGTGACATTTTTAAAGCAAATTCCACAATTTAATAAGCCCTCCTCATATTCATAAACTACCTAAGCAACTATATACCTTATTTTAAATGCAAATTGTCAATCAAGACACGCGATATTTGAGAACTTGCCATATAAAAGAGAAGAACTCAACAGTAATAAAAGAAAAAACTGACCTCTAAGGGATTAGAGATAATTCAGGAAATAGAAGATAATTTTTAAAAAAAACCTCTAGTATCTTCAGGGAGAATCCAAAAGATTTTGCATCCATTATAAAAATAAAACGATTCTATAAAATAAAAACAATCAGAGAACAAAAGGAGCTGTTAAAAATTTAAAAATATATGGCCAACATTATTTTAAAATATGTAAAAGTACTGTTAAAAAAAATTAAAGCCAATAGCCCAGAAAATATAATAAAAAGAAAAAAAGAGGAAAGATTAGGGAGAAAGGAAGAGGAATACTGAATAAAGCTGGGAGAGTCAGCAGATATTGGATACCTAATGGGACTCCCAGAAAATGGAAGGAGAAAAATACATTTTTAAGAAAACTAGGAAACCTACCAAAGGTAAAGAACATGAGTATCAGGACTGGCAGTTTCACAAAGTGTTCAAGCACAGTCAATGAAAAAAGAATAATCTATAGACAGTTCATTGGGAAATTTATAAATGTCAAGCATAAAAAAAAATACCCTTTGGCCTTCTAAGGCAGAGGTTGGCAGCTACTGTTCGTGTACCAAATCTGGCCCACCACTTGTTTTTATAAATAAAGTTTTACTAGAACACAGCCATGTCCATTTGTTTATGTGTTGTCCAGTGGCTGCTTTTATGCCGTAACAGCAGAGTGGAGCAGTTACAACAGAAAGCACATGCCCAAAAGTCTAAACTATTTACTATCTGGCCCTTTACAAAAAATTTGCTGACCTCTGTTCCGGACAGAAAGCTTCCAGAAAAAGAAAGACAAAGAAAAGTTCACAAAAGAAAAAAATCAACCTGGTATCAGAAACTTTTTATCAGCATCACTGAATACCAGAAAGCAGTGGGAAAATGCCACCAAGGTGCCAAAGGAAAGGAATTTTTATTCTAAAATTCTATACTCAGCCAAAATATCAAATGCCAGGATAGTATAAAGACACGTTTAGATAGCCAGGATTCAGAAGATTTGCCTCCCTTGTACCATTTTTAAGAAGTTATTTGAGGGTGTGCACCAGCTAGATGAGAGAATAAATCAAAAAATAGGAAGAGATCAAGGGGACAGGAGATGGACTACAGCAAGGTCCTCAGATGGCAGCTGCGCAGGATGCCTAGAAAGCACGCAGCAGGACTGGACCAAGAAGATGGAAATGCGGGGCGGGGGAATTTGAACGACTGAATTCTAGCTTTGAGAATTCAGAGAAAGTGAAGGATGTGATGGGGTGGGGCAGGGGTGGGGGAGCAAAGGCAACTGCTATTGTGGAACTTCTGGATCCATTAAAGAGGCCTTGACCCCAAACTCGACTGCTGCTGTAGGAACTTGAGAGTCCCTGAGTTACGGCCTGAAGAATAGGTCCACTTCCGAGGAAAGATGCCCCCTGGGGAAGTTCTTCTACCAGGAAAGTTTGGTAGTCCGACCACCAAGGGGACTCACCTCATGGCTAAAGCTCATTGCATTCAGGAAAGGGTCTAGATTTGTCTCATTTAGGACTCAAAACTTGCCAAGGATGATGAAGCACAGGAGGAAGGCTCCTGCTTTCCTGGCAAAGGCCCAACCCCGGGTGTCCTTGCCTGTGGTCTGAGAGAAAGGATGTGCGAGTCCCATAAGCTCTTCCTGCCAACTCTTGCTGGCTCCTGGGTTCTGGGTTCTGTGAGAGCAGTATTGGGGAAGGAAACTTGAAAATCTTCTCTGGAAGCCCCAGATTCCCTCATCTTCTGGGACTCATCCCTCTCTCCCACCAAGAGCTGCCTCCTCCTCCTCCCTAAGCCCACTCCTTCTAGAAACTCTACAATTTTTACCTCATTCTGCCGGGCAAAGTAATTCTGTTTCTCTTAGTCTGTGAATTTTCATTCATATCCTCAGGCCTATGTTTTCAAAACAAAAGAGTTTATCGATATTTTTAGCCAAAGTCTATTTATCAAGAAATTTCACAACCAATAAGCATGGTTTTATGACAGTTTTTTAAATGAAAAATTTGTGTCACTTTACTTAATTTCCATTTTCCAGGTGAGGAATCTCAAGTCAGAGAGGTTAAGTCACTTGCTCAAGGTCACAGGGCTGGGATCAGAGGCGGGAGTCAGTCAGGATTCAAACCCAGAAATGTCTGGCTCCAAAGCCTGGCTTCCGGTTTTCACTTGCCCTCCTTTCTTTCCAAGGAGGAGGGGCCCATCACCTGAACTGTCCTTACCAAGTGCCGCTCAAGGTCAAGGCCTCTCAGCTTCTGCATGTCTTGATTCACAATTCCTGGTTTCTGGTGGAGGCAACCTGATTGGCCCAGCTTAGGTCAACTGTCCCCACCTGGACCAGCAAGCTCTGGCTGGGGGTGGGCAGTGGCAGGGGGGGCAGGATGCTGAGCAGCCACTCTGAGTCATGAGGGCCATTCCTGGGGAGGACAGAAGATGCGTGAGTGGGAAGGCCGTCCCGAAAGGAGCCTGCTACTGATGAGTGAAATGTTATTTGGCAAATAACATTTCATACTGGTTGATTTCATATTGCTGTGTATACTAACATGTATAGTTGTGTAGAATGGTCATAATATTTCACCGGATGTACTCTGGTTCCCCACCCTGAGCAAACCCCCTCCAGCCCAAGAGCAGAAAATGTAAATGCATTTCCTCTTTTCCTGGGCTCAGGCGTGGGGCGATTACTTGGCAAATAGCCCCGTCACATTTGGTCATCTTGGACATTTTTCCTACCCGGCAACTCCTCTTCCCAGACAGACCCAGAGACATTTCTCAAAATGTTCTGCTCAAACAAGCATGTGACAAAACAGCTTGTCAGTTTGTCTCTTTCTTGCCGAAATGAGACCATGATGTCAAAATCCAGTCCTTTACTCATTTAGAAACAATCTGATAATGGAGCGCTGGTTTAATTTCCCGGGGAGAATAGGATGCCTCTTGACTATTGAAGCTCCCTATAACCCCGGGAAGAGGCATAATTATCTTCTTCAGAGTCAATCCCTTGTGGATCCCCTAATTAATTGTAAACTATAGATGAGGGCTGTTCAAAAAGTAAGCTTACAAGGTTAATTACTGGTGTGTTATGCATAGCACAGTTTTGTTGGGCACATCTGATAGAGGAACTGATTGATGATCAACTTTCCAAGTTCCTCCTCTCTGTAAAGTGCGTGAGTTGAGAGAAATGACCAGGAAGTTACTTCTGCCTTTGGCAGGCTAGTTATTGAGGTACCTGAGCGTTATCAAGGGACGTCAGCTTTGTCTGTGATTGTGTGGGCCCTTAGCCCTTGTACACTCCTACACATGCAAGTCCCCAAACACACAATCACACTTACATGTGCACACACAACAGTGTGCATATACATATGCTTGTGCACACACACAGATGCATGCACATGCATCACACACACACATGCATACGTCAAAGTCCAGGCTTCATATGTTGGGCATCTTCTCACTTGAAGACAGAGCCACCTGAGTGCATTCTGCATTCCCCTGCTTAGTCCCAGCCTCCTATTGGGATCACAAACATTAACATGGTCAGAGCTTAGATCCTTCCACATTCCCCTTTATGGCAAAGATATGCATATACATTTGGAGCCTGTCTTGTCCGCATGGCTGAGTGATGCATGATGCGGGACACATAAGGAGTGGTTTGTGACTAATCGTCAGATGTTGTATCTCCAAAAATGCCAGGAGCCTACCAGAACATAAGGGCACCAGACAGGATTCCAAAAGAAAAAGAGTACAGTCTTTTATTTCCTTCCATTCCTGCTGGAGACCCTAATGGCTTGGTGAGGAGTGTGGGTTGCTATGGGGATAAGCTGTGACTAAATCAGGTGGGTATGAGCAAGGATATTGCAACATGGGGGAAAAGAGAAAAGCGAAAAGTTTGTTTCTTGGCTTGGGCTTGAAATATTACAATACTGCTAACAAGGAGGGACATTGTCACCCCTGTTGCCAAGTCTCTGCCTCTGTGTGACTGCTCTCTAGCCCTTCCCGAGCATGGAGATGTTGGTCTGATGGATCAGAGCCCATGTTTTGCTAGCAGGCAAGTTAAGGGCAACTTAAGAGCAGGACCTTGGCTCTGTGCTCCCTCTTCCCCTTTCTGCCTTGACTGGGACAAACAGATGGAGAGCCACAGCTCCAAGGGCATGGACAGAACTGCGTAGGTGTGGACAGGACTCTGAGGAGAGCAGAGGAGAGAAAGCCTTTGCCTCTGCTTCTGATGGTCCCACAGGGCTCATGCAGAGGAGACTTTTGAGTGGGACCTTACAGGATGAGCTACTGCCCCCAGCAGCAGAAGGGAAAAGTCATGGCAGACAAATCATAGCGTGAACAGATGTGGGGGCATTACAGACAGCGCCTGTCTGGGGACTGCACAGTCACTTGCCAGCACTGGGCAGCATTGGGAGTGGAGAGGAACCAAGGGTCACAGTGAGGACTTTGGACTTTATCCTACAGGCAATTAGAGGTTTCCAAGAAGGGAAGTGACATAACTTTTCCTTTGGGAAGCTTGGACTGGCAGCAAGTGTTGGGAAAGTGTGGGCAGGGGGAAAGATGAGGGCAGGAGGTCCTAGGTGGAAACTGAGGCAGCAAGCAGAAGCAGTGGTGTCCTGATCTAAGGAGGGAACCGCAAGGGTGGGACAAGACACAGCCTCAGGGACAGCAAGGAGTGGGGAGGTAAATGCTCCAGGGCTCGGGGAATGACTGGCTATCAGAGGGGAGGGAGGACAGCAGGCGAGATGTCTCTGAGGTTCACCCACTGAGGCCTGGGTGGATGGTGAGGCATTACAGGAAAGGGCGAAAGCGAGGAGTGTGCAAGTGCACGTGCACACACACACACCCTTAGCCAACAGTGGTCAGATCCCCGTTCTCCCGAGTTCTCTCCCTTACCCCTCCTACCCATGATGTAAACAATAACAATAGTGACAATATTAAATAGGGTCACACATTATTTGTGCACAGCACTCTACATTGGATTAGAAATTTCCATAACTGCATGGCTCTCTGAGGCAGGCCAATGGAGGCTCAGAGAGGGTGAGCAATTTGCCTAATGTCACACAGCCGAAAAGCAAGAGAGTGGAGTCTTGACCTGTGACTCCTGGCCCCGTGCTCCCTCCGCTGCACCCCGTCAGGGCTGGAAGGAAGTGGTGAGATCAGCTTGTCCAGCCACCTTGTTACCCTTCTTTGTGACGGTTTGTATCATAGTAAGGACACTCCTTTTAATCGTTATTTTTGCTGCCACCATCATATTTCTTTCCTCCAGAAAGGAGCACAGCCTGGGAGATTATTTTGACATATTTCCTGAAGACACTGTTTCTAGAGCACTTGCCTGATAAAAATGATATATTTATTTGGGACCGCCAAAAGCTTGCTGAAATGAGGAATTTATCTGCATAGCTTTTGTTATTAAAGTGATTCTTCTTGTTTATTTCCTTCTAAGCTACTGATTCCATCTATAATACATGAGTTTCAGGTAATAGAAAGTTTTCATGCAAGTAAATATTTTAATAACAACATTATGGTCTTGATTCAGAGTGTTACAGGCAATAGCCTGGCATAGTGAACAAGCACTGCACTGGGAGCCAAGGGACCTGGGTTCTTGACCCTACTCTGCATCTGTGACCTTGGGCAAAACCCTATCTTCTCTGAGCCTCAGTTTCCTTATCTGCAAAATGTAGTGGCTGACTCACAGGGGCCACTGTTAAGATCAGCTGAGATGACAGCTCTGAAGGTTCTCTGGAAGAGGCTGAAGGCTTTAACTGTACAAGGGCAGGGTCAGCATGAGGTTTGAGCTAGAGTATAGACTTATGGCTATGACGAAGAGACTAAAAAATTCAACAGCTTGAATGAGATGGTGTGTATCTCTCACAAAGACAGGTGGGAGCCTAGGATGACCTTGCAGAAAGGCCCCATTCTACAAGGTCATCCAGGGGCCCAGGAAGGCCAGTCGGCACTGCCATCCCCAACATGGGACTTCCATCTCTGCATCCAAGGGGTCTCCTGCCGTGGTTGCCATTTCCCAACAAGCAAGAAGGTGGCAGAAGGAAACCCAGGTCATGTGGCTCTGTCTTTACAGTGATGACCTCGGCTAAGTCATCCATTACATGCCTCTTCCGCTCACACCTCTTTGGCTCAAATCTAGCCACATGGAAGGCTGGGAAATGTAGTTCCTACTTGGTGATCATGTGCCCAGCTAGCACTCGGAAGAAAAAGAGAATAAATACTATGGGACACTTAGCATTATGGGGAAAATGACCACTGAAGATAATGGCCACAGGTGTGGAAGGGCCCACAGATCTTCAGGAAAAGCAATCAATTAGGTACACAGCAGGCCTACTCTCATGTGCCTGCCTCATATACTCAAAGGCATATTTGTACTCACATGTGCACACCTGCAGTCAGAGACTGGCTCAGGTAAGCAAAATAATGAGAGTGAAACCCAGCAAACCTCCTTGCTTTCAAGGTGAGCACTGATTTGAGAGACAGGTGGTAGAGGTGTGGGCTAAGGGGCAGGTTGGAGAGAGGTAGGTGGATTCAATATCTATTTTGCCTTCCCAACCCTGGAATAAGGGAGGCCATGGTGAGGTCAGTCTGGGGCCCACAAAGAGGGAGAGGTCTGACCAGGCTGGACCTTAGAGGGTTCCACACTTCAGACATGTTGCAGGCTTTCGCCACTCTGTCAAGCTGGTGGCCGTTCACTCTTCTTCCCTGAAACAGGCTGCCTTTGCCTCCTTGACCCCACCAAAGTATGCTATCTCATGCTTTGGCTGAAGGCTACACCCTTCAGGACTGATGCCTGAGGTGCCCCAAACAAGCTGACCCTTGGTCCAGTCTAAACCCTGAGCCCTGACCCCACCCGGGGTGCTCCCAAATACTCTCCAATATCTCTGCAATGGACCCAGGAGGAAACGTGGCTGGCTGGTGCAGCTCCCATCACAACCCTGCCCCAGCCCCCAGCTCCAGCCCATAGCGGAGGTCAGAAGCTCCCCAGGGAAGCAAGAAATGTCAAGTCTGCAGTAATTAGATGGGAGACAGTCATGAGTGCAAGTGTCACACTAGCACAGGGACAGTTCCTCCCAACAGGCTGTGCCTTTGGCAGACTGGCGACCATCAGAGGAGCCTCTGGAATTCACTATGCATTACCCCCATACCGCCCGACACACATCAACTGCTCTAGTGTGTTCACATCAGCTCACTCACAATTATTTGTCAAAACCACTTTTCCCCCTCATTATTTCCTGCTGAGAGTGTGAGAATATACAAATTTATGTTGTAGCTATCACAGAATCCGACAGCATCACAAAGGAAGAGAAATTAGCCCCCAACTTATTAGGAAATGTTTAGTTCAACTCTCTAGGAGAAGGCAATTTACTAGATTAATTTTCTTGAGATTGTGTAAAGACACTAGGCCTGTGACGTGCCATACCAGAGTGGTATTATCTGCTGTTCTACTTCAGGGACCTGGTACCAACCGCCTTAATAATTTCTGGTTAAAATGTATTTACTAAGAAGTTGTCAGACTGACTGATTCTGGCCAGAACCAGAGACTGGGACCCACATTTCTGTTTCCTGGGAGACTTGGGTTCTTGGTGAATAATAATAATACATACTGGGCACTTTCAGTTCTGGGTGACAGGTGCTGTGCTCAGCTACTTACATACAAGCATCCTTCCTCACCTGGACCGTGGCTGTTCTTTCCTAACTGTTCTCCCACTTCTATACTGGCTGCTACCCGCCCCCCGCACTCCCCCATATTTCATGGCTTACCCAGAGTGATCCTTTGACACCCATATCTAACATTGTCCTTCTCTCTCCCACTGCAGGGCCTTTGCACAAGCTCTTTCCTCTGGAATCCTCTTTCCCCCCACCCCCACCTTCCTACTCATCCTTCAGTTTAAGCTCTATTTCTCTTGAAACAAAAACCAAAGTCTTTACAAAGGCCTACAGGTAGAGTGACCATTTATTATATTGTCCTAACAGGGATACTCTTGAGAGTGACATGGGATCTATTAATACTTATAATAGAAAATAGGTGTGAATGCAAGTACCCTGGGCAATCCAGGACACAGCTGTCCCCTCTATAAGGCCCTCATCCCATGCAGCCTGGCCCTCCCCTACCCCTCTGATCTCGTCACTAACCCTTCTGGGCTCATTGCTGTTCCTCAATCATGCCAGGCTCATGGCCACCATAGGGCCTGTGCCAGCTGTTCCCACTGGCTTCTCCCAGAAGCCAGCCAAACAAACTCCTTCACCTCCTTCAAGTTGCTGCTCAAATGTCACATTCTCAAGCTCACCCTGAGTGTCCTGATGACAACCTTCATCATCTGCTTCTTTGCCCAAACCCATGAATGGCAGATTTGGGTCACAGCAACGTTGTGAATGTCATCCAGCTCATACCCCCAACATCTGAAACACTAGCATGGTCACCAGTTGGACACACTGATTCACCGATGTGTCCTTCATGCTAAACAGGTGTCCTTGGAGGCCAGCTCTGTAGACTCCAGGCCAAATGACTCAGCAGAGAATCCCTGACCTGTCCTTGTATAGCCACCAGCTCTGCTGTCTGTCCTCACCATGCTGGGGAAGCCTGCTGACAAGCAATGCCCCAAGTCACAGAGATAACACTTCAAACATCCACCTCCACCTGAACAGCTTGGCCAAGTAGCAAGAGGAGCCTGATGGCCCCATGGGGTTGGAGAGTCGCCCAGGTTGGTAGAAGCCCTGGAGTCCTCCATGCCCAGCTGCCCTGGTGTAATAAACAGAATTCTTTCCATTATAAGTATCAGAAACCAGCCCAAACCAACAAACCAGAAAAGCAAGGGTGGGGATGGAATCTAATGTCTCATGTAACTGGACATTCTAGTTCAGCTGGACTTAGGCGTGGCAGGGCCCAAGAGGTCCAACAGTGTCACAGGACACTGTTTCACTGTGTTCTTTGCTAAATTCTCAGGGAGGCTCTCCCCCTGTGGCAATAAAGCTGCCACTGCCAGCTCTTGGCTTCCATCTTCCTCACAGCTAGCCATACCAGTGACAAGAGAAAAAGAGATTTTTCTAGAGTTGCAGCAAAAATCCCAGAGAGGGCTCTCATTTGCCCAGCTTGAGTCACTTGTGCATGTCTAAGCCAATCGCTGAGGCCAGGGCATGGAATACTTTGATTGGCTAGTCTGGGTCACATGCTCAGCCCTGGAGCTCAGGTGGAGGAATCACCCAAAACATATGGTTACCCAAAGCCACGCTGATAGTCAACAACACTAAGCCAATAGGAACGGCTGTGATATATTAAGCAGGCATCAGCTCTTCAGAGCTCTGAAGTAGGTATGTAAGACTTGACTTTGCTACTGTCTCTGTGTGACTTTGGACAAGATATTTTCCTTTGCAGAGCCTTAGATTTCTCAAATGTGACGGGAGGATAGTGTGCCCTGCCATCCCAGACCCTAGAAAACATTATGAGGGTGAAATAAGGAAGAACTGTTCTCCCCCAGAGAGGGGCAAGGTGTCCAACACTGGGAGCAGGAGGGAGCAGGCATTTCCATGGTTCTGAATCACATCTCCAAGCTCCAGGAGGATCCATGCTGGACTATGGGTTTCTTTTCCATTTATTGCTCAAAGGAAAAAACAACTTTGTTTCCCACTTATTCGGTGTTTGGATGCTGCCTCCCTCCCTTCCACCACCTCCACCCGCTAGCCGAGAGGCACCTTCTCCAAGCCCAGAGGAGGTGAGATCCATCACTCCTATACAGAGTTCATACCATGCAGCCATGACCTGAACAACACATCCACAATTAGCTAATGTGGATCATTTTCAGCAGAAAATGAAGCATGAAATATGCGAAAATAATGAGCTCTTCACTGAAATTCCAGGAGCTGCTACAGGGTAACCAATTTAAATAGCAGTTGCAATTCCTAGGGAGGAAACCCATTAACAAGAACAATGTTGAAATTGTTATGTATGGACCTTGGAACTCGCTCGATAATTAATCCAGTCAATAAACATGGTATTAATCCTCCCACAGTGCGTAACTCAAATGAGGCTTTTATTGAAATATTGAGTCCAGTTTCAGACTTAGCGGCTAGTCTGAAAGCAAGTGGGGATGTTGGCAATGACATAGAACTAATACAAGAGCCAGGGTGAATGACGAGCCCAGAGAAGACACCAATATCACCAGGGCTTCCAACATAACAGGAGCCCCAACATCAGGCACTGGCTTAGATGCCCCGTGCCAAGCGTGTGCCAAACTTCCAAATAGTGCTGCTTAGCAGCCACTAATTATTGCTAATTACTGACCTTCCCAAGCCTATCTGTGGGCAAATGGTAGAAATGCCACAAGTGTTTTTGGAGCTCCCCCTGTCTTTTCCCTCTGCCCACCTGGGCCCCCTCTAGATGGTAGAGGGAAGAAATTGAAAGCATCAGGGTTGCGTGTCAAACCCAGATTCAAACGTAGGTTCAGCCACTTACCAGCTCTTTGATCTTCAGTTTATGGAGATCCCTTTCCAATTCTGTAAATATCACAAGTACCCACCTTTTAGGGATTATTATCAAGAATAAATAACATAGCGGGGCGGTTAAGTGCTCGGCCATGTGTCTAAATGGGACCTATTGCTATCTGTTTCTTTCACCCAGGGCTGCAGCCCCCTGCACTCAGAGGCACGCCTCCTATGCAGGTAAGGAGTCGCTCTGCACAGAAGTCAGTTCCGCCTGCGCTTTCCACATCCAGGCTGGGGCTGGCTCCTAAAATCAGGAGGACCTGGACCACAGGGATTGCTAAGCCTCCTGAGACACCACACTCATTGCATGCAGCCTATACTTAAAGATCCAGCTTACAAAATATTGGCCGTGAGTTGACAACTGTTGAAACAGGGAGGTGAGTGTGTAGGGCTTCATCGTGCTGTTCCCTCTAGTTTTGTATGTGTTTTCATTGGCTTGGGTGTTTTTAAAGACCTATACATATTGGGTTTACTTGGGTTTCTAAATCTCCAGCTAGCAGCAAAGCTGGCAAACTCACACACAGGCATTTCTCTTGCTGATCTGCTGGGGAAGCCCGTCTGGGTTAAGTCACCAGGGCATTCTTGGTGAAACTTAGATCCCTATGGTGACTGGCAATAAGATAAAAGGCAAGTGTACTTTAGGAGTCCCAAACACCTGCATTGTCTTAAGAGCACTGGGGAACATAAGTAACCCAAACAGAGCATCTTAACTAAAAGAAACAAATCATTAACTGTGATAGCTGAAATATAATAAGATCCTAATTGATACGCTTCCTAATTGTTCCTTGCCCCAGATCATAAGAGGAGTAAGTGGCATAGTTAGGAATAGAATTCAAGTTTTCTGCTTCTACAGCTGGTAATTTTTCTGCTTCATATACAGATAACTTCTATATCTTCAGTGCCTATAACATGCAGCCATTTTACCAACAAGCTTAACCATAGGAGCAACAAAAGCCATAGCAGCTAACATTTATTGAGGGCTTCTTTTCTGTCATGAGCTCTGCTAAGCTTTTAAATGTATGCTCTAACTTAAGTCTATAAATAAATTTAAAAGGTAAAATAACTTTTGAGGAAAGTAATTTCATTATTCCCATTCTACTGATGGGAAAGCTGAGGCTTAGAGTCAATAAGTAACTTGCTGAAGGGCATATGGCCTGGGAATGGTAGGGCTGGAATTCAGCCTCGATCTATCCTGTAAACACCTGGAAGTGGCTGATTGCTACAGGAGTTTATTTAACGATGTCTATTAGGCAGTTGGGTTCTTTCCAATTTCTTCCTCTCACAAATGATGTTGCAGTGGGCATCTTTGTACAGGACGCTGCTCTCACATCTGTCTTATCCTGTTCAAATATAAAAGCTTGGCCAGGCGTGGTGGTTCACACCTGTAATCCCAGCGCTTTGGGAGGCTGAAGTGGGAGGATCACTTGAGGCCAGCAGTTCAAGACCAACCTGGCAACATAGTGAGACCCCCCATCCCTACAAAAAATTTTTTTTAAAAATTAACCGGGCATGGTGGTATGCACCTGTAGTCCCAGCTCCTCGGGAGGCTGAGGTGGGAGGATTACTTGAGCCCAGGAATTTGAGCTTGCAGTGAGCTATGATCACACCACTGCACTCCAGCCTGGGTGACAGGGAGAGACCCTGTCTCTAAAATAAATAAATAAATAAAAGCTGCTTAACGTCAGAAGTTTTTGCCCATTTTGTTTACTTCTGTATCTCCAGTGCATAGAACAAAGATTGGCATAAAGTAGACTCAATAGATAGTTGTTGGATGGGTAGATGGAGAGTTGGGTGGATGGGTGGATGGATAGATAAATGGATAGATGAAGGGATGGAGGGATGGATGGATGGACAGGTGGACAGATGAGGGTGGGAGTAGTTCTCTAGTGTAGACACCAAGAAGTCTCTAGTTCTTGCCCCCAAAGACCATATGGACAGTGGTTCTCAATTTTGACTGCATATTAGAATCTCCTGGAGACTTTTTAAAAATGCTGATGGGGCTCTCCCCTGCAGGTATTCAGATTTAACAGGCCTGGGGTGTGACCTGTGCACTGAAATGTTTAAAAACTCCTCAGGGGGTTCCAATGTGTAGAATCAGTGGTTACGGCAAAGTCTGAGGACAACCTTCATCAGACTCACAGAAGGCACTTGTTCAAAAGGCCAACTATTGTGTCCCACTCCCCAGACCTATGGGATCCAAATCTCTGGGGCTAGAACCCAGAAATCCACACTTTAATAAGCACTCTAAGTGATTCTGACGCACAGTAAAGTTAGAAGGGCACGAATCTATAAAAATAAGTGAAGAGAGAGTAATTCTAAAAGGAGGTGAATCAATCAGAACCTTCATTCATAACCCAAGTATTTACGAAATAACATTTCTCTACTTTACTTTCTTTAAATCTAATTAAACTCCACTTTATGACCCGCTCCACCACTGTAGCAGAAATGCCATTGGCCGTTCTATCCTGCCAGGGTCTAAAGGTCCCTCCGATTGCTGTGGGACCACCAATCCCTGCTCCCTTCCAGGCTGGGGAGCTCACTCCCCTCTCTCCCCTCAGGGACACCACCCTGACATCACAAAAGACAGGGAGAAGAGCTGTCCTCAGGAGGCTTCTGCTTTTAGTTCTGCAAAAGCTCTAAAGCCAAGAAATCAAATGGCCTGGCTGCCTTCTTGCTATGGGAAGAAGGAAAATCTTAGTTAGTTATCTTATCTCCTTATCTTGGTGTTCTTCTGACCACCGAGGTAGGGTGAATTCAGACCCAAGAAGGGTCAACGTGTGTAGACTAACATCCGGGGGAGGTTTTTCCCTCTTCCAGTCAGTACCAAATTTAAAGATAGACGATTTCACTTACAGTGAGGGTGGGGGATTATTTCTGGTTCCTTTACAATGAGAACATATACTTTTGGGGTCCCAACTTTATGGAAAGAGTGTTTCCTATTAGACTCTCCACCTGACCCTGGTCTTTGCCTCCTATTCCAAATCCAAGTTCAGGTTCCAGTCCAGCAAACTCCCTCAGGGCAAAGATTCAAAGGAGAGTCGGGGTTACTGCCTGCCCTAAGTTTCTGGCCTCAATTCTCCTTTCTTTCCAGTATATTAGTGCATTAAAGGAAAAAAATATATACTTTATCCAGCATTGTTTTCAGAGGAAGGGGTAGTCATAGTACTTAGCGTGCCACACTGGAGAGGCAGAAGCCTGGACTATATAATTTCTCCCTATTGGAGTTTGTTGTGATTTCCACTGTAGCCTAATACATGTCAATTTTTGTGAATGTTTAATGTTTCATGTGTGCTTGTAAATAATGTATATTATCTGTTGACTAAAACTTTATATATACACACGCATATGTATGTATATATATGCACAAATATATATGAATAATTCTAATAATTATGTTATTCAAACCTTCTGCATGCATACTTATTTTTTACCTCCTTGACCTATTGATTTCAGAGATAAAGAGTTCCATGCTGATTATAGATGCATCAGCTTTTTCTTGTATTTCTACCCATCAGTTTTCGCTTACTATATTTTGAAGCGATAGTATTAAGTTACAGAAGATTCATGATTTCTATATCTTATCCAGTTGATGGTACCTCCTATCAATATGCACCATCTCTCTTTATCCCTTTTAACACTTTTTATTTTAAATCATATGTTATTTAATGTCAGTGCAGAAACATCTGCTTTGTTGTCATTGCTGCTGTTGTTAGTTTTTCCCAGCACACCTGTTCACATCTCTTTATTTTCCACATCCCTTTGTCATTTTTGTTCTGGACGTACTTTTGGGAAATAGCATAAAGCTGAATTTTTACACCTAATCTGATATTTCTCTTAATATATTGAAGTCAGTCACAGTTACTTTAGACTGGTTCCTGCCAGTTTATTTGGTATTTTCTGTTTACTCTAGTTTTTCTTTTCTCATCCATACCCTATTTCCTACCTATTATTGGATGGACCAAGGATTTTTATCACATTTTCCCCTCTAATATTTAATATTTTCCTTTATAATATTCTTTCTATTCTTCCAGAAAATACCCTTGAATATTTCATGTCCATATTTAAACTTGCATTATCTGCAAGTGTCTAGAAGTAAAAAGTATCTATATCTTCCCCTGAACAGAACAAAATTCCACGCATCCTTTGCTTCCTTCCACCCTCCTCTACCCTGTCCCTGTCTCTTCTCCCACATTTACATCCTCTGGGATTTTGATTCCAGATTGTTATTGTTCTTAATAATCAAATATTATTTATCTTTAGTTCTGAATTTTATGAGTCTTTTGCATACCTTTGCATCTTGTTTCCCAGTGTCTTTTTTGACTCATCTTTCATGTCTTTAGTAATTTTTGCAGATGGATCATGACAGGTAAGCTTTCTGGGTCCTCACTCATCTGAAAATATCTTTACACTTTAGGGCATTTTAGGCAAGGTATGTAATTCTAGCTTTAAATTATTTTCTCTTAGAGCTTGGGGTCAATTCTCCAAGGAGTCCATGGCTCCTTGTATTCTTGTGTCCAGTGTTGCTCATACATGTTATTTTATAGAGAACCTGTTCCTCTGTTTTGCCTTTTCTCTTTTGCTCTTTCTGAAAGGTTTTATGGTCATTCTCTTTATCCCCAGTGTTCTGAAATTTTTCTATGATCTGTCTGGGGTTTGGTGCATTTTTTTATTCAACATGCCAGGCCCTTTGGTTCCTTTCAATAATAATAATATTAATGCTAATAGCCAGCATTGAGCTTTGCCACATAGCCAGCTTTGAGTGCCTTACTCAAGTAATACTTTCCACAGCCCTATGCTAGATACTATGACTATGCCCATTTTATAGATGAGGAAACTGAGTCACACCAAAAAATCATACCTTTCTCTTCAGTCTGGAAATTATTTTATTATTATTTCTTTTAGAATTTCCTCTGTTCCTTTCTCTCTGCCAATTCCTATTTGTCAGGTACTGAGAATTGGAGGTCAATATCAATGTTTGATTCTTTGTCCTTGGGCACTGGGCTTTGGGAGATGTCCTCAGCTTGGTGGTTGAGCTCACTGACCCCCACTTTAGTTGTGACCCTTCTGAGACTGAGTCCATCTATGAAGGCCCTGCCTCTCGAGTCCAAACAACCACACCCATCGTTCCCCACCCGGAGGCAGGGAATAGACCAAACCACCTGCCAACTTCTCCACTGCCCAACGTTCACCCTGGTGGTTGTACCCCGGCTCTCTCCTGGCCCCCATCAGCCCTCTGCACACCCATAGACCGGGAACTCCCATTTTTTGTGTGTCAATGCTTGTTAACTCTATTTCATTTGCTTTCCATCCTCTAAAGATTTTTTTTTAAACAATGTCTTGTCCACCAAGAGCATGCTTCTTGTTTTAAAGGCTGTTATGAGTTGTTTATACTTTTTCTATCATTTCTAGGGAATTAGAGCAAAAAAATAAACAGGTGCCTAGTTCACCATTTGAGTGACTCTCCTTCTCTTGGATGCAAAGAGCAGTGATTCCAGTCACCTTGAGAAGGGGGGATTCCCTGAGGAACACAGGCAGTGGCGAGGTAGACAGATGGCTCGGACTTGTGGCCAGGCCTCCCAGGGATAGTGGCCAATACGGCCTGGCTGCACCCCAAGGGGCCCAGGAAGCTCTTTAAGAATGAGAAAACTGTGCAGAAGCGAGATCCTCTAGTGCTATCACTATCATATCAACCCTTCAGCTACGGAAGCTGAGGATGACAGCTCTGACGCTCCACCATTGACTCTGTCCCTGCTCTGTTCCTGCTGCCACCTGATGAATCTCTCTGTATCTTGAATTTGAATTTCTGAAAGAAAAGATCTGATTGATCCAGTTAGTCACTATTATTCCTGTTGCTATAATACCTCATCGGCCACTGACATGCACACAGACAGATCACCCTGAGATCAGGTGACCACCCAGATCCAACCAGCTCGGGCCATGATGGTAGGAGTCGCGTGGTCTCCATGTGGAACCCCTTCAAGTGGACTATGGCTGAGGTGGGCACTCCGAGACCCACCCTGCCCAAAGTAGTCTTTAAATGCCTGGGGCCCATGAGAGTCACTGCAGACTCATCAACAAGCCACTCACTTTTATACAAACCACCCATCTGGAAGGAAGAAATGCTCTTGATTCCTGTTTGTGATGGTTAATTTTCTGTGTCAACTTGGCTGTACCAAAGACTAAACGTTGTTCCTGGGTGTGTCTGTGATGAGATTATGTCTGAATCAGTGGACTCAGTAGGGCAGATGGGCCTCTCCAACATGGGTGGTCATCCTCCAATCCCGCAAGGGCATGAATGGAACAAAAAGGCAGAGGAAGGAGAGATTCACCCCTTTCTCTTCCTGCCTGCCTGCTTGAGCTGGGACATCTGTCTTCTCCTGCCCTGGGACTGGGACTCTCACCACTGGCTCCCCCGGTTCTCAGGCCTTTGGACTCGGACTGGAACTATACCACGAGTTTCCTGGGTCTCAGCTTGCAGACCACACGTCATGGGATTTCTCAGCCTCCGTCACCATGTGAACCAGTTCCTCATAATGACAACTCTCATCTCATACACACACACACACGCACACATTTGGTTCTGTTGGTTCTGTTTCTCTGGAGAACCCTGACCAATACATCATTGGATCAACCTTCCCCTGAGAAATCAACACTTCTACAAATGCAGGCAGTGAGCTCCAGGATGAGGATTTGGACAATGTAAGGGAAAGTTTAGGGTCAGAAATACCAAAGTTAGCACCCCAAGAAAGATGTTGTAATGCTTCTGAAAAGACACACAAATGGGGCTCTCTGGTTCAAATGATACCCCTTCTCTAAGAATTACCTCAGTACATGGTAGTAGGACTCCTTGGACCCTAAGCACCCCCCACTCCCCACTTGGCCATAGATGATTTCAGTCAGGGGAGCCCCTGACTCAAAATCTGTCTCCCCTCTGGGGAATCTGAATCATCAAAGAATATCCTTAACTAATACCAGGTCCACCCCATAGCTGAAACCATGCAGCTCAGCCTCTGTTGTAACAGACAATCTGTGAGGAAGTATCCTGACTGATTGTGATTTCTAGTGCAATCAGTCTCTTTGGCCCATGCCCCTACCACTTAGTAAGTCATGACCCTGACCACACACTGACCTTGACTCCAGCCCCTGACTGAACCTCATTCCTGGCTGGATATTGAACTTCAACCCTGACCACAAGCACTAAGCACTGACCTGGTCATCGATTGCACTATGCCCTGACCACAAGCTGAACCCTGACCCCAGCCACATCCCAAGCCCTGACCCTTTTGGACATCTTGGGAATATAAACTATTTTCACAAGTGGCCCCAGTATAAGATGGTTTCCCACTACATGGCTAGGGGCACATCTTGTCCACCACAATAGCAGCCCCCTCAGGCCCTCCTCCTGTGTACCAAGCACAGCTGATCCCTGGAGCTGTGGCTTTCACTCAGGCCCAGATACTGCCAGAGGAGGTGCATCCTGGGTACATTCTCCCACCATGGGGCCCAAGGCCCAGAACAACTACCACAATCTGCTCTTTGACCTGAAGCAATCTGGCATGAGCCAGCATAGCTCAGACTCACATAGCCTCTCTGCAAGAAAATCTAAGCAAATGGAACTAGTTGGAATCTTCTAAAGAAAGACTTGATAGCCATTGAGTCAACTGGAAGCCCCTCAAAGTCATCCTCCACGGTTCTCTCTTCTGGGTAGCAACACGTGCTTGTTTTCAAGATCTGTCCATTCTGCCTCCCAAGGGCTTCTCCTGTGAACGCCTTCTCTCCACCCTGACGCCACACTTCCTCAGTGCTAGGCAGGACCCATGGCCTCCTCTCTAACTGGGCTTCCTCCCCCAGTCCCATCACCTCCTCCCCCACCCTCACCCCAATCCATCGGGGGGAGGGAGGAACATTCAAAATATCAAATACAGCCCCATCCCCTCCTGCTCACAACTCGCCTGTGCCTTCCTGTTGCCATTCAGATCCAGCCCCACCTCCCAAGCAGGACATTCCGGGCCCTTCACTATCAGAGCTAAAGCCCCCCCACCCCACCTTGGCGACAGTATTCACCTAAGGATGAAGAGAGCTTATTTCTCATGGGGACCATTCCCCCCCAAGCTCTCATGGCCTCCATCCAAACCCTTCCGTGGGGGAGATGATGCCTCTATCTTTAGAGCCTGTCACTTCCTACAGTAGAGAGTGGGGAGGGGGTGTAATTATACATACATTGTAAATTGAAGCTGTTATTAATCAAAGCATCCCAGAAAATATCAGAAACATGATGTGACATCTCAGAGCTCTTTTCCCGCTGGCTCCAACGCAGATTCAAAAGGAAGCTGACCTTTTCCTCAGCCGAATTATAAATGTCAGAATTGCATGGTGCCATCCTTCAATTACTGTCACCTTGAAAGGGGAGAGCGCTGCAGGCCTCACACTTAAGTGTTTTCAATCACAGATGTGTTTCAAACACTTGTCTCCTTGAGAGAGGAGCACTGGGCTCTGAAGGCTGGTGCACCCCTACTGTGGTTCCTGCACCACACGCAGTGACCCAGAAAGTCAGCAACTTAAAAGGTGATTCGGGGATTGATCAAAACTGCCCATCTGATCTCCTCCTGTTCCAACAAAACTAAAGATTTAATTTTTCTTCAGTTGCTATTTCCAGAAGCACCACAGGATGAAGATGCCTTCATTGCGTGTCTCCCAAATACAGATAATAGTAGATTGCTTTTCTCTTTTCGAAATCATGTTTTTATTGTGCAGCTTTAAATAAGGAAAAAAAGCTTTCCTTCTGGTCATATGTCTATTCTTTATTCAAAGTCTTCAACAAGAAGGCAGAGAAGGTTGAGTCCAATAAGCAGGAAAAAGCAACTCAACACTCCAGGTAGATCTGATGCTACAGTATTTATAGTACACACATATCAGATTAGCATCGTCACATATTATAGTGTAATTTCTTCATCTGTCTCTTGTAACCTATATTTACAGTAGGGATTTTTCCCCTCTGCACTTAATTAACAAGGTATATTATTGGATTTTAGTTGTTACAAAACATGGGCAATCAATATAATTCTCTGTTTCTCTTTTTAACAGAACGTCCTGGATCTGATTTGAGCTGAGAAGTCTGGCCCCATCACAAAGAGGAGAGTTCTAAATTCAGTAGGCCACGCCAGGGAGCTTTGCTTCAATGTGGCCATCCTCTGCAGCCAAATAACATTCTTTCTGCTTCCAAGTTCAATGGCGCCAGAACCCTGTGGTCGTTAGGGTGGTCAGAGCCAATGGGCAGCCTGACCCATGAATCCCACCAGCTGGTGGTTGGCCTATATACTGGCCCATTGCACTCAGACACATGGCAGAACTTGTCCCTGCCTTGGGAGCCCAGTAACTCTGATTCTTCACCCCAGCCCTGGAAAGCAGGGCACAGGTATAGCTGGGGAGGAGGATACTTTATAAGGGGAGAGGCCACGCATCAGGGACACCTTTCCCATGTTTCAAAGGTTGTTGTGGTGATTGCTCAGAGTGTGATGAAAAGACTTTTAAGGAAACAGTGCAAAAACAAGACTGTGAGCCATGCCCAGTCCTGCCTACATTACAATCAGATCCTGTTGGTTCTACCTTGAAAACATACCGAGAATCCAACCACACCTAAACACCTCCATGGCTAGCCCCCTGGCCCAGGTCACTTCTCCCCTGCCCTCTGCCACGGCCCTCACCCGCCCATGCTCTGCCCTCAACACAGCAGCTGGACTGAGTCTTTTAAAGCAAGTCTGGTAGCTGGATACGGTGGTGTGCACCAGTAGTCCCAGCTACTCGGGAGGCTGAGGCGGGAGTTCCAGGTTACAGTGAGCTGTGATCGCACCACTGCACTCCAGCCTGGGCGACAGACAGAGACCCCATCTTATGAAAAACAAACAACAGCAGCAACAACAAACCAGAAGTCTGATCCTTTCATTCTCACACCCTGCTCAGCCCTGTTGCCTCTGCCTTCACCTCCCTCACGCCTCCCATTGCAGCCTAGCTGACCTCCTTGTTTCTTGAGAGTGCGGCACACCTGGCCCTAGCACCTCTGCTGGTGCTGTTCCCTCCGCCTGGACTGTCTCCCAAGACCTACACGACCAGTTTCCTGGGCATCTCAGGCCTCCTGACGATCTACCTAAGTTGCATGTGCCCTACCCACCCCCTGCTTTATTTTTCTTCAAAGCATTTATCACCATCTAACATACTAGATATTGTCTTTCTCCTCCCACTGGAATGTAAACTCAACAAGGGTAGCGATTACTTTAAACTTTTTTTGGTTTAATGTTTATTTCATTTTCTAACATTTTATCCTGAAATTTTTCAAACATAAGGAAATTTTGACAAAATTGTGCAACGAATGCTCACATACCCACCTCCCAGATTCTACAATTGTTTACATTTTGCAATATTTGCTTCTTCCCATATCTAACCACCTATCCATCCCTCTGTCCATCCATCAGCCATCTTATTTTTGGGTGCATTCAAAGTAAGTTGTAGACACCGGTTCACTTTACTCCTAAACACTTCAGCATACTCATCATCAACTAGAGTTCTGGATTTGTGTACACTTCCTTTTTGTATTTGGAGGTGAAATTTATATAGAGTGAAATGCACAAATCTTTTTTTTTTTTTAATTTATTTTTTTTAATTTCAGAATATTATGGGGGTACAACACTTTGGCCATACACATTGCCCCTGTTCTGCCCGTGTCAGAGCCACAATCGTGGTCATCTCCCAAACTGTGCTATGGGTTCTAGCTCCAACCAGGATAATACCAGATGTGTTATTTCACTGTTGTTCCTTATTGCTGAGTAATACTCCATGGTATACATATACCACATTTTATTGATCCACTCGTGTATTGATGGGCACCTGGGTTGTTTCCACAACTTTGCAATTGTGAATTGTGCTGCTATGAACATTCGAGAGCAGATGTCTTTATTATAAAATGTCTTTTTTTCCTTTGGATAAATACCCAGTAGTGGGATTGCTGGGTCAAATGGTAACTCTACTTTTAATTCTTTGAGGTATCTCCATATTCTTTTCCATAAAGGTTGTACTAATTTGCAGTCCCACCAGCAGTGTATGAGTGTTCCTATCTGTCCACATCCCCGCCAACATTTGTTATTTGGGGATTTTTTGATATGAGCCAATCTCACTGGAGTTAAGTGATATCTCATTGTGGTTTTGATTTGCATTTCCCTGATGATTAGAGAAGTTGAGCACTTTTTTATATGTTTGCTGGCCATCATTCTGTCTTCTTTGGAAAAGTTTTTGTTCATGTCCTTTGCCCATTTTTTAATAGGGTTGTTTGATTTTTTCTTGTTGATTTTCCTAAGTTCTGTATAGAGTCTGGTTATCAGCCCTTTATCAGAGGTGTAGCATGAAATGCACAAATCTTAAGTGTACCTTCAACAAGTTTTGACAAATGCCTCTACCTGTGTAACCCACGTCTTTACCAAGATACAGAAAATTACCTTCCCCCAGGAAGCTCCCTCGTGGTCCTTCTTTGTTTGTCTCCAGAGAGCAGAGATTTTCACCTGTTTTGTTCACCCACTATGTTCTCCTAGCACTCTGCAGGGTTTCTGGCACATAACAGAGGTTCAAAAAATATTTGTGGGACGAATAAATGAATGATCTTATGCAGGGGTGAGACTCATAGCAATTGAGTTTTTGGACCGTAAGACCAGATAAATGGTTAAAAGTTGGTTTCACATGAGCTTAAAGAAAATTCCTGAGAGCCTAGCCATTCTGAGTATACAAACCAGACAAGGTTGCATCTCCAAACTGCACAGCTGGGAGGAGATAATTGCATTCCAAGGAACTCCCCACCCTTCCTGACATGTGCCCAGCAGCAAGCAGTTCAGCTTCCTGAGGCCACACACTTTGGGTTGCATGCAGCAGGAAGGTGTCTCAGGAGGGGGCTTAGCCGCCCCCTGTAAAAACCAGTAGCCCTCCCATCTGCCATGAGTATGAACAATAATGATATTCATATTTTCTGAATGGACAATTGAAATTTTCTCAATCTTATGCAAAAGTATAAATAAAAGCATATTTGGAAAAATGTTTTATTTATCTCAATTATATACTTCTTTTAAAAAAAAAAGTGTGTTTGCTCTCCAGATAAAGCTTTAAGAGGAGTCCCGGCACCACTTCCCACCAGATTTCCAGACTTAAATTTTCCTTGTATAGAAAGTCTGGAGGCACCGCAGGTAACAGTGAACAGAACATGGTTAAATAGCAAACATTTCCCTACACACATACACACAAACACACACAGCTGCACTAGAAGAGAGTGTTTACTGTGCTAAATAGGAAGACGCAGCATCCATATTTCTGTGGATACAATCAGAAAGCTGGAGCAAGAAAATGTCCCTTCAATTACCACTAAAATCCAGGTCAGAGAAATGCAGACCCAGAACAGAAATGTACGGGCTGAGACAGCAGAGACAGCTACGGTGCCAGGAAAGCAAAGAGAGGTCCTTCAGGGTGAGATGGGTTGCAGGGGCCTTACAGAGGAGAGGGCTCAGGAGGCAGAGCGACACACCTGGAGGCTGCCCTGGCCAGTACAGAGATGCTGAGCCAGAGAAATGCAGCTGATGCAGGTGATCTGCTTGCAGCCTGAACTCGAAACAATTATCTACATACTATGAATTTTAGTTCATTCAACTCAACAAACATTTACTGGGAATTTACTCTGTTCCAGGTGCTGGCAGCAGCCCGCCAAGATACATGTGGCTGTCTCCAGCCTCCAACAGCTCCTGGTGAAAGTGGACAGTCAGAGAACATAAGGCAACAGCACCGCGCAGCCAGGCTCTGACACTCACGGGGCTCAAGATGCTGCAGTGCCCATTGCCAGGGTTAGCAACTGGCCTTCCCAGCGCAGCCCGGAATGGGAGGCCGGGAAGAGGATTAACAAACCCAGCAGCACCTGGATGCCTGAGAAGGACCCAAGCAACCCCTTTCTTAGGAAGTGGTTCTCCTAATTCCTTATTGTCGATGGATTGGTAGTTAACAGCAGACCTCATGGTATATTATTTGTAGTTGAATATGCAGATGAGTATGCTAACTGTAGAGCAAACTGTCCCAAGGTATGGATTGAGAGCCTCAGTCTTTCTCAGGTAACCCTTTGGCCAAAGGCGACCTCCAGGTCAATGTTGGACAAGACAGGCCCTTTAGACAGTAGCAATCCTGGGCTGGAACCAGCAGTGGGCAGAATATATCAGAATTTCTGTGGGGAAGGAGATGGGGTTGGAGGTGCAAATGGTGACTGTCACGAGTTTCCTCTGAGTCCCCCCTTTGGAACTCCTGCTCTGGGGGACATCTGCAGCACCTGAGGGCCAGCAGGGTAAGAAGTTCTTCTGCATGCACCCCTTCAAGTGGGTGAGGAGTAGGTGAGGCGGAGGAGAGCCCACTGTGGGACACAGTCACTCTGCGACCCTCCCCTCCATCCCCACTGCCAAGCCTTGGGCCAAGCCTTGTCTTCTTTCTCTCCAATGGTTGCCAGCTCTTATTTTCCAGCCTTCCCCCCACATTCGCTCCAGAGGGATGGAATTGGCATCTGTCCCTGCCTGGAAAACTGGGGGCTCTGCCTTGACTACTGGAGCCAGTCCCAGCTCCTCTGCCTGGCTTTCTGTCTTCCATGTCCAGCTTCCTCTCCCACTGTGGCCTCACTCTCCCGGGCCACCAGCCCCCACCTTCTCACAATGTCCTGCAGCCACCCCTCAGAGGCCACCTCCTCTTAGAAGCCTGCCGAGATTCTACTCCTACCTGAGCTGGAAGCAGTCTCCCTCCCTCGCTTATGGTACATACCACATTTTTATCTCCTACAACAATGAACTCTACTTATGATTCATCTTCTTCATTGGATTTCTTGATATTGTTTCCCACTCAATACCTTATACGGGAACTTAGTAAATATTTGTTGTTTAAATAAACCTTTTGTGTGTGTGTGACTGTGATGCTACTGGTGTAATTAAACTCTCTTGGGATTTAGCTTCCCTGAGGACTGGCCTAGTCTAAAAGCCACCCCATTGCACAGTGGGCAAAGGACCCAGGATGTGAGTGAGAACATCAGAGCAGGACTCGGGCAGAGCAGGAGCCCCTCCTGGCAGCTTGCTCCTCCCAGCTCTCCTCGGGGCTCAGAGCATAAGCCCTGGGCAGGAGATGCCTCAGCCTGGACCCAAGCAGGCATAGACAGAGCTGGAGTTCCCAACCAAGGCTGGTCTTTACCAGGACCGTCCCCAGTGGTCTGCCCTCCCCAGCCTCCCCTCCTCCCGGACTCTGCACCCTACATGCCTTCCGAGGCCAGCTACCCCTGTTGGCTCCTCCACTGTCCCTGTCTCTCTGACCTCTCCTTTCTCAGACCCTGGGCATGTGAGCAGCCAGGATGGAGGTACACATGGTTCTGCTGGCACAATCGTTCCATGCGTGAGTCCAGTAAGGCCAGGATCTGCCTCTTTCAATAGTGGCCTTTTATGCCCTCCTGAGTACTTGGGCTGTGTGTATGTGTGTGTGTGTGTGTGTGTGTGTGTGTGTGTTGGGGGCAGGACTTAAAAATACAGTTCCGGGATTTCAGGAACCACATTCGGTTCAGTTATTTTCTTTAATTATGGCAAGCTCAGAAGAAGAGGGCAGTGAAGTGAGTGCCCTGTAGAGGGACATCCTTCCCACGGCGGTTACAGCACAGCAGAGTGGGGAGCGGCTTCTCGAACGGCCCCCAGGCTCAAGAGAACGCACACTCCATGTCAGCCCTGCGCTCACGGGGGGAGCCGTGATTTAGGTTTGGTAAAACGACAACCCATTAAATTAATGTGTTAATTTGAATTTTATTGATTTTGTCATTTGCTGTTCTATAATTTGTCCATTTGTTTTGCTTTTATAGTCATATGAGAGCATCAGCAGAAGGATTTTACTCCAGCTTTCATGTTGGCACATATTTAAAGAGCATTATAATAGAAATGACTTGAGTCAACAAAGAAGGGGGAGTTCTTGGAAAATAGTTTTATTTTAAAAGAGAATCTGAGCATTTGCTTGGGTTTGAGAAATATTTTATTGGATGTTAGATTTTCCAGGAGAAGATTATGAACCCTCTACTCCTCCCAACCCCAGCTGATTCTGCCATGAGAAATCTCTTGGTGATTTTCCCAGGAGGTGGCTCCCATGTGCAATTCAGAGATAGGTAGTATGTTGGGGCCTGGGTATTGCTCTCTGAATCACCCAACCAGAAGTATCCATGATCCAGATTCTGTCCAGTTACAAATGAATGGGACAAAATCATGTCAGCTGGAAAACTGAGAGAGAGAAACAATCTGAAAACATCATCGTGGGGTCCACCCATTCTGAGAAAACATGAGCTGTCAAAGACCACAGGACACAGACCGAGAATCCACCCCTAAATTATCTACCCTGGGGATGCTGACTTTTCTCTCTATGCCTGATGATAACAAATACAACCATGCCAAGGAGATACTTTTTCTTTCTTTTTCCCCTACAACAAGAAGATATGGAGACACATTGTGAGGTTATTAAAGCTCTTAGCAGAGCAGCCAGTTCATAAGCAAACATCACAGAGCCCATTTATTTTCCACCTCTCTGGATCCTATATTCTAACTGGTGTGTAGGGCAGAGGGTAAAGCCAATAGGAAAATCACAGCAAATGCCCATCAGTGAGGTCATCATACCCTGCAAGCCTGGAAAAGTCAGGGAATGTTTAACCATAAAGCGAACCCAAGAATTTACTCCCCTCATCTCCCTCTCCAGCCTCATCTCTTGTTTCTCCCAGCTCACATACTCCACCCCAACTCCCCTCTCTTGCTCACTGTGGGGCCTTGGTACCACTGCCCTTTCTGCCTGGAACTTTCTTTACCCTCTCTGGACTGGCTGAAGCCTGCTTATCTTTTAGCACTCAGCTGAGATGTCACCCGCACCCCCCGAGAAAGCCTTCCCTGAACTTCGCCAAGACTGGAATTAGTGACCCTCCCTGACAGTCCTTGCACAATGGTGCCATGTGAGCTGTCTCCCCACTAGACTGCAGGTTCCTCGGGGACAGGGTCTTGACCTCTTTATATTCCCAACAAAGCACAATGTCCCATACATACAGGATCTCAGTAAATTTTTGAATGGGTGGGTGGATGAAGTTTCAGAGGAAAGACTTTATCACTAGACTAACAGGACAGCAGTGACGCTATGGTGTCAGCTGCACCTCCCTCCCCTGCTTCTCCTGCTCCCAGATCCCCAGCCACTGGGTACCCTCAGCTTCCTGCTGGGGGTTTTGACTCTTCATTCCCTATGTAAGAGGCCTTCAGGCAAGAGGTGCTAAAGCAGGCAGGGATCCAAGTCTCCCAAGCTGTCAGGTTTCCCCATTGGCCTAATCCAGGATCCAGAGCAAGTCACTAAGCCTGCAACTCACCACACGGGATCTCAGTGGGTTTGGATGGCAGGTGATCAGGTAAGAGTACGTGAAGCCCAAGTCCATGGCCAAGTGCCACCAAGTTTGTAGAGGTGGCCTTCTGGGTTCCTTCTCTGATCACTGGCCATTTGCACCCCAACTTCTCATAAGAATAGGGCCTGAATGTGGTTTTGCCTGCCCCAGCTCTGCCAGAACCCAGCCTGGAGAACCTACTGCCCGGGGCAGACTTGTAGGTGACTTCCAGGACTACTGAGCTTTCCTGTCTGCAGATTCTTCACCACCTTCCCATTCCATGCATCTTGGAATCACTCCCTGGTAAGATAAGAAACTGCCCCACCCCTCTGCTTTGGGACCTTACCAGGCTATCTGAATCCCAGAGACCAATCCTTAAGGCCACCAGTCAGTGAAACCCACCCTGCCCATGGGGCAGGCAGAGGCCAGGTCGGGGTCACTACTGTCTAGCCTCTCCTCCCTGCTGTTTTTCTGTGCGCACAGCCCTGCTTCCCAGTTTGCAATCTACAGCAGTGTAGATAACCTCCAATTCAAACTGTAAAAGCTGGTTTCTCTCTGCCTTAACATTCTACTAGAAAATGAACCATAATTTGAAACGCACAGTAAAATGTTATCTTTCCAACACTCAAGCTCCTTCATTTTCAAAGAAAGCCAACAGCAGGTGGATCGGATTTTGTTTTCTGCCCATTGTACATTTTGCCTCAAAAGCCGCCCAGAGCACAAAAAAGAAGTGAGGGTGTTCACACGTTGAACATGAATCAGAACCCCCCATGTTCACCACCCCAGTCTTGAGACAAAAGCTCTAGTCATTAATGATAGTGCATGCAACAGGCCGGAGTTATGACTAGCATTTATTAGCTGCAGTAAAGAATGTCCTCTATTAATGACAACAGCTGTTGGTTTAATAACCCCAGAAAAGATCATTAAATTCCTTCACATTTCCCAGAAACAGATGGAAGAATTGCAGAAAGGTTCGAGCATATGGGGAAACATATTGGATCTGGCAGCTCCAAAGAATAGCCAGAAATCTAATACTCTAATGGGCTGTTCCACATGGTATTGCCTGTGGGCGCCCATTGGGAGCAGGTGTATTCCCTGCCTTGTGGGGGACATGGAAACATGGTGAAGAGCAGTGTCAAGACAGGTGAGCCCTGAGTGTGCAAGGCTGGGCTAGAAAGATGGCTGCCTGAGTTGGCAGGTTCTTGTCAAGGCTAAGAGGGTAGCTAATGACAGCAGCCCTTGGCCCCACTTTGCTGTCTCAGTGATTGCTGGTGGCGCCATCCATTAGCAGAACAGACACACTTTTCCATTCAGACTCTTTCTGATCACTGCACATTTACTCCAATGCATGCAGATGTACCCAGGTTGGCAACAGCCAGCCCAATGCCCTTGCAGACAAACTCCTGAACCTTGTATCAGTGAACTTATTCTGATGAAGAAACTGCCCATAGTCAGAGCCTGTCAGCATGATCTGATTTCAGAGTCGGCAGTACCTGTCCACCTTTCATACATAGAGCATAAGGAGGGCATTTCAAGAGTTCTGAGTCAGGTATTCTGATTCAGATATGACTCTGTCCATTTACAGAAAAGGAATAGTAACCATGCAGGAAATGTAGAGTTATCAGAAACTTACCTCCAAACAAGAAAAGGCCACAGGACCTGATTGTTTTACTGGTGACTTCTTTTAGACTTTCCAGGAAGTATTAATTCCCATGGTATATAAACTGTTCCCATGTGTAGACAAATATGGAGAATTAACCTCTTCATTCTACGGAAGAATCATGGTCTTGATAACACTAAATTTAGCATAAAAAGAAAAAAAACTAAAGGCCAAGTTCACTTAGGAATGTAGACATAAATTCCTACATAAATAGAGGTGAGACAAATTTAAAATTATTAATATATTAATGAACAAGTACATATTATTCCAGGTTTGTATGAAAGGTCTGATGTTATAAAATTAATAATGTTGTTGGATGGAAATATTTAATATTGGAAAGATTTCTATTCTTTTCTTCTCAGGATTAAATCTTGTCCTGCCTAAAAGATATGGTGAAGTCCTAACTCCCAGTACCTCAGAATGTAATTTCATTTGGAAATAGGGACATTGTAGATATAATTAATTAAAATGAAGTCACACTGGAGTAAGGCCAGCCCCTAATCCAATATGACTGGTGTCCCTATAAAAAGATGTCTTTGTGAAGACACAGACACACAGGGAGAGGCTATGTGATGATGGGAGGCAGAGATTGGAATGACACAGCTACAAGCCAAGGAATGCCAAAGATTGACGGCAAACCACCAAAAGCTAGAAAGAGGCCAGGAAGGATTCCCCTCCAGGTTTTAGAGGAAGCATGGCTCTGCTGACACCTTCATTGTGGACTTCTAGACTCCAGAACTGTGGGACAATAAATTTCTGTTCTGTTAAGCCACCCAGTTTGTAGCATTTTGTTACAGCAGCCCTGGGAAACTAATACAATTGGTTTAACAAAGGGGTCAGCAAACTACAGCTTGTGGATCAAAATCCCACCTGCAGCCCATTTTCCTACAGCCTGTGAACTAAGAATGGTTTTTATATTTTACTTCTGAAAATAAAAAAAAGTTTTAAAAGAAAACAGTAAAAAGAAGAAAGATGAGGAAGAGGAGGAAGAGATAGAGACAGTATGTGGCCCCAAAATCCTAAAATATTTACAATTTGGCCAGTTGCAAAACAAGTTTGCTGACCACCGGTTTGATACAACCCTGATAAGAAAAATCCCTATGAATGAATTTAAGTGGATCTGGAAGAAGACGCAGGTGAAATTTTTAGCTAAGAAAACTTGGGTAAAAAAAGAGTAAGGAGAAATTATACTCTGAGATAGTTAAGACTAGATATTTAAGACTACAATAACTAGGATAAATCCATAAAACAGAAGAATACTAGGGAAAATACTGGCATACATATCAATGAAATAGGTTGCATCACCTTTAAGTGAGGCTACTTTATAATAATAAGAGATAAATATATACTACCGGAAGTATCAGAAGCTTATAGGAATAGATACAGTTTTCAAGATACTGGGGAAAATTGGAATATGAGGAAAAATATATGATTAGATCACTACATCACGCCATATATCCAAAATAATTCTCAACTAATTAAAAAAACAAAATGTAAAAAAAGAAAACCTTAAAAAAAATCTGGAAGAGAATATATGTAAATATTTAACTGATTACTGAATGGGGAAGAATTTTCCAAGCATAAAGCAATGGATAAAATAGTAAAGAAAAAGAGCAAGAGACCTGAAGGCAACATTTTCCTACTTCTGCATCTCAAAAGAATCATAAACAAAACTAAAAAGCAAATGACAAGCTGAGAAAAATATTTGACATAATTACAACATAAGAAAGATTAATAACCTTCATACATAACAAAAGATCAATAAGAAAAACACTAACACTCTAATAGAAAAATGGGCAACATACAAGCTCCAACAATTCACAGAAGACATATAATTGGCTAAAGAATATGTAAGAAATGGTCAACTTCCCTGGTAATAAAAAGAAATGCACATTTTAAAATGAGATTCCACTCAGCGATAAAAAACAACGGTGAATTAACACATCTGGTATTATCCTGGATGGAGCTAGAGTCCATTCTTCAAAGCGAAGGATCACAGGAATGGAAAAACAAGCACCACTGGTACTCACTATCTAATTGGTACTAACTGATCAATACATATGTGCACACATGGAAAAAATATTCATCAGGGGTCAGGCAGGTGGAAGGGGGTGGAGGGGATGGGAAAACTCACACCTAATGGGTGCGGGGTGCACTGTTTGGGGGATGTTCACAGTTGTAGCTCTGACTTGGGCAGTGCCTAGGCAATATATGTAACCAAAGTGTTTGTACCCCCATAATATTCTGAAATAAATAAATAAATACATTTTAAAAAATGAGATTCCGTGTTTAATCTATCAAATTGGCAAAATTTTAAAGGGCATAAATACTTTGTGTTGGGTAAAGTCCAGTTAAGGATTTTTATACACTAACAGTGCAAGTATATGGAAGCAACCTCTCTGGATAGCAATTTTGCAATACAGTCTGTTTGCTACAGTGTATGCTTCTGTAATGAGAATCGGGTCATATGTGATTTGCAGAAAGGTAAGATGTCAGTTGAACCCAGAGGGTGCATTGTTTCCTATGCAATTCTTGCAGAAGGTTGTGTTTTAAGCCACCAAGTACCAGCAGCTGAACTCAAAGTCCACTCCCACAGCTGATCACAGGAAGCCCCGGGGGGTGGGGGGATTACAGTTCACGCTGCTCGTTCACCATGTTCTTCCTCTTGGCTGGGTTTGGCCACCAGTTCTACCTTGAAAAGTGCTTATTACCTTTGTGCATTTTGTCCTTGTCTCCATAACTCAGCATCTCATCTCCAATTCTTCCTTACATCCCTCTCTAGCAAACAACTTTAAAAAGTCCAGTATGCGATATAGTTGTTACTCTATTTATTAGAAATCCAATTAATTTCTAAATAGCATTTTATTAGGCTTGTTATTTTTTTGTTAGTGTTGTGGTTACAACATAACATAAATTCTGAGTGATCTGCCTCAAACATATTTTCCCACAAGTCATATTATTTGTATTGCACAATTTTGCAGAACACGGTATTTTTAGCACTCTGTATAACATATAAATATTAATATATGTCATATTTACATGGATATATACATATATCACATTATCATACAACATGTCTATATGATTATCAAAAGCCTCAAAAAATTAACCAGCAATTCCACTTATAACAATATAGGCGTAGGAAAAAAATCAAGTACACACAAAAATTTATATATGAATGTGTTGATCAAAGCATTATTTATAAAACTGAAAAAATGAAAAACATCTTAATGCACAATATTTGATTGAATACCTGATATTCCATCTATACTATGGACTATATGGACCATCAAAAATAATCTCAAAGAATGCTTAGAGCAATAAAATTTTTCATAATAGATCATTAAGTTGGAAGAAAGCAGCCTATAAAAATAATGCCACTGAATATCATCCAAACTTTATAATATAAATTATTGAATTCTGTATTTTCTGCTTTATAAATGGCAAATATATGAATATATACAGAAAATATAAATAATGGTTATGAATAATAGTAGAGGGGATTGTGGCTAAACATTAATTACTTCCCTGTACTTTTCTACATTTTCTAATTGTTCTATCATGAACATATATTACTTTTGTAAATAAAGGAAAAATGAACATTATTTTTTAAATAAATAAAACTTTAATGGATGCTTTAAGAAAAAGGAAGGTGGCAAGAAAAGGTGAGAGGGCAGGGGAGAGAGGACTAAGTTTGAATGAGGCCAAGTTTGAATCCTGGGTCCATCTCCCAAGAAACCCAGAGATTGGTAGAAAGAAATCCCCTGGGCTCTGAAAATCCTCAGTTAATACAAACTCCGTGCTTACTTTCCTGAACTAGCAATGCTTGATTTTCCTGTACAGACCCTCTTTCTCTTGCCCCAGGCCACAGGATGGGCTCTCAGCAACCCTAGATCTACTCATTCACCAGATTCCTGTACTCTTGGATCAAGCCCTTCAACTCCTTCAAAGCTGTCTCAGCTCAGCTGTAGCCCAAGGGCAGGACTGCCCCATCCACCCACTTCCCCAGAATCCAGGTGATCAGGGCCAGGCCCTATATCAAAGTCACTGAAGGAGGACCCCCCAACTCTATTCCTGTTGTCCATCCTGCCCTGTGGGAGTGAGCACATCTCTGTAATTCAGAGAAGGGACTAATGGTCCAGGCCCTAGTGGGGTGTTGATGCAGCCACCAAGTGTGGCAAAAAACTACTGGCAAGAATCAACAGACCTGAAAATGTCTTATGGCCTGAGGGACAGCTCAGTGGTCATTCAGGTGGATGATCTCCACCTATTCTGCCGTGGGAAAGTGATATTGGGATCAGGTACACCCAGCTCCTACACTCATGCTTTGGTACTACAAAGCCTCTCCCACCTATCCAAGAGGCAAAAGAAAAGAAGAACTCTAAATTTACATAGATAAAGTTGATGGTCATTTTAATAAGAAATTAACTTGAGTTGTAAAGAATAACATAATGGCTTATTTCCAATAGCAGGGTAGATTGGATTGCCCTGAAGGACCCTCCTGGTGAAACTACTAAACGGTTGGATAAAATATTTTTTAAAATCTATTTAGACACATTACTGAGCTGGCACAAAAGTGAGAAATCTGCAAAGCCTTAAAACAAAGTGAAATAAGAAGTCTGGAAAGAAAATGAGTGCCAAAGTCTGCTTTCTCCCTGAGGGTTTCTGTTAACCCCTAGAGATTTTGAGGTTCTTCTCTGAGGACTACCTGAGATGTGGAGGACAGGAGACCAAACTCAGCCATAGTCCAAAGCTGGAGATCGAATGTAAAATCCCTGTGTAAGGCTGAGATCAAAGGGGCCACACGCTCTACAAGTGAATAAGAAATAAACCTGGATCCCTACAAAGAGATAGCAAGGAAATTTATCTGTCTTGACCCTGGCATTAATTGAAAAGGGAAAACACAGGCCACCTCTTATACGACTTTTGGATCCAAAATTACACTAGTTGTGAGGTCCAAAATAAATCTCAGATAGTGCCCCCAGGCACTGCAGATGCAAATAGAAATCCTCCCTGGAGAAACTCAACCCTAAAGAAGTCCCCAAGAATCATCACAAAAAAAGTCTCAAGAACAATAAACAGCTTACAGCCCAAAATTACAAAACACACAAACACACAAAGAAATAATGTATCATGAGTAAGACTATTCAGGAAAAAATAACACATTCACAGAACTTTAGATATTGGACTTTTCAGATATAGAATATAATATACACACAGGGGGAAAAATAAATTTGCAAATGAATCAAATATTACTTATAGAAATAAAACTACAATAATCAAAATTAAAAAGTTAATAAACATATTAACTAGCAGATTAAACACCTGTGAAAAGAAAAGTGGTAAACTAAATGATCTGAAGAAATTATCTAGATGGCACGCATAGGACAAAAAGACAGAAATATGCAAGGGAAGTTAAACAAAGCAAACATCTCAAGAAGGTCTAATAAGAGATCGAGAAAAATGGCGGTCTGATAGAGTCCTCCCACCGCACTGCTCCCAGGGAAGGAGGTGAAAAACGTCATCGGCTACCTGCGAGCACGGACTGCTCACTCCGAAAACAGCATTGCGAATTACAGAGAAACAACGCCGAACGCCCAGCCCAAGAAAACAGGTACAAAATTTTCACAAAGATCGGAGGGCGCATGGAGCACAATAGAGCCCAGAGCGGGGGAAGGACGCGCTCGCCAGGTCCGCGCAGCGCGACCTGCCCCCCAAGTGGTTACGCACCTCCCCATTCACTCAGTCAGGGACAAGCCCAGGGTTGGGGCAAAGCTGTTGCTGGAGACAGCAGGCTCTGTGGAGAGGAAGCAATTGCGAGAGCCAAACACAACTCTCAGCTGCAACATACAGAGACTGCTCAGGGCTGGGGAGGGACCGGGCAGGGACTGGGCGGAGATACAGCTTCCCGGGGCACTGCGCGGGAACCCGCAGGCCGGCACTGCGCCACTAGAAGTCAGCGGGACTAGGCCCAATAGTTTAACAGAGAGCAGGACATGCCGTTAGAGGCTGCTAGCAACTGCCGCTGCGGCTGGCGGAGAAAAGCTGCGCTCCCGGCGCGATGGGAGCTCGCCTGTGCGCCAGGCTAGCGGCGGCCGCCGTCTTTACAGCCGCCCGCGTGGAGCTGTGAGCCGCGTCTCTAGCTCCCCCCGCCCCGGCCCGGGGCTCTTCCGCTGGGGCGAGACAGGCTTTGCCCTTGGTGGCCAGGGACAGCTGCATCCATGGGTTCCAGGTGGGACGAGATCCCGCAACTGTAGCGGCAGGACCTTTGGGTATTGGAAACAGTTTGCAGCTCGTCCATCTGGTCCTGCTACCCTGGCTCGGGCCTCTGACAAGTCCGCTACGTGCTGGTCCTAGTGCCCGCTCTTCAGGTCCCAGCCTTCCTGTACCCCAGAGATCGGTCATTTTGAAGGTTGCTGGCTATAGTGACTCATTTGGTATAACTGCCGGTTCCCATGACAACCAAATACCTCAAGAGCCACAGGCTGAACCAGAGCAGCTCCCCATAATCCTGCCCACTTCATTAGGGAATTTCACGCCATCCAAGAGCGCTTCCAGTGGCCACTATCCCCCCCTCCCCGTGGGAACATCCCCCCGGTGGAGACTGCTGGGGATAGAGACGGCCACCCGCCTTGCCTTGGAGTCTAGTGGTGGGAAAGGGATGCATAATTGGAGATCCCCCTATCAACCAGTATCAGGCGGAGGTGCACATCAAAAAGGCAGACACATGTGGCTAGATAAGCAACCTCTGAGCTGTGTAGAATTTTCCCAATTCAGCTCTCACACTGCAGCCAAAAGAAATTGTGTTTCTACCTGCACCTCAGGAGGAGCAGGGTCAAAGTAACCCCTAGGAGCTACAAGGCCCCTTCCAAACTGCGGGGCTTTCGCATACCCCACCTGGGGATCAGAGTCTGCCACAGACATAGCAGAATACCTAGCTAATAGGGAGCTGTGGATTCATATCCTCAAGTGCAATTCACTAGCTTAGAGCTCAAGCTGTGAGGTCAATCTCACCATACTCCACAAGGAAGAGGAGAAGACAACAGGCCAGAGATAACTCAAGATCCACCAAACTTGCTAAAATACACCTAAGGCAATACAGGCCACTACTTCTCTCCCTGGCTCTGCCAAGGAATGAAAATCGTGGGCCTGGAGACAGGGGCATAAACTAGCCCTAACACCCCCAGCTCTCGACCAGGAGACCAGATGAGAAAAAACCAGTGAAAGAACTCAGGGAACATGAAAAATCAGAGTGAAAAGTCACCCCCAGAAGAAACCATCAGTTCCTCAGCAATGGATACCAACTCAAATGAAATGGGTAGAATGACAGAAGAGGAATTTCATTTATGGATTATAAGAAAGCTCAATGAAATTCAAGAGAAAATTGAATCCCAGCACAAAGAAACCACAAAAAAAATGCAAGAAATGAATGAAAAATTCTCCAAAAAAATAGGACTATTATGGAAAAAATCAAATAGAAATCCTAGAAATGAAAGAAGCATTCAAGGATATACAAAACACAGTGGAAAGCCTTAAGAATAGGCTGGACCATGCAGAGGAAAGAATTTCAGAGCTAGAAGACAACTCCTATGCGGTAAATAAATCAGTCAAAGAGAAAGAACACAAAAACAAGAGGCATGAAAAAAGCATACAGGAAATGTGGGATTATGTAAAGAGGCCAAACATAAGGATCATAGCCATCCCTGAGGGAGAGGAAGAAAATTCACATGGGCTGGAAAATCTATTTGAAGGAATAATAGAGGAAAATTTCCATGGCTTAGCCAGAAATCTCGACATCCAAGTACAAGAAGCACACAGGACTCCTGGGAGACTCAACATGAAAAGGCATTCACCACGCCACATAATTATTAGACTGACCAAAGTAAACACAAAAGAGGCACTCCTCAGAGCTGTAAGACAAAAAGAGCAGGTAATCTATAAAGGGAAACCGATCAGATTAACTGCAGATTTCTCAGCTGAAACCTTACAAGCCAGAAGGGAATGGGGAGCCATCATCAGTCTCCTAAAACAAAACAAAGACCAACCCAGAATTCTGTATCCTGCCAAACTAAGCTTCTTATATGAGGGAGAAATAAAGACTTTTCCAGACAAGCAATCACTGATAGAATTTGCGAAATCCAGACCAGCCTTGCAAGAAGTGCTCAGATCTGCATTGCACACTAATCAGCACAACAGACACCCACCAATGTAAAACTACGCAAAAGCTAAAACCCCAGAAACCAGATTCCACAATGACGCAAGAGGTAAAACAAAAGACACCACCCAATAGAATAATCAGAAATTTACCCCAAATATCAATTCTCTCAATAAATATAAATGGCTTGAATTGCCCATTGAAGAGAGATAGGCTGGCTGAATGGATTAAAAAATACAAGCCAAGAATCTGTTGTCTCCAGGAAACACACCTTACACACAAAGACGCATTCAGACTCAAGATGTAAGGATGGAATACAATTTTCCAGGCTAATGGAAACCAAAAGAAATCCGGAGTAGCCATCCTTATTTCCAATGATATAAACTTTAAAGCAACAAAAGTAAAGAAGGACAAAAATGGACACTATATAGTGGTGAAGGGAAAAATCTTACAAGAGGATTTAACAATCCTAAACATTTATGCACCCAACACAGGAGCACCCAGGTACATAAAGCAAATACTGCTAGATCTAGACAACATAATAAACAGCAATGCCATAATAGCAGGGGACTTCAACACCCCACTGACGGAACTGGACAGATCCTCCAAACAGAAAATAAACAAAGAAATAAAAGACCTAAACAGGACTATAGAACATTTGGGCCTAACAGATATCTACAGAACACTCCACCCAAATAACACTGAATATACATTCTTCTCATCAGCTCATGGAACTTTCTGTAAAATTGACCACATCCCAGATATAAACAAATTCAAAAAAATAGAAATCATACCATGTATCTTTTCACACCACAGCGGAATAAAATTAGAAATCAATTCCAACAGAAACTTATTTCTTCATCCAAAAACATGGAAACTAAACAATCTGTTGCTGAATGACTATTGGGTCGAGGAGGAGATTCAAATGGAAATCAAAAGATTCTTCAAACTAAACGATAATGGGGACACAAGTTATCAAAATCTGTGGGGTACAGAAAAAGCAGTCCTGAGAGGAAAACTTATCACCTTAAATGCCCACATCCAAAAGACAGAAAGGTCACAAATCAGTAAACTAATGAATCATCTTAAGGAAATGGAAAAGGAAGAGCAAAGCAATCCTAAAGCCAGCAGAAGAAAAGAAATAACTAAGATCAGAGCAGAATTAAATGAAATCGAGAACAAAGGAACAATGCAGAAGATTAATAAAACGAAAAGCTGGTTCTTTGAAAAGATAAACAAAATAGACAGGCCATTTGCCAGGTTGACCAGAAGCAGAAAGGAAAGGACTCTAATAAGCTCAATTAGAAATGAAAAAGGAGAGGTCACAACTGACACCATGGAAATACAAAACATCATCTTCGAATACTACAAAAATCTCTATGCCCACAAACACGAAAACGTGGAGGAAATAGACAAATTCTTAGAAACATACTACCTCCCTAGGCTCAACCAGGAAGAAACAGAATTTCTAAACAGACCAATATCAAGCACCAAAATCAAAGCAGTAATAAAAAATCTTCCAACAAAAAAAAGTCCTGGACCAGACGGGTTCACACCTGAATTCTACCAAGCCTACAAAGAAGAACTGGTGCCTATAGTGCAGAAATTATTTAAAAATATCCAGAAGGATGGAATCCTCCCAAACTCATTCTACGAAGCCAATATCACCTTGATACCAAAGCCAGGAAAGGACACAACAGGAAAAGAAAACTACAGACCAATATCCCTTATGAATATAGATGCAAAAATTCTCAATAAAATCTTTGAAAACCAAATTCAAATGTACATCAAGAAAATAATTCATCACAATCAGGTGGGCTTTATTCCCAAGATGCAGGGATGGTTCAACATACACAAATCTATAAATGTAATTCACCATATAAATAAAAGCAAGAACAAAGATTATATGATCCTTTCAATAGATGCAGAAAAGGCTTTTGACAAAATCCAGCATCCTTTTATGATAAGAACTCTTAACAATATAGGCATAGATGGCTCATACCTCGAAACTATTAAAGCCATATACGATAAACCCACAGCCAATATCATACTGAATGGGGAAAAATTGAAAGCATTCCCCCTTAAAACAGGAATTAGATAAGGGTGCCCACTATCTCCACTTCTTTTCAACATAGTGCTGGAAGTCCTGGCCACAGCAATTAGACAAGACAGAGGAATCAGGGGTGTCCAGATGGGGGCAGAAGAGGTCAAACTTTCACTATTTGTAGACAATATGATATTATACATAGAAAACCCCAAAGATTCAACCAAGAGATTACTGGAATTGATAAACAAATTCAGCAAAGTCTCAGGATACAAAATTAATACACACAAATCCATAGCCTTCATATATGCTAATAACAATCAAGCCGAGAAACAAATTAAAGATGCAATACCTTTCACAATAGCACCAAAGAAAATTAAATATTTAGGAACATATCTAACTAAGGAGGTCAAAGACCTATATAGAGAGAATTACAAAACACTGAGAAAAGAAATTGCAGAGGATGTAAATAGATGGAAAACCCTACCATGCTCTTGGATAGGCAGAATCAACATAGGAAAAATGGCTTTGCTACCTAAAGTGATTTACAGAATCAATGCAGTCCCTATCAAAATACCAACATCATTTTTTGCTGATCTAGAAAAAATAATTCTACGCTTCGTGTGGAACCAGAGAAGACCCCATCCAGCCAAAGCAATCTTAAGCAAAAAGAACAAATTGGGAGGCATCTATCTACCAGACTTCAAACTATACTACCAGGCTATGGTAACCAAAACTGCATGGTATTGGCACAAGAACAGACACGTAGACCAATGGAACAGGACTGAGAACCCAAATATAAAACCAACCTCATACAGTCACCTGATCTTTGACAAATTCCAGAAAAACGTACACTGGGGAAAAGATTCCCTATTCAATAAATGGTGCTGGGAAAACTGGATGGCCATATGTAGAAGACTGAAACTGGACCCACACCTCTCACCTCTCACAAAAATCAACTCACAATGGATAATAGACCTAAACCTAAGACATGAAACGATAAGAATTCTCGAAGAAAACGTTGGAAAAACTCTTATGGACATTGGCCTAGGCAAAGAATTTATGAAGAAGACCCCCAAAGCAATCACAGCAGCAACAAAAATAAATACATGGGACCTGGTCAAATTAAAAAGCTTCTGCACAGTCAAGGAAACTATCACTAGAGTGAACAGACGACCTACAGAATGGGAGAAAATATTTGCATGCTACACTTCTGATAAAGGGCTGATAACCAGAATCTATACAGAACTTAGGAAAATCAACAAGAAAATATCAAACAACCCTATTAAAAAATGGGCAAAGGACATGAACAGAAACTTTTCAAAAGAAGACAGAATAATGGCCAGAAAACATATAAAAAATCGCTCAACTTTTCTAATCATCAGAGAAATGCAAATCAAAACCACAATGAGATATCACTTAACTCCAGTGAGATTGGCTCATATCAAAAAATCCCCAAACAACAAATGTTGGTGGGGATGTGGACAGATAGGAACACTCATACACTGCTGGTGGGACTGCAAATTAGTACAACCTCTATGGAAAGTAATATGGAGATACCTCAAAGAATTAAAAGTAGAACTACCATTTGACCCAGCAATCCCACTACTGGGTATTTACCCAAAGGAAAAAAAACATTTTATAATAAAGACATCTGCTCGCGAATGTTTATAGCAGCACAATTCACAATTGCAAAGATGTGGGAACAACCCAGGTGCCCATCAGTACACAAGTGGATTAATAAAATGTGGTATATGTGTACCATGGAGTATTACTCAGCAATAAAAAACAATGGTGAATTAACACATCTGGTATTAGCCTGGTTGGAGCTAGAACCCATTCTTCGAAGCAAAGTGTCACAGGAATGGAAAAACAAGCACCACTGGTACTCACCATCAAATTGGTACTAACTGATCAACACTTACATCACACAGGGCAATAATATTCATCAGGGGGCGGGCAGGCGGGAGGGGGGTGGAGGGGATGGGAAAAACTCTCACTGAATGGATGTGGGGAGCACAGTTTGGGGGATGACCACGATTGTAGCTCTGACACGGGCAGTGCATGGGCAATATATATAGCCAAAGTGTTTTACCCCCATAATATTCTGAAATAAATAAATAAATAAAGTAAAATCTAAAAAAGGAAACAAACAAAAAAAAGAAGGTCTAATATAATCATCATCAGAGTTCCAAAAGAAAACAATGACAAGTATGAGAAAGAAGCAACATAGGAAGAGATCATAGCTGTGAATTTTCCAGAACTGTCTAAAGACACAAATTCTCAGTTTGGGGAAAACTCATGAATTCTAAGTAGAATAAATTTTTTTAAAATCCCCCTCCTAGGTACATTACAGTGAAACGGCAGAATATCAAAGACAAAGACGACCACAAACAAGATGATACCAACTTGTCAAACATAATAATGGAAGATAGAAAACTTTGGAAGATTATCTTCAATATGTTGAGAGAAAGTTCTGTCGACCTAAAATTCTATGTCCAGAAACTTTTCTTTCAGTAATGAGGGTTTTAAAAAGACATTTTGAGGCAACAAAAGCAGAGAATTTACCACTTAAGACTTAAGATTCTTAAATTCTAAAGCTTGTGTTTCACACAGAAGAGAAATGGTCCCAAATGAAAGGTCTAAAAGGCAAGGTAGAATGATGAGAAACAGATCGTAAAATAGTTGGCAAAGTCTAATCAACGATTGTATAAAACAATAATAATGTCTAATACATTGGGATTTAAAATAGGCTAGAACTAGAATAGTGGACAATAGCTTATTAACTTGGAAGATAGTGGTCAGAAAAAATTGTTCTAGGCAGGTCCCATCTGCCCTCTGCCTCCAGGCTGCATCCCAGGGATGCACTTTATAAGGAAGGTATTGTTTCCTCCAAAAGACACGGGGGCACTTGCAGAACTGCTTGGGAGGAGCCTGGGGGATCAACCTCCCCTTTTCTTTGGCTCCTCCCAACTCCAGTCTAACTTCTCTGCTATCTTTTTTCCTGCCTTCCCATCTGAGCTAGAGGCAGCAAATTCTACCTTTGCAATTCCGCAAGGCACATGGCTTATCCCGTCAAGACTCTGGCTAAAGAAAGAGGAAGGGAGCATGTCTACTCTCAATGATGCCTGCTCCTCCCTCTCTGCTTTCTAACTGGGCTACTTAGACCACGTTTATTGTAGACCATATTTTTAGCCTCCCAAGAAGCCACAAGAGGTAGCAAACACACTCTAATATCCCCAAAATAATTACCGATCCTCTGAAGCACCATCCTCAGTAAGCACACAGTAACAATTTAACCAGCTGTGTTGCTGCTGCAAGGGTCCTCAGCTTCCCAGCTGCAAAGTGGGGATTCCCCTGTGCTCCCTTGCTCCTCAGCTCAGCAATGCCAATTCCAGGTACCTTTTTCTGCCACTTTTAGGACTCTCAATTGCAAGTAACAGAAACACGACTCTGAAGAATTTAGTCAAGAAAGGAAATGTATTGGTTCACAGCATTCGAATGTCCAAAACTAGAGTTGGCTTAAGGCTTGGCAGGGTCAGAGACTCAGACAATGTCTCAGGATCTGTTCCCTGTTCACCCTGGTTACAATTTGGCTTCTCTCGTGGATCACCTTCATTCTCTCCAACTGTAAGTGGATATATCCAGCAAAGGCAGCCACAAGAAGCTTCACTTAATATTGAGGTTTATCTGGAATTCAAAATTAATCAGGTGTCCTGTATTTTATCTGGCAGCACAACATGGGAGAAATCTGATTGGTCCTGCTTGACTCGCATGCTCATCCTTTCGGACCAATCCCCGTGGGCAGAGTTGAGATATCCTGAGGCCAAGTTGTACAGGAAGCTCTGATGTGGACAGTCACACCAGGGCTGCATTGGGTGGAGGAAGAACAGTTCCCAGTGAAGACGAAAGTCTTTGGTGGGAAAAATCGAGACATCCACTACACTGGGGTTTGCTAAAAGATGGTGGTAGTGGTGGTGGTGGTATTATTGATATTGTTTATTTATCAGGATTTTGTTTGCCTCTCTCTTTTCTGCCACTAGATTCCCCCAGACAACTGATGTTCTTGGTTGTGCTAAGTCCAGCCAGCCATGAGAAGTCTGATAACCCAGGCCACACAGCAGGTGAAAAACTTCATTGGGCAACATGGCCAACATGGCCAACATGGAAAGGAGTGTTTCAGCCCTTCTCAGTGGTCCTCAGCTTCGGCTGCATGTTAGAATCTCCTGGAGAATCTTTAGAAAGCACTGATGCCTGGGTCCCACCCCTAGAGTTTCTGATTTAATTGGTCTGGGTACATCCTGGGCACCAGGAATTTTTAAAGCTTCCCAGATGATTCTAATATGCAGCCAGGGTTGAGAAACACTGTCTAAGAGAATGAAGCAAAAAGGGAGGAATCTCCTAAGGGCACACTGTTGGAGTAAAAGTAGTTTAAACTGTCAATAATGTGGAGGGAGGCATAGAACATTTTGATAAGTAATTTAAAAGGCATGTAAATTTGTATATGTAATGTAAACAATTTATAGGAAAAAAGGACAAATGAAACATAAAAATGCTAACAATAGTGATCATGGATGGTAGAATAATAGGTTAGTAATTTTCTATTTTTGATATTTCCAAAATTTCAAAATTTTCTGTGATAAACATATTATTTTTATAATTCAAAAAATAAAAATAAAAACACTGGGGGAAAATGACAGATCCCTTAGACTGCATTCAAGGTGTCTATGATGGGGCCCCTACCCACACCTCCAGCCAGGTCTCGAGTATTCCCTTTGCCCCCACATGGCCCAGGCTCCGGCCACTTGACTTTCCCAAACCTCCCATCTGCCCATCCCAGTCACTCTGGATGGAATTGCCCTCTATGGAGGGGGTTTTTGACCTTCCAACTAGGTTATGCCTCCTCCCCATGAAGCCTGCCTATATGCCCAGATGGAAGTCATCTGATTAGCCCCACATGCTGCTCAGAAGCCCCCAAAGTGATCCCCACCGAGAAATAATATCCCTCAAGCTTAGACCAAAGTTCTCGTCAAGGGTCCTGCACAAGAGGAAGTAGCTTTCCTCCCTTGACAGGCTGCTTTGCCATGTTCTCTTCTGGAGCAGAACATATTCTCAGGCACACCTGTGCATTCTCCTGCCCCGTGGACCTCACTTCACCAGGGGCAAAAGGAAGTCCAAGCATTTACAGCAGTTCATTTAGATCTTAGCAGAGCGTAAAATGAACTCTCTGGGAAATTATAAATGTATGCAATCTGCAGGTCTATCCATAATAAACCGTGTCTGCCTCTCAAGGCAGAAGCCCCTAGTACTGTTTTATAGGCAGTGCCCTCCAGACTTCTCCCCTTTGGTTGGTATAAGTTTCCCTGGAGTGACTCACAACCAGGGGTGGCTTTGAGAGCAGCAGAAGCAGCATCTCTCAGTGGAAGGGCACACCAGACTTGAGCAGGAGCAACTCTTAAACCCCAGAAACAATGCAGCTTAGTTAAAACAGGAAAAACGAGGAATCTCCGGACCCAGGCTGAGATGGGACCAGCTGCCACTTTCCAGATGGGTCACCAAGCAGGTGCCAGAAGCCTGGTATGTTAAGGCTGGGTGTGGTTGCTTTCCACCTGGACACTCATCTGGAAGTTCTCCTCTCACTTTTGTCATCCTGGGGCCTCAGAGACAGACCCTGGGTGGGCCGGCACCTGTTCCCAGCAGTCTTCTCACTCAGCTTGGACCCGGCTTCGACAGCAGGGCAGCCATGATTTACCTAAGATCTGCCAGACTGTAAGCTCCATGGAGGCAGGGCCCTTGTCTGCTCACTTATCTCAGTGCCCTAAATACCCAGCCTGGAGCCCAGCACCAAGAGGGTGCTCAGTGAATGGCTGGATGAGCTGCTAGCAGGACTGGCTGTGGCCCCCTGTCCACCTTCGCTGCTGTGTCCTGCTGCCATCCACGTGAATCACACCTGGGTCTGTCGCAACCCATTTGCTCTGAGGTTGGAAGAGACGCTGACAACCAGCAAGCACAGAGGAATGGACTAGGTTCGCAGGCAGCTGGAAAGGATGGCAGCCCTTTGAGAACTTGGGAGAGTGATTTCTCTCAGATCAGATAAAGTTGGGAGGTGGGGAGGGGGAGGAAGACTGTTTCACACAGAGGAAGCAGAACGTGCGAGAGAGTAGAAAAAGCTCAAAGGCATGACACGTGGGCAGAGCTGGAGCATCCCAGCTGAGGGTCCCGGACTTCTTCCTATGGAAAGGAGGGCCCAGCCAGATCTGTGTTCTACGAAGATCATCATGGCAGCCACTATGGACAGATGTCACTGGCGGCAGTGAGTCTGGGGGCTGCTGCAGTGTCCGGCTGCAAGATGATGGGGCCTGAGCTGAGGAGTGGGGGTGGAGGGAAGGGGCCAGGCCGCACTTTCTTCCCCAAAATGGAAGGAGAAAGCCCCAACACCCAGGGGACACGGTGCGCCCTGCTAATGGAAGGTCCGTGGTGGGAGGTCAGCCTGTACTTCATGGCCCTCAGTAGCATCCCTTCTGCCTGGCATTGAGGCTGTCCCAAGGTGTGGCCCCATAGTCCCTTGGAGCCCGCACACCCTTACAGGCTCCTTACTGCCAGGCAGGCCAGCCTGTGCCCCCACACGCTCACATACCATCCTCCGTCCAGGTTCTCTGCTTCTTAAGGGCTCTTCCTCCTGCTTGGAATGGTGGGAGAAGCACTAGATTCTGACTCGCAGCTGCAGAGACCCCCAGTATCACGTGCCCATCCTGACTCTGCCCCCACTCTCTGACACCACGTAAGTGCCTTCGCCTCTCTGAGCCTCATTTGTCTTATTCACAAAGAGGGGATAATAATACCTACCTTGCAGGGCCGAGAGGTAGGGTTGCAATAACATGCAAAAAGCTCCTAGCACCACTCTTGGTAGAGTAGGTGCTCATAGCCTGTACCTATGATTGGGGCTGTCCACAGATTCTCATTTCCCAAGGCCCAGCTGCAGCCCACCTCCTCCTCCAGGAAGCATTCCCTGACCACCCAACCTGACACACTGACTTCTCCCTCTCCTGGCTCTGACAGTCTTTGCAATCTGCCCCACCGGTCTGACACCTGACTCCTCATTCTCTCTGGTTGGGCACTGATTCTTCTCCACAAGCTCTCTTTGTCTCCCTCAATAAATAGAAAATTCTCTGAAAGCAGAAAGCACCTCCTCTCCTTCTCCTGCCTCCGCCACAGTGCATGGCCAGGTATACAGCAGACGCTCCGATAAGCAGGCAGGATGTGGCCTATTCACTGACAGCTGGAAGTTTGGCCTTATAACAAAGGCAATAGGGAGCTAGGGAAGGCTCTGGAAGAAGGGAAATGACAGAAGGGGCCATTTAAGTAAGCACTGAGCAGCGGTCCACAATATTCCCAGTCTCTTTCCTTCCTTCTTTCCCTGCTGAGGCCACTGGCAGAGTGATGAATGCACCAGGGGCTGTGCATTATTAATCACCTTAAAAGCAAACATTCATCTTGGTGCAGGATTTTTACTTTTCTCCTCTAATAATGAATTAGAGCACCCAGATATTAATGGGCCAGATAATTTACATTTTGCATAAGCAGAAAAAACAAACCATCAGGCCCTTGTGGCAACACCACTTTCCGACAGATTGAGAGACAGGCTGAATAAATTGCTGTAACTAAAACTCTCACGTGCACCCGCTCACCCGCCGATACATGACAGTTTGCAAACATTTTGCAACAAGCGCAATATGATTTCTGTACACAATTATCCATTCCCCCCTGAATGATTTTCCTCTCCTCCTTGCCTGCCCAACTGCTCAGGGCAATTAAACCACAAATCCCTGGGCAGCGTTCCCCTCTGCTCCTTTTCATAAATCCTGATCTTAGCCCTAAATAAATCAGTCCTTGGAGGAAAAAATTCATTGAGGGCCCAGCGCCACCAAGAAACAAGACGGGCCATGGACATCCATCTCTCTTTCCACCCGCTCTCCTAACAGGGATCCTGAAAAGAAAGAAGTGTTCCTGAAAGGAGAAGCCAGAGGAGAGTCTTTTCATGTTGATCCCCTTTATTTGATCACCCACGGAAGATTAGCCACAGTGAATTGTCTGAGGTTCCAGCCAAAGAGTGAAATATTGCAATAGGCCAAGCCACGGAGAAGAGACGGGAGAACACTTATTCCTGCACTGACATTGATTTACTGTGTGACCTTGACCAGTTCCTTAACTCTCTCTGGGCTTCAGTTTCCCCATCTATACTATGAATGGTTTGGTTTCGATAACTCTAAACTCTGCCATTTTGTGACTTAATAACTCCTGGGCACCAACAGTCACACAGGGCAGAAGCATCGAATAGTAGAGCTGAGCAGTTAAAAAGATTATGTGTGCTCAGCCCCCAGGTGAGCCGCACACAGAATTCTCAGTCCCCAGGTGAGCTAACTTTTGATCATGCTTAGCCCCCCAGGTGAGCTACCGACGGAACATGTTCAGTCCCCAAGCATGCTCAGTGCCAAGGCAATCACTGCCCTCATCTGAGGCCCCAGAGCAGATCCTGTCTCCCTGAATATATTCAGTTCTATAGAAAGGTAGCCCTAGGCATGCTTAATTACAGGGCAATAGCCTATGTCCTGGTAAAAACTTACCCCTTTGCCTTGAGCTCCCCAGAAATAGGATAGGCACACAATAGGCCCACAGCAACTAGTTGAATTAAACAAGTCAAGTAGCCTTAGCCACAACTCTCTCTGTTCACTTGTTGGTTTAGCTAGACTCTGATTAGGACATCCACAGGCCTTAAATAAGTGGTACACCAAAACTTAGTTTCCAGCAAATAAATCCTCACCAGCCAGCCCCCCACAAAACAGAGTATATCCTCCTAATCTGTTCCCAAATTCATCATATTTGTAAAAATACAGAAGATTTGATCAATACTATTCACCATTTTGACCTAATTGACATTTGTAGATTACTCCATCTAACGGCAGAATTCACATTCTTTTCAGGTACACAAGGAATATTCACCAAGATAGGCCATATCCTTGGCCATAAAGCATGTCTCAAAAAATTTTAAAAGATTGGAATCATACAAGTTATATTCTTTGATTATAATGGAATTAAATTAAAAAGTAATAACAATAAGCCCTCTAGAAAATCACCACATATCAGGAAATTAAACAAAACACTTTTAAATAACCCATAGATCAATGAAGAAATCACAAGGGAAATTGGAAAATATTTCAGACTGAATGATAATGAAAGCAACACATATCACAATTTGTAGGATATAGTTAAAGCAGAGGTTAGAAGGGAAGTTAGAGCTTTAAATGCCTAGATTAATAAAGAAAAAAGACACAAAGTCAATGATCCAAGCATCCACCTACAGATACAAAAAATGAAGAGCAAATGAAATTCAATGTAAGCAGGAGATGGAAAACAATAAGAGAGAAAATCAATGATATAAAAATTGGACAAACCATAGTGAAAATCGTCAAAGTTGTCTCTTTGGAAAGATTAATAAAATTGATAGCCCCCAAAGAAGACTAATCAAGAAAAATGGAGATTATCTAACTTGGACTTTCCAGCCTCTAAAACTGTGAAAAATAAATTTCTGTTGTTTATAAGCCAAAAAAGAAAAAAAGACAGAAAACACATATTACCAATATCAGGAATTAAAGAGAGGATATCACTACAGATTCTGTATCTATTTTAAAAATGATAAGAGATATTATGAAAAACTGTAGGCCAATAAATTGGCAATTTAGATGGTATGGATAAACTCCTTGGAAAAGATAACTCACAACTAAATAATATGAAATCATAAATCTAAATAACCCTATATCTATTAAATAATTTTTAATTCGTAATCAAAAACTTTCCCTAAAATAAAACTCCAAGTGGCTTTACCAATGAATTTTATTTTATGCCAATATTAAACAAACTCTTTCAGAAAGCCAAAGAGAAGGAAATATTTTCTAACTCATTTTATGAAGCCAGAATAACACTGACACCAAAATCTGACAAAGATATTATAAGAAAAGATCATTACAGACCAATATTACACACGATTAAAGAAATTTTTTTAAAACCCTTATTAAACTATTAACAAATGAAACAGTGGTATACAGAAGTACAACATATCATGATCAGGTGATGTTTATCACAGGCATGTAAAATGGATTTAGCATTTGGAAAATGAAAAAAAATCAAGTTGAAAAACAATTGAAAAAAATCTAAAATTCACAAAATTAGTGAAATAAAGGAGGAAAAAATCAATGTAATTCACATTGATTGAATAAAGGAGAAAAATAATATAATTCAGATAAAATGTTAGACTAAATTCAACACCCATAGAGTGAAAAAAAAAGAAACTATAAATAGAATTTCCTTAATCTGATGAAGGCATCTATTGAATACCTAGAGAAATACCTAGAGCTAGCAGCATACTACATAATAGTGAAACATTGAATGCTTTTCCTATAATATAAATAACAATGTTAATAGATAATAACTTGAGTATTGTACTAGAAGCTTTAGACAGTGCAATAGGACAAGAAAAATAAAAGTCCTAAATATTGGAAATTAAGAAGTACATCTGTCATTATGCACAGATGGTGTGAGTATGTACATAGAATACTCTGGAATCTTCAAAAATACACTAGAATAATTGAATTTATCAATCTTGCAGGATACGATGTCATTACATAAAAATCAGTTATACTAGCAAAAAAATTAGAAAATAAAAACTTTTAAAATTATCATTTGCAATAGAATTAATAAAAGCAAATACATAGGAATGAACATAAGTAACAAAGCACAAAACCCTATACTGAAAATTAAAAGACCAATAATGGAAAATAAGAGTTACATAATGAACAACATTGATACTTAAGATGTCAGTTGTCCCTCAAGTTGATCTATCAGTCACAATCCCGAATTTCAAGTGGAGTTTTTGAAAAAACTGACAAGTTAATTCTAAAATATATATGGAAATGCAAGGTACCTAAAATAGCCAAAACAGTATTGAAAAAGAAGAATAAAGTTGGAGGACTTAAACTAATTTCAAATCTTTCTATAAAGCAACAGAAATCAAGTCAGTATGGTTTTGGTATAAGAATAGGCAAATGGGTGAATTGAATAGAATACAAAGTCCAAAAGTAGACCCACATGTATGGTCAATTAATTTTTAACCACGTCAATGCAATAAGGGAAAGGAAAGTCTTTTTACAAAGGGAAGGAGTAACTGTTCCAATTTTTGTCAAAAGAATCTCAACTCAAACCTCACTCCATATGCAAAAATTAATTAGAAATAGGTCATAAACCTGAACATAGTGCTCAACCAGAAAGTTTTCCAGAGAAAACATAAGACATCTTTAAGACTTCAGATAGACAAAGACTTTTTGGAACACAGAAACCAATAATCATGAAAGAAAAAAATTAACAAATCAAATTAATCAAAATTAAAATTTCTACTCATCAAAATACACTACTAATAAAATTAACAGGCAGTCCAGAAACTGAGAAAAATATCATAATATCTAACAAATGACTCATATCCAGAATATATAAGGAACTCCTACTAATCAACAAAATGACAAGTAGCACAACTTTTAAAATGGGCAAAAGACTTGAAAAGACTTTTCACAAAAGAAGATATATAAAAGGCCACTAAAACATGAAAAACGTTCAATATCAATATTCATCAGAAAATGCACATTAAAACCACAACAAGATACATTTTATATCCACTAGAGTGCTTTTTGGGGTTTTTGGTTTTTTTTGGCAAGTAGGTTATTTATGAAGGATCTGAACTTGTAAAATAAGAGAGGGAAGAGAAGCAGGACTGCGCAAAGGGAGAACTTGAACTGCAATGCGGTCACAATCAAGTCTCACCCAATCCCACAGACAGCTCCGGGGCATCTCTGGCTGTTCAGAGGTGTCCATGCCGGGCCCAGGTGGACAGGCTTTTGAGTCCTCCGGCAGATCACTGGGAATGGTGGCAAATGAGACCAATCCTGCTCCAACTCCTTTATTTCTGGACCCATGTGTTCTTTTTATTGGGGTCATACAAGATGATACGCCACCCTTACAGAGCACTACCTCCAAGCTCAGGCCTCAGCTGCACCTTTGATATGCCATGCCGAAGCTCTATGAGGCTGGAAGTCAGAATGTATGTTTAAAATGATTTTAAAAAATGAGCTCAAGTTATCTTTTTGGGGAGATGGAAATATTCTAAAAAGATTGTAGTGATGGTTGCACAACTGTGTATATTCACTAAAAATCATTGAACTGTACCTTCGCACTGGGTGAATTTTATATGTAAATTATTCTTCAATGGGCTCATGCACTGCTGCTGAAAGTGTAAGCCGTGTATTATAATTTAAAGACACAAGCATGTAGTAAAACGGTAAAGAAAAGCAAGAGAACAATACACATAAAATTCAAGATCGTAGTTACCTGCGAGGGGAACAGAGGGGGGTGGGAAATGATAAGGACAAAGAAGGACTGTCAAAGGTATTGGTGATCTTCTTTTTCCCTACATTGGGTGGTGGTGTACAAGTGTCCGTTGTATCAATATTTCTTACATCCTACATATAGTCTATAAATACTATTGTTTCCACTCAACAAGTAAATAAAACAACTTCACTTATAGTCAACAAAAACAACTTAAAATAAATTGTAAAAGAGATTAGAGATGGGCCTGACAAGAATATACATGATAATAACAAACTGCCCAGTGGGGACTTGGTAGAGGAAGACAGCCCCATGTAAGAAACATGGGAATAACACGGAAGGCAGAATTAGAAAACAATCCCCAGAGTTGAAAACCAATAGGGTGACACACAGACTTCCAGGCAGAATTAATGATAATGGGGAATGGACAGCAAGAAGAGTAATGGGTTGGCTAAAGGCCTGGGCCTCCCCGCTTTGGGTGAGCAAGGGAGAAAGGGGTCACAGATTCCTGCCAACCCAGCCCAGAGCCCTTTAGACACCACACCTTAACACGTCAGTGAAGATCTGCACAAATGTTCCTTAGAATTCACCGTCTGGCCTGTTCAGAGAAGGGAATGCAGAAGCTTAGGACAGGGAGGAGTGTTGAGTGGTGGTGGCCCTTCAATCACCAGTGGCACCTTCAAGGGGGATTGATTACTGGGCAAAGCATGATCTGCACACCTGAAGAAATAGTTCCAGGGCAGTCTAAACTACCATAACAAATAGACCCACAAAATGTTAATGGCTCAAACACAAAAGATATTCACTTCTGCTTCATGTTCTGAATCCAAAGAAAGTGGTCCTCCTTCACGCAGTGCTTTAGGTCTCAGACTGCTTTCATCCTACGGCTTCTCTGTCCCCAGGGCCTTGTCATCTGCTTCCAGTCGGGGAAGAGGAAGAGGGTACTTTTAAAAGTTTTGGCCCAGTGACCTTAGGACAGACAAAGATTTCTTAGAGAAGACACAAGAACAAACCACAAAAAAAAAAAAAAAATTTTTAGTGGGCAAAAGATTTTAAGACATTTACAAAAGGGGATATATAAATGGCCAGGAAGTACATCAGAGGTTGCTTGATATCATCAGTTACCAAGGAAATGCAAATTAAAACCACAATGAGATGGCATGACACACCCACCAGAATGGCTAACATTAAATGGACTGACGTTATCAAGTATTGGTAAGGGTGTGGAATAGCAGGAACTCTCATATATTGCTGATTATAGAATGGTACAACCACTGTGGAAAACAGTCAGGTGCTTTCTTGTAGATAAACATCCAACTTATATGACTCAGCAATTCCGCTCCCGGGTATGTAACCAAGAGAATGGAAATCATAGGTTCACATGGAGACTGGACACAAATGTATATAGCTTTATATATAACAGGTAGAAACTACAAACGAACCAATGTCCCCCACTGGCTGAATAGATAAACAAATTGTGGCATATTCATACAATGAAAGGCTACTCAGCATAAAAAGGAAAAAACTACTGATACACACAACAACGTGAATGAATTTCAAAACATTATGTGAAGCAAAAGTAGCCAGCCCAGAGGACTTCATTTTGCATGATTCTATTCATACAGAATCCTAGGAGATGCAAAACTAATCTATGATGACAGAAAGCAGATCAGTGGTTGCCCAAGGGCGGGAGAGATTTATTTCAAAGGAGCATGAGAAAACCCTTTGTGGTCATGGAAATGTTCTGTAAGTTGATTGCAGCAGTGGTGGTATACAGCAATGTGGGAGTGGGGATAATACATCAAACTGCATATTTTTAAAGGGTACATTTCATTGTATGTAAATTATACTTCAATAACATTGATTTTTTAAAAGGGAGGAGGGAGTCTTAGCCCAGAAAGCACACACATAACTTCTGCTCACACTCCAGTGGTTAGAACACTCCATCACGAGGTTAACCCAACTTCAAGGGGGGCCTAGGGAGTATAGTCTAGCTGTGTGGCCAGAAAGAAGGGGAAAATTAGTTTTGGTGAATGATAGCAACTTCTGCCACACCCAGCTGCTGCTACCCAAAGGGTTGCTAGACAGCCCTTCCGGGGAGGCAAGGCAGGGCTGCCCAAGGTTGGCAACGAGACGGGAGATAAGGCCTGGGACAGAAGGCCGAGTGCAGAGCTGAGGGGGCAAAGAGAGGAGAAGCCTCCCGGGGGAGGCAGCCTTCCCAAAAGCCATTTCTGGAAGAACAAAGCAAGAGGAAATGGTACCCACCAAAGCATGGGAACAGGAAAGTGGATGTTTGGAGAACCAGTGGGAAGTTCTGTGCGGCTGGAGCATTGAGAGGTCGGGAAGAACGCTGCATGATGGAGACGGAGACTGTGGGGCCAATGGTGAAGGGCTAAGGAGCGGGGCTGTATCCTGCAAATCCCCAGGACCCTGGACGGGTTTGAGAGAAGCTCCGGCTCTCACAGCCCAACGCTGTTCCCGTCACTTGGCCACTTACCCAGCTCCTTTCCACACAGTCCCAGCCCCGGGGAGTGAGAGCTGGGTCACTGCCTGGGGTGCACACCCCAAGACTAGGCTGGATGCAGCCCCTTGCACCGGGAGGAGGTGGGAGAAGTTCCGCGCTGTGACTCAGGCTGCACACACGTCACAGGCAGGAAGTCGTGTGTGGCTGAAGCCCACTCACAAACCCCACTCCCATCTGAGTCACTGCACAGAAAAGGCACCTGTTGCTCAGCAACGGAGGTCCCAGCAGGCCCCAGCTCCTGGCTTTAGATTCCAGCCTAGTTAACCCCTCACCTCCCAAGTAGAACAAATCTGGCCACCAGCAACTATATTCAAAGGCCTAGACTCACCTGGATTTGGCTTTACCTGCCATTCAGCCTGTTCTAAAAAGGGACACCTCAGAACGATTTACAGAATCTATTGAATCCTAGTATTCATTGTCCCACTGAGGAAACCAAGGCCCCAAATGGCCAGGGCCTTGTCCAGGGTCACACAACTAACAGGTGGTAGGACTGAGGTGGAAGCTCCAGGCCTCCTGGCTTCTGCCATTTGTATTCAAGATCACTTTATCCATTAGGTGTGATCGGCAAAGTGCCTAGGTCCCATAAAATATTTAAGGCCTGGAAAACAATCATTGTTCCAAGATATGAAAAGCAAACTGAAAAGTCAAATTTAATAAAATGTTTGATTAAAGTATGCAAAACAGAACATTGTGTTGGATTCATGAATGTTGACATTTAGAATATGGAAAACATCTCCTCACATTTGAAAACAATGTCTAGATGAGCTTTGTGTAACCTTGTGAGATTTCCTGAGTATTCGTGAGGATGTCTGAGAAATACTGACCAACGCTAAATTAAATTAGTTACTAGTGGCCAAATAATTTCAAAAGCAAAATTACAAAAATTCTTTCAATTTACTTACAGAAAGAAAAGAAATCCACATTTCATTTAAGATATGTGTTATATATGATGGAAGAAGCTTCCAGCAGTGAGGAGGTGAAAGCCCAATGGCACTTCTAAGTGGCTCTGGCTCTGCCACCTTCCCTAGTCAGGGCTTTGCAGCTGGAACCACAGCCCCTACCCGAGGCTGTAGGTGGGGGACAAAGAGGGCCCAGTTTGGGGGCTGCTCTTCCCTTCCTCACCTCTGGACGGTGTAGCAGGCTGGGAAACTGCCTGCTTCAGAGTGAAATGGCCCCATAGCATTTTCCCTCCTGACTATGAAAGCTTCTCCGCTGCAGACAGGATTGGCAGCTAACTGAGCTGCAGCCCGGCAACAGCATCTTCCCAGCCATGCTGAGCCATGCTGAGCGTGCACAGGGCAGCTCCCCACACCCTGCTGAAATGACCGATCCTATTAGTGATAAGGGGCCAGGGAGAAGCTTTATTTCATGTTCCAAGAAGGTTATGCTGATGGAAACAAGATAAAGGCATCGTGCTGGGTTCTTAGCTCTACCAGGAGTCCTGGAGAATGCTTTCCACCAGTACATGGTAATAATGTTATTTGCTCTCTGGGGCAATAAGAGATGAACAGTCCTGCAGTCTCTCTTTTTGAGGATCCATGACTAATCTGAAAGTGCCTGGGGAGTCAGCCCCCCAAGGCCCCCGCAGAGGAGCGTAGGGGAGTAGGTCTGGCTTTAGGACCCAAAAGACTGGACTTAGAACCCGGATACAGTTGCTAACTAGCTGCCCATTCACAGAGAAGTGATTCACCATCCTGGGCCCCAGTTTCTTCATCTGTAAGATGTAAGGAGGGAGGAGGTTATCATTTGCAAGCTTCCTTCCAGCTCTAAAAGCTCAAGGGCTTCAGCTTCTCCCTGGGCCCGTATGGCTTCTGTCCTGAGCCCTTATAATCTTAGTGACCCCACAGGGGTCATTCCTCCACTGCTCATCTACCCTAAGCCCCAGGACCACCTCAGTCCCAAGCAGAGCGTCTGCTGTAGGGGCTCCCTGGCCCCCTGCCCTCTCTCCCTCTCCCCCCACAGTCGGTCCCCATCACTCAGACTAAGTGGTACCTGGGGCACCAACAAAGCTGGAGTAGCCAAAGGCTTTGGATTTTTGTAAATAAATCTTAAAAACTTTTACAACAGTGTAATTCCATTTACCCATGCCCTGTCATTGGTGCTATTCTGGTCATATATTTTCCATTTTCATGACCCCACAAACCTTACAATGCAATGCTATTCTTTTTCCTTGAAGCAGTCATTTGTCTTCCAAAGAAATCAAAAGAAGAAAAAAAATACTGTTTTTTATATTTACCCGCATTTCACCATTGCTGGTGTTCTTTATTCTTTCTTTTGTATCTGAGTTTCCGTTTGGTGCCATTTCTGTTTATCTTGAAGAACTTCCTTTAGCATTTTATGTAGTGCCTGTCTGCTCAGCTTTTGTCTATCTGAAAATATCTTCATGTTGCCTTCATTTTTGATATGAAAAGAATGTTTTTCACTGGACTTAAAATTTTGAGTTGACTGGCTTTTTTTCTTTCACCGTGTTAAAGATGCCATCCCATTGTTTTATCTCTATTGCTTTTGATGAGAAGTCAGTTATCATTTGTATCACTATTCCCTGTATATGAAGTATTTTTGTCTCTGCTTTCAAGTTTTTCTCTTTCCTTGCTTTTCAGTAATTCGATGATGATGTGGCTAGGTATGGTTTTCTTTGCCTTTATCCAGCCATGGGGTTTACAGAGTTTCTTGGATCTATAAACTTAGGTTTTCACAAAATTTGGGGAAATTTAGGACATTGGTTTTTTTCCACATATTTTCTCTATGCAACTCTGTTTTTCTCTCTTCTCTTCTGGGACCCTAATTACACAGTTGATAGACCACTTGATGTTGTCTCACAAGTCACTGAGACCATGTTCAATTTTATTTCAATTAATGTTTTTTCTCTACAGATTGGATGACTTCTTTTGATCTATCTTCCATCTTACTCACCCTTCCTCCTGTCATCTCAAGTCTGATACTAAGCCCTAAATTTTTCATTTCAGCTATTTTACTTTACAATTCTGGGATTTCCATTTGGTTCTTATTTTTATCTTCTTTTCCTCATCTGTTCATCATTATGATCAAGTCCATGTATATTTTAATAGTTTGTTTATGAAGACTTTGTTGGCTAATTTCAACATCTGGATCATTTTAAGGTCTATTTCTATTGGCTATTGACTATTGACCACACTTTTCTGTTTCTTTATGTCTTGATATTTTTAATTATATACTGATCATTGTGGATAATATATTGTAGAGACTCTGGATTCTGTATTTTTTTCATAATGAGTGTTGAGTTTCTAAAATGCAGTTAAGTTACTAGCTCATCACCTTAAACTCTTAAAGGCTTGATATTATATGTTATCAGAGCAGATCTGTTTCAGTTTTGCCCTTAGTCCTAGAGCACATCCCTAATCTTGGGACATGGTTTCCACTCCTACAGTGTAGCCTTTCTGAGATTCCAGTGGAAATCCCAAAGACCCACCAAGTCTCTCTCAGCTGGAAAAGCCAAAATGGCTTGGCTCACATGTCTGGCAGTTGGTCTGGCTGTCAGCTAGGGCTCCTCAGTTCACCTCCGTCCTCCTGTAGACTAGACCAGCTTCCTTGCATGGTAGTCTCAAGATGGTATTCCAAGAGGGTGAAAACAGAAGCTTCAAGGCATCTTAAGGCCTAGTTATGAAAGTCATATAATATCCCTTGTGATGGCTAATTTTACATATCAACTTGACTGGGCCATGGGGTGCCCAGATATTTGGCCAAACATTATTCTTGGTCTGTTTGTGAGGGTGTTTTTGATGAGATTAACATTTGAATTGATAAACTGGAAAAAGGAGATTGCCTTCCCCAAGTAGGTGGGCCTCGTCTAATCAGTTGAAGGTCTGAATTGAAAAAAAGCTGAAACTCCCACAAGTAAGAGGGAACATTTCCTGCCAGACTGCCTTTGAGATGGGGCATTGCCTTTTCCTGCTTTCAGACTTGAACAGAAACACGACTGACTCTTCCTGTGTCTCCAGCTGGCTGGCCTTTGGACTGGAACTACACTATCAGCTCTCCTAGTTCTCAGGCCTTTGGAGTCCTGGGTCTCCAGCTTACCAACTGCAAGTCCTGGGACTTGTCAACCTCCATAATTACATGAGCCAATGTCATATGTATGTGTGTATATATACATATGTACATATGTACAGATACATATGTATCTGTATTCATATATATACACACGCACATATGTATGTATACAGATACTCCTCAACTTACAATGGGGTTACATCCTGATTAACCCATCATAAGTCAAAAATATTGTAGGTCAAAAATGCATTTAATACCCCTATAAACCCATCAAAAAATTGTGAGTCAAACCATCCTTAGGTCTGATGCTCCTTGGCTTCCAATGGAGTTATATCCCATTGTAAACTCGAACCATCATAAGTTGGGGACCATCCGTGTGTATATGTGTGTGTGTGTGCGTGTGCACATGTGTGTACTCTATTGGTTCTGTTTCTCTGGAGAACCCTGACCGATACATTCCTTCTTCCATAATCTGTTGTTCACAAGTCACAAAATAGACTTTACCTCTGAATGGGAGAAATGACAAAGTCACACTGCAAAGGGATGTGCATACTGGGATGGCAGGATTTTGTAGCCATTAAACAATCTACCATAGCACCCTTTACTATCCTTAAAATGAAAGCATAGAAAATAGAGCCAACCTAAACTCAAATGTTTAAAAACTCAAAATAATTCACTAACCATAATATAAGGGAGATGTGAACGAGAAATAAGTTGTAATAAAACAATAGGTATTTCAACATATAAATGCTTGGGCATAATTGCACTAGAAGGCATAATGAAGTCATCAGCCTCGTATATTTACATGCAGAGCAACACATGCAGAGTGACACAGGAGCGTTATACTGGTGACTCAGATATTATGAGCATCTTTACCATCAGTAATGATTTCCAAAATGATGAACAACTGTTGGTCATGTTCAGAACAAAACAAGATATAAAATACCCTTGATTTATACAATAATTGTATTCCTACACTATTCAGTATGGATTAAAAACTAAACCAAAAAGTTCTTATGTTCTAGATTTGGATAAGTAGGAACAAGTTTTGCACCTACAAGAGTGGCCACACATTTGAAGTCCAGGAAGATGAGGGATAATTTGTTAAGAACATTGCAGGACAACCAGGCACCCCCTGCAGCTTTGGTCCAACCAAAACCACACTCGAAAGTTTGAGGTGCCTCCTAGGGGGTGGTACTGCCAGTTGAGAACTTTCAGATTGGGGGCTGTTATAACAGGGCTATGGACCAGAAATGCACACTGTGGAAAGGCCCCCAGTGCACCATCAGAGACAAAGCACCACCCAGGAGAACCACCAGTATGGTTCTGCAGAGAAAAGAAAGTAGCACAGAGGAGGTACCCAGGAGGGGAGTAACAAAAGAAGCAGATATGGTTCCCAGCAGACACATGAAGTGAATGGCTCTGTGTTTCTGACCTGCATCATAATCAGGAAAGACTCAGTGATGTGGCCCCTTAGGAAGGGGGCAGGCCAGGCGGCCCCACCTAACCAGGTGCTCGTGGACCCCATCCTGGAGGGCGTGAGGGTAGGAGGCTGGTAGTTGTCTGCCCCACTCCAAGATTTGGAGATAACCCTGGGGAACTTGCTTGTGTTGGACCTGAAAGACCAACAAACTCAGTGCCTCAGTGGAGAGATTGTGGATCAGGGAATGCCTCACGATTTAGTTTTTAAAGCTGCAAACCACCCACCCCTCAAGTTTTACTTGAGTAATGAGGGAAGGTCACAGCTTGATGTGATGACCATGGGTGATGTGATTGGGTCCCTGGAAGCAAAGGAAGCCAGCAAAGGGCTGCCCGTGTCTGCGCATGGCGCATGCACTTAGAATGTGATCTATGGGTTGTGGAGTCATTTCTGTTAATTAAATGCCTCAATATAATTTTGAGGTAAGAGTGCTTGGCCTGTATTTCAGACAGTCCCTGGAGGACTGGGGAAGTGGAGAATATGCCATCTGGCAAGGCACCATGAAACTTAATCACCTGGGGGAATTCATAGAAAATTGCACTGGAGGAGGAGGGATAGACAGATGGACAAATCAACACAGAGTCTCTACTCCCTGTACCAGTGATCGAGGTTGAGAGCAGGTTTCATTTCCCCACCGATGATCAACCCACCCACCCAGCCGGCGGCGGCATCCAGACCCACCGAGCGCTCCCTCCTCCAGCCAACATCCTCCAGATGATAGCGGTTCTCACTCCTGCGTCCCCTCCTCACCCAGGAGTCGGGCTCCTCTGATTTCCCCCCCAAAATCAACCCTCTTATTCCTCAGATTGTGTTTATGCAGGGCCAGGAAAGTACCGTGTTAACTCAAGGCCATGCATCTTTGGGAGGAAATCAATACATAATTATGTGTTCTGTCCGTGCTGCATGGCCCAGAGCCAGGCTGATTGGGAAGTAGAGAAAGCGGAAGCAGTGGTCAAGGCCAGCCCAGCAGACGCACCCTGGCTAGGTGGAAGGAGCTGGCACCAAGGACCGAGCACCAGCTTTTGGTGTGGCCACCTCTTGGATCTTGCAGCCTTTTCCACTTGGAGCATCCACGTCTTGGGACAAGTGCAAACAGGCAGAGTCGGGGGTGCCGGCTCCTTTGCTTCTCTGTATAAAGGATCCCCTGCTGCATCTGGAGGGGCTGGACTCTGCAGCAGCCTCCTCACCTGCCTGCCTGTCTCCACCCTCTCCCTCTCTAATCTACCCCGCATGGGCACCCACAACCCAAGTGATCTTCCTAGAGTGCAAATACAACCATGTCATTTGTCTGCATGAAGTCATTCTTGAGACACAGCATGGTGTTAACAGCATCTTATATGAAGTCAGAAAGGCCCAGGTTTGTGTCTTGCCTGGGCCACCAAAAGATGCTAGTCGAGTGAGTCATAGGACCTCTGTGTAAACCGGAGGAGACAAGAGTATCAACCTTACAGGGTTGCTTGTGAGGGGTCTATGAGATAATGTGGGCAAAATCTTAACACAGCGCCTGGCACATAGCAAGCACCATGCAAGTACTACCCATCATCTTCATCATCATCATCATCATATTTTTATGGCTTCCTTCCTAGAAATAGTGCCTTCAGCCTTTCCAGGCCTCCTTCCACACATTTTCAGGAGCAGCCCTCATGCTTTGGGGAGCCCCCACCACCTTTCTTCTATCTGTAGCAGGCTCCAGGCTTCTTGGGTGGAGGACCTGGATGCAAGTCACCTCCCAGTGGAGCAGGGTTATGTTCTTTTGGGGGCTTCTCTGTGATGATGGCACATGCTTGTAACATGGACGGGCTGGGTTTGGCTGCAGCTGGCTTGAGGCTCAGACCATGCCAAGATCCAAGCTCAGTCTGGGGTTCACATTTGGACCTCAGTCCTGGGCCAGAGCCAGAGCTCAGTCTGGAAATGGGGTCAGAACTCAGCCTGTAGCCAGGATCAAGGGCCATTGTTGAGAATCAGCCTGAGAACAATGAATAGAGTTTCTTGATGTGAAGTTGAAAGATTTCTGTGAACATAACCCATGGCCAAAGTCTTGTGGGCATCCAGCTCTCCTCATGCCATGGCAGAAATGCACCATTTCCCTTCCTGGTTTTGATGCATCTTGCAGCCCACATGCAACACGAATGCAGACGCTTTTAAGAACAAGAGGACAGACATTAGTGATCTGTGTTCTGCAAGCTGCATGTCTGCCAAAACCATTCTGCCACTTGATGCCAAAAAGATATCCCAGCAGCCATATTTCTGTCTCTCGTGACTCCAGACAGTCAGAAGAAAAGCAAAAATAAACTTCCCATGAACATTTCCAAAGATCCAGGTGCCCCAGGGTGTTGGACTCTCTGTATCCAACACTCCTCCCCTGGCAAGAAGTGCAGCAAGTGTCCACTGGGACAGATAGAGTGTGTGACTCCTACAGCCGTGGCGGATAAACTGGCAGGTGTGCACCAGGAGCCAGGGGAGAGAGTCAATGTGGGTCAGAGGGCAAAGGAGAGGAGCTTGGGGATCCCTGGGTCAGAAGAGGCCTGAAGGGGAGGTGGCCAGAAGGGACTCAGGAGTGGGGGCCAGGCTTGTGCCTAAGTGGGGGCCAGTGCACTGTGCTCTTGGCCAAGGACAGGAGCCAAGACAGAAGGAACAGTGGACAGAACCCAGAGGGGAGCTGGTGCCCTCTTCCTCAGGACAAGGACTGCGGGGGTGCTGCATCGGTCCTCCCCACTGCATGGCTCTGGGTGCCACCTCCTCCCTCCACATCCCACGTCCCCTTTCTCTGTGGGGACAGCGGACCTGCCCTTGGGCAGCCTTCTTCTCTACTTCTCTCCCAAGCCTTGATTTTGCTGGCATTCTGTAGACTCCAGTTTCTATTTCACCCCCCAATTCTTTTATTGAGATAGTTCCAGAAGGCAAATTCTTCCGCAGCATTAAAAAATAATTTATAGAAATAATATTCTTTTAATAAAAGCCACATAGAATTATACAATTTTTATAGTGCATGACCGAACAAGAAAGGCTCGAGCTGTTGTAGAAAAATGAATCTCTCCCATTCCAACATGCTCTGAATGATCCCACCTCCTTGGGCTAACATAATATACTGACTTAGAAAGTTTAACTCACAGTGTCATTGGGTCAAGCCAGCCACTTATTCTGCTCCAAAGAGCTCCTCCAAAGACAGCCTCTTTTAGCCTGGCTTATCAGTATGAGGGCAAGAAAAACAAACTCACTTCTGCTGCTTCTTTACACATACACACACACACACACACACATATATAATTAAACAGTTAGTGGCTAAATTGCATTGTAATTGATTGCAAAATTGCTTTTTTAATGAGATTTAGACACTAGGAAATAGCGTTTTTTCTTCAATATGCCCAAAGTGAACTTGGTCATTTTGACAACAAATTGTCTCCCTGGCCTTCTAGGCACATATAATTTGGAGATTAGCAGAGAGGAGGGGACTGAGCCACCTTGGAAAGAGATGACTGAAGCCAGCAGTCCCCCGGCCCCAACTCCCAGCAGGAGTGGTGACTTTCTCAGAGCACCTTGACCTCCTTTCCCATTCCATCCAAGGGTGTCTGCACTGTCAGAGCTGGAGGAGTGCTCAGATTGTACTATTTGCACCCCTCATTTTCCAGTTCAGGATGTTGAAGTGTCTCCTACATCTCAGTTTACCTTACTATGTGCCTCTCAGCTGGAGGGAAACATGAGATCCCCCACCCCAGCACACATGGCAGAGTGACCCACCCACCTGGTGAGACCCAGTCAAAACCTCAAGCTTTCCACAGTCAAATAAGGGAAGTCTTCATATTTAGTTGCTGAAGACATGGATGCCTTTTGTGCCCTCCCAGATCCCCTTTAAAGCCAGTACTGTGAATATTGGCTACTATTGGCTCACTGTAACCCATTCTCTGGAGCAGTCTGTTTTTGTAAATAAAATTTTGTCGGAACACAGCCATGCCCATTCATTGACATATTGACTGAGACTGAGTTTGCAGTACAACGGCAGGGTTGAGTCATTGAAACAGAAACCATATGGCCCACAAAGCATAACATATGCATCATCTGGCCCTTCACAGGAAAAGTTTGCCCTAGAGAATTGCCCTCTGCCAGACAGCAGCCCCCCACTTCAAAAGTTATGCTGCCCACAGCCAATGCATGACTAATGCTGAGATCTAAAGAGCCCACCCTCTTATATCCAGGCAGGACCGGCTCAGTGGTGTAGTTCGGGCTCCAGAGCTCCCCATGGGGTCAGGCTGAGACTAGAACCAGCTGAGACCCCCATCTGCCTGGCTCCTACCTCTGCCTGCTCAGGTCTCCCTTGTTCCCCTCCTTCTCTGAGCACTTCCACAATAAATCATAAATCACGTGCACTGGAACCCCTATCTTGGGCTCTGTTTCTAAGGATCCTGCCTTTTCTTAAATAAGTCACTAAAAGTTTTTTCCAAAAAACTCTTGAGTGGAAACCCAAGTGTTCAAGCAGATGGAACATAGTAGTGGGGGAGTCCAGCGCAGTCAGTACTCCCTTCCTCTTGGGCAGCCCCTGCAGCCCCTCGTTGGAAATCCAAGGACCTACAAAGTGCCACTGGCAAGTCACTGCCTGGACAGGGTGCTCTCCCTCCTCTGCCAGGAGCCTCCCAGACTCCCCAGTCCTAGAGATCACTCCCATGACCTGCTCCCAGGCACTCAATGCCACCTGCTTGCTCCCATGGTGGCTTGTGCCTGTCCTTCTCCCTCTGCCACATCGTGAGCTCTTCTGAGATTCTGCCACCTCCTTCTTGCTCAGAATGCCCGTCATGCCTTCCCTCATTCACTCATTTACTCATTCAGTGTGACATTTCTGGCTGCCACTCCACAATATGCCCTATGTTTGCCACTGGGACTCCAGAGGTGAGTAAGACAGGATGCCTGCCCCCACAAGCTCACAGGGTAGGAGGAAAGAGAAGATGGAAATAGGCACATTGACAGACAAGGTAGGCAGGTAGTTGGCAGAGCCTTTGCAGAAGAAGGAATGTTTGCACTGGGCTTTAAAGGGTGGGTAAGAGTTGGCAGTGAGTGAAGCCAGAGGAACTCAGAGCTCTCTGCTCATATTGGGTGTTCAGTTGATGTTCATGGGGTGAATCCATGATGAGGTGACCATGGCAGTGACCAGACCACAGCCAGATGGAGCCTGACTCAAGTCTGGGGCCAAGTCTCGAGTTTTTGCCCACCTCTCTGGGTGACTTTGGGTAAGTCCAACTGCTTAATTTAGAGGCCAGTTCCTCTGTTGGACACTGGGGTTGTAAATGTGAGCTAAAATAGATACCATCTCTGCCCTCCTGAAGCTCACAGTCTCAAGGTGGCCACAGGCAGATGCACCTACACAATTGCACATTTCAACCTTGTACTCTCTGGTGAAGGAGACAAACACTAATCAAATGGTCACACTAAATGTGTAAGATTCCAACTGGGACAGTGCAAGGATGGTGTTAAGAGAGCTTAAAAGAGAGGAAGCCAGGATCTAACCAAGGGGATCAGATACACCTTCCCAAAGGATAGGGAGACATAAACCAAACAAAGAGGCAAGAAATGTGTGCTCTAGCAGAAGGAACAGCCTGTGCAAAGTCCTGCAGGGAGTGGTGGGGGTGAAAGCTGGGACAATCACGTGTGATGGAGGGAATTTTCATGAGGTGGAGCTCAGAGAATAAGAGGAGGGAGACAGACCCCCTGGGCCAGGAAAGAGGCTCTGTCTAGTCAAGAAGGGCTTTAAGACGGGTGTAGCACAAGCAGGTTGCATCTAGAAATGGCTTCGCTCTGGTTTCTATGAAGAGAAGATATTTAAGGAGGCAGGAGGGCTTCCAGCAAATCCAGACAGGAAGCAATGACAGCGTGTACAAGGTAGTGGAGGTGGAGAGAGATGGGCAGACCTAAGAGATATTTAGGAGGTGAAATTGACAGGACTTGGATGGGATTGAATATGGCAGGAGAAGAGGAACGGGTCAAGAATGTGTCTGCCTCGGGCCTCTGGAAGATCGTGGGCATCGCTGGCTGAGACAGAGTCAGTGGTGCGTCTTTCAAACTCAGTCACCCGCTCGGTACACCGAGGGGTTGGCACAATGCTCTCCCAGGGCCCTTCCAGCACTGGTGTCCTAACAAGAGATAAATCACAGTGCCAAGTGTTTCAGCATTAGAGGTCATTTAATCCTCACAGCAATCCCAGAAGTTATGTCTGTGATTATCCCCACTTTAGAGAACACAGGCTCAGGAAAATAAAGGAATTTGTCCAAGGTCTCCCAGCTAGTCACTGCCAGACACGGGATTCAAACCTGGGCCGTCTGAATCCAGAGTGCATGTTCTCACCCACCTCCCACACTATTCTGGGTTCCATTCCAGACCCCAGGAGGCCCCACTGTTCACCTTTCTTGTCCCTGGGTTGCTACGGGACCCCTGCCTCTCCACCTGCCCTAGCGTAGCCTTTCAAGCACCCTCTCCACAACACTTGAGGCAAGTTTGTCTCTGCCACACATACCTGTGTCAATGACTTTAGGGAATCAGCTCTGCAGAGATTAAAACACAGACTCATCATGAAGTCTAGAAGCAGTTGCCAACCCCAACCCAATGGTGTAGAGCACCAGCATACTTCTCATATTAGCAAGTGTGTCCGTTAGAGTGGCACTAGCTACTGCTGAATAAATGCACAAAATTTAAGGTCTTAATGCAATAAAAGATTCTCTCTCACTCAGAGTGGGTGTTCCTGGTTGGGAGACAAATTTCTTTGACATTAAAATTCAGAGATCAAGGTTTCTTTCCATTTTCTGTCCCCACCATCCTCTAGGACAGGGCTTGGCAAACTTTTTCTGTAAAGGGCTAGATAGTAGATGTTTTAGGCTTTGTGGGCCAGACCACATCTGTCACAAGTACTCAGCTCTGCCCTTGAAGTGCCAAAGCAGCCACAGACTGACTACACATTAAATGAATGGGCATGGCTGTGTTCCAATAAAATTTTATTTAAGAAAACAAGCAGCAAATGGACATAGCTGTGTTACAATAAAACTTCATTTTAAACAATTTAATTTATTTTAACTTTATTTTGAATTTATTTAAACTTTATTTTTGGTTTACTTAAAACAGATAGCAGACCAGATTTGGCCCATGGGCTGTAATTTGTCTTCTGCTTCCAACTGGCATAGGGGATAAGAACAGGGTGGAGAAATACCCACTTCTTAAACTCCTTCACCTGGAAGTGTCACACAGCACTTCCACATATGTTCAAATGTTGCTACCCAGACAGGAAATGTAGTCCCTGGCTGAGCAATCACTTTCCAGCAACAAAGCTAAACTGTAGAAGGGCAGCATGGATCTTTGGTGATCAGCTGCCCAGCCATTGTCTCTGGGAATTTAGCTCCAACACACACCTACTGAGCTTCTCCTGCATGTGGCACCTTCTGTGCTCCACCTGGGCATACAGGGTACGTAAGATGCTGCCCCAGCCCCAGAGGAATCAGAGTCTAGTTTTAACTGAAAAAGATAAAGATCTTATTCCTAAGATAAGACTTCAACTCCCTTTCTGAGGTTTTTGGTTTTCAAACAGGTGCCAGAAATGCCAGGCTGAAAGCCATGGCCCTATCAGGGAGGTGACAGAAGAGGCAGAGAACTGGTAGAGACTTCACAAGGCAGAGCCCATTCTGTTTTATTTACCATTGAATCCTGGAGCCCAGCACAGGGCCTGGCATACAGAGGGCCCCAATATTTGTTGAATGAGTGAACCTGAGACTCATCTGCAGAGCTAGAACCTTGGGGGGGTTAGTGTGGGGCACTTCTCACACTTGAATGGTTTAAAATCTAAACTAGGAAATCTGTCTTAAATCTGCACAATGTCAAAATATCAAAAGAGGATCATTTTCATCCAAACAAAAGAGTAAAAACTTAGATCCATCACGTACACATTGGTCTGCAAGAGGAATTCTAGTCCCATCTGGAGCCAGAAGACCTAACTGTAAGGATCTGTGACAATAATAGCCACAGTGTAATGCTATACAATTCTTTATAGCTTTTAGGGTGTATCTATATCCATGAGTTCGTGTGAAACCTCATACATGACACGAGGTAGACAAGGCAAGCTCCATTCTCCCCATTTTACAGAAGAGGACACTGAGGACCTAAGAGATGAAGTGGGTCCCTCAAGGTCACCCAATTAGAAGGTCCTGGAACCAGACCTGGCAGTCAAGGCTGATTTTGAAGTCAATGAAGTCCTATCTCCTCCTGGCCTGTAGCTCTGGCCTGAGAACACAGTAGCCACTAAGTATGGATTTTTAGAATTTAACTCATGTTTTAAATTTTTATACCAACTTGCATCTTCCCTGAAAAGAATTGGTCTAAGGCATGCGTATATTTCAAAGAAAAGTAGTTCTAATTTTGTAAAGTTTATGAAATGAAGCACCCTGGAGCATGTCTCAAGAATGAGATTGGATTTACACAAAATCAAGAGACAGGGGTTGGGAGACACTCTCTTATTCTGTGACCTCTGACGAGTCCCTTCCTCACTCAGGAGTTTATTCTGTCAGCTGTTACACGAGGGGGTGGGATCAGATGCTCTCTGGAATCTTTCTCTACTCAAAGAAAAATGCTATAATCAATTATCTCCGGGCATTAGGCCAATATTTTTACATTCTCTCAATAATCCACTCTGTAGGCTTAAAGGGAAGGCAAGGGTTTTGGGGATTCACTCAAAGGAGGCCGGGGTGATCTCCCTCCAGGCCACACAGGTGGTCTCTGGATCCAAGTGCCCAGTCAGAGAGAACTGGGGATCGGGGAAGGTAGGTAGGTTGCTGCGGAGGCCCTGAAGGTACCCATCAGCTGGAACATTGCATGAACTTCTCAGACCCACGTACACAAGCACTGCTATTCCCAACCCATCACGTTGGAAGAACTCTGACCTTGGGCGGCATCTCTCTCTCTCCATCTTCAGAAAGTGATAATTATTGTGATTATGAGCCATTAATGTAATAATAACTAGCACAAAATGGAGTGGCCCCGGCAGCACCTTGAGCCTCCACCATGACACAGTGAGGGAAGCTGGCCAGTCAGCTCTCCGCCAGCACAGAGCGCCGGCTCCTGGCTCACCATGTGTCTGCCCCGGCAGGCAATGCCCTGAGTCGGTCCCCTGCCGAGCCACCTGGCTGAGAGGGGCAGAAAGAAAGCAGGCCGGAAGCTGGGCTGGTGGGAATTTCCAAATGAGAGCCCATATGCTGGGAAGGAAGCATTTGACGGAACTTCTCAGGGGTTTGTTCTGAATAGTAATGCGTGACATGCCGAAGTCAAGATTTTTATTTCTTATTTTTCAAAAGCCGCGTTGATGGGAGCAAGCTCACAATACAAACAGTGGTGATTGCAATCACTTGCTGTTCCCATAGCAACAGACAAGATTAAAGGGGCAAACAACGGAGCTGGGACTCTCTTCAGATTAAACTCTCCCGATTTTAATTGCCAGGCAGCACGCTGACACATGGAGTCCCCCGCTCGCTGTTAAACAGAATCAAAACCTCTCCTCAGTTCCTGACTGGGGGCCATCCAGGCTGACCACCCTGGCCCTCACTCCTCCTGTCCAGGCCATGAAGCACAACTAGAAGGCATCAGGTCACTCCTTGAACACCTCCAGTGACGGGGAGCTCATTCCAACTGGCAGGACATGGGGGCGTACAATAAAGGGGCCATCTTAGCAGTCAGGGAATAAAGCCACGAGGGCTTGGGCTAAGGCTGCTGAAATAGGAATGAAAAGACAAAGGTCAATAATAGCATGAATTTTAATCAAAGTCAACCTTTATGGAGGCATGGTTCTCAGTGTCCTACCCTTGACCTCAGAGGAGCAGCACCAATAACTTACGTTCAGCAAAGAATTCCCATGTGTCACGTACACAGTGCCAGTCACTCTTTATGTGTGACCTCACCTAACCCCCAAAACAGCCTGCGGCAAGATTATTATTCCTATTTTGCAGATGAAGGGGCCGCAGCTTGGGGAGATTAAAGCCAAGGGCACATAACTAGAAGTAGCAGAATGAAGATAGAAGCTCAGACCCATTTCACCCTAGAGCCCACACCTTTGCCACCGTTTTGCCCCTGGAGGAAATAATCAGCTGGATTTGGAGACAGTTGCCTGGCAGGGGCGGGCAATGGTGAGAAGTGAGGTCTCAGGGACAGCTGGGCTGGAAGACACCTGGTCCTGGTAGCATTGCCAAGCTGTTCTCTCCCAGCCCCATGCACGTCCCCAGAAAGGAACTCCAGTCCTGGGCTGCAGGCTCAGCGTGTCTCTCAGCTGCGCTGGGGTATCAGCAGGGCGGCATTGTGACTGTTGCATTCTTGAGGTTTTACTTGTTTCCAGGGCTCCAGCTTCTTCCTCCCCTGAGCTATGAGCTCTCTCCTCACGCAGCTGCCCGGCGTTTGATCAGCCTGTTTCAAAGCAATCTCTGCAGGCACAGGGAGAAGCAGATCTTTGGAAAAACAACTCTGAAATGAAACAATAATGAATTCACAAAGAAAATGACAATTAAATAAGCCACCCAGAGCATCTGGTCTTCAGCCACAGGTAAACAAGGTCTGTTCCCAAACTCATTCAGTCATTATTTAGCTCTCAACTATTTATGGTGCACCTAATATGTGCTGGGTGAGGACTAGAGATTCAAACTGGATGAGATCTGGATCACCCAGAGGGAGACTGACGGGAGGGGAGTGGGCAGGCACGGCCACCACAGAGCAAGGGAAAAAGGGGCCATCGCTGCTGACACTGAGGGAAGTGTGAGGCTGCTCTCCTCTTGGGGAGCCCAGAGGGCTTGGAGGAGAGGCCCTTCCCAGTCCTTCGCTCCCTCCCTGAGGCGATATGGACTAAGTCCCCACAGACAATGCTGGGGCTGGGATATGAGGATAAGCAAACATGGTCCCTGTGGTGTGGAACTGACAGTGTGGTGGAGAAGACAGTAAGCAATTAAACATGCCAAAAAGTGCCCTGAAGGACAAAAAGAAGGCTCTAGGAGAAAGTAAAACAAAAAAACTGATTGTATCTTGGATGTTAAGGGCCACTTACTAAGGGGAATAACACTCGGGCTGAGACAGGGATGCTAAGGAGGCACTGGATGGAGAGGGAGGAGGCTTACCAGTGAGGTCCTGCTGGAAACACATGGCCAAGGACACCAGGAATGGAGCAGCCTCTGTCTACAAAGATGCAGGAAGGGTCAAGGGAAATCAAGAATGGACAGTGCAGTCCCCTGGGGCTAGTAACAGTGAGAAGCCCTAACTACCCCACACCTGAAGAGGAGAGAGCGTCTGAAGAGAACTGTAAGGAGAGAGGGCTGCCCGCCAAATGACAAGGTGACCAGCAGGGAGGACACTGGGGACGCAAATACCCCGACCTCGCTCTTTTCCCACCATCTGATCTCCTTCCAAGGCCTCCCTCTGGCCACACCCAACCAGAAGCCGGAAAGCCTGGGACCCTCTTGAGCAGGCTTATGCGAGTAAGTTCTCAGGGCACACAGAGAAGCAGACAAGAACGGAGAGTAGACAAGAGGCGCAGGTGGAAGCCTCCAGCGCGGGGGAGGGGTACAACACCGGGCATGTCCGTCACATGCAACTCTCTGCTTCTCCCCCAAACCCCTTTAAAATAACCAGACAGAGGCTGAGAAGGAGAAAGAAGCAGCTGAGCGAGTATAACAAATGTGAAACAAGTGGAGTGGTTATAACTGGCCCAGGAAATGACAGAGAGCTGACGCTAGTGGACCAATGACAAGCAAGAGTTGACCCCACAGTACCCCAGGAGGTCTCAGGAATTAGAGACGTAGGTAATTTTGAGGACAGCAGTTCAGACCAAGGCTGAAAATAGGCACTGGCAGCAAGCGCATGTAGGGATGGCGAGGCTCCCGGGTCTCCTCCTGTGGCCCCAGCTGCCAGGGGCCTCGCTTCCCCACCCTGCAGGGAGCAGCAGCTTATTAGGGAAATGGACCCTCCTTACTCAGGGATACGAGGCACAGGAGACGGTCAGTGTGTGAAACTCTGCATGCTAAATGCTAAGCCCTCCGGCTCCATTCCCCGGCTTCTCTGCCAGCCAAACACGTATCTCCAAACAGGACTCTGGAGTATTCCTCTCTGGATAAACTGAAAGGCCCAAGAGAAAAGGCCTACACAATGCTGAAACTGACAGCCCCCAAAACAGCTAGGTCCCTTGTCTTTCATTCTATAATCAAGCCCATCACCAGTCAATAAGCCTAGCCCATCTGCAGAGATTCCAACCAATCTTTGAGTGTCTTGGTCTTAAATATGCGTGGGTCAGCAAGAATCTCTAGGCATTTGAGGAAATTTTTCAATATGAGAGAGACCAAAATAAGCATAGATAGAAAAAGGCACTCTGATGAAATAGAGCTAATACAGGGAGCAAAAGGAAAACGTCAAAAACTGTATAATTAATATCCTCAGGGAGATAAAAGAAGATATTGTCCTCACGAAATAAGAACAGGATCTCATAAAATGGAAACAGAAACTAAGAGCTCTTAGAAATTAAAAATATAGTATCAGCAATATGAAATTCAGTAGAAAAGTTTAAAAATAAAGTTGCATAAATATTCCACAAAGTAGGACAACAGGAAAAAAGATGGTCCATAGGAAATAAAGGATATAAAATTTAGAATATCAATCCATGAGATCCAATATTTAACTGGTGGGAGTTTCAGGTAAAGGGAACAAAAAATATATATAGGAAAAATGATAAAAGACATTGTAGAAGAAATTTTATGACAAGTGTTTCTAGATTGAATAGGCTTACTCAGGGCCCATAGCAAGGAAATTAAAAGATCCACCAAAGCATATTACCATGAAATTTCAGAATGTCAAGAATAGAGAAAAGATCATAAAAGTTTCTAAGAGAGGAAAAATAAGTCACATAAAAAGGATCAAGAATTAAAATGACATCTGTATATGTTATGGGTAGAATTGTGTTCCCCCAAAATTTATATGTTGAAGTGCTTACCTGAGTACCTCAGAATGGGACCTTATTTGGAAACAGGGTCTTTGCAGATGTAACTAGTTAAGTTGAGGTTGTACTGGTGTAGGGTGGGCCCCAATCTAATATGACTAATGTCCTTATATTATAAAAAGGAGAAATTTGGACACAGACATGCACGCAGGGAGACCACCACGTGAAGATGAAGGCAGAGATCAGGGTGATGCAGCAGAAGCCAAAGAAAGCCAAACATTGCCAGCAAACTACCAGGAGGTAGAGGAGACGCATGGAGTAGATTCCACTTTACAGTCCTTAGGAGGAACCAACCCTGCTGACACCTTGATCTCAGAATCGCAGCCTCCAAAATTGTGAGACAATAAATTTCGGCAGCCCTAGGAAACTAATATACTATATCAACAATAGAAACTGGAAGTTAATGAATAGTGACTTCGAAATTCTGAAAGTGATCTCTAAGCTAGAATCCTGTAATCAGCCAGATATCAGTCAAATTTCAGACATGTATGATATTTTCAGACACGTATGACCTCAAAAATAAGACTATCTCCCATGTACCTTTTCTCAGAAGGTTACTGGAGGATGTGCTACACCAAGCAAAAGAGTAAATCAAGAAAGAGGAAGACATAGGCCCCAGAAGACAAGGAACATGACACATAAGAGGCAAAGGGATGTCCCAGAATGGCAACTGTGCAGTAAACCTGGGGAGCAACTAGTCCAGACTGAAACAGTAGGATGTAAAAGGAATGTTGCCAGAAGGAAAAAATAAAAAACAGACAGATGACCTAATTAACGACCATGTGGGAAATAGTATTGAGAGGGATCTTACAGTACCAAAGGAGTGTCCGGAAAGAGTTACTGATAGATACCTAGAAAGCTCAGCAAATCCACTCTTGGACAATTATTTAGTGAGCGCCTTCTAGGGGCCAGGCACCATTCTAAGCACGGGCAGCACAGCAGTGAATAAAGCAGATAAAAATCCCTACCTTCATGGAGTTTACATTTAGAGGAGGAAATCAGACAATAATGTAAAGAAGTGAAATCTACAGCATGTTAGATGGTGATAGTGCTATGGAGAAAAGTAAAGTGGGACCGACAATGCCAGGGAGAGGACTGAGGTTCAGGTTTAGACAGACTAGTCAGGGAAGGCACGGGAAAGGCCTGAAAGAGGGGAACGAGGAAACCATGTGGATGTCCGGGGAGGCAGAGGCAAAGTAAATGCAAAGGTTCTGCAAAGGGAGGACACGCAGCAGGTCAAGAAACACCAGGGAGGTTTGTGTGGCTTGGTGTGAACCAGAGCAGGAGATTCACGTTGCAACAGAAGGGAGGAGCAACGTGATCTAACGTATCTTTTTAAAGAATCGCTCCAGTTGCTGTGTTGAAATAGACAGTCAGGGAACAATGGGGGAAGAAGAGAGACCAATTACGAGGCACATTGTAAAAACTGGGTGGGCGCCAATGATGGATGGACTAAGGCGGTAGCAGTTAGAGGGAGTGAGAGACAGACCGTGGGCGTACTTTGCAGGTAGAGGCAACAGAATTTGCTGAGATTGGATGTGGAGTGTGAGAGCAAGAGGAGCATCAGAGGAACTCCAGAGCTCTTCGTCTTAGCAATGGGCAGGTTGGAGTGGCCGGGACCTGGGCTGCGGAAGAATGCAGGTGACTGGGGGGGGCAGGGAGGTGGTAATAAGGAGGTGTGCTTTGGACATATCACGGTTGACAGCTTATTGGACACCCAGTGAAAGTTGAGGTGATGGATACAGAGGTCTGGAGCGCAAGGTAGCTGTGTGGGCCATAGGCAGGAATGTGGGAGTTGTCCATATTTTCTTGGCATTCAAAGCCATGGAGACAGGATGAAGTTGAACAAAATGTAAGGAAAGCAAAAGCCCAGACTAGAACATGAAAGGAAGCACCATCATATTGTATTTCTGGCTTGGCAGTGAATGACACTTAACAGCGTCGTAAAAATAGAAACACACAATATTGATTTAACTAAAATGGTGACGTAACAGTGGTAGGAAGAAGGAAAAGTAAAGAGCAAGCTGGGAAGTAGGATCTAAGAGTGCTAACGCCTGGTCTTCATCATGGGAAAGAAACAGATCACGTTGCAAACCTGTAACTCCAGGGTGAGTAGTAAAAGATATTACTCCTGGTTTGGAGAAGGCTGAAAAGTGCCCTAAAAGAAAGCTCCGTGATTCTCCTTCCACGCTGGCTAAGCAACCGCGGTGTTCTGTTCAGACTCTGGGTTGGCCAGAGTCCCTGGAGGAAAGGCGTAGGAGCACTCACATGGCAAATGGTACGTTTCTGGAAATGCAATTGTGTGTGTGCAGTAATCGCTCAACAAATGCAGCTTGCAGCATTACTATTGGGGTAAATCTGTGTCCAGATGCTGTGTTTGTTCAGTGGCCAGATAGCTCTATTGGACACATAGTTACATAATTAAGTTGGAATTAATGTTTGAATATGTGTTTAAAAGGATACTTTTGTTTTAAACATACACTTTCTTCTATTACATGCTGATTGCCAGGAAGTTCATTCCTGAAAGAACTACAATTTTTTTCCTGTAATTCTGTGCTTTTTCAAGGCTACAAACAGTTCTACAAGAGAAAAACAAACTGTCTGAAACACAATGCTGTTATGAATTGGCCCCTCATTAAGATGAAAGGATGCTGTGTAGTTTCAGGTTTTGTTATTTTAAATCATTCGTTAGATGGATTATTTTTTGTACAAGACACAGACCTGTGACCCATTGAGCTGCACAGCGATAATGAACAGGGCAGAACTGTTTCTTCCGTCCTGTTTTCCAGCTTCTTATATTTCTTTAAATTGCCTGTGCTTTACTTAGTAATTTTACTTTTTCTTTACTCAAAACCAGGATGGGTGTTTCTTCCCAAGTGGATTTTAATGCAGCCACTGCAGGCTGCAGGAAAAGAAAAACCCACTGGAAAAGGATGCTCCATTAAAGTAAGATTGAAGCTGAAATTGAAAATTGAAAGCTAATCTTTGTGTACCTTTTGAATGGATATATTTTTAAATTGGCAATTTGAAAAAGAATAAAATTGGTTGGATAATACAGTGCAATGGGGGAAAACAAGTTGGGCAGTATTATTATAATTCTAATTAGATGTATTCCCCTGTTTGAGATTTACTTACAGAACAATCTTGGTCTTAATGGGAAGAAATTCTTATTGATGAATTTGATTACTACTATGGAATTTTACTCGCCTTTGGTGGGCTACAAAAGCAAGCCCCACAAAACGTGAAGTTAGGGATGCAGGCATAGAGTGCTCTTCCTTGCTACTGACTGGAGTTTTTATGCCCAGAATTCGGAGGAATTTACTGAGAAATACTAAATAGCTGTGCTACTTTCTTTATTTCAATGTCCTGGGTAGTCCAAAGATAACTGGGGATTAATTTTTCACAATTTTGAGGGCTACCTGGAGTTGCAGCTAGAAGGCACTGTTATCAGAAATCCTCCATCACTTACCAGTCACAAGGGGGCCTGCAAATCCTCATCCTGGGAGAATGGCCTCCTATATCTGGGATTTAAGTGGCTTTGCCGATCTGGTTCTTGGCAGAGAGGGTAGGCATATGTGGACTCCCAAGAAAGTGTCAGTCTTGAATAATTTGAAAGTCAGGAATGTCATATGTTAGGGGGTAAAACAATGAAATACGGAAGGACAAGAATGAAGATACAGACACAGGGAGGATGAGAGAAAGAGGCAGAGACATCAAGTAAACCATAGCATCCCATGAAGGAAATGGAGCCAGATAAGGAATTAACGGGGGGATGAAGCTCAGGCCAAATCCTTGGCCTTGGTTTGCCCCTGCATGTCGCTGACCTCTAAAAGCTGTGGCTGAAACAGGAACCAATCTTTCCTGAGCTCGGTGATGTTTCTCTGCATCTGAGATCTGTTCTTGTGCACCTGAAACCTTTTCCCCTAAGACCATAACCTTTATATGCACTACTGTACTGGATTCGTTTTCTATGGCTGCTACAACAAATGCCCACAAACTTCGTGGCATAAAACAACAAAAATTTATTATCTTACAGTTCTTGAATTCACAACTCCAAAATGAGTCTCACTGGGCTAAAATAAAGATGTTGGCAGGGCTGTGTTCCTTTCCAGAAGCTCTAGGGGTGAATCCCTTTCCTTGCTTTCTCCAGTCTCTAGAGCCCACCCGCAGTCCTTGGCTTGCAGCTCCTTTCTCCATCTTCAAAGCCAGCAACATTGGGCCAAGTCCTTCCTGTGCCACCATCTCTCTGGCGCTCCCTGCCCTGGTTCTTCCACTTTTAGGGACCCTTGTGATTATGGGGGGCCTACCCAACACATACTTCTATTTTAAGGTCAGCCGATTTGAAATTTAATCCCACCTGCTACCTTAATTCTCCTTTGCCATGTAACCTCACCTATGCTCAGGTTCCAGGATTAGGACATGGACATCCTTGGGCCATTATTCCTGCTTACCATAAAGAACTTCACTATTCCTCAATAATGGGGTCTGGACTTCCCAAGGAAGTAGCTGACCCAGGTGGTGAGATTGGGCAGAGGATTTCCAGCAGCAGGTCCTAGAGATGCTACCTGCATAGATGACACTATCCATCTAGCTCCTAACCTAGGAGTCTAGCAAAGGGATTCACCATGAAAAAAGAAAAACAAGATGGGAAATAGCACCTAAAAAGGCAAATGAATAAAGAGAGTAGATGCATAAGAGAAGGATTTTTAAACCACCCCCAAAGCCTGCTTCCTTCCTTTGAACACCTTGTCTCCCCATAATCAGGCATAAAACATCAAACACATATTTATACTCTTACTTCACCTCTCCAAGCCTCACTTTCCATGTCTGTGAGATGGAGGAATAATACCTGGTCTTGCCAGGGTAACTGGTGATCCCCCAAGTAAAAAGGAAAACCAGATTGGTTGAAGGGTTTGAGAGTTTTTGCATCTCATGCTATTTTTTATTATGGGCATTGACTTGACTGCCCTTACTGATGAGAACCTCAGTTTCCCATCGGTAAACTGGAGATGACAATCTTCACCTCATAGGGTTCTTGTGGTGGGGGGCAGCTGGCACATGCTTCCAGTAGGTCCCTTCTTTCAAACGAGCCACCCCCTGACGATCAGTCTTTGCCAAGTTGTCGATTCTCCTCCTTGTCTCCACACACTTCCCCTGCGCCTCTGCCCAGAGCAAGCAGGGACTCCCTGCTCCCCACTGGAACTTCCCCCGGCCAGTTCTGCCCTGTCTTCGCTGGGGAACTGCTCCACACCCCAGGGCCTCCACCTCCCACCGCTTCTCCCTCCCTCTCTGGTGTTTGCATTCTGCCTTCCTAACTCACCACCAGTCTGAAGCTGAGCTACAGACCACTCACATGTCAACAGTGGCCTGTGGTTCTCATTCTCCCCAACTTTTCCACCTTGGACGTGGCCCAAGGCCACCTTCTCCTCCAGGTAAGATCACGTTGGACTGTTAGCCTGAGCAAGCGCCCACTGGATTCCAAACTCCAGTGAGATCAGGAAACGATCTGTGTCTCCCTCACCTCCATATACTCAGGGCCCCAGACCCTGGAACCTAGTAGACTTTTAACACTGCCTAATATGAATAAAGAAGCAAATGAGTCCATTCACCAATTCATCGCTCCCCAGAGCTTGGCTGCTAAAATTCCTCTCTGGTTCCCTCCAGGTGAGTGAGAGATGCTGACAAGAGACCACCATGGTCTGGCGAAGAGAGGCAGCCAGTCACCCGGCAGGCAGCTCTGTGCGATCCCATCAGGGAGCTCCTGAACCTATGGGCCCTACATCCATTCCATGAATGGCCCACACGTGTGAGAAGGTGATCACTTGTAAAGGAAGGGCCAAGAACACTAGGACCTGCTCCTGCTCTGCCATGTACCCACTGTGTGACCTTCGGAAAGGCCCATTCCCCCATGTAAGGAACCCAAGGGGGCAGCCTGGCCACTTGGTTCTGCCAGAGTTTCCTTACGAGGAGGGTGGGGGTGTAAATTCACCAGGGGGCTCCTCAGCCAGGTCACAGCCCCTGAAAAGTGATAGGAGAGCAGGTGTTTGACAAAAAGATCAAGGTGAACATCCTAAGGCCCCATACAGGAAGAGCCCTGGAGTTCAGACTTTATCCAACCTGTTCCCTTTTAACAGTCAAGAAGGAAAAGGCCTTGTGATCTCAGGTCAACGATGGAGTCAAATAGTTTTGACTGGTTTCAATGAGTGGTGAAGTGGATTCCAGACTTACAAATTGGGGTGAGATGAGGTTCTGGCCTCTGACTTAGTCCCTCCAGCAACAAGAGCTGTGCATCTGGTTTTATCCTGAATTACCCAAGAGCAGGCACACCTTTCTGTGGAGAGGATTCGGGTTCTCCAGAGCCGACACAGTGTAGTCGCACATGAGGAAAGCATATTCCTCCTATAGCTTGACTCGGACCCTACCAAATTGTGATCCTAGCTTTACAATGCTTCGAAGTACCTGACTCCTGGGGAGCCCCTTGCATTCCATGTGTACCCATTGTCCTTGCAGGTGTGTCTACAGCCCAGATAGTTTCATTCTGCTACTAGAATCTATTCCCTGATAGGGGGGCCATCTCCCAGTTTATCCTACCACATCCTCAAATAGAAGAGCTGGACTCCATGACCTTGGCTGTCGGTATTCATCAGGGCGTGCCAACGACTGTAACGAACCACTCCAAAGATCTCAGAAGATTGTGTTGACTGAAAACAGTACAGCCTTTTCTCTGATTCACGTTACAGTCTAATAAGCAGTCCTGTGGATGTCCGGGCTTCCTGCATGCTGCAGTTCCACCATCTGTGTACAAAGGGCTTCATTGACACTTTGGAATCATCAGTCGGCAGATAGGAAGGGTTCATGCAAAGGGTTGTCAGGGCCAAGCCTGAAGTGGCCTGTATCACCTCCACCGCTATTCCACTGGCCCAGGCTCAGGCCTGTGGGCCCACCTCACCACAAGGGGACTGGGGAACACAGGCCAGCTGTGTCCAGGGACAAAAGGAGATGGCTTTGATGACCACCCATCTATCTAGTCTGTCACAAGTTTCCTTCCACTGTAGTTCCAGGATTTCAAGCCACTTTGAACTCTCCCCGGGAATAACCAAGTTCATTTGCTCGTGCTTCATAATCAGGGCTCCTCGCAAAGGGGAAGAAGCATGCAAGTGGCACACCTAAGAGATCCCCACCCCTAAGTCCCCAGCTAATCCTCCATTCCCCTTCCAGCAACTTTCCTGGGAAGCCGCTTCTACGCGCTGCCAGAAACTGGTTCCCACTGAGGGCAGCTGTTGTTAAATTAACCAAAACAAGGCTTAGAGGGTAAGAAACTTTTGGAGAGACAGCTGATGGCTTCATTGAATCAGAGGAAGCCTCTTTGCTGCCACCACCCCGCCACCAAGCCTCTGCTCCCAACAGGCCAGAGGATGTCTTTCATGTGCCTTCCTCAGATCTGAACTTGGGGCCGTCTGCAAGTCCCAGAGATGGGGGCTTCTGATGCCAGCCCCAGAACTGACAGGGCAGCCCTGAGGGGCCAGCCAAAGAGGCGACATCCCAGAAAAAGAAAAGGCATTTCTAAGAGACAAACGCAAAATTGTCAGCAGGATGAGTACAAAGTTTTGATATGAGTGTCACTCACCTTGCTTAGAATCCCCCAAAGGGGTCCTGAAAAGTGGCTGTTACAGAACTGAAGACTCAGCGTTGGCTCTTTGCGATATTTATTACAAAAAAAGGACATCCGTGAAAGGTCACACTGTTCACATTGACACAGAATGTGCGGCAGACTCCCGAGGCTACGTATCCCTCACTCCCACACTGGCAGAAGCTGCCAGGACCACAAGAGGACTGTAAAAATTCGCTCTCTTCTAGAGCCAGGGAGTGGGGTTCTGCCAGGATACAGAGGGCTCCCGGAAGGCAAATACAAGGCCAGGACTGCTGGAGTGCGGCCAAGGTATGCTCAGGGGTGACCCCAGTGTGGCATCATATATAACAATCGTAACTATAGAAGCAGCCAAAGTGTATTGTCGTGGTCAGCCTTGCAAGGTACTCTACCTGCATTGACTAATTTAATCCTCCAACAACTCATCGAGGCAGCAACAATTATGATCTCTTTTATACAAATGAGGCTCAGAGAGGTTAAGTAACTTACACAAAATCACACAGCTGGTAAGTAGTCAAATCAGCTTAGGAATCCAAGCCTGCCTGACCCAAAGCCCTTTCTCTCAGCCTTCATTTTATTTTGACCACGGATGCAGCCATTGAGATAACAGGGTGATCTCTGAGGGGACACCTGAGTGGCACCTATCACCAATGCCATCGCCAGCTTTAATGTGACAACCAAACTGATGGCAGCAATGGCCCTGAAGTCCTACACAAGAGGACCACTGAGGAACAGCCACCTGTATTTTTTTTAAATCACTACTCTTGTCACCACTCAGAGGGCAAGTGCCTAAGAGATGGCATGACTCCAGGTCAGGTCGTAAGGGGCAGGGACAGCAGGGGCAGGGGCTCAGTCTGGGGTCAGAGAGTAAGTTCTGGTTCAAAGCCCAACTCTGGACAAGGTACTTAACCTCTCCAGCCCTCAAATTCTTCAACCATAACATGTGGGGGGGGGGGGCAGAGGGGTGAAAGATCCACTTCAAAGATTGTTGCATAGATTAAGTTAACCCGGCAAGTGTATCAGCTGAGTTCTAGCAGGAATCCAAAGAGCAGGAATCCAATGGCACCCTCAGTTTGGGTAATTTGAGGAAAGTTCTTAAAGTGGGCTCTACAAAGGTGAGAGCAGAACATAGAGAAACCATAAGGAATAGTAGACAATACTCCAGGACTAGTAACAACCAGGGCCTGTTACCACTCCTAGGAATGAGGGGAGGCTGTGGTTACCAGAGCTCCAAAGTAAAGTGTGCGCAGCAGAACAATGCCTCCCAAAAACATCCACATCCTCATCCCCAGAACCTGTGACTGTGTCACCTTACATGGCAAAAGGGATTTTGCAGATAAATGGGGAGATTTTCCTGGGCTATCTGGGTGGGCACAGTGTCACCACAAGTGTCCTTATAAGAAGGAGGCAGGAGAGTCAGAGAAGATGTGGCAACAGGAGCAGAGGTTGTGGGGATGAGGCCGTGAGCCCAGGAACGCAGGCAGCCTTGTCCTGGAAAAGACAAGGAACGGACTCCCCCCTCGAGCCTCTAGAAGGAGCACAGTCCGGCCAACTCCTTGATTTTAGGACCATAAGACCCATTTCAGACTTCTGGACCCCAGAACTGAAAGATAATAAATTTTTGTTTGGAGCCACCAAATTGGTAATGATTTCTTATAGCAGCAATAAGAGACGAGCGCAGTGAGAGTTGGGTACAGAGGGTCGCCCCGACAGAGGGTGTGAGCTCCAATCAGTCAGGCCAGGAGAACCCCCAGAAAGAAAGCTGAGGCAGCAAACACCCTGCCCTCACTGTCCTCCATGGAAAGGAACCCACTGGACGCCAGAGAGGAGCCGCGGCTGTATTGTCCATGCAGATCAGCTTCCCGAGCAGAGCACAGGGGGAGGGGAGAGTAGATTGAAGAGACGAACAGCAGACAGCCAGCACCGCAGGGCGACCTGACCACGCTCTGGGTTGGCCAAGACATTATACAAGAGGAGGCGGCCACGGGGGCGTCCTGAGCTGGGCCCCGTGAAGGAGGAGAGGAGCAGGATGCTGCACTCCGCCTGGGGAATGAGACCCACCCCTACCCTCGGAGCAGAATCCAAGAAGACAGATCTGGGGCACTGAGGATGGAAATCCTTCCAGAACTTCCTGGGAAGGGGGTCCTTCAAGAGCCTAATAGCCATTCTGGGGCCAGCCTGTAGGGGGACCAACCCAGAGGCCACCACCTCTCATCCTGTCCTAACCACCAGATCCCAGCCCTGGCCCTCCCCCCGGCCACGCCCTTCGGAGATGAGATTCCGCTGGAAGGAGTGAAAGGCCCAGGGTCCCAGGCATCAACTGGACTCTGGCCAACTACTACTGCCCAGTGTCATACCTGGGCATCCTCAGGCCCTGCTGCCCTTGAAAACTAAAATTCACAGATGAACTTAGCTCAAACACAGAGCCTCAGCACTAGCCAATATGGCCACTGTGCAAATTAGGAGAAGGTACCCCTTCCTCAAGACACTTTCCTGCCACCTACTGGGAACTTGTAATAACCACACACATCTAAGATAGATGACAATGAGGGGCAGGTGCTGGAATTGTGCGATGCACGACGTGCACAACAGTAAATGGCAGCCATTCTCAAACTTCATCCACCCAGTTAGGGGATCTCTACCGCATCAACGTCTTCCATGGGGCCCCTTCTCTTCTTCCAATGCTGCTGTCCTGCCTGGACTACTACAGTAGTCTCCAAACTGATCACCCCCTTTCAATGCAACTTCACACCTGCCACAAAGAGATCTTTCCTGTGGGAGCCCTTCAGAGAGTCCTCACTGGCCTTCAAGTTCCCCTGGATATGGCTCTATTGGATCTTTGCAGCCTTTTCTCCCCTGACTTCCTGTCACACACAGGTTCACACAGGCCTCCACCCAGGCTGTCTCGTCTCTGAGCCCTCCCTGACCCCAGACTGACCCCAGACTCAGCGCCTACTCTGACCCCAGACTGTGCCTTGTCCCAGGCAGGATAAATCCCGGGTAGGATGCCAATAGCCCCCCTCCCAAGTGAGGGTGCGGCAAGCTGGGGCAATGTGAGATGCCACGTTTCTGGTCTAGCTAAAATTCCCAGCCTTCCTGCCCCAGCTGTGTCCTTGGTGTGTCCCTTCTCCTGTCTGGGCCTTGCTAGACGATGGGGACAATGAGCCCTGTCTGCAGAGACTTAAGTATCCCCCCCAAACCCCAGCTCAGGCTCCCATAGGAGGAAGAAGGAGTTTCCTGATGACAAGGAGGGGGCCAGTTCCCAGATATGTTTGCTCTGGGCTGGGCAGGAGTGACAGCTGGGACCAGGGCTGCAGGATGCTGAGGACCACGGTAACTGCTCCTGCTCGGAGACACCCTTGGGTGCCTCTATTCCAATTACTGAGACAGAGGCTCATGGTGGCTACATAATACTGTAACTGGGGGTCACTCCAACTCCAACAGGTCCTTCAGGAACTGATGGGAGACAAAAGAGGCATGAGGGGAAGGGCAGACAGGGGCTGATGAGGGCCCCAGCCTGGGCATTCCTGGGGGTGCAGGTGCTGGCCCTGGCAGGGTCATTCCCCAGTGGGGGAGGGGGCTGGCAGAACCGTCATGTAGACAGCTTGCCAGCACAAGGCCACCCGAGGGTGTTCAGGGCCTATGTTTTATGAAACGCCTATCTATATAAACAGTTTGAGTCACCCCAAATTCAGCATGTCCCACCGTGCTGGCTGTCCAGTCTTGTATAATCCCATGAAAGAAACACCACCCTGGCTAACAGGAGTGATCTGTTCTCTAGGCATCCCTCCTGGAACCGGGGTCCAGCCACAGGGCTCTGGGATGGCCCCATGGGTATGAGTCCTGGCTCTCCTCGTGCTTGACCCCGTACTTGGGGCTGAAGGGGGTTGCAGGAATAGAGGATAACACAGTGCCCCTAAGAGTAGAAACGGGGACTGGAGCTATTATGGTTTGGATTGTGTCCTCTGGCCAAAAAATATGCTGAAGTCCTCACTCCCGGCACCTCAGAATGTGACCTTATTTAGAAACAGGGTCTCCACAGAAGTAATCAAGTTAAAATGAGGTCACTGGGGCGGTTACTAATCCAATATGACTGGTGTCCTTATGAAAAGAGGACGTTTGGACACAGAGACAGACACAGAAGGAAGACGATGTGAAGAGAGACAGGGCCACCTACTAGCCAAGGCAGCCAGGAGCCAGGAGAGAGGCCCAGAACACATCCTTCCCTGGGGTCTTCGGAGGAAGCACGGTCCTGCCAACACCTTGATTTCGAACCTCCAGCCTCCAAAACCGTGAGACAAGAAATCTCTATGGTTCTCAGCCACCCAGTTTTTGGTCTATTACGGCAGCCCCAGGACGCTAAGACGAGAGCCCATGCAGCTCTGGTCCCAGGGCACCCTGAGCAGAGGGCACTAGGACCCCTGGCCAGGCTTGAGCACCTAGACAAGGGGCACTCGGAAAATGTCAAGGAAGGCACTTTATGCGCACGGGGCCCCAAAGGCACCAGGCCCAGGGCAGGACACCCCCTCTTGCTTTGGTCTAAAGGTGGTGAAAATCCAAGCAATATCTCAGTCGAGAAAGGTACACTGGCAAAAGTGGGGGCCTCACACCCACCCCCCAGGATGGCTCTCACCTACTATCCCCTGGGACTTCCCACCCTTCTGGCGGTAGGCCGGACAGGGAAAAAGACCCACCTCTCTGCAGCCTCCCCTGGGACCGCGATAACCAACCGACCCAGTCTGTGTGGGACTGAGGGAGTTGCCGGGCCATGGGATGCTCCATGCAAAACCAGGACCTAAGCAAACTGCTGCTGGCTGGTCACCCTGCATGGGGCCCTGCTCTGCCCCCGGGGCCTGCCTTAGCTTGGGGTTGCCTGCAGGGGATTCACAGAGACTACGTTGTGGCTCCTCACCTGGCAGATGCCTCCACACCCTGCCAATGACATAGGATCACGTCCCTGTTTCCTCTTGCCTGGCAGCCCCCTAAGGGCCCTCCCCATGTGCCTGGGTCACTCTGAGGGGCTGGGAGCTGCCACGACCCCTTTCACATTACCCTGGAGGTATCGAGGTCCCCACTGCCCCTGGACTCTGCTCCCTGCCCTGGTTCAGGTAACCCTCATCATCCTCACCTCAACAGTCTCCTCAGTGGTCTCCTCCTTCCCTCCTGCTCCCCTCTCCACTCCTCACAACCACCGGGTCAGCTTCTCTGAAAACAAGTCTGACCACGCCACTCTCCAGCTGAAAGCGTGGTTTCCCATTGCTCTCAGAAAGGCCACCAGAATCCTGTGATGCCACCTTCTGCCTCACTTCTTCCTTCCATGAGCATCCTGCCCTTGGCTTCAGTCACTTCAGCTCAAGGTCAATTCCTCAGAGATGCCATCCCTGTGCCCACACTGGGGCCGGCCCGTTGCACACTCTCCCGGTGTCCTGGGGCCTTCTGCAGAGCCCTCATCACACCTGGAATGATAGTGGCTGTGGTGTGTAGTTGGGGGTTTCCAGCCCCCACCAAGACTATGACAAGCTCCCCCCAGCCAAAGACCCCCAGGATCACACCTCCAGTTGAACACACTGGGCTTATGGCCCCTTGCAGTAATGGCAACTGTGGGGCTTCTCAGTAAGAGGGTGCTAGAAAGAACCTATTATAGGATTTGGGCTGATGTGATGTGGCCTGGGAGAGAGTTTTAAGAAGCAGGGCTTTGCTCTGGGTGGGATGCTGTTGAGAAGCAGGGGTAATTCTTACTGGGCACCTTAATAAATCTCATCTAGGTGGAGGAAGACCAGACCAAGACTAAAACTGCCATTGGTAAAGAAGTCTATTAGCTGGGAGTTTGGGGGCTTATACAATATCCACGTTTTGCTTGTGTTCAGACATAATTGCAGAGTGATCTTGTTTTTGTCTTTATCCCTCGCAGTCACCGAGCCGTCCTGTCTGATGTTGATATTCTGCAAAATTGCCATCCGCTTTGCTATCAAAGAATCTCAGAAACTCAGTATATTCATTTCCTGGAGCTGCTGTAACAAAGTACCACAGACTGGGTAGTTTAAACAACAGCAATTTATTGTCTCACAGTTCTGGAGGCCAGAAGTCCGAGATCAAGATATTAGTAGGGTTGGTCCTTCTGAGGGTTGTGGGAGAGAATCTGTTCCATGCTTCTCTCCTCGCTTCTGGTGGCTTCCTGGCAATCTTTGCCATTCTTCGGCTTACAGACATACCACCTGATCCCTACCTTCATCTTCAAATGGCATTCTCCTTGTGCATGGGTGTGTCTGTGCCCAAATTTCCCCTTTTCATAAGGACACCAGACATAATGGATTAGGGCCCACTCTAATAACCTCCTCTTAACTTGATCATCTGCAAAGACCCTATTTCCAAACAGGGTCACGTTCACAGGTACTGGGGGCTAGAACTTCAATATTTTGGGAGAAGGACCCAATTTGTGATGGGTAATTTTGTGTGTCAACTTGACTGGGCCACAGGGTGCCCAGATATTTGATCAAACATTATTCTGTGTGACTCTGAGGTTGTTTTTGGATGAGATTAACATTTAAATCTATAGACTGAGTAAAGCAGAGTGCCCTCCCTAATGTGAGTGGGTCTCATCCAATCAGCTGAAGGCCTGAAAAGACAGGCTGACCCTGCCTGGAGTAGAAAGGAGCTCCTGCCTGCCTGCCGTGGGCTGGGACATCGGTCTTTTCCATTCTTTGGACCATAACTACACCATCAGCTCTCCCAGGGCTCCAGCTTGCCGACCGCAGACGTTGGGACTTCTCAGCCTCCATGATCACGTGGTCCAAGTCCTTGTTAAGTGTATATAAATCTCCTACTGGGTCTGTTTCTCTGGAGAACAGTCAGTAATGCCCAATTCAATTCATAACAACACTCAACACGGGAAGGGCCCTGGACACCACCAAGACTGAATCCCTGCCTTTCCAGATGGCAGAGCAAAGGCTGGGAAGAGAGGAGACTCACCCACATCAGTCAGACAAGAGGCATGACTAGTCCTGGCCTCCTACCTTGGGGCGCTCCCCCCGACCATGGCCCAGTAAGAAGTCCCAGGGACAGGACCCCTTCATCCCCCAGCAGCTCAGAGCCCCGCTTAACACAGAGTAGGGCTCTCCCAGCAAAACATGTGACGTGTCTATAGGGTATGTCTACGTCCTTCCAAAAATGGTTCAAAGTTGTTTTAAATAAATGGCATTTTTTGACTAAAGAACACATATCTCTGTCTGAATAAGGGAAGTCAACGGAAGAGTTGGATTTGCTCTACAGAAATTGTATGGACAGCCAACTGCACCCGGCGGCTGTGGCAGCAGCCTGCCTGTCAGTGTTTCTCATACCAGGACCCCACCCCAGATATCTGTCTCTGCTTCCCTCGCTCTCTCTGTCTCTCTCACTCTGTCTCTCTGCTGCTCCTCTCTGCACACCTCCCCCTTTCCTCTCCCATTTGCCAACCAGCTTTCCCTATTTCTCAGGCCACACGAGGGGCACTGTGGCTGCCAGCAGCCCCCCAGCTTAGCCTGCTTGCATGCTGTCCCCGGAGAGAGACGGCTCTGCCTGTCTACCGGGTCTCTCTCCTGACCCACGGGAAGGAGCGGCAGGCCTGTGTGGGGCTCTGGGCCGCCCCTGCGCTGGCCAGCCAAGCCCCTCCTTCCTAAGGAAGGCTGGGGAACGGGGTGGCCGCTTGGCCTGTCAACAGGGAGGCAAACCAGAGGCCTCGTAAGAAATGTGGGAGAAGATGAGGGACCCTGATGCCACCAAAAAGAAGAGGAAAAAAATGGCGAGGCGGAAGGAAAACACTGTGAGGAAAACAGAGCCACAGATTGTGAGTGGGTTGGCAGAGAAAACACTGGTCTAGAAGTCAACAAATTTCACCCAGCTCTGGTTCTGCCAGTGACTCACTACTGTGGCTTTGGGCATGTCCTTTCTGTGCTCTGGGCCTCAGTTTCCCCATCTACACAGTAAGATGTTGCACTAGACCATTTCTGAAGGTGTAAGAATCAAGACATGTTTTCCAGAAAGAAATTGACTCGTTCAACCCACATTTCCGAACCCCCAGTACGGGCCAGGCGTGCTTCCGGCCACTGAGGCTGCGAAGGACATGGCAGTGAACAAAACACACGAAATTCTTTGCCCTCCAGACATTGTCACACTCAGTAAAAGCTGCCAGCCTCGAGACTGCTGAGGAAAGACAAATGCTCCACCACATCTTCAAATGATATTTTTATTGGTGGCAAGAGGAAAGGCGAGATTCTTTGTTCATCAGATTCGCGCACTAATGACAATACCTGAAGTAATGGAGCGAATGTAATTAGGCCAGGAACTCTACAGACTCAAAACCCCCATCCATAAGAACACAGGTTTACCTAACCTTCCCATTAAAACCTCCAGAGGGGGAGGCACAGAGAAAGAGGCTGAGCAGGGAGCAGTCTCCCTCCCACACAGCAGGCACTCGGAGGCAGTCAAGATGACGTCCTACTCGTGCACCATTCGATCAAGGTGAAATTCAAGACGGAGCCTCCAGGTACAAAACCAGGCATCCAGATCTCGCCTGTCAGAAAAACCAAACCAGGACTGCTGCAGAGTCATCACGCAGATGGTTGACATGAGGAGGCTGGGGCTGCCTCCCTTTCCACGGTGAGGAAATCAGGACATAGGTGATGCCCAGGTGGCCCCTCACTTTCAAGGTCCCCATCCACATAGAAACAATGGCCTTGCAGGAAATTAAAAAGAAAGGCCATGTTCTGATCTAATCATCTTCACCTCTGCCACTTACTGGGCCTTGGACCTACAGGTGGAAGGACCCCAACCTTCAGATCCAACCCATGTGTGTCAATTCCAGGCTTAGCCACATACAGCTGCATGACTTGGGCAAGCCAGGTCCCTCCCTGAGCTGAGGCTCCTCTGCACTGCCTTGAGGTGGGGAGTGGGTTCTCAAAAAGGGGTGCTGTTGTTTAGTCCCCAGGGCTCACGCCAAGCCTCCTGCAAAGCCCATGCTGTTGAAAGTTGAACTGTTTGCTAAATTAAATGCCTGGCCATTTCTCACAGACAGGGAGGTGCCTTGGCCTTGTGACAAGCAAAAACTGAGCATGTGCTATACTCCTTTGCCATGTTTTCAAAATCCAGATGCACACCAAGACCTTAGACGTCACTTTGGGCTGAGCCCTTCTCACGGCAGGTGGCTCTGCACCAGAGGGCTTCAACTGAAGGTGCAAGCGAGGGCTGTGCCCTGGGATGGGGCAGGAAAACGCTGGCTCTGGTACCCATTTGTGGCATCTAGGCACGAATTCAAATTCTGGGCCTGCCTCTGGGGAGCTGACCACACTGGCCTCATCTCTACTCTCCTCCCCACAGCCTGGAAGAGACTTGATACCTGATCAGGCAGGGTCTTGGCTGAAGACAGGTGGCCCGCCCGCTCAAAGGGGTAGCCACGGAGGCAGAATGAAAATGCTGGAGGAGTTGAGGGAACCAACAAGGAATGGGGAGTGCAGGGGCCTGGCAGGAGTGGGAAACCATTGTCAGGCTTAGGCCTGCAGGGCCTGGGGGGAGGCAGTGCTGCTCAGAGGCCAGCGAGAGCTATGGTCCAGGACACCCATTATGACCACAGGTCAAAGAGCACAGCTGCTGCCAAACCACAGCCCAGCAAGAAGGGAATCAGAAAAACAAAAGCCCAAATGTCCTCCTCCCACTACTAGGTCTCCTGCTGGTGCCTCTTGTTGGCCAAACCCAACCAACCAGAGGGCAGAGGGCAAGGGAGCTGGGATACATCGGCATGCTGAGCCTCCAGGGCACAGAGCAGGGCAGGGGACAGATCGGGGACCAATGGAGAATAACCAGCTGTGGCAGGATGTATAATGCCCCCTGCAATATGCCCACATCCTAATACCCAGAACCTATGGATAGGTTACCTTATACGGCAAAGGGACTTTGCAAATGTGATTAAGCTAAGGGTACTGAGGTGGGGGTTATCCTAGATTATCCTGGGGGCCTCTTGTCACAAGAGGCCTTACAATAGGGAGGCAGGAGGGTCAGAGACACACAGAGGCGCTGTGATGGTGGAAGTAGAAGAACACGGAGAGACTGGAAGAGGCTACGCTGCTGGCTGTGAAGATGGGGGAAGGGGCCACAAGCCAAAGACTGCAGGCGGCCTCCGGGAGGTGGAAAAGGCAAGAACACAAGACAAGACTCTCCCCTAGAGCCTCCAGAAGGAACTCAGCCCTGCCATCCCACTTTAGGATTTCTGACCTCCAGAACTATAAAAGAACACATTTGTGTTGTCTTAAGCCATTAAGTTTGTGGTAATTTCCTACAGCAGCTGCAGGAAACTAATACACCTGCACAATACGCAGGGGGCTCCCTTGGGCCACCCAGCCCCCTTACTACCCTCCCAAATGACTTGCTGGTCTCAGGGTCCCTGTCAGTTCCATTTAGGACAGAGGTCACAATTTTGGCTCACACCTGGGAGCAAATGCCTTGGCTAACCAGGACTGATTCTCAGAGGGAGGTACCAGCCCAGAGGGGCCTATGAAACCCACACAAGCACCTCTCATGTTGACCCCTCTAACACTCCCAAACAAAGGCTACTGGCATGCTCCAGGTTGCTCCCTAATATAAGTTTCATATTTTTCTCCTTTCTTTTTTTCGTTATTTGGTTCATGATACCCATGTATGGACTATCTGGTGAAAGAGGAAGCACAGTGTCATTAAAAAAAACCCAGCCCAGAAGTCTGAAAACCTGATACTAATCCTGGATCCACCCCAGCTTTGACATGAGATTTAGCAATTTACTACCCGTCTCTGAGCCTCAGTTTCCCTGTCTGTACAAGGGACTGAGTTGTCTCCAAGGCCCTAGTCTGCTGGCAGCCTGATTCCACGGTTCTAAGTGCCTCCTTCCCTGTCATCAACTTGCCTGACCTAGCGACCCTGTAGGGGTCAGGGATGGACAGACCTCAAGAGAACAGCCACATCCAGACTCCAGGCTGTTGTCTGGGAGGACTTGCAGAGCCCATCTCCTGGCTGCGGGAACACAGTCGACTTGTTCTCTGCTGCCCCCTGCTGGCCACATGAAAAACAAAGCTCTCCCGCTAGATCCCCAGGAAAGGAGCCCTCCCAAGAGGACCCCTACAACCTGCACCCACCTGCCCAGTCCCGGCCAGGCTGGTCTTCCCTTGAGGCTGGTTTTCAGGGCACAGAAGGAAACCCATGCAGTGACCAGATCCCTGGATGGAGAGGCTGCCTGCGTCTCTCCCCGCGTCTGCTTCCCACCTCCTCTGTCCTGGTAAGATGGGGTGCAAGATGCAGCAGCTTCTGAAAAGGGGCTCTACTGGCCCGCTCTGCCTTTGGAGGATAGTAACACTAGGACAAGGGGTCCCTATTCACTCTCCAGGGTCTCCCCCACCATTCTCTACGAATGTCCTGGTCCCTACTCCTCTTTTTTCTTGGGCTTGCGAACATCCTGGAGCATCAGAAGGGGAGATGTCCACACAAGACGAGTCAGACAGGACCAAGCAGGGCCCTGGCGTGCACTTGGGCATCGGTCCCACTGAGGGGTCTGCAGGCTGCATATTGACTGCAAATGAGGTGGGATCCTCGCTGTCCCCAAGAGAAAGGGTGGCTGGTGGGACAGCTGTATACAGAAAGTGGGCAGGACAAGGGAGGCCAGGAAGTCTGCAGGCCATAGTCCCTGGCCCTCAAATAATAGCCCTTGCCCGTCTCTGTATCTGCTCTGAGCCACACTTGAGTCTTTGGCTGCCCAGACACCATGCGGGCCTCTCTCCCCCCGCAGTGCTGCCAGGAGGGGACAGGTGAAGGTCTCTCCTCTCTCTGCCCCCAGCCTCCGTCCCTGCTCCACCTTCTCCAGTTCACCGGACTCTCTCTGGCCTCAGAAAGGACACTCCTGCCTTGCTGCTTCTGCAGGTCACAATGTGCCCTTCCTCTGACCTCCTCTAAAAACCTCCTCCTCCACCTGGCTCCTTCACACTGTACCTGGATGGCCCACTGGACACTGAGCCTGAATCAACCAAAAGTTAACACCCCTTTTCTCCAAGGCCCGAGGGCTTAAACTTCAAACTTTCTAGCACTGAAAAAAAAAGCGGGGGTTAGAAGAAAAGAAAAAATAAAACTCTGCCATGCTAAAATATACACTGCAACTCTAGATGCCAGGGACATCCTCATCCTGGTGGCCCAGGGGTCATGAAAATGGAACCACAGAAAAAGAAATGCAATCAAAGTCCAAAGCAGGCCCTGCAGGAAAACATACTTGCACGACCATAATCATGTAAATGCTGTTTATTGATTTTCAAATTTGAAAGTCAACCTATGGACAAAGCACAGAAGACTTCATTTTGGTAACAGAGCAGAAGGCAGATGTTAACAACCAGGAGGATGGAAAAGTAAAGCACATCAGACCCTTAGGGAGCAGTAGGGTGACAGGTGGGAAGGGAGGTGGGGGGGGGGTCCAGCTCTGCCACCCTCATCCCACACAGGAGGGAGTCACCAGTTCCACTTAAGTCAACGGGGTTCTAGAGAGTTCTAGGTGCAGTGTATAAAGTTGCAAAAGTAACCAAGAGACCACCGCTAAATATAATCGCCCAAAATGGGGACGGAGGGCGGCCGGCAGGGGTGAAACGAGTGGCAGCGTCCAATCCTCATTTTTCATTGACATGGGGTAAAAACGACACATGACAGAACTGTCATTTAAACATGCCACTGCGAGATAGAGAAAACCAGAAGAATGAAAAACAGGGGCAATTTAAAAAGCTCTGGGCTAAGGAACCAGAGGAGCAGGGGAGGAAACTTCACTTTTATTCATAAGCTCTTCTGTGTTCTTTTGATTTTTTTTTTAACCATGGGCACGCATGACTTTGATTTCAAAAATTAATTTTAAATTTTAAAAAGTGACACCCAAATCGAGCTCAATTGACCCAGAAGTGCCCGGGCCATGTGCTCCCTGTCCAGCCGGGGGCCCCAGAGGTGTCACTGCGGTTGCGGGGGGCCCGGGGACAGGGGCGCCTTCTGGGGCTCCGCGGGCTGCTGGGCTGCGTCCCCACAGTCCCCGCGGTCCTCGTCGCCCCCGCCGTCGCCGTCGCCCCAGCCACCGCCCCTGCGCCGGCCCAGCATGTTCCGGCAGCGCAGCCGCTCCTCCTCCTGCTTCTCCGCCATGCGCTCCTCCAGCAGCCTCAGCTCCCTGCGCACCGCCTTCCGCATGGCCGGCTCCAGCTCCAGCACTTTCTCCAGGTCCGCCCTGGCCTCCGCCTCGTTCCACACCTCGGCGTGAGCCCGTGCGCGCACGTAGTAGGCCTTCACGATGCCTGCGGGGAGACCCAGCTGTCCACCTGCCAGGCCCCAGGGGCAGCCCCCACCCGGCTGGGACCCACCCGCCTACAAGCCCCGTAATCCTGCCTGTGGTCCTTAACCTCCCTGTACCTCCCGTGCCTCAGTTTCCTCGACTGCAAAATGGTGATGATAACAGCAGTACCTCCCCCCTCCCCCCCGCCCCGTGCAGGGACCCTTCCAAGGCCCTGTGACTGATTTTATATTCATAACTTTGCACCTGAAATTGTATAAACTTCAGGCCCTATCCCTGCACCTACCCCATATGGTGGTTATGAGGATCAATAGGAATAAACAGATAATAAATGCAGAGGACTTAGCGCCTGGAGCCTGCTAAGTGTTGATGTTACTGTTACCGACATTCAAATACCATCTTCACAAACACTACTGTGTCTGTGCACCACAGACACTAGTATTGACTTATTAGTTTTCCCTGTTAATTGCTCCCCCTTTGTTTTTAGACAGTCTCGCTCTGATGCCCCGGCTAGACTCTAGAGTGCAGTGGCATCATCATAGCTCACTGCAACCTCAGGCTCCTGGGCTCAAGGAATCCTCTTGCCTCAGCCTCCCGAGTAGCTGGGACTACAGGCGGAAACCACCATGACCAGCTAATTTTTCTATTTTTAGTAGAGACGGGGTCTCACTCTTGCTCAGGCTGGTCTCGAACTCCTGAGCTCATGCAATCCTCCCGCCTTGGCCTCCAAGAGTGTTAGGATTACAGGCATGAGCCACTGCCCCCAGCCAATTGCCCCCTTTTTTAAAAAGCCTGTTTACTGCTCCACAAAATCACAAGCTTGGTGAGCTACTTGTCTATTTGTTCAAATGCACATTAAAATAAAAGACCTAAAATAAGCACTGCCCATCCATCACCCACAGTAGGATTACAGGCTTGGGGAAACCCTGCTGGGTGGAGACAAGGTTTGGTGCCTTGACAGGGTCGGAAGAGAAGTCCAGGAAGGTCTTTGCAGGTGACCCTGTGGCCCAGGGCCAGATGCCCACTCGCCCTGCCCTGCCCTGCACACCTGGGTGGTGCCGGAGGATGTCGGTGGTGTGCTCCAGCACCTCGTAGTACTCTTCCTTCTTCAGCAGGCACTGGCAGTAGTTGAGGATCAGGGTGTTGATCATCTTTTCCAGCTTCAGCCACTGCACCTCCCAGGGCTTCTCCTGCCGGGTGCAGAAGGTCTGCCATGAGCCCAGGCCACCACCCAACCCTGCTCCACCCTGGCCACAGCCAACGCTGTGCCACTCCCCCAAGGTCGGCCCCACCCCCCAGCCCCCGGCAGCAGCCTCCCACCTTGGTCTGCAGGTTCCTCAGGCAGACGATGGCTTCCTGGTACTTGGTAGAGGCTTCCTCGTAGCGGCCCAGCTTGAAGAGACGATTCCCTTCTCCGTGGAGGATAGGCACCGCCTTCATCTTCTCATCATTGCTCAGGTTCCAAGTCTCCCTCTGGTACTCACTCGGGGCCTCGACCTGGCCAAGCGCTGCAGGTCAGTGAGGCTGGGACCCCAGGGTCCTGCACCCCAGCAAGAACCAGAGAAAGTGGACCCCAACACATCTCCCTGAAGTCAGCTCTGCATTTTCCACAGTGCGGTTCAGCCAAAAAATCATGCTTGCTGGTCAGATACATATAAACAAGGGAAGGAAGCAACAAGGCCCAAGGCCCTGCCCTAAATCAGGGCCTTTGTGTAAATGAGAAAAAGGTACCCCTTTGTCAAGACAATTTACTTCCAATATTCAGAAAATTGTCATGAATACTCATTTTGTCAGAACAAGATTCTTCGTTGCCATCTGCTGGAAAATTGTCATTATAAAAACACAAATATACAATGTCTATAATGAGCACCTTGGAGGAGATGCCCTTATGCAGTGCACAGACCACACAACTCTTCCAGCAGGCCTGTAAAGGCCCTTGGTTGACACAATTCTCTTTTGTATTTTTATTTGCCCTCAGGCTGAGCCTTAGCCTTGGCCATAAGCTGAGTCCTGATCTGAACTTGACCCTGGCCCTGACCCTCTCCCACCACCCACAAACATGGGCTACAATCACTCTGGGGTTCTGGCTGAGAGGATGTGGATACTCCCACGTAGCCTCTCCCACTATCTGATAACCAAGTCTGACCCTGCAAACCACAGGGACCAAGGATGAGGTTAGAATCCTAAACTTTTGTAAATAAAAATGGAAGTAGATAACCGGTAGAAGTAAAATCCTTCCAAAATGAAAATGAATCACATTTTTAAAAATTGTTTCCAAATGGACTTTCCTTTGGAAAAAACAGAGGATTTTTTTTTCAAATTCCTATTCTCCTGTGGTTTACGAACCCTTTCCTCTTCTCTGACGAGAAGCAGGGCACTGTCCAGGGGCTGGTGGAGTTGGGGGTCCCCATGGCACCCACCGTCCCTGGTCCCTCTGAGATGCTGGGACAGCCCTCCACCCCTGCAGACCCCCAAGTCACACCTGCAGCAGCTCAATCACAAAGATCAGAGGCTGCGGCTCCTTCTGCAGCTCGTCCAGATCCTCGTAGCCCAGCGTGTGGTAAGCGAACATGTTGGCCAGCCCACACGTGTGCACGTGCCACTCTGTGGGGTCCTTGCCCTCGGCCATCTGCCTCAGGCTCCGGGACAGGATGGGGTAGACCCCTGTGTGCTGTGGGGAGAGACAGATGGATGGCGTCTGAGCCACAGAGATCCCCCCCAATCTGAGCCCCTAACAGCAAGAATCCTGCTACCCCACTATACCCACTAATAATAACCTGTGGTTAACTGTGTGCCAGGCTCCTTCAATCCAGAAAGGAAGGCACTACTATTATCCTCATTTTACAGATGAGGAAATCAGGACCTAGAGAAGTTAAGCAACTTGCTCAAGGTCACATAGCTAGGAAATGACAGAGCCAGGATTCAATTTTGGCGCAGAGGCTATGCTTTTAGCCTCATGCTGCCTCTTCTGGTCCTTGCAGTCAACTGTAACACATTTCTCCCCCAGAGAGACTTGGAGCTCCACATAGTCTGTGACTTGCAGGGAGGGCAGTGTGGTGCAGTGGAAGGAGCAGGGCTCAGGGGTCTGAGAGGGCCAGTTTGGTGTCCTGGCAGTGCTGCTGGTTAGCAGTGAGCCCAGGTCACGGCACTTCTCTGAACCCCAGTTCCCTTGGTGGCATCTGTCCAGCATCAGGGCTGCTGTAGGGATTGAATGAGACAGTACAGATGCAGGTCTGGCCCACAGCAGCTTCACCCGGCACTGGGAGCTGGGGTTGCCACCCTTGGGATGGAGGAGGGCTGGGAAAATCAGCTGTGCGGCCTTAGCCAAGACTGCTGCACACAGGGCCTCAGTTTCCCCAACTCTGGTCTCTGAGAACCCATCACCTTGGACCAGGTTCTGAGATGGCCCAGCTCTGGCCTCCACATGCAACTCCAGTAAAGACACACTGCTGGAAAGTGAAGGGGCAGAAAGAGTTCTGCTCTGCCTCCAGGTGACCAGCATGCAGATAAAGGTCACCGCTCCCTGCCCCCACCAGCCAGGATTAGCCCGGAATGCCCTCTGCCTCTTTGAGAGAGTGAGGACCAGATGGCAGTTGAGCCTTTTAGGATTAAGGCTGGACCAAGGGAGGGCAAGGCCCAGGATCAGCTTGCTGCAGGGAGGGGCACTCCTGGCCCTGACTTGGCAGCCCCAGCTCAGCAGCCCCCATCTCCCAGCAAGGTGAGTGTGAGCATGGATCCCAGGGCCAGCCACTGTTAGGGCATACTCTCAGACAAAGGCCTTATCCAGCTAGACACCTGCCACCCTGGCACTACCAGGGCCCCTGGTCAGCATGGGTGGGCTGGGGGACACCACCAGGAAGGAGGATAAAGGCCAGGAGATGGAGCAGAGATTGCTGCCCTGGAGGGAGGAAGGAAGATGGACAGCTCAGCTCTGGGCCTGCCCTAGCAGCTTAGCTTGCTGGGCTGCAGGCTGGCAGGGGTGGCCATGGTCACACACGGGTCTCTGTGGAGCTGGACTCCAGCCTCTAGGACTCGCTTATGCAAGTGGGGCTGCAGCTGGGGCAAGGGGAGCCCAGGATCACTGCCCCTCTCTGGGGCTTCAAGGCTAGAGCCTGGGTCTGAGGGACTCTGTCTATTCTGGAGGTTGTAAACTGGAGTATTATAGGCCATATCCAATTTGCAGATTGGCTTTGTTTTATCCTTCACAGTGTGGGGTTTTTTGTTTGCTTGTTTTTAATAGTTGCCAACATTTCAACACTGGGAGAGTTCACAGGCTAATGCAAATTTCTGGCTTTGTCTCAAAAGCTCAGAATCTCCAGCCACACTGGGCCCTGCCCCTTTCACGTGGCAATCTTCCAGCAGAAGCTGAGCCCCAGCCACCCCTTTTGGTTGGGGCTGGTGATCTCCAGCCAACCAGGGTTCCTGGCCCTTTGTGGGCCTGGAGTTTGCAGCCCCTGGCTTCACAAGACTGGGCACCAGCAAAAAATCCCACATGGAGACCAGTGTCCTCCCCAGAGGGACAGGGAGGAGTACATTTTAGGGCAGATGCTCCCAGAGCCCCTGATTGATCCTGCCCCTCTGGTTCAGAGGAAGAGGGAACTGGGAGGAAGCCCTCTTCCCTGCAGAGACTTAAACTCCAAGGTAATCTAGTGAGGACTGTCCAGGCAGTGGGCTCTTCAGGGAGTGCCAGGCAGCACCTGCTGGGGGAAAGCCAGGCCCTCCTGAGTCTTTTGTCAAATAGAGATGATTGTCTCACTGATTGCTTAGTCTTTCCAGCTTCTTGGGTAGAAAGATGCCCTACAGAGGAGAAGGGGCTAACTGAATGTAACATGCCAAGCCTTCTCAGATTGCCTGGCCTCGATGCTACCCCTCTCCCCACTTCTAGGCCTGATGAACTCCTATTCATCCTTCAAGACCCAGCTCAATATCAGCGTCTGGAAGAAGCCCCCACAAGACCCTAATGCAGTTAGTTGCCCCTCTTTTGTGGCCCCAAAGCACTCTGCCCTCTCTTATTTATGCTGTGGCACTGGCTGGCCTGCATGATAATTGTTTAGGTGTCTGCTCCTCCTCCAGAATCCAAGTTCCTTGAGGACTGGAGACTTTCCCTGTTTCATTCCTAATACTGAGCACAGGCCAAATTAGGTGGCCAGTGACTGTTTTCTAATTAGATAGATAGATAGATAGATAGATAGATAGAGATAGGAGAGGATGAATAGAAGTATAGTGATGGAAGACTGGATTATGAATGAACATTGGTTGAAGGGAAGGATGGATGAATTGATGCATGGGCAGGTGGATGGATGGATGGAAAAGAGGTGGATGTGTAGACAGATAAATGACTCTAGAAGGGGGGGGTGTGTGTGTATGTGTGCAATCATGGCAGCCATGGGTTAGGAGGAGGAAATGTAGGAGGGGTATTGGGAAAACCTGTAGTCACTATGATATAAAAATTACCAGCCTGTGGAATGGGCAGTGCACTCATGTGACTATTGATGTGGCCAAAAGAACACAGACACCGCAAGAAACAAAGAGCCGTGCCCACATTACGGGAGTCACAGCAGCTTGTGCTTTTGCAAACAACAAATCAATCAACCAATCAAGAATTTATTGACAGCTTTCTATGCCCTCAGCTCTCCTGTGTTAGCAAATATGCATCCTATGGGGAGGGAGCTGTTTATTGTTGGCAGCCAAGCCGTACCTAACATATTAGAGGTACACCTGGGTCTAAAAAGTACAGGAGCTCCTCCATGTAAGCAAAGTCCATAAATATAATTTTAAACTAACTGAAATCACAAAGAAGTCAATTTTCTGAAGACTTGATAAAAATAAAACAGATTTTAAAAGTTAAAAACATCAGGATGAAGAATAACACAGGGACTGGTACCAAGAAAAGATGCTCAACTAATATTTGCTGAGTGAAGAAATGAACAACGTGTTGGATGGGAACACCTGCTGGCAGAGGATGGCATTGCAGCCTGACTCTATTAGACATGGGAAGAAACATGAGCCACATTAAGGCTCATGTCCCCACTTGGCCCACCCAAATCCTGTCCCTTAACTTATTGGACCCAGAATAAGTTACTTACCCGTTCTGAGGCTTAACTTTTCTCATTAGTAAAATGAGAAAGTTAATCGCAAAATTTCTTCTAGCTCAAAATAATAGCCCCCATTTTTCATTTGCCCTGTACTATGATTTACCTTCATATACGTCATACTAGTAATCTTTGAAACAACACCTTCACTTAAGGTTTATTTATAGATGAGGGAATAGTGGCAGAAAGAATAAAGGACGTCCCCAGGTCACACAACTAATAAAAGACAGAACAGAGTTCATACTGTTCCCAGATTGCTCTTTCAAAAGGTCATTGGCTCCTGCTGAACTAATGAGTCTAGGTGTTCACCATCAATGGGGAAAGTCTAGGGCGAGCTTTGGAATGGGTGGATCAGGCTGTCAACACCTGAACCCACCACTCAACCTTCACATCACAGTAAAAGAGGCAGCAGGCATGGTGTGCCAACGGGAAGTGCACGGTACCGTCCAGGACAGACTGTTGCCCAGAAAAAGAAGAACCTGGATCTCATCAAGCCCTCTAGACCAAACTTTCAATGTAGCAAAAATATGGGGAATAGAGGAACACGTTAGACAATTCCATGGCAAAGCAACCAGTAAACTCAGAATGTGGCACTTCTACAGGACAAATCCATGCCAAGGACAAAAAGAGAGAGGAGAACCCATAGATCAGAAGAGACTTGAGAAGCTTATCAACAGAGCACTATGCAGGGACTTTGCTTGAATCCTGACTTGAACAAACCGACCTCATTCATAGATAAAGAATAAATGGGGAGAAACTTTAATAGTGACTGCATATTAGACTGATTTAAGGAATTATTGGGGTTTTAAAAAGATTTCATAATGATATTGTGGTTATGCTTCTTAAATATCCTTATATTTTGGAGATACAAAGTATGGTATTCACAGACAAAATGATATGGTGTTTGGAATTTGCTTTAGCCATGTGGGACAAGGAAGGGAAGCGGGTGGGGTGGTAGGTGAGACAAGACTGGCCGTGGGTGGGTGGGGCTGGCACTGGGTGATGGGTGTTTGGACGTTCATTATACTTTCTGTCCACTTATGTATATATTTGAAAGTTTCCATAAGAAATTTTTGTCTGAAGGTCAATGAGTTTTGCCATTTCTACCTGGGCCACAGATCAAGGAATCTAACTTATAAGGATAATTTATAGGAGTGCCATAAATAGGGGAAAAATTTTTTGCTATGTGGGGGGGAGGGCAGAAAAGTAACCAATGGCCAAAAGTCTCCAAGATCTAATGACGCTGTATAAAAAGTGAGGAATGTAAAGTGAGCAGCTCCCTCACCCCTCTGCCCGCCACAGCACAGACTGTCACTTTAGGGCCTTGTTCTTTCAGTTGGGCCCATCTTCCTGTTTACAGTGGCAGGGAACGAGGATGCAGGATTTGCCTTGCAGAGCTTTGTTTTTCCCCCAGCTTTCCCGAAACACAGCAGCCCTGCCAATTGGGTGGGTGAGCATCCTAGAAGACAGACCCGGGGAACGGGCCAGCACGGCCTACTTACGATGGTGTCACACCAGAACTCGGCCACCTCACCGACCCTCATGGATGTCAGCAGGATCTCCCAGACCTCGAGCTTGAACATGTTCCCAATGATAATGTGCATGGGGTGGCCCACCTGCTTGCTGTCATCTATCACCGTCCGCTCCTCGTCACATTTCATGGTGCGGAAATGGAAGGTCACCTGGTCACCAAGAGAGTGGACTCTGGTCTAGACACACCTCCCAAGGTCCAGCAGATGCCACCCCCACTGTCATGGACCCCCAGGGCTGTCCGCAGGGGTCAGCTCTCACAAACCTGATCAGATGCCTCAGGCCCCCAGGCACCCCTATCCCTCCCATGCTCCGCCAGAGAGGAGGAACCCACACCCTCCCAAAGGACCCCATTCCTACTCTCCACAGCTCCGTGTGTCAGGAAGTCCTTCCTTAAACAGGCCCAAGTTTTGTAGCCACAGACACATCCATCGGTTCAGGGAAACCAAACAGACATTTGGAGACAAACACCAAGACCCCTGAGGGCCCTTTCTTCTCACTCAATATTTAGGGTTCCAGAAAATTCCCCAAAGCCCCTCCCCTCAGCCCACGCTAAAGTTTAATCTGCAAAGTACCAAAAATGCCCCGTGAATGGGTACCAACTCAGAGCTCCCCAGATGCCTGGGTTGACAATTCCAGGAAAGGCCCACCGGGCTGTTTTTTGGCAAAGTGGAAGGCTGTTTGCAGTGCCCTGGGGCACAGCTGGGATGTGGGAGGCTGCCACAGGGCTCTCTATCTGGCCACGGGGGGGCCCCACTTACTCGGGATCCGGTGATGAAGCTTGGGAGCTCCCCCGTGCCCCCGTGCAGAATGGTCTTCTTGACCCCTTCCACGTTCAGGAGCAGCGCGGCGTCCATGGCTGTGGGTGGAGGGAGACGTCCAGCCCAGGCTGAGATCATCGCGCCTGCTGCGGCGGAGGACACTTAGGCGGCTGAGACGAGCGGGGATTTGCCCTGCCCGGAGGGTGTGGATGAAGGCAGGACGGTGGGGGAGGTGCCCCAAGCTGGCCCAGGCCGCTCGTCGTCGGGGCCATTCTGGCCACTCTGGGCAGCCTGGCCTCCTGCCCCGGCCCCCTGTGCTCACGGTGATGCGAGCCCCCTGCCCGCCACCACCGTTTTTGTGCCTGGCTTTGGTTTTGCTCCACCCCAAGAAGGAGGAAGTCAGCTGAGCTTCGTTAAAGAAGATAAGGGACAGGAGAGCTAGCAGCAAAGAGGCCTGGAGGCCACCAAAGGCGGGAGGCCTGAAGCCCACTTTGCCCTGCCTGGCCCCGGGGTGCTGCCCTGCCCAGACTCCAAGTCCCCTTGCACCCCAGGCCGGGCCCCTGCTCTCCAGCCACCTTCCCTCTTTTCCCTGTGTCTTCCTCCCCGCCCCAAGATGTGCCCTCAGGAGGTTGTGAGATGGTGGCCAGAGGGAAGAGGGAGCAGGTTTCTGGCTTGGGAGGGAAGTAAGACAGGGGACAAAACGGGGTAGGTGGGGGGAAAGTCGAGGCACCCTCCCCAGCTCCGCCCCCGCCTCCCCTATAAGGCCTGGTTGGGGGAAGTGGGGCTCTCCCCCTGCTTTGGAGGGCCTTAGCCCTGTGCTCTGGGAACCAGGCAGAGCTTATTTGGGGCATCAGGGACCCCTTTCTGGGCTGAGAAAAATGAACGTGAAGACTTGGTGTTTGGCGCCACCTTGTGGCCAGCTCCAGTTCCTACTCCTGGGCTCCCCGGCCCTGAGGGTGGTGACCGCGGAGCAGCTGGAAACCGTTCTCTCCCCATGTCAGGCCCACTTGTTCCAGAGAGGAGGGACAAGGACCTGCCACAGGGAGAAATAAGCACACTGGACTAGGAGCCAGACAGAGCTGAGTTCAAAGGGCTAATCCCCGTCTTATTTAGTGACCTTGTGGCCTTGGGTGTCTCCTATCTTCTCTAAGTCCATTTTCCCAAATGAAACAGGAAGATCAATCTCTCCTGCCTCCCTCTCCCTCCAGACTGAACCCCTGGAACCTTCTTGGTTCCTGTCTTAGTCCACTTTCTGTTGCTATAACTGAATACCACAGACTGCGTAATTTATAAAGAAAAGGAGTTTATTCAGCTCATGGGTCTGGAGGTGGGGATGTCCAAGAGCATGGCACAGGCATCTGGCGAGGGCCTTCTTGCTGCATGGTAACATGGCGTAGGCCATCACATGGCAAGAGGGCCAGACTGTGCCAGCTCAGTTCTCTCTTCCTCTTCTTTTAAAGCCACCAGTCCTGTCATGGGGGCCCCACTCTGATGTCCTTATCTAATCCTAATTACCTCCCAAAGGCCCCACCTCCAAATGCCATCAACATATGAATTTGGGGATTAAGTTTCCAACACATGAAATTTGGGAGACACATTCAAACCATAGCAGCCCCCAAACCAATCTCCTCATGGACTTTATTAAAATGCAACCCTAAAAACCCACTCCCCTCTTAAAATTCAGCAAAAGCTTCCCACTGCCTTTGGGAAAAATTCTAAACTTCCTTCCCTGGCCTACAGGCCCTGCCTCTTGCCACTGTCAGCCCCTGATCTTGGCCCCTGACCTCAGCCCTACCCCCTCAATTTTGCTTAGCTTTTCTCCAATCCTAGAACTTGGCAGTGCTCCAACCTCCCAACACTGCCCACCTAACTCCTCAGCTAAGGGAAGCCTGCCCTGACCTCCAGGTCAAGTCGGTTTCCCCACCTACTACACCCTCCCACTCCACCCAGCACGTCCCATTCATGGCATTAATTGTTTACGATGATGTGTTCAATGTCTACTTCTTCCATCAGACTGACAGTTCCAGGAAGTCAAGGAAACTGGTGGAAGCTTTGCCGTTGGACAGACAGACCCTGCAGAGCAAGGCTGGAGCTCCTCCTCCATACCCCTCCCTGACAGAGGCAAGGTGGCGCTGGATCCCCTCCCCCCTAGAAAAGTGTCCACTTGGAACAACTGACTGGCTTTTCCTCCTGGCCAAGAACAGGAGCCCCTGCACCTGCTGCGCCACCAGGAGCCCACTTCCTCTAAGTAGCGCCTCCTTCCCACCCTCAAGCCACCACTTCACGCAAGGCAAATGGGAAAGGCTTGTCATTCAGAAGAAAATGTTTCTTCCTCCTTTTCTTGTTGCCATGGAGACTGTCCTTCATTAACCTGGCCTGCCAGTTATCATTCTGAGTGAGGGAAGAGGGTGGAAAGCTCCAGGCAGGGAGGGCGTCTTCATGCATGCATGCATGAATTCATTCATTCCAGATACTTAACAAGGCTGTGTAATCTAAGCTTAAGAATTCAGGTTTTAGAGTCAGACACCCAGGATTTAAGTTCCAGGTCTGACATTCCATACAATCTTAGACAAAGATGTTTCACCTGTCTGAATCTCAGTTTTGTCATCTGTAATGGAAATAAAAATAGTACCTACTTCATAGAGTTGCTGTGAGGATTAAGGAAGAATAGAGAAAGTAAATGCACTTAGCAGAACGTCTAACACATGGTAAGGGCTCAAAAAGTACAAGCTATTATTTTGGATGTCTATGATGTGCCAGACACTGGAGAGACGATTGTGACAAGGCACTCCAATTTGAGAGAATTTGTTTCTAAGTGTTTCACCTTCATTGAGTCCTTTGCACACTTTCAACTTAGTTTTCATAGAAACAACTCTTTCTTTACCCTCCTCCTCTCTCATTGGTAAATGACAGGAATTAAATTACTTAATTACAATAACAAATACAACTGTTGTAAACAGGTTTAGGAACAAACATTTTCAAACTGCAACCCACACCCCATTAGTGACCATTGTGAAATAAACGTAATGGGTTGCAATCATCAGTTTTTTTAAATGGAATAGAAAATAAAATCTCACAGTACATCAGACATAGTCAAGTATTGTTTCATGAAACCTTTATTTCAGTTCACGTGTGTGTGTGTGTGTGTGTGTGCTGGGTTTCTTACAGTGAATACTAGTCCCCTTAAACATAATGTTCCCTGTTCCAAGAAGACCACGTTCACACAAACACAAACACATTCTTTGCCTGCTTAACTCATGCTGTAGGTTTCAGCTTTAAATAACATAATGTTTGTATGGTTCTTTGATTAATTGATTACTGGTTATTTGATTCATTAATATCTGTCTCTCCCCACACACTAGATTTGAGCTCCATGAAGGTAAGGAATGCATGCATTTTCTTGACCTTTGTGGCCCATTTTTATCACAATGCTTAATCACTGACAGGCACCGAGGTGATATGATTTGGAAAGACATGAGAGAGGAAACATGGGGGAGGAGAAGGAGAAGGAGGGCCAGGGATACCAGGGTAACTTCAACTAGGGTGTGCTGGTTTAAGGTGCTTGCAGCAGCCAGGAGAAGATGAGACCCACGAGGTAGTTGGCTGGGTGTCAGGTGAGAGGTCCATGCGGGAGGTGGAGGTGTGAAAGGCTGAGGAGGGGCAGTGTGGTGTGGTGGTTGGGGAGTTTGAGTCCTTGGCCCTGCTATAGACCGAGTGAAATTTGGGCCCAACTTAATTCTCTATGTCTCAGTTTCTTCATCAAGTTGTAGGCTGCAGTGAGGATGTCTCAGTTCATTTTCTGCTGCTATCACTGAATACCACAGACTGTGTAATTTATAAAGAACAGAGGTTTATTTAGCTCACAGCCTGGAGGCTGGGAAGTTCAAGAGCATGGTGCTGGCATCTGGTCAGCATCTAGTGAGGCCCTTCTTGCTGCATCATAGTATGGCCGAGGGCAGCACATGGCAAGAGGGCAAAAGCATGCGGGCCGGCTCAGCTCTCTCTTTTCCTTCTTTTAAAGCCATCAGTCCCATCATTGGGGCCCCACCCTAATGGCCTTATCTAGTCCTAATTACCTCCCAAAGGCCCCACCTCCACATGCTATCAACAGACTAGAGGCTGGGAAAGGTAGGGGGAAGGAAGGAATAGGGAGAGATTTGTTAAAGGATGCAAAATTACAGCTAGACAAGAGGAATAACTTCTAGTGTTCTATAACACTACAGGATGACTATAGCTAATAATACATTATATAGTTCCAAATAGCTGGAAGGAGGATATTGAATGTTCCCAACACAAAGAAATGATAAATGTTTGAGATGATGGATAGGCTAATTATTCTGATCTGATCACCGTGCATTATAGGTATCAAACATCACTATGCCCCCATAAGTATGTACAAGTATTATGTGTCAATTTAAAAAACTTTTTAAGAAAATTATTAAATAGTTCATACTTACAAAAGAATATATGTATAATGTGTGTATACACAGATGTAAATGATTTATATAAAATTATATACATATATGGTTTAAAGAATAATAAACATCCATGTAGCCATCACCCAGCTTAAGAAAAGGAACATTACCTTCGAAGTCCTTTGAGTCCCTCCCTGATCACATCCTCTTCCCCTGCCACCCCTTCCAAAAATAACTACCTATTTTATTTTATTTTTTATTTATTTATTTTTTTAATTTCAGAATATCATGGGGGTACAACACTTTGGCCATACACATTGCCCCTGTTCTGCCCGTGTCAGAGCCACAATCGTGGTCATCCCCCAAACTGTGCTCCCTGCATCCATTCAGTGAGAGTTTTTTCCCATCCTTCCACCCCCCTCCCTCGCCGCCCGCCCTCAGATGAATGTTATTGCCCTGTGTGTGTAAGTGTTCATCAGTTAGTACCATTTTGATGGTGGTACCAGTGGTGCTTGTTTTTCCAATCCTGTGACACTTCGCTTTGAGAATGGTTTCTAGCTCCAACCAGGATAATCCAGATGTGTTAATTCACTATTGTTCCTTATTGCTGATATACTCCATGGTATACATATACCACATTTTATTGATCCACTCGTGTATTGATGGGCACCTGGTTGTTTCCACATCTTTGCAATTGTGAATTGTGCTGCTATACATTCGTGAGCAGATGTCTTTGTTATAAAATGTCTTTTTTTCCTTTGGATAATACCATATGGGATGCTGGGTCAATGGTAATTCTACTTTAATTCTTTGAGGTATCTCCATATCTTTTCCATAGAGGTTGTACTAATTTGCAGTCCCACTAGCAGTGTATGAGTGTTCCTATCTGTCCACATCCCTGCCAACATTTGTTGTTTGGGGATTTTTTGATATGAGCCAATCTCACTGGAGTTAAGTGATATCTCATTGTGGTTTTGATTTGCATTTCCCTGATGATTAGAGACATTGAGCACTTTTTTATATGTTCGCTGGCCATTATTCTGTCTTCTTTTGTAAAGTTTCTGTTCATGTCCTTTGCCCATTTTTTAATAGGGTTGTTTGAGTTTTTCTTGTTGATTTTCCTAAGTTCTGTATAGATTCTGGTTATCAGCCCTTTTTCAGAGGTGTAGCATGCAAATATTTTCTCCCATTCTGTAGGTTGTCTGTCCACTCTAGTGATAGTTTCCTTGGCTGTGCAGAAGCTTTTCAATTTGATCAGGTCCCATGTATTTATTTTTGTTGCTGCTGTGATTGCTTTGGGGGTCTTCTTCATAAATTCTTTGCCTAGGCCAATGTCCATAAGAGTTTTTCCAACGTTTTCTTCGAGAATTCTTATGGTTTCATGTCTTAGGTTTAGATCTGTTATCCATTGTGAATTGATTTTTGTGAGAGGTGAGAGGTGTGGGTCCACTTTCAGTCTTCTACATATGGCCATCCAATTTTCCCAGCACCATTTGTTGAATAGGGAATCTTTTCCCCAGTGTACGTTTTTCTGGAATTTCTCAAAGATCAGGTGACTGTATGAGGTTGGTTTTATATTTGGGTTCTCAGTCCTGTTCCATTGGTCTATGTCTCTGTTCTTGTGCCAATACCATGCAGTTTTGGTTACTATAGCCTTGTAGTATAGTTTGAAGTCTGGTACATAGATGCCTCCCAATTTGTTCTTTTTGCTTAAGATGGCTTTGGCTAGACGGGGTCTTCTCTGGTTCCACACGAAGCTTAGAATTATTTTTTCTAGATCGGCAAAAAATGATGTTGGTATTTTGATAGGGATTGCATTGATTCTGTAAATTAATTTAGGTAGCAAAGCCATTTTTACTATGTTGACTCTGCCTATCCAAGAGCATGGTAGGGCTTTCCATCTATTTACATCCTCTGCAATTTCTTTTCTCAGTGTTTCATAATTCTCTCTATAAAGCCATATACGATAAACCCACAGCCAATATCATACTGAATGGGGAAAAATTGAAGGCATTCCCCCTTAAAACTGGCACCAGACAAGGGTGCCCACTATCTCCACTTCTTTTCAACATAGTGCTGGAAGTCCTGGCCACAGCAATTAGACAAGACAGAGGAATTAGGGGCGTCCAGATGGGGGCAGAAGAGGTCAAACTTTCACTATTACGCAGACAATATGATATGATACTAGAAAACCCAAAGATTCAAACCAAGGATTACTGAATTGATAAATGAATTCAGCAAAGTCCAGATCAAAATTAATACACACAAATCCATAGCCTCAATATATGCTAAACAACTCAAGCCGAGAAACAAATTAAAGATGCAATACCTTTCACATAGCAACAAAAAAGTAAATATTTAGGAGCATATCTAACTAAGGAGGTCAAAGACCTATTTTATTTTTGTGTGTACAATTTCCTTGCTTTCCATAACAGCTTTGTCCACAAATGTGTGTGTATTTTCCTAAACCATATTGTTTAGTTTTTTGCTTTTGCACTTACACAGTGCCATACTTTATGTTTGTCTGTAATTTGCTTTTTATTATCCCACATTATATTTCTGAGATTCACCTACATTATTCTCTCTGGTTATAGTTCACTAATTTTTCCTTCTGCATAATATTCTGTAATTTGAATAAACAATTTATATATTTTTAAAAAACAAACAAATGCCATCAACATATGAGTTTGGGGATTATGTTTCCAACACATCAAATCTGAGAGACACATTCAAACCATAGCAGAGGGTCAAGTGAGTTAATAAATATCAAGGGCTTGGAACCCGGAACCTGGTGCACAGTTAAGTGCCATATACATATTAATCGTTATCATCCTCCCGTGGGGAATCGCTGAGGCTGAAGAAGTGCGTGAGACCACCTGTCCATGAAGAAGAGAGCGGAGGACAGGGCCTCCAGGAGCCCATCGCCTCAGGCCTGGGGGGTGGGAGAGCAGCAAGGAGACCCAGCGGGAGAGTGGGCCGTGCTACTTTGAGGTCTCCTAAAAGAGGAAGATGAGTTGGAGAGAGCTTTATAGATGGCTGGTTTTTTAGCTTGTTTGGGAGCTACGGGGAAGAGAGGGAGGCTTTCATTCCGCTGGAGAGAATGGTGGGCAAGACGGGGAGGGGGCTGGTGTGGGCAGGAGGAGGGCACGCAGGCATACTCTGGTCTATCCCCTCTTTAGGATGTGTTTTCTTGGGGGACAGAGTGTGGATGGAGAGTTTGGGGAACACAGAAAGGGGCAGTGCCTTGTGTCAGGAAGGGGGATCTTGAGGGAAATTTGAAACAAAACCTCCGTGGGAACCCAGGGCTCTGCCCCCGCGAGGTCTCTCCAGAACCAGGAGCAGCTCGCTCTTTCGCACAAAAGCGCCGAGCAAGCAAGGAAAGCCAGACGTCGTGACAGGATGGGAGGGGTCCCTAGGAGACCAGGGCTGCTGCACGACGAGGGGCCTGGAGCCCGAGGCCACCAGCCCCTGTGTCTTCTCGGTGCCCGGGACGCCCGCCTCCGTCCCGATGGGTCAGACAGACCAGCCTGAACCCAGGTCGAGGGAGGGGGCTCGGGCGCGGGCTGCGCGGGGGCTGGGCGGGCGAGGCGCGGCGGAGTCCAGCGGCGGCGCTGCTGCGACCTGAGGACACAAAGCCGGGGCTGGAGCGGCGGGGAGCGGTGCGGCGGGACCGGGGATGAATGGGGACGGCCGGGCCAATCCGAGAGCGGGATTCGCAGCCGCGAGAGAAGGCAGCCAATCGGGTCCCCGGAGCGGCGGCGGACGCGGGGACGGAGCCAATCAGCTGTGAGGACGAGGCTGGGGCAGAGCCGCGCGGAGTTTCAAATCGGCCGGGGTCAGCGGGGAGCAGCTGTGCTCGGCGTCTGGTCGGCCTCGGGGGGCGTCGGGTGAGTGCGGGCGGGGACGTGGGGGGGCTTCTGTTCAGAGGGGAGGGGTTCTGGTTAGGATCCGCACGGCATGTGGGGGCGTCTGGGTATTGAAGCGCCCGATCGGAGATCGGGGCGTCGGGCCCGGCGGCGAGGGTTGGGCGGGGGCGCGTTTGCTCTAGACGAGCTTGTGAGGTAGCCGCCGACGGTGCCCTGGGCGGCGCTGAGGCCCTTCCAGGGCCGGTCCTCACTCTGCCTTCCTCCCTGCCTGAGGCAGAGCGCGGAAAGACAGCGGTTTGGGACACTTGAAGTGCGGGACTGCAGGAATGCTGCTAACTGTGACTCCTCTTCCAGGAAGCATGCTTCTTCCCGCACCCACAGTTGCCAAGTGCCCGCACCCCCTCCCTCACTCCATCCCTCTTGCCCTGTGCCCAGGGTCTCTGGAACCTGGGGGTGGAGATGGGGAATGCCTTGCTGACCTGCCTTTTGACCTCCTCCCCAGGGCCTAGTGGGCAGAGAAGACTCTCAGCCAGGTAGATGGCTTCTGGGTGGCAGGGCGTGAGGGCCTCTGTGCGCCGGAGATCTCTTCGGAACCAGGAACAGCTGGAGGACAGCAAGGGGCTGCAGCCTGTGGTCAGCCATCAAGAGACCTCGACCCTGGGCTCTCTGTGCAGACAGTTCCAAAGGAGGCTGCCCCTGAGAGCCGTCAACCTCAACCTCAGGGCTGGCCCCTCCTGGAAGCGCCTGGAAACTCCAGAGCCAGGGCAGCAGGGCCTCCAGGCTGCAGCTCGATCAGCTAAGAGTGCCTTGGGTGCCATGTCCCAGGTAATAATGACAATGCTAACCATCTGTTTATGGAAGATTTCCTTGGTGCCAGACAGTGCCTAGCCTCAAGGACACACACAGACACCCACACACACACACACCCCGCCGCCAAGAATATAGACTTAATGCAGACAGGGACTTTGGTTAGTTCACTGCTGTTTTGCCAGCACCCCAAGTAGTTCCCAGCACATAGTAGGTGCTGAACAAATAGTTGAATCAGTCATGCAATCATGTTGTGGAGGAAATGGATGCTCATGATACAAGGGACAGCTGTATTGTGATAGGAAATTGCAAGCAAGTGGCTAATAGTGAGGTTCCACCAAACACAGGCTTAGTTGGCAAAGGCTTCACAGCGGAGGTGACTCCACAGTGTTCACCCAGGGAAGGGAAGGTACAGGGGTGTGTAAGGCAGGTGAAATAGTGTGGCTCCAGGCCTAGAGCTGAGGGGAAGCAAGATGCTGCAGAGAGCTGGCAGGAGTTTAGTCTGGGTATGGCCAGAGGACAGAGAGCAAGCTGGAGCAGGGAGAAAGGGTACAAGCGTGCTGGAGGTGTTAGACTCTCCAGGAGTGCCTGGAAGTAGAAAGAATTCTAAACAGAGTGGGAAATCGGGTCAGATTAGCATGTCAGAACTTGTTCTTCAGCTACTTGATGGAAAAGGAAAGCACATATGCTTCTGAGGGAGCCTCAGGGCCTGGGCTTGCAGGGGTGTAAACTTCAAGGGCTGCTCAGAAGGTAGGTTAGAGAGGATTTGGTGTCAGATGAGATGTGCCAGCAGGAATATGTCATTCTGTTGGATGTGAGGTGCCCGTGGGCCCTCCAAGGGATTTGTCTTTAAACCTGGAGCTGGGAGTATAGAGGTGTCACCTAGAAAGGACAGAAGCCACGAGAGGAGAGTGAATATACCTTCAAGGACAGAATTAGGAGGCCAGGGGAGAGGGGGTAGTCTCCTTAGTATCTTATTGGGAATTCTGAGGATGAGGAGAGAGGGTAGCTGTTCCTGGACCCTTTGCAGAGGGGTCTCTGAGCCAAATGTTAGTCCTTATTTGCAAGTGCCTTTTGTTTGTTTTCACCACTCAGGGATCAGAGAAATGAGATGAGGTATCTTGTCCAAGGTCACATAACTCATCAAATTTAACGTGGGCCTTGCTCCAACCCCTGGACTCTGGTTTGCCAAGGCAAAACAGTCTAGCCAGTGAAGAAGAGGCTTCATAGCCGTCAGCCAGCTGGTGTGAAAGGCCCAAGAGTTAACCCTTGGGCCTATGGGCAACAAGGAGCCATAGAAGGGTTTTGAGCATTTGAGTGTCATGATCAGAACTGTCCTTTAGGAGGATTTGTAAGGACCAATGTGGAGGATGGATAGAGCAAGTGAGACCAGAGGCAGGAAGATAGTTGCTCTCCTGAGACCCAGAGGGGTGGGCCTGCCCTTCTCTGGGCCTTGTCCTTGGATATCTGGGTCAATCTGTGCCCAGAAAGAGGGTTCAGTCTTGGATGAATGGAGGCTCTGTGAGCCAGGGTGGTCCTCCCGCCACTGGCCACTGCAGTCATATCTGGGGGCTCTGAGCTGGGTCCCTGCTGTGGACCCATTCCACATGGAGTTGTTTACATCCCTCACCCTTGAGACTAACAGCAGCCTGTATTTGTGGAACAGCTGATGGGCCTAGGGGTTGGAGGTATGGCCTGGAGACTGGGGTAGTGCACCCTTGGCTTTGTCTGTGCTAACCTTTCCATGTACCTGTCACAGAGAATCCAGGAGTCCTGCCAGAGTGGTACCAAATGGCTGGTGGAAACCCAGGTGAAAGCCAGGAGGAGGAAGAGAGGGGCACAGAAGGACAGTAGCCCCCCAGCTCACAGCCTGAGCCACAAGAGCACCCGGCTGTCTGGAGCCGCCCGTTCAGCCACGGACCCCTGGGAGAGGGAGCATCACCGCCTCTCTGTCCAGATGGGCCTGCGTACCCCCCCACACCGGCGGTCAAGGCGGGAGGCTGCCTTCCGGAGCCTCTACTCCTCAACAGAGCCCCTCTGCTCTCCCAGGCAAGTGGGACAGTGCCTCTCCCCAGGGCTGGTGGCCTTTTAGCCCAGGCACAATTCTCCTTCCCTGACCCCCAAGGACTTTCAAGCACCTTCTGTGGCTACCTGGAGCCAGGGGCACCCTGAGCTGAGTCACATCCATGTTCTGGCCCAGCTCTGCCCACATAGCTAGTGGGGGGCCTGGGAAAATCCTTCAGGGCCTTAGTTTCCCTATCTATAAAAGGAAGAGGTGAGCTTAGCTGTGACTATACATCCACTCAAGCCTCCTGGTGAGCCCAAAAGCAAGTTTTGAAGCCATCTAGACAGCTGGGCCTCAGTTTCCAAGTGGGGGACAGCAGGGCTCACCTGTCTGCAAACTCACTTGCCCGTGAGTCAAGGAGAAGGCCCGGCAGGGAGACCTTCATCTCACCGTCCTCTGCCAGGTGCTCCGGTTCACTCTGATGTCACTTCCTGGAGTGGGGGCCTGGGGTGAGGCATTTCCAGCCCACCAGGGTCAGCTGGGCCCCAGAGCTGGGTTGGGAGGGGCTCCTGCCACAGGTTTCCAACTAGTCACTGGCGTGGCTTTTCCTTTTGTTCAGCGAGTCTGACAATGACCTAGAGCCTGTGGGGGCAGGAATTCAGCATCTCCAGAAGCTGTCCCAAGAGCTAGACGAAGCCATTACGGCTGAAGAGAGGTGAGTTGGCATCCCATGCTTCAGAATGGAACGGCCAGGAGGGCTTCCCTGAGCCATGCCACCTTTGTAGGCAGCTGCTCGTTCTGGCTTTGACCTGCTGTATGACCCTGTCCAGTCCCTGCCCCTCTCTGGGCCTCGATCTCCCTCATCTCAAACATGAGAAGGGAAGAAAGACCTGGATTAGGGTGATGGTAAAGGATGCACCCTGGATGTATTTGGCCCTCCAGGCCTTGGGCCCCCACATTTGTCCATCACGTGGAGCCTCACATGTGGCCAGGTACCTGGTTCCTGAAAAACCTGCCCTTCCTCCAATCCTTTCCATGGCTCCCCTATGCCCTGCCTGCCTATGGAATTGGGAAAAGCAACATGGCTGCTATGGAGTTCCTGGTCTGTGTGCTCAAGACCCTATCCTGGGGCCGGGCCTTGGTTCTGGGTCTGCCCTAACTTGCGGCCATTTCCCCATTTATGTAATGGCCACGATGGATCCTTGGGCAGGGCCCTGCCAGCTCTGACTATGTGTCGAGTGGCTGTGTTCGCACCACATTTCCAGGTCTGGTCTCTCCTGGTCCACACTGGGAGAGTCCCCTCAGAGCCCACGGCTCTCAGTGGCACCAATCCCTCCCCTTTTTCTCTAGCGGCGACATGACCGTCTTTCTCATTCATGACTGAGGACAGTGCCCTGCAGGTAACGCCTTCCTCCCCCTCATGCATGAGCACATATGTGTAAATGCATTAAAGAAATGAGTCTTTCCCAGAAAAACCTGCAGAGCTGACAGGCACAGCAGAGTAGGAAGTGTACGTGTCCTCCTACCTGCTCGGAGCCAGAGCCGCTAACCTCACTGACCCCATCATTCACTGAGCATGTTGGTAGCCCCTTCCAATCCCCCATTTAGGGGAAAAGCTATGGTGTCCCCACTCCCCCTGTCTTGCCAACAGTGAGGGGCACCCAGGGAGCTCTGTCTTACAGGAGGCAAGCCCTGTCTGACCACCGAGCCCTCACACCCAGGATGTCTGTGCTGCCCTGTGACCACCCTGGAGGAAGACCCCAGGAGTCATCAGTACCCCTGGGCCACTGCTAACAAGGACCTGACTAACAAGGGGCCCAGCGCTCTCCTGCTCCGGCCACATCTGGACCCATCATTGACCACGTGCCACAGCCTGAGAGTGACTTGGGGAGATCTTGGAGAGATGGAGGGAATTGTTCCTTCTACTCCTCCAGGGGACTCTCGGGCTTAGAAATTCATCCCACACCTCATTCAACCTTGTGACTGCCTCATCTGCAATATGAGGCACAGGCACCAGAAGGTATTTGAGAGCTCTGAGCCATGTCCCCAGGAGCAGGGTCTTTGGGGAGCCCCCCACAGACTCAACCTTGGTGTCTCCAGGGCCAAGTCTCTTGGGGACCCAGCTCCCATTTCTGCTTCCCCCACCAGGGCTTGGAGGAAGGCCTAGGAGACCTTTCCAGGCTTAAGACCTGGGCTCCCCAGGTACCTATTTATATACTCAGCACAGGGCACCATGAGTGTGCCGGGAGGAGTAGCACTATTCAAGAGCAATTTCTGCCCTTTGTAAATTATTTAAGAACTCTGCTTTGTCATTTTATTAGAAACCAGTGTGTGACTTTCCTAGATAACATTGCTTTTTCATAATAAAGACTTTCTGCATTTGACATCTGTTCCCTTTCACTGCCAACCCCCCATCCCGTGCCGTGCCACTCTGGGCAACAGGTTTGTGGTTAAGGGTCCAGCTTTGCTCCCCTCCTACACCTCCACCCCCTGCCAGCCCGCCCCCCCCCCCAGCTCAGGGAGAACATGAGTAAAGGGAGAGATTTCTCAACATAGTTCAGAGCAAAGCACATTTTAAAGGCAAATAAGGTTTTTATTTAAGTGACAACATTTGAGAGTTAAAAACCAGCTCACATCAAAATCAAGACCAGTTGTAAAAATCTTTTAACTCCATAATGCTGTTTTTGTCTTGTTAGAAATCTGATATTTTACATTTTCTTTTCTAACGGATTTTGTACAAGGCAGCCATAAGGAATATAATAAACCTTTTTCACCACAGAACCATCCATCACAGATAATACTGAAAGTTACACACTTAGGAACAGTCAGACCACAGACAAGGTCAGACTGGCTGCCACCACCAAGTAAACAAATAGAAAAGGACAGTGGGGTCCGAGGGTGGGGGTCCCTGTGCACAAGCTGCCCTGCTCTGGCCTGCCCCTCCTTGGTGTCATCTGCCTCTCCTTTGTCCCAAAGACAGTGGAGTCAAACTCTCATTTTCCTCCCAGCTGCCCTGTTGGTTTCCCAGCAAGGAGCAGAGCCCAGGCCAGGCCTTGGTGCTTGGACTTAACCCTAATGATGGTTTTTAAGAAAGTTCCCCCAAGCCCAGAAGGAAAGAAAGGAGGGGATGTTTCTTTTGGCTGAGCCAAAGAGAATAGGTTTCCAGAGCACTTGGCACCCAAACCCCCGGGATTTGGTGGGAAAGTTGGTTGTTTAAGGCGGGGCCAGCTGCGAGGTTCTTCACGGTCAGGGCGCCCCTCCCGGGTGGGGCTGCACCTGCCTGGATGGGAGAGTGTCTGTGCAAGCCCAGTGCCACCTCTGGACCCATTTCTACCTGCCTCGCTCAGGGTCCAGCTTTCATTAAAGATCGGTGCCACGCGTTGTCTGCAGGACACCTCCAGGGCGTGGCTATGCACTTCAAAGTGGTAAAAATACAGTTTAAAAACCATAAGATCCAGCCTCCCCTCTTCCAGAGAGCCCACTAGCCAGTAATCTCTGGAATGCTGGGGTTCAAACATGTTTGTTTGCTGCAGATCAGCACCCAGACAGGAGGGCTGTTTATCCAAATGCATGAAAGGAGTCTACTTTTTTTTTTTTTAAATATTTTGCGGAGCCCAAGGGAGGAGTTGAGATCTTTAGGAAAAACCCATGATGCAGGAAGAGCAGGCCCCAGCTAAAAATGCACCCTGAACCCCCAACAGGGCAAGTGGCAGAGGAAGGTGGCAGGCAGGCCCTTGGCCCAGACAGCCACTAGATCGGGAAAAACAAACATGCCACGCAAGAAACAAGGAACTTTGGTCAGGCGGGAAGATCTGTTTTCCAGCTGCTGGGAAGCAGGCATACCAGGAGCTAGAAGAATTCTCTAAAAAACAGCTGGATTGGGGGGTCACAGAACGACTCAAGGAGAGGCAGCAGCACTCCCTCCAGAGAACAACATGACTTGGTTCTTTTTTTTTCTCCAATTTAACTGGACAGACAAAATTGAACGAACCACTAGTATAGAAAGTGCATGTGGATTACATAGTCGCCATGAAAGCAGTACTGAAACATAAATTGTCTCATCACTAAACAGAACCACACATACACACATTCACACACACCAACTACAGCTCCAAAGGTGTTGTGTTCACAATATCTCACTGTACACCATCAGCATCTCATGTGTGTGTCATCAAAGCCCCAATCCGGGGCTCCAGAAAGAAAGGGGTGGTGGCCGTCCTGCTGGGTCCTGTGTCCCAGCTCCAACCCCCAGGACCACAGAACCCTGGTCACTCTGCTTCCAGATTCCCTGGGGATCCCAGCTCACATGCTCTCTCTCTCTCTCTTGCTCCTACCTAGGGTTCTCAGAAAGGGAAGATGAAATCTAACTGGAGGCAAAGTATCTCACACTAATTATTTTGTCATTTGAGAGTAATACACCAGTGGCTTCTGCAAAAAGAAGATGGTGGAATTTCAGAAAATCAGACTAAATCTGTCCAAGTTTAAATCGGGGTATTTGGGGGCAGAGGTGGGAGGGATTAGGGTTGAGGTGGCTATGCCATATGAGCTGGTGCCTATGGAGACCCAAGAACAATGAAATGTGAAAGGAGGGGTGGGCACGTGTGAACTGCCAGGAGGCAGGACCAGAGAGGAAGCTGAGGCTGATCTGTACCCCTCCCCACAGACTACCTGGCAGCACTGGGCTTGGATGCAGGATGCAGTGTGAAAGGAGCAGAAGAGGTGGCAGGCTGGAGAAGACACATTTCTAGTGGAGAGAGCGGGGCTGAGGGCTGGGAGCTGGGAGCCCAGACCCCTCCAGCCCCAGGAGGGTGCCCAGTTTGCCAGGCGATTCACAACAGTGGTGCCAGCCGCCCCGACCAGCAGCTGCCATCAGCTGCATGGGAGCTGCAAGAGGTAGACATTGAGCAGAAGCGACACCGAACTGGCACAGGTGCCTGCTGTGCACATGGACATCTGGGCCCTGGGGCAGCCTGGCAGAAAGAGCTGGGACTGGTCTCAGCAGCAGCCCACGGAGACTCAGGGGCAACCCCGGCAGCCTCACACAGCAGGGGTGGGTCTGGCCCAGGGAGCAGAGGGCGGTGCAGGAGACCGGTGCCGGGCAGCAGCAGGAGGGCCTGGGCAGATTTTGAGGGCCCCCGGGAGAGCCTCGCCCTGCCAACCTCAGGGGACTACCCAGGAGGAAGTTACGGGCTCAAACTGAGTGGCAGGGGGAAGGGAGGAGAATACAACAGTTGGAGCCAAAATTCCATGAACCCCCAGACCTCTGGAATCTCAGCTCTATGCCTTCCAAGAGCCAAAAGGAAGCCACCAGTCTGAGCAAAACTGGGGGGAGGGGGAACCAGGTCAGTACCCTTTGGCAGGAGGGGGGATGTTTCTGTCCCTGGGACATCCAGTTTGGACATCAGTGCAAGGCAAACCCGCAGCAGTTCTCCATGGAGGAGGGATCCCTTCTCAGCCCTTCCCAGAGCAGCTTCCTTTGAGGCAGTGGGACAGGAGCTCCTCCCTCCCAGCACCCCCAACCCCTCTCTTGGTCTGTGTGGAGGTGTGGATCACCAGACACTATGAGGGGCACTTAGGCCTGAAAAGCCTCAGGGGGCAGAAGTGCAGGACAACCCAGGAGTCAAAAACTCACACCAATCTCAGCTGGGGGTGGAGGGGGGAGCCCTCCAATTACAGAAGGAAGGCAGGGCCCAGAGAGGGCAAGCAACAGGCTCCAGGGCTCACGGCCAGCCCAGCTGGGCCAGAGCCCAAGGCTGCAGCCTCACAGAGGGCACAAGGCAGGGCTCTGGGAAGGGGAATACCTGTTCTCAAGGGCTGCAGGAAAATGGGGAGGACACTGAGGACAAGAAGGGGCACAATGGACAGCTGCAGGAGGACAGACCGTCAGCACCAAGCCCCAACCCGAGGGCTGTGGACAGAGTCAGCATACATGAGGACAAGCCCAGGGGACCTCCTCTCACTCCCAGAAAGTGGCCAGTTTGCCATAAGAGAGCCAACTCCAAAATCGTGACCCAGGATGTCACAGGGAGGGCCGGCACAAATGCCACTCACCCCTCTGCAAGGCAGCCAAGAAGCTGCACCGGCCAGCAGCAGCTGGTCCTGGGGCTGGGGCTGCTCTCGGTAGGGCCTGCCTAGCATGGCTGTGAAGCCTCGGGGACTCAGGAAGATGGTCGACTTTGCCCAAACCCTTCAGCTCCGGGCAGGCCTGGCCCCAGGATTACACGAACATTTCATCCTGACTTGGGCTTGCGGTCACAGCCATGGGGGAGGCAGCCACAGCCGCACTGAGACCCCCGGACCTCACCCCCTGGCAGCTCAGGGAGCCCCCCAAGGCCGGGCAGGGTCCCTCCCCGCTCTGGTCGGACACTGCTGGACAGACACGGGAGGGAAAAAGCAGGAAAATGCCTGTGCCGGGGAGAGGGCAGCCCCCTCCGGTCCCCGCAGGCAGCCCGCCGCAGACAGCCTGGTTGGGCCCCCCTGCTCTGAGCACAGCCCGCCCCTCAGGGCACCGACTCGAACTTGGGGGGCCCACGCGCCCAGCTGAGCGCGGGCAGCGGCCGCTCGTGGTCCTTGTCGGACTCGGGCTGGCTCTGGGCCCGCTCGGGCTTGGGGTTGGCGGCGGGCGGGTCGGGCTGCTGCACCGACATGGTCCTGCGCAGGTGGTTGCGCTTCCGCAGGAACTCGGGCTGTGCGTGCAGCCCGAAGCTGCCCTTGCGCAGGATCATGCGCGAGTTGTTCTTCTTGGGGCGCGAGCGGTGGCTGGCCTCCAGCGCCGCCAGGTGTGCCGCGTAGCCCTCGCTCAGGAACTGCGGAGGGGACAGGGGACGGGCGTCAGGCCAGTGGGCCCTGTCCCCACAACATCGCTGCTTCCCGGGAACACCCCACCAGGGTGTCTCCGGCTTCTCCGAGGAGCCCCCGGGAAAGCGGGGAGCGCATTACCATTCCAGGGTCCCCATTCCGCTGTGCACCGCTCTCTGCACCCATGGGTCACCCCAGAGTTCTCTGGATTCTTGATGGGGGGGAAGTGCCCATCCTTGTCACTCTCACTAAAATTCCAAAATGTAAGTCCCTCCTCTCATCCAGCCTCTACCCACATAACTCTGTTATTTTTCTGACCCCACAGCTGCCCTTCCTGCCAGTCTCTGTGTCCCCAGAAAGTGTGGGCCTGGACCAGCAGCATCAACACCATCTGGACCCTTGTTGGGCAGAATCGCAGGCCACACCCCAGGCCCACGGAGTCAGAATCTGCGGCTCAACAAGATCCCCAGGGGTGCAGCTGCGCTTTAGAGTTTGAGAAGCAAGGGTCTTGAGTTGCCCACTGTGAGGTGCCACCATCTTCTGCCCCTCCCCCTGCTGGTCACTCTCAGGCACCTCACACTCCCAAAGGGGGAGGTCATCTCCTTCCCTGCCACCTGCGTCTCCTCCAACCTGCTTCTCAATCCCAACAATGGCATCTCCTACCTGGTCACCCAAGCCAGAAACCAGGGCGTGGTCCTCGGCTTTAATTTTCTTTCATCCTGCACACCTGATCTGTGCATACCAAATCCAACCCATGCCCTGCCTCAGAAATCCCTCTCAGACCCTCCACTTTCTCTCCAACTCCTTCCCTGCTTCCCTTCCACTCCTCTGACCCACCTGCCGCCTGCAGCCTGCAGGATCTTTCTGAATCACACACTCCGAAGACAACAACTCTGAGGACAGAGTCCCAGCTGAGCAAGGCACACAGCCCACCTTGGATGCAGTTACCACCCCAGCTCCCTCTCCCCTCCCCACCCACATCACAGGCAGCCAAGCTGAGTCACTGGCATTTCCCAGAATATAGTGTTCTCTGTCACCTCCTGACCTTGGCTGCTGCCTCTGTCACAAATGCTCCTCCCAGCCTCAAGCCCTTCCTGGGCTATTCCTTCAAATTCCCGGAAGCCAACCTTGCCCTGGAGTCTGGGTTAGCTGCTCCTGTCTAGAGCCCCACAACTCTCCATGTGCCCTGCCATACATCATGGCACTTGCCACACTATCCCGTCATGGACTGCAGATGTTTCCATCTCCCCATGACTGGATGACATTATATCTGACTCCACTGGGGATTCTGCCCTGCACTCAACACAGGCTCTGGCCCAAGGCAGGTGCCCCACAGTGTTTATTGAATGAATGAATGAGCAAATGAAGGAATGAACAAATGAATAAACTGCCTACTCCCCCCACCGCTTTCCCCACCCCCCCGTACCCCTCCCCCCGCCCCCAGCCCAGCCTCCACCCACCTGGCACTGGGTCTGGTACTTCTTGGTGGGCCGGCCCACAATGAAGATCTGGGAGGCTGGCAGGCCCAGCACGCTGTAGACGGAGATGTCCTTTGTGGAGCCGTAGGCAGCGCTGATTCTGATGAAACACTGAAACACAGCGCAGCTCATAAGGGAGGGACAGGCCCAGCCAACCTACCCCAGAAGGATTCCTACACCAACACTGGGGAGCCCCTGCTTGGGGACCCTTTATCTGTACTCTGTTAGACTCCGAGCCATGGGCCCACCCTGTGTCAGGAATGAACCCCCAGAGTGGCTGTCCCTCCCTGTACCCCAGGCCTGATACAGGGACAGGGCTGTGCCGGGTGAACTGTCATGACCACACCATGTACTGACCCCACCTCAGACAGCACTATACGTAGGTTATGTAACAACAAGGTAAAGTGTTCCTTTGCGGATAAGGAAATTGAGTTGCAGGTTTACTCATCACAGGGCCAGGACTGGAGGCCAGTTCTGTCTGGCCTCTGACCCCGTGCTGTCCATACCTCACCAGACTGTGCCATGGGCCTGCTGTGTCTTGCTGGTTGGTCTGATGTCCTCCCCAGAAGCCCCAATCCAGTTCCACAAACTGCCCGAGATCCTCTTTGCTCCAAGGGCACCTCCAGATCATCACCCCACCCTCCCATCCCACCCGATTGGATGCAACCACCTCCTCCTTTGGGGTGCTCACCACCCAGCTGCCCCTCGCTGTGACTCTCCCCTCACTGCCATCTTCTTTTCTCCCGCTCGTGCTCCCCCCAAGTTCACTGGAGGCTTTGGTCCTGGGTCACAGCTTCCTTCCTCTTACGCCCCACCAATTCTGGGGTGACTTACTGTCCTTGTGGATCGCCTGCTGCCTGACCCCTCAGCCTGGAGGCCTCTAGCCTTCTTTTACGTCAATGGCCGTCACTTCAGGGTCTGAGCCCAGAACCTCCCTCTGAACTTGGAACATGCACGTTTCCGCTCTGACCAACGCTTCTGCCCCCCACATCTCTGCTGGCCCCCAGCACGGCTGCTCTCAGCCTCACTGACACCTGTGTTTTCTGTACCCACCCTCCTGCCTCACGCTCTTCCTCATCCTGCCTGGGCACCCCGTGGCATCCCTGTGTCCTCTGCCCCCACCCTGGATTCTCTTATCTCCTGCCCGGCCAGACCTCAGCCCTGGAATTTTTCCACCATCCACCTTCCTATACACCAGCTACCGAGAACTGCTAGAGAAACTCCCAAAGCCACGCAGCTCTCGCCCAACATGTTCCTTCTGTCCCTCCCTGAGCCCCTGCCCAGTCCTGCAGGTGACTTTGCCTTTGATGTTGAACCAAAAAGAAGGCTTCCTCAGAGGCTGGTTCATTCCCAGCTGGCCTGTGGCTCGGAGGAAGGCACAGTCCCTCTTTGTCGCATCCCCTCCCTCTTCACTCACCCACGCTCCCTCCTGTAACTTCACTCCCCCCAGCCCCGGGGACCCTGCCTCCCACCCTCACGACCCTCCACGTGGAGACCCACCTTCTCTGCTCCTCACTCTGCTGCTTCTGCCTGCCTGTCCCTCTGAAGTGTCCCTTCCGCACCAAGGTCATCCAGTGAGCAATCTTCCTCTAGTGGGAGGTTCTCACCAAACTACACGTCTTCACCAGAAGGGCGCTGTCTCCGTGAAGCCCTCTCGCCCCGACACCTGCAGCGTCTCTCTCCTGGTCCCCTGCCCCTCTAACCCTCCTCCTGCTTCCTCAGCTGGGCCCTCGTCCAGCTCTCAGGGCCCAGCACAGCCTCTTCTCGCTCTTGCCTTTGCCCAGGAGATGCCTCCTCCATGGCTTCCCTGGTCTGCCTTATGCTTCGGGCTCCCAGCCTCCACCTGCAGCCCAGACACCTCCCTGAGCCACGTCGCACCCCATGGCCACAGCAGCCTCAACATGTCCACAACTGGACTCATCGCCTCCAGCCTGGTCCTCCTTTCATCTCATTCATTTATTCATTCCACTAACGTTTATTAAGTGCCTACTGTGCAGCGTCATTGCCCCAAATCCCAGAGATATGTTGGCGAGCAGAACAGACACAGACTCAGCCTCCATGGAGACCACAGTCAGGTGAGTAGCACTGGATCCCTCCTGGTCACCCATCATGGACATCTGAGAGCTCCTCACTCCCTACATCCAACCATCACTGAGTCCTGACAATTCCACCTCCTGATTCTGTGCCTGGCCATGCCTTTCTCTCCATCTCATGGTCATCACCTGGATTCTGGGTCTTCCTGTCTTTTGCTTAGGCCACAGGCCCTTAATTGGCCTCCCTGTCTCTCATTTCTCCTGCCAATCTGTTCTCCACACAGCTGCCAGAAGGATCTTTCTACCACCCAAATTAGACACTGCCACTCCCCTGCTTTAAACTCTTCCATGGCTCCCCATTGCCCTCAGCAGAGAGTTCATGGTCTTGGCCTGGTTTCCAAAGGCTTTCAAGGCCTGCCAAGCTTGGGCCCCTGATGACTTCTGTGGGCTCAGCTCCCACTTGTCCTGAGTCTGACCCTGCCTGCACAGACCCCCTTCCTGGATGCCTGCAGGTTTGAGAGCATCCCAGGCTCTTTCCTGCCTCTGTGCCTTTGCACATGGCTGTTCATTGTCTACCTGACAAACTCACACTCATGCTTCAAGACTCAGCTCAAAAGTTACCACCTCCTAGCTGCCTTCCCTGACTTCCCCAGGCAATCTTAAGTCCTTTCTCCTCTGTTTGCCAATAGGGCCTTTTTCAGCCACACACCAGTAATTGTCAATTTATGTGTCCTCCTTCTAGATCAGGGATTCACAGGCTTTTTCTGTGAAAGGCCAGATAGTAAATATTTTAGGCTTTGCACTCTGTCACAATTCTTCCATTGTAGTGCAAAAGCAACCATAGACAATACATAAATAAATGAGCTTGGCTGTGTTCCAATAAAACTATTTATGGACACTGAGATTTAAATTTCATATAATTTTCACATGTCGTGAAATATTATTCTTCTTTTGATTTTTCTCCCAACCATTTGAAAATGTAAAAACCATTCTTAACTCACAGGTCATATAAAAACAGGCTGTGGGCTGGATTTAGCCATCATTTGTCAACCCCCGCTCTAGATCAGCAATTCTCAAAATTTTTCTGGGCATCAGAATCTCCTGGAGGGCTTCAGCCCCCTCTCCAGACTGTCTGATTGCGTAGGTCTAAGGTGGAACCAGAGAATTTGCATTTCTAAGGAGCTCCCAGGTGCTGCTAAGGTGCTGGTCCCAGGCCCACACTGTGAGAACCACAGCTCTAGGTGGTAAGCTCTGGCTAGCATGTCCCGAGTTCTGTTTGTCTCTGTGCAGCCCCAACACCAAGCACAGAGTAAGGAACAGGGAAGGCACTTAAATGTCTGTTGAATGAATAACCAGATGCAGAGACTAGAGTCAGGAGATAAAGGATGCAAGTCTGACTCACATCTGGGGCAAGTCATCAGAGCCTCACCTTCTGTCAGTGAAGATAACACCTGCCTCACAAGGCTGTTAAAAGGCACCAATGAGATCCACGGGAATGGGCTTTGGAAACTGCGCACGCAGCCCTTGAGGCCCCACCCGCACTGAGGGAGGAGGGGAGGGGTAAGGAGGAGGGTCATGGTCCCACCGCCCCCGCCGCCGCCGAGCCCGCCGCGGAAGCTCCGCCTCCGCCTGGGTGTGGCCGAAGCCCCGCCCCCGGGCCGGCACTCACCTCCTGCATGAGGTTGCGGAGGAAGATGGCCTTCTGCCGCAGCGGGTCGTGCACCAGCCCATCCGAGAAGAAGATCATGCCCTGTGGGAAGTTGTGCTGGGACAGCCACGACACCACCCGCTGCTTCTGCATGTCCGGCCGCCCCGTGATGTAAAGGATCATGTAGCCCAGGTCCTGCCAGTGCCTGGCGAGACGGCATCTTAGGGTCCACCCCTGCCCCGTGCAGGCCACCCACTGCCCAGGAAGCCTGCCCCGCCCACAGCTGCCCTCCTGAGAAGCCAGAGGGGCTGTTCTGAGGTGCGCCCGGGAAAACAAGGGGGACCCCAAAATCCACACTCCCGGCTGAGCCTGGGGAATCCTGGACATCTCCCGCGGACGGCCTGCAGGGAGCCACATGCCTGCAACCAAGCTCATCTCCCCACTCTGCCCCTCTGCTCACGTCCTCTTCAGAGCCAGAGAGGAGCGGCCTTCAGTTCCTCCCGGTTCCCTGTGCTCCCCTCCTCCTCCTCCTCCTCCAGTGAGCAAGCCTTTCCCTTGCACCAGGCCAGCACCTCTCCTCCAGCTTTCTCTTTTTAACCGTACTTCTCATCCTTAGCACAAGCCCCATCTCCCTCCTGGGCCGCTGCAAAAGCCTCCCCGGTGCCCTCTTTCCCCGCACCTCCTGCCCCCAGTCTAACCTGGGCCGTGCAACCTTGGGCAGGTTGCTTAACACCCCCCACCCCGCAGGATTTCAGTTTCTCCATCTGCAAAATAAGGATAATAATAGTATCTCCTAAGGATGAAAGGAATTAATCCCAAACATGCCTGGCATGGTGTGCTCCATACAGTTGGCTTTATTATTATCCTCAGTACTGTTTCCATGGTGACTTCCATAAATCACAAATCTAACCCCAGTACTCCTTTACCTAAAGGCATTTCTGGCTCCCCAGTGCCCTGAGGTAAAGTCTCCATGCCTCTGCCTGTACCTGTGGCCGTGACCCCTTGCTCTGCCCTTGCCCATAGGACCTGCCCAGCCACACGGAGCTGTGACAAGCCCTGTGCTCTCCCACTGCAGACTCTTCCCCTAGACAGCCCTCATGGCCCCATCTGCTTATATTCATATCCCCTGTTGTTCAAGGCCCCCTCCTCCAGGAGGTCTCCCCTGCTTTCCAAGCAGAATCACCCTCTTTCTCTGTGCTCTCACAGGACAGTGGGACAGTCTCTCTCCACTAACCTCACACAGAATCCTGGCTGCAAGATGTCAGATGAGCCCAAACCTCTGTGGGCGCCTCTGTGGCACTAGCCACCAGAACATAGACTGGGGAGTTCTAAACCTGCATCATGATCTGAGAGATTTGGGGAGGTTCTGTAAAAACACACAGGTGCAGGCACCACCCCCAGGGATTCTGGTTAGTTCTGAGGTTGATATAAAACAGTTTGCCATAGGAAGGAGGTGAAAACACCATGAATCCTCAGAGAGGAAGGACCACAGCCACCCCTTCCCTGCTGTGGGAGGAGGATGCTGACTCAAGAGGGGTTTGCTGTCGTGGGAACAAACCACCCAGGCCTGCAAGGGAGAGGCTGGCCACTGAGATGGGCTCGAGCCTGTCCAGCCTGTTCCCACAGAGCTGCTGGGCACTCTGAGGGCAGCAGTCTCCTGGGAGCCCGAGAGCCAAGCCAGTCTTGTCTCCTCAAAGCCATCATGGTTACTGGGATGAGTCAGGGCAGTCCCCAGCCCCAACCCCAAGAACACCCAGTGCCTGGTATCTGCCCCACTCTTGGAGTTCTGATCACTTGGAGTCCTGGATTACAGTTTCTCGTGCCCATGACCTGTCTTTCCCACTGGATTCTTAGTTCCTCTAAGAGAGCTCTCTGCATCAGTGGCCGGCACACAGAGCTGGCCCACAGTTGGCCTCAGAAAAGGGTGGATGGGTGCATGGGTAGAGGGAGGGAGGCAGGGAAGAAGGAAGGAGGGAGGAAGGAAGAAAGGAAGGAAAGAAGCAACAAATGAGCTGAGGTCTGGAAAGGGGAAGAGATTTTCCCAAGGACCCTCAGTGAATTATTACTGCGGGTAAAGCCAGGACTGCTCAGCTCCCAGCCCCAGAGACCAATAGAATTCCTGGAGGAAACCAGAAAAACAATGCATTTCCCCCAGGACTGCTGGCTCCTGCCCCCAGGGGAGACATAGCCCTCGGGGAGGTAGCACTCACCGGACAACATCCACTGCACCCGGCCGGACCTTGGGGTCGCTTCCCATGATAGATACGCTGGCCGCAAAGGACCCATCAATGCTGAACACGACGCACTCCATGCCCCGGGGCAGCACCGTGAGGTAGCTCATGGCACAGGTCTGGTCGCCCCTGAAAGGAAGCTGCCTGCGGTCAGCCGTGCAGTGGGGCTCAGGTTAGCCTGAGTTCAGAGGTCAGCCTCCCTCCCCACTTTCCTCTGTCCACAAAGACAGAGATGGGGCCCAAAGAAAGCCCCGAGCACCCCGTCTTCTGGGCAGGCCTGGCGGAAAGAGTGGTGGAAATAGGAGAAACCGCCACGAGAATGTACCCTGGGTCTTACCTGACGACCATTTTCACGGGGTAGACGCCGACCCCCAAGCGCCGGGGCCGCGGCACGTTGTATGTGATTCGACCACTACTGTTGGTGATCTCCGTGTCCAAGTGTACCCAGCGGCCGGAGGACGGCTCTGCCATCACCAGGATGTCCACCTGCAGGCAGGAAAGGGGGCCAGGGGACTCCCTGAAGGTTGAGGGGCTGAAGGCTTGGCAGAGGGGCTGGGCTGGGGAGCTCTGGGGCTGAAGTTCCTGCCTGACATTCCCTGGCCCCCTCCACCCTCCCTCCTTCTCTCCACTCAGCACACGGGGTTGTCATTCCCCACAGAGGCACGGAGCTCATCCTATACTCCATGCTCATTCCCCCCGACCTGCCCGGGCAGGGCATGTGGCTCCCTGCACTGTGCTCCCGCTCCAGGCAGCCCAGCCCCCCTGGAACCCTCACCCCACATGCCATATGGTCTCACGAGGCATCTAGTGGACCAGCTGAGGAGGGCTTGGCCAGCCCTGGGTACCTTCTCTCCAGTCAGAGCCACCATGTCAAGAGGACCGTACATGAACCGCCCCACCAGGACCTGGGGGCCATCTTCAGCAGCAATCACATCGTTGGCCCGGTGATTAGCAGTGACATTCTAGAAAGACAGAAGAAAGCCAGCTCAGCTTTTACAAGGGAGATTTCACCTTGCTTTATCATTAAAGCATTCTTAGGATTGGCTGGAGGGATGTGGGCCTACTGAGTCACACCTTCCTAGTTTCATAGATGTGTTCCCATGGAACCCACGAGAAAAACAAACTGAGAGCCCATTAACGTCGTCTTCAAGGCACACCTGGCTTCCTACAGATGTGCAGTCCCTGCTTTTGGCTCTCCCGCGTGGCCCTCATCTGACAACCAGCCTCCCGGCCTGTCCTCCTCTTCAAGATTCCTAAGCTGGAAACTGTCCGGTCACTTCTGGTTCTTTCTTCTACATCACAGCTCACACCCAACAGCCATTTACCATCTGTCTTTTTCTTAGATGAAAAATTTCTCATTTCAAGAGTGCAGAGAATAACATAATCAAGCCTCGTGGGCCTGGCACCAGCTCCACCACTTAGCAACTAACTCAGGGCCATTTTGGTTTCCTGCTTCCCTTGCCCCCGTCCCCCAGCTCAGCCCCAGCCTGGATTATGTTGGAGCAACCCTGGACGCCACCTCGTCTCATCCGTAACCATCTCAACATCCCCATTCTTCTTCACTGCTGTCTCAGTTCATTCCACAGCCCCAAGGCCGGTGCTGGCCCCGACCACACTCCACTCCCCACCTGGCCTTTGCCACCCACGTCTCTCAATCTGGTGACCCTTCCTTTATTCATATTAGCCACATTTTTATCTCTCCCACAATCACATTACCCTTCACTGGGGTTCTGCTAATAGCTTCCTAATGGAGCTCCTTACTCAAAAACAGTCCCTTCCCCACAGATCCTCCACCTTTGTAAAGCGCTGATCTTTTAACAGCCTTCCAGGCTCCCCAGTGCCCTCTGGATAAAGTCCAGATCCTGAGCTCAGCATTCCGAGCTTTGTCTGAGCAACCTCTTCAGTCTTGTCTCCTGCTGCTCCCTGTCCACACCTTCTGGTCCTTCCCACCAGGCTCTGCAGCGGCAGCCTCCAGGCCTTCGCTCACACTGGTCCCCCGGGACCATCCCTGGCCCTCTGCCCCCACATTCCAGCCCGTCCACTATGACCAGACTCAACTTCATCCCTCCAGAAAGCACTCCTGGGACACCCCAAAGATGTGGTTTCGACCTCTTCTCAATTCCCACACATTTTAATTCCCTCTAACAAACACCTGCAGGCACCTCATCCGCACCAGTCTCTGTAAGGAACAAGTCCTAGGCCCTACCCTGGAGACACTCAGCCAAGTGGGGGACACAGGTTCCCTTACAGAAGCACTGGAGGGTGGAGGAGCTGGTTCACGGGAATCAGCACCTGAACAGATGCTCAACGTCACTAGTCACCAGGGAAACACAAATCAAAACCACTACAAGATACCCCGTCCCACCCGCTAGGATGACCAGAATCAAAGAGACAGGTAATAACAGGTGTTGAAGATGTGGAGAAATCAGAACCCTCATGTGCTGCTGGTAGGAGTGTAAAATGGTGCAGCTGCTGTGGAAAACAGTCTGGCAGTTCCTCCAATGATTAAACATAGAGTTACCATTTGATCCAGCAATTCCACTTCTAGGTGTATACCCAAGAGAAATGAAAACATACATCTACACATAAACATATACACGAATGTTTATAGCAGCATTAGTCATAATAGCCAAAACGTGGAAACAACCCAAATGTCCATCAGCTGATGAGTGGACAAACAAAATGTAGTATATTCACACAATGGAACATTATACAGCCACAAAAAGGAATGAAAGCCTGTCTAATACATGCTACAACATGGATGAAACATTGTTGAAAACATTAAGCTAAGTGAAAGAAGTCAAACATAAAAGACCACATGTTGTATGATTTTAGTGAAATGAAATGTCCAGAATAGGCAAATCTGCAGAGACAGAAAGTAGGTTACTGATCACTTAGAGCAGTGGGGGATGTGGGGAGGTGGATGACAGCTAAAGAGTACGGAGTTTCTTTTTCGAGATGATAAAAATGTTCTAAAATTGATCATGGTGATATTCGCACACATCTGTGAATATACTAAAATCCACTGAATTGTATGCTTTAAATGGATGAAATATATGATGTGTGAATTATATATCAATAAATAGTTTATGAAAAAAAGTTAATTCATGAAGCATTGATCACCCTCTACGCTTTAGGATTGCTCTTGGGGTCCAAGTCTGATCTTCCCACCAGACTGGAGGTGCCCACCATGGCAATGGCTGTGTCTGTACATGCCTATGCCCCATTCCCTAGCAGAGGGATTGAGACAGAATAGGCACTGATGATACTTTGCTGAGTGAATATATAATGTATGCATCTCAAACTCCTATTCATCCTTCAATACCCTAAAGAGGAGTCTCTTCTTCAGGGAAGCCCTGAATGACCTGCCCTGACAAAACTTCTTTCCATCTTTGTGCTAATCTGTGCCTCCCTCTATCATGGCAAATATCACAGCAGGTCATACTCAATGGTAAGTCAAACTGAGAACTCTGTGGCCGTGAGCAGGACTCTCTGATTCAAGTTCGTGTCTACAGAAACCTGGCATGTAGCAGTTGCTCCATAACTGGCATCTCCTCACCATCCCCAGTGTCCTGGACCCCCATCCTCAGGGCTCCTGTGAAGCCAGGCCATGGAGAACCAATTCACATATCTTCCCTGCTGCAACGCCTTGGGCCTCCCTGCCTGCGTGGGTGCAGAACTCTGAGGGGCAAATCAAAGCCCTTATCTGCCATGTGGGTGCCGCAGCCTCCAGGGCAGCGCCATCTCCCTGAGGCCACAGTCCCAACCACGTGACCCCAGCATGCACGTACCCTCAGCTTGACCTGGGTCCGCTTACGAAGCCACTTCTCACGGGGGTTCGCGGGGCTCAGTGCCGCAGGATCCAAGCTGGCGCTCTCCTTGACGCTCACATTCTCGAAGCGCATCACCTGACCAACAGCCCAGCAGGCCTCCTGGTCAGGCCTTTGGGCCCCTCTCCCTCCCTTCCAGAGTGTCAGGGCCTGCCAGCTTGTGGCCGCCCGGGCCCTCCCCGGCCCCCCACCTCCCAGCCTGGGACCCTCAGGAGGCTCAGGACTGCAGGACCTGTGTCCCTGCCCGCCTGTCCTGACAGCAGGGGCCAGATTACTGCCTCCCTAATGGCTCTGTTCCTGGGAACAGCATCTGCCCTCCATGCCCAAATCTAGTGACTACCTGCACCTGTACCTGTCCTCTGCCCTCCCTCTTGTTATGACAGGTGGCCTTCGCTAAGGCCAGCTGGAGTCCTGATCCCAGACCTCCCCCTTCTCCAGGACATTGCTCCAGCGAGGTTCCGCTCTCCATCCTGCATCACTGATTAGCCTCTCTCTGCTGGCCATCTCCTTAGCATCCAAATATGCCGTAATGTTGCCATCTTTAAAAATACTCCCTCTAGGACCCCTTGTGCCTCTCTTCCACCCACTCCAGTCGGACTCTGTCCCCATCGCTGCACTGAAGCCATTCTTGCTGAGGCCCCAGTGACCTCCATCCTGCCTGGCCCCTCCTGTCTACCCTCTCTGGGTTCTCCTCCAACCTCGAGAGATGTCCTCTTCTGTCTCCTTCTGCTGCCCCTCCTCGTGCCCCCCAGGGAGCTGCAGGACTCCTCCCTGAGCCTGTCTGCCTGCGGGAACTCCCTTGGTGTGGCACCCATCACCAGTTTTAAATGCCATCCAAGCTCTGATGATGCCCACATTTTTATCTCTAATCCTGACGTCTTCCCTGAGCTTCAGACTCATCTACTCGCCTTCCTCCCGACACCTACCGGGCACCTCACGCTGCACATGTCCAAACACCCAGCCCTGCTCTTCCCAGGTCCCAGGAAATGGCACCGCCATAGTCACTCCAATCGGGCTCCCCTCTTTCCCTCACGGCCCAGACACCCACAGGCATCTCACCCGCCTCAGTACCTCCACACCAGCATCCTAGTCCAAGCTGTCACCTCTAAGTTGGGCTCCTACACTTGTCTCACCAGGAATCTCATGGTTCCTCTCCTGCCCCTGAACAGCAGCGCCAGGGTTCCTTCTTTAAAAACACAAGTCAAGTGATATTTCTTCCTTGGGCTTCTCATTGAACCTAGTATAAAACCACACCCTGACCTTGGCCATGGAGCTGTCTGTGAACTGACCCCGCCCACCCCCGACCTCCTCCCCCACCAGGCTCTCCCTCTGGCACTGGCCTTTCTGCCACACCTTCTATTCTGCAGACAAGGACACTAAGACCCAGAGGGGAGTGGAGATTTATTACTCCAGTCTCCAGGTTGAAATTTTGGTACATTCTCCTATGTAGTTTCTATTTGACTTTCTAGAAAGTACCATACCATCAGCCACACAGAAGCCAGTGTTCTTTATGAAAGCCATTCTCTGACCATGTCAGCACCCGCTTGTTTAAGTACTCCAATGCCTTCCCAGAGCCCTTAGGATAAGGACCAAATGCTCAACACGGTCTGCAAGAGAAGCCTCCTCTCCAGAGAAGGGTGGCACCCTCCCAAGGTGCCTTCAAGGGCTGGGAAGGCAGCAGCAGTACCTGTCTCAGGATGAAGGCGACCACGTCGGTGGACTCCCAGTAGCTGGCATGGAAGAGGTGGGGCAGGGCCACAGTGGGGAAGGCTGTGAGGACATCGGGGCAGTACAGGGCATAGTCAATCCGCTTGGCACCCCACCACTTGGCCGTGACTGCAGATCAGAGAGGGAGGTAAGGACAAGTGGCCTGCCTGGGGCCTTAACCCACAGGGCAGCATGGGACTCCCACCACACAGACCCAGTGGGGATGTGCCACTTGGGGCATGAGTTTGGGGCTGGAGCACCCTGCTTTGAATGAGCTCTGGGATGTGTGCTGCTCTTCCTCCCTCCTTCTCATACTCACCAGCCCCTCTCTAAGAAGTGTGCTCCAGACTGGTCCCCAGGAATGAGGGCCAGATCCACAGAGACTACAGTCTCACCCCAGGGCTGCCACTCAGCAGTAATTCCCAGTGGGCTCTGTCTGGGGTCAGGGCTGAGTCTATGCCTGGAGAGGTCAGGGCTTGCCCCCTAATCAGAGGTCAGAGCCCTGTCCAGGGTCAGAGGTCAGGGCTCTATTTGAGGTCAAGGCTCAGTCTCAGACCAGTGTCAGGGGTCAGGGCTCTATTCAAGATTAGAGCTCAGTCAGTGTTGGGCCAGCATCAGAGTTCAGGGCTTTGTTCAGAGTCAGAGTTCAAGGTTCTCTCTGAGGTCAGAGCTCAGTCTGGGGCCAGGGTGAGGATTCAGACTGAAGCCAGGTCTCCACCCACAGACTGACAGCTCCCTAAAGGCAGAAATGCCACCCACGACTTCCTTTACCCCCCTCCCTACCAAGAGCCTGCCCTCAGCAGCCCTGGCAGTGGACCCGCAACCACCCAGAGGAAGGTCCCCCCCTCGCATCCAGGCAGGGCCCCAAAAGGACCTCACTCACTGCGGGAGGCACCCATGGGTGCCAGGCTGTCTGAGGACTCTGAGCTCTCGCTGTGGGAGCTGCCTTCACTCATCCTCCGTCCTGGGCGCTGGACCCTCGGGGCCTGAGGGGGTGAGGCAGGGGCATCCAGGAGCGGTGGGCTGCCCCAGGAGCTGCCCTCCAGGAAGAGGGAGCTGTGGGTGTGCAGGGCATCCGCTGGAGGGGGAATGTCAAGGTCAGGCTGAGTAGTGTGTCTCCAACAGAGCTGCCCCCTCGGTAGCAACCCCGTGCTGGGCAGGAGGCTGGGCACTCAGGGGAGCCAGCCTCAGCTCTGCTTAGTCACCTGCCCAGTGGGCCCCTGCACCCTCACCACCACCACCCCCCACCCAGGGCCTGAAGGGACGCCTTTGCCCTAGCACATTGTCACATTCACCTCCTCTCAGTTGTGAGTTATGCAGGCAGAAGCTGGGGATCCATTCTTCACCCCCACCCCCAATAAAGCTACAGAGGGAGCCTCTGGGAGATTGCCCCAAACACCAGCTGAGGTCACAGAGTGACACATAGCCATGTCCTTTCCTATCAAATGCCTCCCGTGAGCCACAAAGGATTGTGGCTGAGTCTGGAAGGGGATGGAAAACTCCAGCCTGGGAGCTAGGGTGGCCTCTGGGGAAAGGGGGATCTCTGACCAAAGAGGGACACATTTTTGGGGGGATAGGTTTTAGAGCCCCACCTGCCTTTAGAAGCTCCTGGCAAACAAGGTTTGGAAACAAAGTCTCCACTGAAATAGGGGTGGAGAGCGGATGGTTGTTAATCCTGAACAAGCCACATGCTCTGAGCAGGCTTGGGCCGAACCTCCTCAAGCGGGGTATGGAGCCAAGACTCTGGTCTCCAAAGCCCTGGGGATCCATTACAGGCCTTCCCTTGGCGATACCCCAGGCCAGTCCCGGCTCACCCTACTTGACCCTGGAGGCCATGGGCCCTTCACCAACACATCTGCCCTCGCTCCTGCTATCCCCTCCACCTAGAAGATCTCCAACCTCAGCCCCCAGCTCTTCTCCAGGTGTCTAAACACACCTCTGCTGTCCAGGCTCTGGGAGAAGGCTACCTCTTCCATGAAGCCCACCAGGATGGCACACTCCCCACCTTGCCCCTCCAGAGTCCAGGCTGGGCACTCAGGAATAGCACTGAGCATGGGTCCTGGACTTGGGTCTGATGGTCCAGGCCATCGGGTCTGATGGTTCAAGTGTTACACTGGACCTGGCCACAGGAGGCCTGGGGCCTGTTAGGGGGCAGAGCCTGGGTCTCTGAGCCCCAGGATGATTTACACAGAGCAGTGCTTGGCACAGGTGGGCCACACTGGACACAGAGGAGTCAGCTATCTTCCTGTCCTCCAGAGACCCTGCCCAGATGAGTGACCCCATTAGCTGACAGCTTGAAGAGCCTGGACCAGAGAGGGCAGCACTAGAGTGCCGCCTGGCTGGGGCCCAGCCTCCAGCTCAGCACACTCTCTCACACCCCTGAGAACCTACCGAGGAGAAGGGACTGTCCGTCGCCCAGTGGGAACCTCTGGTAGCGGGGCACGCTGACCGGAGGCACCAGATGGAACTTGGGCTCCAGCAGCGGCTCAAGCCTCGAGGCAGAGGGGTCTGCGCAGTGGAAAAAGCTGTAGACCTGGCTGCAAGCAGGACGCACCTGGAAACCTGGGGTGAGCGAGGAGGACACATGGGGAAACCCCTTTTTAGTGCCCGCTCCCTTGGCCCTGGAGTGCAGCTTTGAGTAGCCTTACTCCTCTGCTCAAGAACCTCCCATGGCTCCTTGCTACCAACAGGTGCAAAGCCATTAAGTTCAGTTTGGCATTCAAGGCCTTGCCAATCTGCCCCACCTGGGAGTGCCACTATAGGCACCCAGCACTGCAGCTGTAGTGAACACCTGCAGTTCCCCAACCAGGCTTGCCGCTTTCCCTTCTCTGTGCCTTTGCTCAAGCTGTCCCCTCCTCTTCGGGGGCCCGCTCTCCACTATTTCCACTATCAAACTCCTTTCAATTCTTCCAGCTTTTGCTCCATTGCTACCTGATCTATGAAGCTGGCCCAGGTTCTCTCAGTCAGGACAGCTGCCCTGTCCCCAGGCACCACTGCACAGCACTCGGTCCCAGCCGGTGCTAGACAGAGCTCCGGGTTTGCCAGAGTGGGCAGAACACTTCTCTCACTGACCAGCAGGTGTCTCCGCTGAGGCTGGCCAGTCCCTCCCGGTCAGGAGACCAGACAGTCCAGATCCAGGGAGCCCTAGGGTCCCTCAGCGACACTAAGGGCAGCCCTGGAGTTCTGCCCCCTCTCCCCCACGTCAGCTGGAGCCCTCGCTCTCTATCTGTTGCATATTGTAGCTCGTTGGTAAACTTTGGTGGAAAGCATCCATCTGTTGGTAGCTAAGGTGCCCTCCGGCCTCTGACAGTCTGCGCTCCTGTCCTCAAACTCACAATCCCCCCCCAACTGGTGCACATCGCCCCGTGTGTGTATTTTAGAGGAACAGGAACAGGCATTGGAGGCTTCAGGTCCTGCGTGAGCAAAGGCACTGAGGTGGGCTTGGGTATATGCGGGGGAGTCAGTGAGACCAACCTGGCTATAGCGGGTCTGCCTGGGGACAGGGGAAGAAGGTAGATTGCAAGAGGGTGAGTATTTATGGCATGACCACTGGACAATGGGGCCACAAATCGGCCAGGGGCATGTGACAGGGACAGCGTAATCCATCAGAAGGGGCCTCACCTTTGCTCCACATGGGGAAAGTTCTCCCCTCTCCCTCCTCTCTCCTCTATCCTCCTACTCCAGCTCCGTGGCCCTCTCTGCCCCTGTCCCCCACCCCCAGCTACCCCCATCTCAGGCCCCAGCCCACGCCATACCCACCATCCAGCCCAGGCAGCACCGTCCTCCTCATGGCCAGGACCAGGCCCAGGGGTGAGCCGAAGAGGAAGAAGTCAGACACATCAAAGTCAAAGCGTCCCAGGCTGACCTCAGGGAGCTGGGCTGCCCCGGTCGCAGGGAGCTCGCCCTCATCCTTTAGCACGCTGGAGTGGATGCTGGGACGGGAGGAAGACACGGGACAGGGCAGGTTAGCTAAGGTCCAAGAAGGTGGGAGTGTTCACGTAGCAGCACAGCTTGAAGTCTGAATGTGGCTCGCCCAGTCTCCGTCTCTGGGACAGGGCTCAGGGTCTACCTGTCAGACACCAACAACATGAGTTGGTGACAGTCTCAGCATTGGCCACCGAGGCCTGGCCAACGCTTGGCTAGAGGAGGAGTCAGCAAACTCTTTCTGCAAAGAGCCAGGTAGTGAATATTTTAGACTTTGTATGAGTCATATGATCTCCACTGCATCTACTTAACCCCCTCATTGTAGCATGAAAGCAACCACAGACAATACTTAAACAAATACGTGTGGCTCTGACCTAATAAAACTTTACTTACAAAAACAGGCTGAGCGCCCCGAGGGCACCTAAGCATCCTATGCACTGGCAGGCCTGCATTATTGTGCTGATTTTGTGGTGGCCACGCTGAGAATTCCTGCACTGTCCCCTGGAGAAGCCCAGACTGGCCAATACACAGACCAGTGGGGTAATGTCAGTTTTGCCAGGATTAGGGCTTTCATCTTAACTCTAACTCTTGTCCAGGCAACCTGCCACACACAGATGCAAACAGCTTGAGCTCCCCCCACCCCCTTCCCCAGCTGGCTGATGAAACAGTGCTTAAAGAGAAAAACACAAACACACAGAATTCCAACCATTCCAATGCATCCCAGGTCCATTGCCCCAAGGGGAGTGCAAGTAGAGTTCAGCCACAGACTCGGAGCAGGCGCTGAGGATCAGGAGGGAACCTGGGGACCACCCTGACTCTCCAGCCAGCATTAGGTACAGTTTAGGCTGCAAACATGACAGTGGGATGACGAGACATATCAGTTGATTAACTGAATGCAAATACAACTAAAATACTCAATGTGGGGGTGAAAAAAATTTTAGAAATAACAATTGAAATAGTGTGGGCGAATGCCCCAACCTCTGGACTGAGTAAGTCTGCAAAGCTGAATCCTCACTCCCTTCTGCCTCTCGCAGTGTGAGCATCTCCCAGTGAGGATGATGACTCGGGTGTTTAACAATACATATTTCATGTACAGCGTGGTCCCTAAACACACGCCAACTACTTAATTGCCAAAGAAACTGCCATCTGTCCCTACACCAGAGGGAAAAGCCGGCTGTGTCGGACCAGCTACTGAAAAACTCCAACTTCTTTTCATTCTCCAAATTTGGGGCTTTCCTAAAGGATTTTTCAAGGATGAACCAGAAATGTTGAGATTTTCACCTTGCAACCCTTACTTGAATGTAGCTGCTTTTCTGTAAGAAATCTGTAAGAAGGGCTTTAAATATTCATAAATTTAAATATGCAGAGGCTTTGACCTAGTAACTCCTCCTCCAGGAATCCATCTGAATGAAATAACCCTAAAATATACATTAATGTTTACGCACGAAGATGTTCACTATAGTTCTATTTATAATGGTGAAGAATTGGGAAAAGCCAAAGTGTCCAATTACTGGGATTAAGTAAACTGTTGTCCATTTACCCAATTAAATATTATATTGCCATTAAGGATATTTACCAAGTATTTTTAATTCTGTAAGGATAAGATCACAATATAAAGGGGTTTTTTTTTTAAAGTAAAACTATATGCAAAGCATGTAAAAAAAATACAGAAAGGATATACTGTCAATGTTAATAGTGGTTCCCCTAGGTGGTGAGATGACATATTTTCCAAATGTCGTAATGACCTCATGAAACTTATCACGTGGATAAGAAAGAAGGAAAGAGGGAGGGAGGAGAGAATTGAGGACAAAAAGGAGAAAAAAGAGACATTCATTCCAATTTGAGTCTATGTCTAATAGTCATTTGTATCCCGAATTAACATGCAGACAATTCATTTAGCCCATGTTGATTAACATGTCTCTTCTGGAAAGTTAGAGGGTGAACAGTTCCGTCAAGGGGCCTGCCTGGCCTACAGACAAAAGCGTGTTTTGTCAGGAAGCCCTGAACTGGGATAAAGAGCCCAGAATGCAGATCCCAGCTCTTCCGTAACTGGCTATGTGACTCCCGGAAAGTTCAAGACCTACTTGGTCCTGTTTCCCCGTCTGAGAAATGATAAGAACACACAGCTAAGGTAGCTCACAAAACATGCCTGCATCTGTTATCTCACTGTATTCTTAAAACCAGCCTGTGAAGTAGGCTGGGCAGCCTTATAGTTTTGCAGAAGATGAAACCAATTGTCCTCATCTCTCTGCAAGTCAAGGCGGGGCAGGGAGAGGGAGCAGCTTCCTGGGTCTCCGTGGCAACGGCCTCTTGGGCTCCTCATCCTCCAACCCGCTGGAGATATCAATGTTGCTTTTGCTGAGACGCTTACTGCTGGCCAGACTACAATCTTCCTCCACCACAATTGGGGTGTCCTTTGGGGCCAAGCAGACCAGGAGAGTATTATTGTCACAGGAGACTCTGTGGCCCTGCCTCCTCCCCCAGGCAAAAATCAACCCCTTCCTCCTAGGATGTGAGGGACTATGTTTCTTCCAAAAGGCACATGGAAGCCACAACACAATAATGGTAGGATTTTAGGCACAGGCTGTCTCCCACATCCACGGGGATTGGCGATCCAGCTGGGATGGCTGTCTAGGAAGCCAAATCCAAATCAGCCATCTCTGGCCTCAGTTTCCCTTCATGGGATACTAATCTCTTGCTACTCTTGTAGGATTATGATACAATCCTCTGTAACCTGGACTTCATGGTGCCAACATGAAGGACAACACTACCTCCCCCAGGGGACCCCTGCTCCTCTGGGACACACCCTCCCACATCCCACCACCTGGCCGCACCTGGGTGCTGCTGATGCTCCCCTTCCGGCTGCTGCTGCCAGGGCTGTCCCCCGAGGGTCCTGCACTATAGCAGATGGCATCGAAGGCCAGGAGGCCGCCCACACAGTCCCCAATGAGACACACCTGGAAGGCACAGCTGGACTGCAGGCTCACCCACCAAAGACGCCCAGATGCCCTCCCCCACACCCAGCCAGAGCAGGCGCTGCCTTCCCACAGGAGAGCAAGGTACCCGCCCTGGGAAGGCCCCAAGAGAGCCGAATGTGGAAGTGGTGCTCCCCCGGACCAGGGTTTAGGCTAGGCCCAGGGCCAGACTTGGGCTCAGACTCAGAACTCGGACTGTTGGCCTCAGTTCTCTCTGTAAAGGGAGAGCAAACCCAAACATCCCAAAAGCCACCTTTGATCTCAGATGCTTTGATTCTAGAACAGCCTGATCTCGATCCTTCTGGCAGATCCCAGCCTCTCTCCCAGGTGGGGGCCAGGACAGGGGAGGGGAGGGGAGGGCAGGCTGTCCTACCTGCCCACTGAAGCCAATCCCATCAGAGGACTTGAGGAACTCTCCGTAGACCTGGTTAGTTCGCTCGATGACAGTGGCCACCGCATCCTGGTACTGCGGGGAGGAGATGGCCAACAGGGGCAGGGCAGCCAGAGGGACGTGGTCCTGGCTGTTGCTGAGGCCGCCCTCGTCGTGGCTGTAGGGGTTCAGGCTGCAGACAGGGGGCCCAAGGTAAGCCCAGACGGGATCAGGCAGGTGGGCAGGTTTGGGGCTGAGGACCAGGCAGAAGAGAGGATGTGCTGGCCAGGAACTGGGCCCTCAGCTCCAGGGACTCTTCAGGAAGGCCCAGGCAGGAACCAGGTGAGACGAAGCACAGGCAGTGGTGGCAAGGGAAGGGGACAGGGGGCTCAAGGCTATGCTGACCCCCCATGTGTCCACCCTGTGCCTGCCATTGTGTGGGCCCAGAGGCTCCTGTGACAGCGGTGCTCTCTGGCCCACTTCTGCACGGCCCCAAAAGACTCCCCAATTGTAGAGGAAGAAGTCAGCTGGGAGCCAGCTAGTGCGGATCAGGGTGGCGACATATCATCATGGCAGACTTCCTGAAGGAGGTAGGGTTTGAACTAGGCCTCAGGAAGGCTTTGGAGAAGCTGAGAAAGGAGGAGAGAGGGCATGCCAGCCATGGAAATCACGTGTTGGCCACAGCTTGGAGGAGGACACAGCTGCATGCACGACGTTGTGTCCATGGTGTAGTGGGGAGAGGATCCAGATCTTTCGTCAGCTTTGTAGAAAGCTCCGTGACCCCACAGAGAGCTAAGAGAGCCTGTCCAACAGCATGCCCATGACCAGTGGACTGTCCAGACTTTGCATTGGCCCCCTCACCTCCCTAGCTCCCCACTGAGAAGTTCCTCCCTGTCTGGGCAGCTCAGGCCCACCTGAAACCAGCCTCCCAACAGCCTGCCCCTGGTCCAGCCCCCGCCTATCCTGCCTCTGTCCCCTGGGGCATCTGACCCAGAGGCATTGTTGGGCCTGGCTGATCAGGATGGACCACAGAGGGGGGCCTGGAACTCTCCACCCACTGCCCAGTGCCTGCCCTTCCCAGGTAGTCCAAGCTCAGGTTGGCCGAGAGCCTAGTGCTGATCCCACTGGGGACTCAACAGAATCTGGGGCAGGTGACAGGGCTCAGGCACCCTAGGCAGGTGGCAGAGTCCTCATGGTGTATGAAGCCAGCCCCACCAGCCATTCGTCATCTCCAAAGAACACAAATTAGAGGAAACAGGCCTCGATTGCAGCCGGAGAGATTTTAATTAGCTGAGAAAGAGCTCCCTCCGAGCAGTGGGTTACGGGGTGATTGATTAATGGCCCTGGCAAGGAGCTGTCTGGGGGAGAGGTAAGCTCCCTCCCGCTGTCCCCTCAAATGGCCTGGTCATCCATCTTCCTAGAGATAGGAGTGACCCAGCTCTGGAGGTCAGATGTCCTGGGGGCATGTGGGGGGAGTCCTACGAGGGATTATGAACTAGCACAATTAAGTCCCAGACTGTTGGAGTATAAAGGGAACAGGCCGCAGCTCAGCAGTTCCCAAATCACCGGGCAAAGCAGGAAGCAGCAGGCGGCTGTTAAAGATGCAGATTCCAGGGCCCCTCCCCTGCTGAATCAGCCACTCCAGGAGTGAAGCCTGGATATCTTGCAGTTTAATAAGAATCACGCCAGGGATTTGGGCAAGATTAGCCAGGTTGGGGAACTACTGCCCTAATCTCCTTCCTCCCTTCCAACTCTGATTGCGATCTGCCCTGTGGGTGTCCATGGAACACAGATAAATCAGAGTCTCTGCTTCCCATCCGGAGGGAGAGACATGAGGCCCAGGGAAGGGAAGGGGCTTACCCATGCTCTCTCCTGACCATCTGGAAGCTCCTGGGCCCGAGCCCCTCCTCATTGTCACGTCTGACTGAGAATACCAGCTCCCCTTCCCCTGGGGGATAGGGAGCTCCCCACATACCCTGCTGGAGGCCTCTTCCCACCCTCTCCAATCCCCAGGGGGTTAGGGCTCTGCCTAAGGGATGGTCTCTGCAGTGGTTTCAAAGCCCCTGGCAGAGTCCTGTGAGTGGGGAGGGGCAGGATAGAGGCGCCAGCAGCCTCCCTCTCACCCCTAACTGCAGAAGGTCCCTGGCTTCCAGCTGCCAGACCCAGCAATTTGCCAAATGCTCTACAGGACATGGGCCCCAGGTGCTCAGGTCCTTTTTTGCACATATGACTAATGAGAACCCATGGTATCCACCTGAGCCCCGGCCCCGACTTTCAGCTAGTTCAACAAAGCAGGCATACCCTCGGGACCTGAAGGAGTGGGTGGGATCTCCCACAGGCCCCAGACCCCAGAGGGCCCTTGGTGGTTCGGTTTGTCCCCCACAGGTGCCAGGCCCTATATGGGGCAGGGACGTGCCCATATCAGCAGTGGGCAAGCTGCCCAGTGCTCAACCAGCCCTCTGTGCCTGCCATCCTTTCCCTCCTTGCTCCCCGCCAGGGGGGTTCCCTGCTGGCAGTTGGAAGTCTCCCTCCCCAGCAACCTCTACCCCCCTACCCCCCTACCCCTGCAGCCAGCCAGGAGGATGATGGCAGGAGTCACAGCCCGCATCCCCGAGAACTTTCCAGGTGCTGAGCGCTGTGTTAAGGGCTTCATATACACTAGCACACAGAATCCTCCCAACCCTAGAAGCTTATTTCTATGGCTACTCCCATTTTACAGATGGGGGATCTGAGATAGGGAGAGGTTCAAGGACTTCCCCCAGGTCACACAGCCAGGATCCAAATCCAGCTGACCTGAGAGGCCACACACCTAAGCATGGTATGCACACCCAAAAGTCACCTCTCCAGGAAGTCTTCTCTGGCCCTCTCTCAGAGAGCCCCCAGTGTCCTGTGCCTTCTCCATGACCACACTGTGACATTATAGTACATAGAGACAGACTGGTTTTCATCCACGATTCCTGGCTCATAACTCCCACAGCCCTTGTTATAATGCTGGGGCACTGCAGGCCTCAGAAAACAAGATCTCTCTCTCTCTCTGACCTTCTTCTGCCCTTCTTTTACTTGCTCCTTTTTCTCCCGAAGCCTAATTTTCCCCTGTCTTTCTGTCTTGGAGCTGGCCGTAAAGAAATTCTCTGACCTTTCCTGTCTGATTGTGGATATAAGACCCTCATTTCAGACCCCCATACCCTAGAGGAAAGAATGCTGCACAGAGAGGCCAAGAAGAATCTGTGGACAGGCCTTGCTGGGTTTGCCACTCAGTCTATTAGTATCAGATCATACCCTTTTTGTCCAGTCACATTTCTACACAGTTGTCAATCATGCCTATCCATTGAGAATTTTTATGAAGTCTCCATAAACGGCCCAAGAGGACATGGTTCAAGGAGCTTCCTGGAGGGTGGTGCACCCAGGGAGGGCATGGACACTAGCACCCTTCCCCCATACCTCGCCCTACACCTTCTTCATCTGTATCCTTTGTATAATAAACCAGTAAACGTAATGAAGTGTTTCCTGAGTTCTATGAGCCATTCTAGCAAATTAATGGAACCCAAGGAGGGGGTTGTGGGATCCCTGATTTACAGCCAGTCAGTCAGAAGCTCTAGCAAAGCAACCTGGGGCTTGTGACTGGCATCAGAAGTGAGGGCAGTGTTGTGGGACTGAGTGCTCAACCCAAGGGATCTGATGCCATCTCCAGGTAGATGGTGTCGGAACCGAATTGGAGGACACCCAGCTGGTGTCTGCTGCAGAACTGATTGTCTGCTTTTGGTGGGGAGAAACCCCCACACATTTGGTCACACATCTTCTGTGTTGGTGGTTGTGGCATGACAGCAGAGGAAAACACAGTTCGTGTTTTTTCCCACATGCACATATCCCTACTGGGCTGTGATTGTGTGGCCAGCCTGACTCCGGGCGCCATTGGCTGGGCAACCCTGGGGGAAATTCTTAACCTCCCAACACCTCCATTTCCTTTCTGGGCCAACTAGACCAAGCCTATTGAGTACAGGAAGTGGATCTGAGCTTTCATGGGTGTGCCAGCACCACCCAGCCCTGGGCAGAGGACTCTTCCCAAACACTGTGTCCCAGTGATGCTTGTGTTCAGTCAGGATCTGGCATCCCAGAGAAGCTTTGGCAGGTACCAACTGCCTGGTAGGTAACCACAAGGCAGGGGCAGCCCCTCCATTTAGTCCCCCCACCCACCAACAACAACCCCAACCATTCTGAACAAGCAGAAATGGACTCACTGAGAGACAAGTGAGAAGGCCTCAGAGCAGATGGCAGGACAGGGGACGAACTTGATGAGGATGTGGCCCAGGGCAGCAGGGAAGTGGGCTCGTGTGACCTTCTCCAGCACGGAGCTGAAGGTGTGGATGTCGGCTGCCTTGCAGGACGGGTCCCCTGAGCCGGTATCCAAGATGTTCCCCCCATGCAGCACCAACAGGAGGACATGTGTCTTGCAGGAGCGTTGTGGGCAGCCTTCCTGAGAGGGACATCAGTCGGGATAGAGAGAGACAGACAGCAGGGGATGGGAGGGAGGCACACAAGGACACACACACATGGAGACTATGGCTGGGTAAGCAGGCACCGTGCCCAGCCTGTCTCACAGCTCCAAGTCAAGGAGTTCTACAGCCCCCCATGCAACATAACTTTTGGTGCATTCAGAGTGAGGGGCACAGGCTGTCAAGAGGGCAAGACCCTTCGATGTATGTGAGGATAGGAGAGGTCCCAAGAGAACTTTCTTGTTCATATGGGAGCCCAAAGCCCAGAGAAGGACAGAAACCTGCCCAGGGTCACACAGCAAGTCAAATGAAGAGCTGGAAGAAAACTAGGCAGCCTGTGTACCATCCTATGGCTCTTCCTAAAATCCTGACCACAGAGGTGGGCCCGGACACCCTCAGAAACCCAGCCCACCTCGCCGTCTTCGTGGATCTCGATGCTTCCCTGGGCTGGGAATCTCTGTCTTCTCAAGGAAACCCGGTACAGTTCTCCTGTGGAGGGAACAGAAGGAGAACTCAGCATCTCCAGGCTTCTGCCACAGCGACTGGACACGAGGCACGGGTCCCAAAGGTGAGGCCTTGCCGTATAGGTGAGTTGGAATTACATATAGTCTGGAGCTAGGGGGAGCCACCTGTCCGGTCCCTTGCCTCTGAAATCAACACAGCATGAAACTCTCCTTCTAAGGAAAGGAAGACCAGCAGAGTGAGGCCATCACCTATGCTGTCCCTGAGACAAAAAGGGGCATACCAGGAAGGAAATGTCCTGCTTTTCTTCACCAGTAACAACAGCCACAGCGTGAGTACTGTCTGATAACTTCCACTTCCAGAGATGGATGATAATTTGGGCCAAGCTTCGTTCTGAGAACAACTGGAAGAGCTGGCATAATGATTAATTTTATGTGTCAACTTGACTGGGGTAAAGGACACCCAGCTTGCTGGTAAAACATTATTTCTGGGTGTATCTGTGAGGCATTTCCAGAAGAGGTTAGCATTTGAATCCACACACTGAGTAAAGAGGACCCGCCCTCATCAATGCAGGTGGGCATGATACAATCTGTCCAGGGCCTGAATAGAACAAAACGGAGGAGGAAGGGAGAATTCACTCTTTCTCTTTAAGATCGGACATCCGTCTTCCCCTGTCCTCAGACAACAACACTCCTGGTTCTCAGGCCTTCAGACTTGAACTGGGATTCACGCCACCATCGTCTCCCCTGGTCCTCGGGCCTTTGGGCTTGAACTGGAACCACACCACCAGATTCCCTGGGCCTCCTGCTGCCAGACAGCAGGCCATGGGGCTTCTCAGCCTCCATCATCATGTCAGCCCATGCCCAACAATAAATCTCTTTTTATATATCTCTATATAGCCTATTGGTTCTGTTTCTCTGGAGAACCCTGACTAACACAGAGACATAAATTATTTTTCTAAATATCTGGTTGAAGCTATCAGAGAGATTGCAAGGCCTTGAATTATGGGACCATGGTCCAGACCTGCAGAGGAGTAAGGCCAGCATTTGGAGCAACATTCAGCATCACTCATGAGCTTTGTGATGAAGCCAGCTGCTGCTCCTCTCAGCTGCCTGGGCTGAACAACTCCTCTTCCAGAAAGTTAGGCTCCCAGCCCTCCTTGAGCTCTCGTTGCTCTAACACAGGGCTCAGTAATCCACAGCCATGGACTGAATCCAACCTACCACCTGTTTTTGTAAATAAAGTTTTATTGGAACACAGCCAGGCTCATTCTTTACGTACCGTCGATGGCTGCTTTTGTGCCACAGCAGCAGAGTAGTTGCAACAGAGACCTTACAGCCCACAAAGCTAAAAATATTCAGTATCTGGCCCTTTACAGAAAAGTTAGCCAACTGATATAGCACTTACGCTCCTGAATGTCATGACATTGGACTCGCAGGTGGAGAGAGACCTCAAAGACATCCAACAGCCGCCCTCCACCCAAATGATGCCTGCCACCCTGAGGGATCCTTCCTTCCATCAAGCCGACCCCAGCTTCCCTCCTTTCTCCTTCATGAGATGGATACCATTTTCTGTGTGTAGCCAAAACCCATGGCTAGATGGAGCCAGCTGTTGGCTTCAGTGACCAGGAACTTGCTTATCTCTTAAAGTTGAAGCCCCTTCTAGATGAGGACAGCCCTTTCCATCTTCACACCCCACCCCACCCCCATCACAGCCTGCTGCCCCCCACTGGGAGTCACATGGGGAGAGTCTCCTGGGGCTTTCTGGGCAACCCCAGCCACCCTGTGTCTGAGTCAACATCTGAGCCGCTACCAGCCCCAGGGGAGGGCACATCTGCAAAGAATTCCAAATGAGAAGCCTTCTCAGCAGGGAAGTACACTTCTGAAACATTCTGTCCTCACAGACACAGCGCTGGTCGAAGGGTAACTGCTTTATGAGCCTGAGCTGCTGCCCACACAGACAGGAAATCATTTCCTAAATGATGGAGGGGTTGACTTTTAGGAGGAGAAAGAAAAACTTGTCCTGAGGCCTGACTTTGCCCGGCACTCACTAATGCTCCTTCCAGTGGCTTAGGCTTGCCCTGGGTCTGGCTAGAGGGGACCTCGGCCCTGCCCTCAGGACAGGAGGATAATACAACAGTAATGGGTCAGTTTTATTAAGTACTTATTACGTCCCAGGCACTGTGTGCTTCACAGGTATCATCCAGTCCCCACAATTACTCTCCGAGTTTGGATAATCTTGTTATTAGCCCCATTTTACAGGTGAGCAAACTGAGGCTCGAATGACCTACATCAGTTGCCCCAGGCACCTTGAAAATTAAAGTCCAGGTCTGCCCCCACCAGACCTCTTTCCACAACATGAAATAGCACCAGGAGGGAAGGAGAGTGTCTGAGAAGGAGGCCCAGTGTGGCTTCCCCGAGACGAAGCATCTATACTTCATGTGCATGCAGCCTCATGCACGGCTGTGGGACAGGTGAGCCAGAGGAACCTGGAGCGTGGGCAGGGCTGAGGTTGTGGGTATGGAGGCTGGGAGGCCCTTCTCCTCTAGGGCTGGGAGGGGCGTGGTTAAAGCCATGGACTTCGGAGCCAGAATGCCTGAGTTCCAATCTTGGCTCTTATGAGCTGTGTGACCTGTGTCTCAGTTTCCTCATCTGGAATATGGGGATAATAATGGTAGCTACCTCATAGGGTGGTGATGAGGATTAATAAGTCCATATATATAAAGGGCTTAGAACAGGGCATGAGTTGATATACACGAAGAGCTTAGAACAGGGCGTGGAACATAGGAAGTGTCACACATGTCAGCTGCTATTATTATTATTACCCAGGGTGCGTCAGGGGCACAGAGCCTGGGCCACAGCTGACAAAATGGGACTGATGGGGACATTGCCACCTCCACACTTGCCTGCCCTGCTGCCAAGTCCCCGCCCTGAGCCTTGGCATGCACCCCAGCCTCGCTGGGCTGGGTGCCTACTTGCAGTGTGATTACAGGATTAAATGCTGTGATTGTCACAAATTACCATGGCAAGGCTATAAATAAGTTGCAGGGAAGCCATGAGGGTCCTGCTGTCTCCTGGCCACCATGCCTTCTGCTAGGTGGGGACTGGATGCTGCACCCTCACTGATTACACAGACCAAGGAGGAGCACCCACATCCTTGATCGGCCTGGAGTCAGCTCCCTGGGGACCCATGCGATGCTCTGGGCATCAAATTGGTGGACGAGTGCTGCGTCCCAGCCACAAATGACACTGAGGCCATTCCTGGGTCAGTGAGGAGGGAAGCCACAGGCCAGAGGCTGGACAGGCTTGTCCTCAGCATCCCTCCCAGCAAGAGGGAAGAGTCTTACCTCCTAGGCTATTTGGGGACAGCGCCTTGCTTCCTTTCAATGCACAAAAGCCAGAAATGCTTTGTTGTGTGCGATGGAGGAGGGGAGACCTAGCCTGCCAGATCTAGAGTCTGGCCCCTTGAGAGTTGACTAACAGGACCAGAGTTACCCCACAGGAAGGCACATCTCCAGTTTTAGTAGAGGCTTCTATGGACAAGCAGAAAGGCAGCCTGAGGCCGCCCTGCCTGCACCTTGCCCACAGGGCTCTGCTTCTTCTAAGAGCCAAACATTCCTACCACAATAATTGAGGCCACTGGCTCTGGCTCACCCACAAGACATAACTCTCTCACTCTTCCTTGACTTTGCTTGTGCTGAGCCTTTTGCCCTGCGAGCCCTTCTTCCCTTTGCAGACCAGCAAACTCCTACTTGTCCTGCAAAACCCTGCTCAACTGCCACCACCTCTAGAAAGCCTTCTCACATCTACCTAGGCAAAGACAGTTTTCCCACAGCATGCTGAACTGGGCCTGGCTTGTTGATGTGAGGTGACTTGTCTATTTCCTTATCAGACTTTGGGCCTCTTGAGAGCAGGGTTTATCAGCTTTCCAGGGCTAGCATGGCATTTTTGTGAAAACATTTTGGAAGTGAAGACTCCAGGATGCATGCAGCCTGTGAGGCATCTCTGTGCTGTTGAACCCCCAGCAGAAACCAGGTTCAGGGAAGCATCATCCACAGAGAAGCACATTTCTTGAAAATACCTTGGGGAACTGGTATGTGGGAACCTCTGGGAATTCTAGAACAGTCTGGCCTGGGCTTTATAATTCGGCCTCTAGAGGCTTGCCCAGAGCCTCTGGTGATAAGAGCTGCTGGCAGGGGATGCTGGGTGGTGGGGAGCCACCTACCAGGGACCCCAGGACCTCACCATCAGGCTGCCCAGACCCTCCCACTTCCTGTTAATCTCTGTTTGCATGGCCCTATTCAGGCTGGGTCCCTGCCATGCCCAGATTTGGGGCGGGCAAACCCACAGCTGTTTTTGTGACAATGTTTTGTGCAGGTTTTGAGGCAGGCCAGCTACCGCAGTGCCTGCTCCCAGCACGCTGCCAGCCCTAGCACTGGGACCACCCAGCTCACCAGGGCTCCTCCTGCCAGCTAAAGAATGGAGCCTATTTTTTGCTTAATCACAGCCTTGGAAAGGCACAAATTGTGATCATCCCTTCTAATTACCGATGCACCACATTGCTTTTGGTACAAAAGCCAAGGTCGTCACCCACACGCTTGGCACCCTAAGCAAAGCATCACCCCAGCTTGGCTGGAGAGTCCAGCTGTCTCCATCTCTCTTGCCGCCAGCTGCTGGGGTCCATAACGGGTGGATTCGGGGGGGCCCCTGGCTAAAGCTGACCACTCAGTATCCCCCTCCATCCTTGGCAGTCATTCCTATCCCATGAGTCACCCCTGGGGTCAACAGAGCAGAGCTGGGCCCAGCTTAAGACCATGTGGTATGTCCTAAGAAGTATCTACAAAAGTATCTAATCCTCTGTGAACTCATGGAAGCACATGTGTGGGCAGAAACAAAAATATTTTGCGTAAACCCAATGGCTTTACTGTTTTGCTCTGATGTAGGATTCGGGAGATCTACCTGGAAGTTATCTAAGAAGAATTAGAGGTCATTCAGTAGCATGTGGGGGGCTCAGACCACAGCCCCAATCCCCCAGGTAAACCCACATGACACACATATACAGGAGGAGACAGGTCACGGAAAGAGTCCTAGGATGAGACATGAATACCCTAGTCAGAGGGTGACCTTGGACACCCTCTCTGCACCATCACAAAATGAAGGGGTTTGCCTACATTTCCTCAGGAGAGTCAGGTGGTCTGAGATCCTATGAGTCTGAGCATGAGTGCCCTCCATGAGTGCCAGACTCTGTACCCAGCAGAATTAGATCTTAGGACCCTGAAGGGACCCACAGGCACAATCATGGAGTCACTTTGAGGAAGAGGAACCAAGAAACTGCAGGTGGCAAATGTCACCTGGATTTTCAAAGTGGTTGATTCCAACTAGGGAGCTTGGTATTAATTTCCAGGCAAGTCCTGGTACAAATTAATAAACAAATGTTTTCAGGGCCCTCAGAAAAGGGAGCAGTGGCCCCTGGAGCTCTGATAGGTTTGCTTGGAATGTACCTTGCCAACCACCTCACCTCACTGCACATGGAGTAGGGTCACTGGCACAGGAACTCAAGGGAACGCCAAGGGTTTAGGGCACCTGGGGAAGGGGGACACACAGGCAGAATGATAAACTATTTCAGGAACTCACAGCTCCCTAGTTGGAATCAACCAACTCAAGCAGCTCAAGGAATGTGGGCTCATGAATGGGGACCTGACAGGGGTGACCACACAGAAGGTGTAGTTCACAGATTTCTGGCTGGTCCAAAGCCAGAAGTGGGGACCAATACCCAACGCATGAAGCAGGGGAAACAGTGGGCCCTCTTCTGAAGATTTCAAAACTTTTTTAAAACAGGGAAATTTTTTATCCAATGAAATCTCCCGCAGGAGCCCAATTTGCAAAATAAAAGTGGACCAGCTCTGGCTAAAGCAAGTTGGGGGGCCCAGAGCCCCACTTCCTTACTCCAGCCCACCTCTGACCCTAGGTAGTCCCTGAGGGCTCCACAGAGCACAACTTAAAAGCCACTGGACTTGTTCACCAGCCAAACTCAAGGCCACCCTCCTATGCAGGTCCCAGCCCCCAGCTCTGTGAATAGCACAATCTAGGCTGGGGGGTTGGGAGCGGGGAGCTTGGGACCTTTTATTAGAAGGAAACACACCAAAATGTTTACAGTGATTTTCCCTGGGTGCTGGGATAATGGATGTTTTTTGTTTTTTGGGTTTTTTTTTAACTTTCTACTTTTCTCTGTTTTCTAATTTTTCTCTAGTGAGCCTGTGTTTCTTTTAGTTTAAAAGTACTTGTGAACGTGTCTATTGGATAGACAATACAAGCATGTGTCGTGTTTACAATAAGAACATTTTTAAACCAACCACAATCCCCTACTTTAGTAAATGCAAACACTACAAATAAGCAAAGCAAAGCAAAATGTCCTGCCCTCTGGGGGCTGACAGGCTAATGAGGGAGTGTAAAAGCAAAAGCAATGCTTACGGAAGGAAAGAACAAATGTGAAACATGATGAGTGAATTAAGATTCAACATTTGGATTAAAAAACTATTCATAACTTGGCATCACTTATCAATTCCTACCCTATTGGTCATTGCCCAAACTTGTGTCAGGGCTGAAAACACCAAGATGAATCAGATACAGAACCTGCCTTCAAGCATTTCTCAAGCCCCTAGGATCACTCAACCAAGACCAAGTCACATAATCAAGGCCAGGTCACATGACAAAGACCTCAGTCGTGATCAAGCCCAGTCACAAGACCAAAGGCTACAAACAGCCTGAGTCTGGGTAACAGGACTGCCAAAGCTACTTCTCAACCTCTGAGGCCACATGAACCACAGATCATGGTTCAAAATGAGGAGGTCACATCCCTGCCCTGCTCCTGATGCTTGGGCCACTTTGAGGGCATGTCTGGAGCCCAATAACCAGGCAGGAAAGGTGTAGAAAGTGGCTTGGGAGGTCAAGGGGACATGGTGGCTGCTTGCAAATCCATGCTGAGCCATGTTTGGGTCACAGGAGCAGAGGGCAAAGGCAGGACGAATAGGGCTGGGGGTGGTTTCTGGAGAGTCATTCCAGGTTTTAGCACAACTTAGGGAATATTTACAACAGTTCAAGAGTGACCTGTGCTGGCCTGGAGACAGGGTGTTCTCCCTCACTAGAGCTTATACAAGCAAGTTATGTAAGTGGCCACTTAGCAGGGATGCTTGGGAGGGAATTTCCACCCAGGGTTGGGGGTGGATCTGGAGGCTGAAGTCTTTCCTGTGACTCCTTAACCCTTTCAGGGTCACAATCCAATCACATCTGCCTGGATTCATCTGGCCAATGAGGCCAAAGTTGTTATTCAAACCTTTGATGGGCCAATGAGGCTTTCATAAGGACACTGGCCCAGACTAAGGCCTGACCCTTGCTAGGGTCTGCACCCCAGCCACTGCCTCTTGAGAACATGCTGTTGGGCACCCCAAGTGAGCAGGGTTTAGTTCCAAGGAGCAACTCCCCTGGAGAGAACCCAGCACAGATCAGGAGTGTTGCCATCTTGAATCAGGCCCAGAGAAGTTCCCAGATACAAAACCACAAGAAAACCCTGCTACTGCTACACAGTGATGCCAGAGGGACTTGGCATCCCCGGCCCTGGCATCCCTTGCAGACTCCTCTGTAATAAACACAGCCCTCTTAAGATTTGTCTTGAGTTTCTAGTCCTCATCCAGTGTCTCAGGCAATCTTCACATTCCTCCTGTGAGGTCGAGGGTGCTCTCCCCATTTTACAGGTGAGAAAACTGAGGCTTGCAAAGGTTAAGTGATTTTTTTCAGGATGTAAGTGAAGGGGGCCAGGGCTCTTCAATCCTCCTAAAGGAGGGGAATAAGAGAGAAGGGGTCTCTTTGCCCTTTCTAAAGCCTTCACACCACAGCCCTGCCCCCTCAGAGTGACCCCTGGCAGAGAAGGAAAAGTACGCAGAGAGACCGTCCTACTCCTTAAGGATCACCCATCGTGTCTGCCCTGGCCCTGCCTAGAAGTTGGCACACACACAAAGGAATGCAACAGCCTACTCCGCCCCGCACACTCCTGCACAGTGATCCCTGCGAAGTGTATGTGGCTTCCAGCCAAAGGGCTGGGAATGGCTCTTGCACATATGAAAACGTGCTCAACCTTAGAACCCTAAACTAGAGGAAGGCTCATCGAAATCACCCTGAAACACCTTCTTTTCACCTCTCTGATTGGCAATTATTGACACTGTGTGGACCAGGGTGTGGGAAAATACGCTCTCTTCATTCATTGCTGGGGAGAGCGAAAACCGGTACAACCTCTGTGGAGGGCAATTTGGCAACGTCATTCAAAATACAAAATGCCCTTGACCCAGCAATTTCAAGTCCATGTGCAAAATGACATACATGCAACGCTAACCTTTGCCACACTGTTTATAACAGCAGGGACAGGAAGCAACCTATATAGCCACCAATAGGGGAGAGGTTAAATAAATTACGCCACAGTGAAATAGGACACACCCATTGCAAAGAATGACTTGCCTGTAAGTGTGCTGAGCTAATAAGATAATCAGGATACAGTATCAGCATCCGAGAAAAGCAAGATGCAGAATGGAACGCACTGTGTGCTCCCATCTCTGTGGGGGTATATAAAAAAATATATATATATAAAAATGAATATTTATGGATATATTTGTGTATGCAGAGAATATCTCTGAAACAGAATATAAGAAACTAGTCCTAATCTTTGCTTCTGGAGAGAAGGATGGGGTGCAATGGAGGACAGGAGAAGGAGGCATTCTATATCATCTACATGTGCTACCTACTCAAAAGACAGATTAAAAATAAGCATTTTTTAAAAGCACAAGCAGCAGGGTGATTTTTTTTTTTTTTTTTTTAGATACTAATTTGTATTTTCTTCTTCCAGCTCTGGCTCCTTTGCCTCTGGGAAGGTTTGCGGCTGAGCTTCTTGGCTTTTGTTCCCTGGAGGAAGGATTTGAGGAGACAGAGATTCCCTCGGGCTAAAAAGAGATCCCCACCCCCTGGCCCAGGCTGAGGGGAGGAAAGAGACCTCTTCGGGTGGCCTGGCAACTCCAGGGGTATAGAGAACCACATGGGAAGACCTGGCCATCCCATTCCCCAAGGAGCCTGGACAAAACAGACCACCAGGCTGGGTTCCAGCCCCCAAGCTCATCAGTGTGGATGGAGAGCTCCCTGCACATGTGTGCGTGTGTGCACAGACACACACACACACACACACACACTATCCTCCCACCAGAGTGTTAGGGAAGACACCTGGGGGATTTGGGACAATGGCAAGAGAAAGAGGAAAGGAGAAGCCCCAGGAATCACAGAGGGAAAATCTTTCGCCAGCACAGCTGGATGGATATGCAGAGTCAAAATCAAGTTGGCTCATAGAAAAATAAAGGAAAGGTTGGTTCTTCCAAGTAGAAGGCAGTGAACTGTGCTATGTGGTTTGCATTTGCCCCTCCAGACCCACACTCCCCACTCTCTGCCCCACTCGGAGGCTGAGGCTCCCTTGCCTCTGGGGGGTTTGGCCAGTGGAAGGCAACAGTGGGGAAACCGGGAAGCAGGAGGCTCCCTCTGTGCGGGGTCACCATAGGGTGGTTTCTCCGCTGGAGGCTGCAGCTGCTGCTGGGGGTGGGGGGCCTCTGTCTTCCGTCGCTACCTGCAGGGGTGGGAATGGCCCCAGGGTATTGCCTCCTTTGTCTCCGTAACGCCTCCTTCACCTGTGAATCAAGTCCCTTTACTGAGCCTCCTCCCACCATGCTGTTAGTGTGAGCTTCCATTTCCTGCTGGAACCTGACTGAATCACGGACCGGATTCTAAGTGCTCCACGCAAATACCACCTCCTCCCACACCACCCTCCTCCCGCATCCAACCAAGTCCCCACCTTCTGCCTCCTCTCCCTCTCTGAACTCAGTCTCATTAGCTTTTTTGACAGTTTTCATACATGCCTTTTTCCCCTCTCACCACAGAGCCCTTCCACGTTCTGTTCCCTGTGCCTGGGCCCTTCTTCACGCCACTCCTGTGCCCAAGGGTTTCCCACAGAAACTCCAGTATTCCTTCCTCCCTGGGGCCTTCCACTTTTACTGCCCTCCCCCCTAAAGCACCATGACCTTCTCTTTCTTAGGATTAATACTCTTACTTTTAATTTTATGGCTTTTTGGTTTATTGTCTTCCCTCCTCCTTCTCCCAGACTATAAGATCCTTAAGAGCTGGGACTGAGTTTGTTTTTGCTCCATTTTATCCCCAAAGACTATCACAGTGCTGGCACATAAAGGTGCTTATTAAATATTTGTTAAACAAACGGGTGAATGAACTAATAACGTGTTCCCATTTTGCACCCCTCTAAGTGTCAGAAGCCACACATGTCCCCTGCAAAGCACAGATGCTACATAGAGGGACTTGCTTATGTGTGCAAACACACTCATTCTCATGTAAATAAATGCACCAATGCACTGGCATACATGGTAATGCACATACACAAATGCAAAGGCACACACACACGTGTGCACATACACACATACGCGAGAAGGAATCATGCCAAGCACAGGCGCACATGCAAGAAAAGTGCTCCCAAGGCGGACGTCTGCCACCCTGAGCTCATTAAAGCCAGCTAAATATAGCCTATCTGCAGCTGTGCTCAGCAAGCTGCCCACACGGGCCAGGAAAAGACACCAGTTACCAGGCAGAGGAGTGGGGAGGCCAGCCATGGCAAGGGGCTTCATGCATCATGCCTGTGGAGGGGGGGTCCCCCTGTGGAAGCCACGGGCTGAGGGTATGCAGGAAGGGAAGCCCCTTGGTGGCCGGTCTGGGCTTTCAGAAATGCTCCTTTGGTCACTGACCTAAGGCAGCGGGGTCAGTCAAGCCATATCCCCACGATGGGGAGGGGTGAGGCTGAGCTGTCCACATCTCTCTCTGTCTAAGCCAAGGAACCCAAGCTCAGTCCAGGATCAGGGGCTAGAGTCAGGACCTAGCCAGGGATAAATTGGGGCTCAGTTGGTGGCTATGACAGAGGCTTAGTAGGGGATGAAGGTAAAGGGTCAGTCTGGGACCAGAATTGTCAGGTCTTGGTCTGGAGGCGAAGGGAATTTCAGAGTCCCACTTAGCACCCTGCTCTAATGAGCAGACATGGTCAAGGGCGGACCTTCCCCACACCTGGGACAGCCGCCTGCTGCCCATGGCCCTGCAGATGATGCCAGGCACTGGTCTGGGAAAGCCACTGACAGCAGCATGGGTTTGGGTCACACGTGTCGGGCCTCTATTGTACTCCACGTGGGCTTGGTCCAGCTCCAAAGGCCACAATAGGTAGGTCTTCCTGTCATGGCGTCTGCGTGGGGCAAGGTGGAGGAAGCCTCCTCTCCACCTCTCACTCTGCTATCCCGCACCCTGTGCAGCTGCTGGGACTGGAAGGGAGAAGTAGGGAGAGTTGAGGCAGCCAGGGGTCTCCTGGGAGAGTCCACACCTTCTCCTACCAGGCAAACCTGGGCAGGCGTGGGCAGAGGGAGGGGAGCTACTGCCCCACTGGCCAACAGCTCTACACTCAGCCTCTTCTACGGAGGTGGTAGACCACAGCAGGAAGGATGGGCCTGGCTCACTGGATTCAGCACGTGCAACTCAGGCAGCCATGACTGGAGCAGCGAGGGCAGAGGCCAAAAGGGTGCCAGGTCCCAAGGGACCCCAGTCCTTCCTGCCACCTGCTGCCGAGGAGCTGCCTCTGTTCCCTCCGCCCCCTCCGCGGGGATGGATGGAATGCTCAGGTTTCCCAGTCAGCCCATGAGAAAACTGTGCTTAGAGTGCATGCTCCTCCCGGAGGTGGTGTGGAAGGGAAGGGGGCGAGATGACAGAAGAGGGGGAAGTGGGCAGATGGGTTGTCCAAAGGCGAGGTTCACCCCCCCACCGGGTGGAGTGGCACCGTGGGAAGGGAAGCAGTGGCTGTGAGCGCCAGGCTTGCCTTCTGCAAAGGTCTCCCTGACACTCTGGAGGGCACGCTGGCGTGGGCGAGACTGGAGCCAGCGAGGCCAGCACACAGGAGGATGCCGCAGTCCAGGAGAGAGAAGACAGGGCCTTGACTAGAGAAGGGGCGGGGACAGAGAGGGGTGGGTGAGGCTGAGAGCCCTGCGGGAGGTGGAATGGTGCTAGGAGGGGCTGATTTGACTCTGGACAGAGAGGGAGGACCCCCGGGTTTCTGGCTTGGATCCGTGGAGAATGGTGCCTCTCACTTTCGGTGGAAGGACAGGAGTGAGGTTTGATGGGAAGACATAAGTTCCCGAGTCCCCGCACCCAGCCGGCGTGTAGGAAGCGCTGTGTAAATGGTTGCTGTGCTAAAGGAACAGTGTGAACAAGGCAGAAACAGAAAGAGATGTGGACAAGGGAAGCCAGGGACAGAGAGGCATCAACAGAAAATCAAAGATCCCTGAATATCAGATCCAGGAGGGACTCCACGTACAGACGGGACAGCAGACTGGGCCACAGGCAGGAGCTGAGACAGCACGGCAAGTGGGTGGGAGGCAACCCAGGTCTCCAGCCCCCAGTGCAAAGCCCTCCCTATCCTCCTCCCCCCACCTGGCCCACACACACAATGGTTCCCTGGGCTTCCTCCAGTCTGGTTTCAAATGACCAGCACACGCCAGTGGTGGCAGGCTGCCAGACCATCTGTCCAACTGCAGGATGAAGGCTGGGGCTGTCTGGCAGCCACAAAGGAGGAAGGATTCCAGGCCACTGCAGAGAAGGCCTTGCAACCTCAGGCCTGCACGCAAGCTGAGAGGCTTCCTTCCCCACACTCACAACCCAAGGAGCCCAGTGCTCTCTGGCCAGCTCTGGAGGAATCTCTGGGGACTCTGTGGCATGTGGAAACACCACTGTGACATGGCAACTGAGGCAGCCACAGGACCAACAGAGCTCCAAAAAGACTGAGCTCCACGGGATGACAAGATTTATCCCTCACATGTGCACCAGGTGTTCCAGTTAACAAGGTTCATGCAAAAGCCAGTAAGAACTCAGAACCATAGGATGCATCCTGTGTGCCAGGTGCGGATCTTAGCATCTCACATGTATTATCTCTGATGCCCTCAGCAACTCTAGGAAGTAGACAACATGGCCATCTTTCCACAACTGAGTAAACTGAGGCTCAAAGACATTAAGTAACCTGCCCAAAATGTCATGGCGGATCAGGCATCATGGCTCACACCTGTAATCTCAGCACTTTGGGAGGCCGAGGCAGGAGGATTGCTTGAGGCCAGCCTGGGCAACATAGCAAGACCCCATCTCTACAGTAAATTTTTTAAAAATTAGTCGGGTGTGGTGGTGTACACCTATAGTCCCAGCTACTTGGGAGGCTGCGGCAGGAGGATCACTTGAGCCTGAGAGTTCAAGGCTGCAATGAGCTATGATTGTGCCACTGCACTCCAGCCTGGGCAACAGAGAATCATGTCACATCTACCAAATGGATGTGCTAAGCTTCAAACCCAGGCCTTATCATATTTCAATCCCAGACGCTACAGCACCAGCACTACCACCAGGAATTTCTGACTCCTGGTCCAGGGCAATTTGTACCACCACACAATTTGTATTTAGTGAGTTTTCAAAAACCCAGTAGAATGTATTAAATAAGACAATATGCATAGAGGTGCACTTTAAGTGGAAAAGCACTATTATAAATGTAAGGCATAGCTATCATTCTTTTTCTTATTCAGGTCACAGATTTTTATTTTGCCAATTTTGGATTAAAAATAAACACATTACCATTGATCATCACCATCATTTCATAAAAGAAAATGTATTTTAATGCCAAAAATTGTAGGCAGGACATAATTGTAGAATTATGTGAAAAGCAGTCCTCTCAATTGAACACATTCAACATTATGGAAAAACACATTACCATGTTATTGTTTTTCTCACTGCTGAAAATGTTGGGTTTATACTTAGGAATCACTGGCCCAGCTGACCTCCGATGTGCCATTTCAGGTGCAAAATTCTTCTGTGCATCTACTATTATTCTTTACTAAATAAGACTATCCTTCAGGAGCAGAATTTGATGACAGCCTTTGGCAATATAATTCTGACTAAAATCTATAGGTATGGGGGGAAAACAATTTGCCTCTAATTAAACACATTTTTTCCAGCCAGGTCCAGAAGACACTAAACATCTCACCAATTCAGTCATGTCTGTGGAAAACAGAGCTGCGGTTTGGCATCATGGAGACAAACCTGTCAGGAGGCTATTGTTTTTCACGTCGGGGCTGATGTGGTTTTCTCTTCCTAGAGGCCCAGAAGGGATGATCTGGGCTCTTCTTTCCTGCATTCCTGAGGAATGTGGTGGCATCCCGGTATTAATTATGCTTTCTATTTTATGATGTTTTGACTTCTTGGGGGCCTTGCTGGCCAGGGAGAGACTGCCCCTCCCAGGACTGGCTAATTCCTATGGGTAATAAACAACTCCCCTGTGAGTACACCTTTCATATGCAAACCAACCGATGCAAAACTCTATCCCCAACCACCTCCTCTATGCAACCCTCACCCACCAAACCAATACTTGCCCTGCCCTAAATCAACCCAGGGCCAGGCTCCAGATAAGGAGAGACCACCCCTACAGCCCAGAGCCCTCAACATTCAAACTAGCTGGTCCTAAACTGTTCACCCACCCCTGCCCCGTTTCATGCAGAAACCGCAGGAAGGCTCTGGGCCTGGCTTTACCTTCACTCCTCTGCCTCCCGACCAAACCTTGTGCCCCCCATGGTCCTGCGTAGTGTGCCCCTTCTCTCAGAAACTGTACTAAAAATCTTCTTCCAACAGCATTGGCCTCTCCATGTGGTCACTCAGTCACCTCCATAAGTTAAAAACCTGCAGATACACTCAGGAAAAACACCTGCCCCTCTCTCTTTCTGCCCTTCCCCTGGCCTGGTGACTTGTGGCCTGAGCTTTGAGGTGTCCCTGACAGACATTCATGTCTACCAGCCCCTGAAGGGCTTTGCCTATTTGCCTATGAATTGTCATGGAATGTTAGAAACAGAAAGAGTTTCTCTTCTCCAGAGGCCTGTGCACCCCCTCGGGGCTGGACCCCAAGCATGGGAAGGCTGGTGCTGTAGGCACCCTCCACCTCAGGACAGCAACTAAGGGATGGGTGGGCTTGCAGGAGGCCTCAGAGTCTGGGGACAGGGTGGGCAGAGTGGACTGGGCCTCCCAAAGCTGTGATCACAGATAAAAAGAGCAGCAGAGGGAAGTAAGGAAAGTTCTGAGCCCACACCCCACCCCCAAACACACACAGAGACTCCTCACCCCGACCCCAGCCTCATGCGAAACTCAGCACTGCCAACAGCAAAGACACCTGGCTCAGACTCTGCCCGACACTCAGAACATCCAGGGAATATGTCCTGAAGTTACTATGTCAGCAAACAGACACATCTTTACTGAGTCTATCCTGGATCCAACCCTAGGCTCACCTCTCTGCGAACACACAAGCAGAAGGAACTGGAGAGGCCTGTGTGACACAGAGGACAACGAGGACTTGGGAGGCCCCAGAACCCAACCACAGGCCCCCAGGCTCTGTAGAGACAGCCTCATCATGATGGGATTTTAAGGTTCATAACCCCTAGGACAGCTTTCAATGGGGTGCCTCTGACCTCAGGCACCATGACTCCATCCCAGAAGGTGTGTCACCCAAAGGCCGTGATGGTCACAGAGGCACCAGGGGGCCCACCCTCCTCTCTCTGTCCATGTGCAAAAGACATACACCATGTGTGTTTTCCACGGTCCCATCTGCTCTGCTGGGCTCACCTCCCGGCCCACCAGCCTCCGCTCCTCACTCTGGCCCTGACACCCGAACTGCCCGCGTGGGGGAACTCAGGAGCCCAACGGGCTCGGTTTATGGGGCACAGAGTGTCTCAAACTCAGGATGAGTGACCCCAGGCCCTCTGGTCCTGCCTGCGGGCAAGATGGTGAGGGTCCTACACTCTTCTGGGCTCTGGGTGAACCTGAGGGGACCCATCCCCAAGGAGCTTGGACCCATCCAAGGGGAAGAAAGACTCCACTGGGGTCAGGCTTAACTCACGCTGCTTTTCCTGGAGGATGCTGGATGTGCATGGTGTGGTGCCTTCTCCTGCAGAAAAAAGAAAGAAACGTGAGCAGAGCCCAGATACTGTGCTTCCTGGGAGGCCCCTGTGGCTGCCTCTGCCCTCCTCTCCAGCTGCCCACCCATGCCCCAGAGCTCCCTCATGCCCTGCCCCACCCCAACGCAGATGCTGCCCTCGGCTCTTTATGCCATACCTGGCTCCTCTGCTGCTCCTCTGACCTTCCACCTCTGCCTTCCACTCTGGCTCCTGTTCTCCCACCTCTGTGAAGTAGCTGCTCACCAGGAGGACCCTGTCACTCTCTCTCTCCTCTGAGGGTCAGCGTTGAACACCACATCCACACAACCATGGCCAAATCTCCATCTCCAGTCCCACTGTCTCCCCTAAGGTCTTGCTCTGCCTGTCCCACTGCCTCCCAGATGTCTCCTCTGGAGACTTCCCAGGTGCCTCACACTCACCGTGACCAAAGCTTCCCGAGCAAGTCTGAGTATCCCCAGGAAATGTGTCTGCAGCTTCCCCAAGGACCCCAGCTCTCTGAGGAAAGGCCCCAAGGCGTGGAGAGAAGCCATCATGCCTCCACTGGGGCCCCAGAACCATTCCCTATGCAAAGCTGCCTTGTTTCCTCCCCTGCAGGACTCAAGGGCAGCTCTGGGCTAGGAAACTCCCCCTTCATTCCAGCCAACAGTCCAGGATCCCTTTCCTGACCATGTGCCTGCCTCCCACGGGAGGCATCCATCGGAATCTATCATCCTGTTCCTGCAGCCCTCTGCCTGCCCGGGCTCATGTCACCTGAATCCTAGTCTGTCCTTCTCTTCCTCAGGACTAGGGCCCCCGGGCTCTCTCGAAGGCAGGCAGGAAGAAATAGTGGGAAGAGTTTACAGCCGGAGTCTGAAGGCTGAGATTCCATTCCAGCCTCTTTCTGACCTGCTGTGTGACCTGAGGCACATCACTCTCCCTCTCTGGGCCTCAAGCCCACCAGACAGTGTGGATCCAATGCTCTCTAAGAACCTCCAAGTATTAAAAGTCTTTGGCTAGACACCTGGCTTCAAATGCCAGTCCCTTCACTTACTGACTGTGTACATAACCTCTACATGCCTTGGTCTTCTAATCTATAAAATGGGGATAGCACTGGTACTTACCTCAGAGGGTTACTGTGAATATTAAATGATTAATATATGCAAAGCCCTTAGAACACAGCCAGGCACACAATGAGCATTAAATAAATGAGGATTTCTCTTATTATTGTTTTATTTACTTATTTACCTCTAACAACTGGCTCAAGACCTTGTCTCTTTTGTCTGCCTCACGACCCAGGGCCAGGGGTCATGACAGAGCCTGTGCCCAAAAGGGGCCCAGAAAGAGAACAGAGGCCTGGGCACCCTCAGAGAGCAGTCCCCCACCTAGCATGATGAGGTGGCCGCAGACTGCTTCCCAGATGTGGACAGGAACAAGGAATGACCCAGCGTCTGATGCATAGGTCAGGGAACGAAGACTGGCACCATGTCTGGCATAGCCGAGGCCCGTGGCACTTAGGTGCCCCTAGAGAAAGTTAACTTCTGCTGCCCAGCACAATGGGGGCCTAGGATAGAAATTAAGACACATTCAAAAAACACCTTCTATCTGCCAAGCACAGTGCTAAGGGCCATGGGGGATGCAGAGATGAGTAAGTCAAGGTGAGTAAGGGGTAAGAACTGCCTCTGGCAGAGGACACGTGGCTAACTGCACAGAGAGGCAGGAGGAGCAAGGAGAGAGGAGGAGGGAGAGATTCATTCTGACCGAGGACGCCCAGGGAAGTCCACGGCAGAGCGGAGATTTGAGCTTCGACAGGAGAGGAAAGCAGCCAGCAAGACAATGTCCACACAATGCCAAGTCCAAGGAAAAGCAGAGGTGTGATAGAGTATGGTTCTGAGCAGGAAGCCCATTTACAGATGAGAAAACTAAGGCTTGAGGAGGCAAAGAGATTTCCAAACTCTTCCGAATCCAAATCTCCTGCTTTTTCTACTAAACCCGAAATCAGCTACATAATTAGGAAGGCCCAGTGCAAAAAGGAAATGCAGGGGCCCTTATGCAAAAGGCAAGAAAAAAAATGCTGCTAAAGGTACTATTAATAAAATATAAAGTTTTTCCTTTTTCCCAAGGACTCTCTCGACCTGTCATGATGTTTTTTATTTGTCACTTAATGTTGTGCTCCCTCGTGCACAGGGATGCTCTCAGGGTGTGTGCAGACCCTCGCAGGCCCCAGGGGCCCTGCCCCTCAGCTTGGCACACACATACACGGGGCTCACCAGTGCCCAGGGCCCCCTCCTGCCAGCCACTGGACCACACGTTGTGCTATGACCAGGAGCCGGAAAGTGGGGCCATGGATCTACCCTTCCCACGGGCCTGCTGCCCCAATCCAGGGTAGACAAGAATGTTGCAACCTCCACATCGAAATGCACCAGGTAGGTGAGAGGCTTGTTCCCTCTGAGTCACCCTTCCAATGTGCTGTGGCACTGCCAGCCCAGGGTGGGGATGGCTGCCCTGCCCCAAGACATGGTGGGATATGAGCACGTGACCCCAACCTGCCCACACCCAGGCCCCTGCTCAGAGGGGAACGACAGCTGCCTGAAGGCAGGGCAGGGCAGGAAGGAGGAAGCTGGGTGGGGCTGAGGAGCCAGGGGGCAGGAAAGCAGGAGGCTGCCAGGCCTTGGGAGGCAGGACTACACATGAAGCAAGCTCCAAGCCCCCACACGAGTCCACTGTCCCATCAGAATTCGTTTACAAAACACAAACTTGAAGACATTATTCAGAGTTCAGAACAGTGAACCCCATTCCCTGGGCCCTGTGGAGCACTGGTCACAAGCCCTGGCTACAACTCAAACACCTCTGGCATTTCTTGGCACCTACTATGTGCCAGGCCTTGGGGAGGATGGGGAGGAAGAGTCCAGCTGAGGGATGGGCCAGGTCTGAGTCACCTCCTCCATGTTCTCACGCCAGGCCCATAGGAGCTACTCACTGAGACCGTTTATGAGGTATCGATGCCATTCAATACTTTCATTCCCAGAAAGTAAACATGACTTTTAGCCTGGGCAGGATTTCCAGAGGCAAGAATGCATGGTAGGCAAGTGGGCACTGCCACAAGAGCTGGGGTTGCCGGGGACACAGAATGCAGAGGTGGGAAGAGGCCAGGAGGTGAGCATCCTTGACACACCGGCAGCGCGCAGGAGTCACATGGGTAAGTAGAAGGGAAATGTCAGGAAAGGAGGTCAGAGCCAAACTCCTGGGACTCCTCAAAGCCAAGCACGAGCACCGCCTCAGTTGTATGAACTGTGAGGGCCGTACCTGGGCAGGCAGGTGCTTTCCCACACCTGAAGTCACTGAGATTTCACACCTGTGTGCAAAGGGCCCCCTTAGCAGATAAGGAAACTGAGGGTCAGCAGGATATAATCACCCAGTGTTTAGATCTGGTACCTTGGACACCCCAACTCTGGCAAGGGCTCTTCCCACGACCTCACCCACCCCTGATTGCTGGATCAGGGGCTTCCTGGGATGGCTCCTGCAGCCTGGGCAGTACTTCTGAGGTGGGGAGGCAGGGAGGCAGAGGGGGGCTACGACACGATAGGCTGAGAAGTGCGGAGACAGGCGGAGAAGGAGGTGTTTGCTGGGGTGCTGAGATGGTGCATTCGGATGATCCGGGTCTGACCAGTCTCCCTCGGGTCTCGTCTCCTCTGCAGCGAGGCCTGGGCCAGGCATCCAGGGGTTCTGGGGCTGGCGAGGCCACCAGCCTGGGCAAGAACAAGCCTGCTGTTTGACAAGGTAAGTGTGGGGCCTGCACAGCAGGAAGCAGGGCCTCGCCTGCCTGGTGAGGGAGGAGTAGCTGTGTGAACCTGGCTTCCTGATTAACAGGCTCCCCGGACGAAGGAAATTAACCAACTGTGCAGCTGGTGCAGCCGCCGCCTAAATGAGACCCCACTTAGCCTGGAGCTTCCCAGGGCCCCTGGGCCCAGCAGCCTCGCCTCAGCTGGAGGCTGCTTCAGTGCAGGAGCTGCCAGAGATGCCTGCAGACAGGATGGGCTGCACAGACAGGGCTAGGGCCCCACTAACCCTGCCCGTCCCAAGCTCACACAGCCCCCTGAGTCTGAGCCACACCACCTCCTCCAAGAAGATGCTTCCACATCCCGTGGATGGTTTCCTGAGTGATTTGGTAATTCCTCTTTCCAATCCCCTTCCAACAAACGGCGAGCTCCCCTAGAGCAAGAGAAGCCAAATGTGTAGCCAAGAACAGAAGCTCTTCCAACAAACCTCTGAAACAGGACAGTCTTCCTGCATAGGAGGGGGGTTTGGTTGGCTGCTGGGAGAGCAATTCAGACAGAGGGGGCCTTGGGGAAGAAAAACTGGGACTTCTCCTCCCCATACACCAGAAAGTGTCTGGGCAGACCCCCTGGAGCAGGGCAGGAGCAGCTGAAGCAGGACTTGCATGAGCTCTGCCCTAGCGGGGCCCTGGGCCAGCCAGGTGAGTCGGCCTCTGAAGCAGGGCTGAGAAGGAAAGACCCGCACACTTCCCCCTGCTCGGGGTGTGCCCCAACTCAGGTTCTCCGCTGAGCTGCAGGTCAAGATTCAGGCTCATTGCCTCCCACCTGGCCCATTGCAACCCCCCGTACACTCATTCCCCAGCCCCTCCTGTTATCCTCCACGTTGGCTTCCAGAATAATCTCTCTAAAGGCCCCAACTCCTCAGCCTGGCATTCAAGGCCTTCGCCTGCAGCTTTTCTGCCCCTGCCTCTTCGCCACAACCTCCTACCCCTTTTGACCACCTCCAGCCCCATATCTCACCCCCAGCCCAGTGCCACACACCCAGCCCTCGGTCAAGACCAGCTCTGCGGTGCCCCATATCCCCTGCCGTCTCACACCTCCCTCCACACCTTCGCCCCTGCCACTCCCTCGGCCTGTTGTGCCCTCGCGGGTCTGCCCTGACCCAGGCAAAGCCCCCTCAGCTCCTTGTGTCTCGGCTCCAGCTCCTCTTACTCTGCAATCGCTTTGCACTGCGTTACCGCTCTCGCTCGAGCAATTCGCCCCCTGAACTGCCGCCGCCCCACCCCCAGTCTGGTCAATTCTGAGTCCACATCTGAGTTATCCATGCATCCCCAGCATTGACCAGCATGGGATCTGACACAGAGTAAGTACTGTCCATGTGCACCGAATGCACACATGAGCCCCTGACCACCCTGGGCTCAGACAGGGAGGAAAAGCACATCCTGGAAAGGCATGATGTAAGGACTGCAGGTGGGGGGCCACCTGAGCTGTGCTGGGCACGAGGGAGGTGGTCTGGGAGGGGCCAGGGCATCAGGGTGGCTCCCTGGGGGAAGTGCCCAGGACTGTGAGAGCCAGAGGTGAAATCAGGGGAGGAACAGGGGCAGAGTCAGGAGGCAGAAAACCGCCCTGCGGGCCCAGGATCCGCAAGCAGCCCCCTCGCCATTTGACAAGAACACGGAGTGAAAAGAAGAAGAGGGGAGGGCTGCCGGGAAGTTATGAATATCAGAGTCAGAGGTAACCTTGGGACCAACAGGATTTACCAATGATTTGACAGCCCCTTTATAATGTCCCACGCAGTAGCTATTCCAGGGCTGTTTGACTCCTGTAGCGACAGGAAACTCACTAACCCTGGAAATTTATAACTTTTAGGAGGAAGGCAAGAACCAAATTGTGGATGGCCTTGTATGCCAGGCTGGGGGATGAATACTTCATTCTGCAGGCAATGAAGACCTAGTTGCCAATTCCATAGAATGATATTACTGGATTTATATTTTAGAAGCATCACAGTACAACTGGATAAAGATGGTAAACTGACTACATGACCTCGTCTTTTTCTCCTGCCCTAAATCCCTAGAAAATGACATCAATTATTTTTATATGAATTAATCTTTAGTAGCACTGCAAAATAAGTGGTGTCCTTAGCAGACCAGAACTTGTGAGGCATCCCCAAAAGGTAAAAGGCAGAGAGATTTGATGGAGGGAGGCCGGTCCTGGCTACATAATTTTCAGAGCCCAATGTATTAATAAAATGAAAATGTGGAGCACTTTGTTCAAAAGAATTAAGAACTTCAAGATGGCAATAGCAGAGCAAAAAATCAAGTGTGTGATCTTCCTAAGTATGGAGCCTTGTGTGACTGCAAAGGACAAACGCCCATAAAGCCATCCCAGGAAAGAGAAAATTATAAGCTCAATCCTGCAAAGGAAGGTCTGTAGCCAATGATGGAGGCAGCTCAGAGGGAACAGCAGACACACAGGTGGAAAACACAGGAGAAAAGGGAGCTTTTGCAATTGTCTGGGCTTCCATAATAAAGGAGCCAGGTGATTTGGTCCTCTGCTGACCCCTGCTTATGCCAAGCAAATGCACCGGTCCCCAGGTATGAGAAAGGATGGATGCCTGAAGGACAGGACATCCTGGGAGGCTGAAAATACCCAATAAATCAGAAACTACTGGCTCAACTCACCCAGCAGCATTTTCTACCCTCCTCAATTATTAGATGACAGCAGGTTTCAGTAAACAGACATATCATATCCATAATTCAGAATTAGGCTAACAGAGAACTGCAAATATGAAGTAGAATACACACAAATATTACTAAATATAATATTGGAGGAAAGCCAACAATGTGGAAGAAAGATATCAAACTCAATGACTGAAGGAAAGAAAGTACTGGGAAATGGACCTGTGCATTCCCTGGGCCAACTTAGTATCATAATCATTAGTGGCTCTCAAATTTTAGTGTGCACCAGAATCCCAGGACTAGTTAAAACATAGATTGTGAGCCCTACTCCCAGAGTTTGACTGATCCAGTAGGTCTGGGTAGGGCCCCAGACTCATACTTCTAACTAGTTCCCAAGTGATGCTAATGTTGTTGGTCCAGGGACCGCTCTTTGAGAAACATATACCTAGATACAAGGGAATAAACCAGAGTTAGGGGGTGAATGGTAGGGAAAAAATAGCTCTCTGGAAAGCTGAAGGCAGAGAAATTGATCAGGGATACCTAGGCAGTGACTGCTTCCTTCCTGTCAACGAGAATGTGGCCTTGCTGACACTAAGTTTGTTTCAAGAACAAGAAGAGCCCTGTTAGTAAATAGTTCCTTAAGTGACAGCTCATAGATTGTCAGTATAAACTATTCTGGAAGAGATATGTAAACCCTGAGGTCTTTTATAAAACTCAAAATATCAGTGACATGGCAAGATTTGTCAAGCACCAAATAAAATTTATCACAGGAATGCAAGGTTATTCAACATATGAAAACCAATCAAAGTAATACACTATATTGATAGAATAAAAGACAAAAACTACATATGCATAACAATAGATGTGAAGAAAAAGCATGTGGCAAAATCCAACACCCTTTCATGGCAAAAAACATTCAACAAACTAGGAATAGGAGGGAACTTCCTCAACCAGATGAAGGACAACTAGAAAAAGTCCATAGTTGACATCATATTCAACAGTGAAAGACTGAAAACTTTCCTCCTAAGATCAGGAACAGGACAAGATGTCTGCTCTCACTATTTCTATTCAACATCATAGTGGAGAATCTAGTCAGGGAAAGTAGGTAAGAAAAGGAAATAAAACGTACCCAGATTGGAAAGGAAAAAGCTAAACTACCTCTATTTGGAGATAACATGATCTATGCATAGAAAATCCTAAGGAATTCCCCCCCAAAATAAAACTGATAAATAAGGTCAGCAAAGTTGCAGGATACAAGATCAATATACAAACATTGATTGTATTTCCATACACTTGCAATGAACAATCAAAAATGAAATTAAGAAAACAATTCCAGATACGATAGCATCAAAAAGAATAAAATATTTAGGAATAAATTTAACAAAACAAGTGCAAGACATGTACACTGAAAACTACAAGACAGCACTGAAAGAAATTAAAGAAGACCTAAATAAATGTAAAGACATCTCATGTTCATGGATCGGAACTAATATTGTTAAGATGGCAATATTCCCCAAATTGATCTATAAACTCAACATAATCCCTATCAAAATCACAGCTGGCTTTTCTGGGAAATTGACAAGCTGACCCTAAAATTCGTATGGAAACGCATGGAACACAGAATAGCCAAAACAATCTTGCAAAAGAAGAACAAAGTTGGTGGATTACCACTTCCTGATTTCAAACTTCCTGCAGGTGTTCAGTAATCAACACTGTGTGGCATGCTGGCACATATATGTGAATGGAATAGAATTGAGAGTCCAGAAATAAACCCATATGTCTATAATCAACCGATATTTGATAAAGGTGCCGAAACCAATTCAATGAGAAAAGATTAGTCTTTTCAATAAGTGGTGCTGGGAAAACTGGTTACCCACATACAAAAGAACCCCTACCTCATACCATACACAAAAATTAACTCAAAGTGGATCAAAGACCTAAATATAAGAAATAAAACTATAAAACTTTCAAAGAAAACATGGGGGTAAATATTCATGATCCTGGATTGGGCAATGGGTTCTTAGATATGGCACCAAAAGCACAAACAATCAAAGAAAAAATATATAAATTGGACTTCATCAAAATTTTTAAAAATTTTGTGCTCTAAAAGACGTTATCAAGAAAGTGAAACGACAACCTACAAAATGGGAGAAACATTTGTAAATCATTTGTATATCTGATAAGGGTCTAGTGTGCAGAATATATAAAAAACTCTTACAACTCAACAACAACAAGACAAATAACCCAAATTTAAAATGGGCAAAGGGTTAGAATAGACATTTCCCCAAAGAAGATAAACAAATGACCCATAAACTCAAGAAAAGATGTTTAACATCATTAGTTATTAGGGAAATGAAAATCAAAACTGCAATGAGATGTTACTTCACACCCACTAGGATGGCTATAACCAAAAAGACAGACGATAACAAGTATTGGCAAGGATGTGGACGATTTGGCACTGTTTTACATTACTGGTGGGAATATAAAGTAGTGCAGCTACTTAGGAAAACAATTTGGCAGTTCTTCAAAAAGTTAAACAGAATTACCATATGATACAACAATTCCATTCCTAGATACATATTCAAGATAGTTGAAAACGCATCCACACAAAAACTTGCATATGAATACTCACAGCAGCATTATTCATAATAGCCAAAAAGTAGAAAAAATTCATATGTCTATCAAATGATGAACAGATAAAATGTAATATATCCATACAATGAAATAATATTTAGCCATAAAATAGAATGAAGTATAGATTCATGCTACAACCTGGATGACTCTCAAAGAAATTACGCTAAGGGAAAGAAGTCAGACACAAAAGGCCAACATATTGTTTGATCCCATTTATATGAAATAAAGGGGATGGAGGAGGGAGTATGGAGAGTGACTGCTAATGGGTGTAGGGTTTCTTTTTGGGGTAATGAAAATGTTCTTGAAGTAGGTAATGGTGATGGTTGCATCACATCACGAATATAGTAAAACCACTGAATTATATACTTTTAAAAAGGATGGGTTTTATGGCATGTGAATTATATCTCAATTTTAAAAAATGAATTTGGCAAGAGCCTAGTTCACTTGAACAGTGTTACTGACGGCTGTGTACTTCCTTAGATAATTAGGATCAAGATGACTCCTGCTCTGTGTCTCTGTGTCATAATCTCACTTAGGGTCTTTCGCTAATGAGTCCAATCTTAACTGTGTGGTTATTCGCACTCATCTCTAACCTACCAGGAAACTCTGAAACTTAACAGAACAAGGAGAAGGAGACTTTGAAACACATAGAATGAGCCCATGGCTTCCAAGAATCAATATCAGATTGTTAAACAAAAGAACCAATCAGAGAACACGAAAAGGAAAAGGCGATTATTTGAAAAATACAAACAAGAACCTCCACAGAAGAACTGACCAGCAGAATGGAAACAGTAATAAAGAGAAAATAGGTGAGCTGTTGGTTAGAACCAAGGAATATTTTCAGAACCCACCAAGGACCAAGAAAATAAGAATAAGAAAGACAAGTTGAGACACGGTTAGAAGAGTTCTAGCATCTGTCTAATAAAAGCTTTGGAAGGACAGAAAACTACAGAACAGAGAAAGCAATACTTGAAGGAACAATGAAAAGAAAACCTCACAGTAATGAAACAGCACAACCTGGTGCAGGCATGACAAACAACAACAACAAAAATCTCACCCAGAAACATTGTTTGTGATTTCGGAATACAAGGAATAATGATCTAAAAACTTAAAGCTTCAAGAAGAATTTTAAAAAAACAGATTAGCCATAAAGGAGTGAAAATCAAATTTATCTCGGTCTTCTCACCAACCACACGAAATGAAAGAGGCCATGTAGGAATATCCTCAAAGATAGCTGGGAACAGGGATGATGGATGTAGATAAACTTGCATTCAAATGAGAAGGCAAAATAGAGACCCATTTAGAGATGCAAGGACTCGGAGAGTTACAATCCACAGTCCCTGCCTGAAAGAATTACTTGAGGTGATATTCTAGCGAAAAGAGAAAGTAAATCCAAGAGGAAGGCATGGAATTTAAGAAGTAGCGGTGAGAACGATATACCATAAAGGATGAGTTTTACTGAGTGTAAATCATACCTCAATATACTTAACTGAAGAAGAATGAGGAGGAGGTGGAGGGGTCGTCGCAGATACAGACACCATGATGAGGGGGGAAAAAAAACCTGCCGAAAGGAAAACAGTAAAACTTATCAATGAGTTGAAATAAGAATTGAAAACAACCTGGAATCAAATGGGCCAGGGATGTGCCAGTTGGGGGATTTGGGAAGAGAAGGAAGAAAAACGGGCTCCAAGGTCCTTTCCTATTCAGTAACAGGATAAAGATACTGACTTAATCCAAACCCTGCTAGAAAATTCCAGTGTTTAAATGTGTGTTGAAAATGTAAATTTTTAGAAATACAGAAACAGGATATATAAGAAACTTGATTGTGGCTGTAAAAAACAGGAAAAAAGGGAAGCAGAAAACGGTATTGATAATATCTTTGATTTAATAAATAGAGAACTTGGAACCCAACATATATAGATAATTTTTTTAACTTATAAGGAGCATTCACACACACACATATACACACACACAAAGACCATGTTTTAGACAAGAAAGAATTTCAAAAAGAGAGCACCTCACGTTCTCCACATGGAATAAAATTGTAAGTTAACAAGAAAATAATCTATTCGCCAGGATTCGTGTAAATGGTTCTAAATAACTCTTTGAGTAAAGAAGGCAAATATGAAGGTTTTGCACTACTTAGAAATGACAGACGGTACAAGGGCTACTTATACAAATCCTGTGAAATGTTGCCAAAGTGGCTGGATCCAGGTTTTGTGGGGACTGAAGCTTATACAATTTTGGGGTCCCCTTTAAGAAAAAGATTATCAAAGAATCTTACTTTTACAAATTTTGCCACAAAAAGATAATAGGTGAACACCTTGCTAGGGCCCTCCAAAGCCTTGGAAGGGACCTGTGCATGTGTGAATTAGAAAACAAGGTTAAAGAGCTCTTCTCTCTAGAAATTAGGGAAGTATAGATAACATAAACCCAAAGAAAGTAGTAGGAAAGAATTAATGAAATAGAAAAATAACAGCAATATTTTATATAAATTAAATAGAAAAATTTAAATAGAGTTGGTTAATAAAACTAAGAGCTATTTCTTTGAAAAGACCATCAAAATAAGTAAACCTTTGGTAAAGCTTATTAAGAATGAGAGAGAGCGAGCGAGAAATGTAGGGAAGGGGGAATGGATACAAATAAACAATGGGGAGAATGAGAAAGGAAACATAACTGAAAGTTATGTCTGAAAAAAGGTCCTTGTTTTCAACTTGATGAAGGATATTTCTGGAATCCTAGGGCAAGGGTCATGCTTGTTGGTGAAACATTACAATATTTCCATTACAGCATTGCAGTCGGGATCAAACAAGAAAGCCTGTGATCACTCCTGCTGCTCAGCATTGATCTGGAGATTCTATGTAATGCAATTTAAAAGAAAAACAAGTAGTCTAAATATTGGCAAGAGTATAACTGTTAAGATTTGTAAATGATATGACACTCTAGAAAACCTGAGAGAATCAACTGACAAATTATTAGAATGAATAAGAAATTTCAGCAAAGTGGCAGTATTTCAAATACATAGCAGATGAATAATTTACATCTAGAATACATATATAAAGACTTCCTAAAAAAAATTTAAAAAGATAAATAATCCAAAAGCAAGATGGGCAAGAATTACGTTTAAGAGATTCAGAAAAAAGAAAATAGGATCGGTCAACACATTTATGAAAAGATGCTTAATCTCACTAGAAATCAGGTAAAGACAAAACAAGACGATGAGAAAATATTTTCCCCTATCAATCAGGTAAAAATTTAAAGTTTGATAATATCAAATCTGGTAACACTGTGGGGAAATGGCTAGCTAATGTAATCCATGGTTGCTGTGCAAATATAAATTTGCACAGTCTTTTTGGAAAATCATTTGTCAGTATCTATTATAATTTTCCATGCTTATACTTTTAACTCATGCAGCACTCTCTTAATAATGAAAAATTCCAATGTCTATCACTACTGAATGGTTAAATAAATTATGGTACATCTATTGTAGAGAATACTATAGTACAGCTGTGGTCCCCAGCCCCTGGGCCGCAGGCTGGTACTGGTCCGTGGCCTGTTGGGAACCAGGCCACACAGCAGGAGGTGAGCAGCAGCAAACGGGCAAAGCTTCATCTGTATTTACAGCCGCTTGCATCACCACCTGAGCTCTGCCTCTTGTCAGATCAGCAGTGGCATTAGATCTCACAGGAGCACAAACCCTACTGTAAACTACACATGCAGGGGATCTAGGTTGCACACTCCTTATGAGAATCTAATGCCTGATGATCTGAGGTGGAGCTGAGGCAGTGATGCTAGCACTGGGGAGCAGCTACAAATACAGATTATCATTAGCAGAGAGGTTTGACTGCACAGAGACCGTAATAAATCAATTGCTTGCAGACTCATATCAAAACCCTATCAGTGAGTGGCAAGTGACAATTAAGGTGCATCTTACTTCAATTGTAAAGCTGCATCTGGTGGCAGGCTTTAAGTCAGAATCCAACACTTATTTTAGTCTGCACATGGCCCGCCCATTATTTTATTTACCACTTCTGTTCTCGCCTCTTTCCCGCACTCTGCACTTGTCTCAGTCACAGTTTTGGTAGCCCACAAGCTAACCCTAGCAAAAACGAGTAAAAAACAAACATCACTGGAGAGCTTCTTTGAAAAGGGGGAAAGACCCAATGATAAGACAGCAGAAGACCCTAAGAATGCCAACAAAATGAAAGCTGCATCTAAAAGAAAATATCGAGTCCTACTTAAATTACGGGTTCATTGCAATAGGTGATTCACATTCTCCAAGCCTGCTTTATATAATATGTGGTGACCAGCTATGCAATGATGCCATGGAACCTTCAAAATTGCTTCACCACATGGAAGCACCACAAGCATCCTGCATTAAAAGACAAGGCTTTGGAGTTTTTCCAAAAGAAAAAAACATGAACACAAAGAACAGAAGTAATTATTGAAGGCCACCACTTCATCAAATGTGTCTGCACTGAGAGCATCATTCTTAGTGGCTGACCGCATTGCTAAAGCTAAGAAGCCCTTTGCTATTGGTGAAGAGTTGATCCAGCCTACTGCTAAGGACATTTGCTGTGAGCTTTTAGGAGTCTGCAGTTCAAAAGGTGGGACATGTACCTCTTTCAGCTAGCACCATAACTAGACAAATTGATAAAATAGCAGAGGATATTGAGGCACAATCGTTAGAGAGGATTAAGGAGTCACTGTGGTGCGCAATCCAGGCTGACAAGTCTACTGACACTGACAACAAGGCAACAATGCTTGTTTTTGTGTGATATATTTTTCAGGAGGATGTGAATGAGGATATGTTATGTGCACTTTTGTTGCCACCCAACACCATAGCTGCAGAACTATTCAAGTCTTTGAATGATTACATATCAGGAAAACTGAATTGGTCATTTTGTGTCAGTATATGCACGGACGGAGCCGCTGCCATGACTGGACAGCTTTCTGGTTTCACTCCTCGGGTCAAGGAGGTTGCTTCTGAATGTGAATCTAGGCACTGTGTCATCCGTAGAGAAGTGCTGGCTAGCCAAAAATGTCACCTGAACTAAACAACATTTTGCAGGATGTGATTAAAATTATCAACCACATTAAAGTACATACCCTTAACTCATGTCTGTTCATGCAGCTCTGTAAGGAGATGGACACAGAGCACGCACGTGTTCTCTTATACACAGACGTGAGATGGCTTTCTAAAGGTAGATCACTGGCCAGAGTTTTTGAGTTACAAGAGCCATTCCAGAGATTTCTTTTACAAAACAGTCACCACTGGCAGCACATTTCAGTGACACAGAATGGGTCGCAAAACTTGCTTATTTGTGTGACATATTCAACCTGCTCAACAAACTCAATCTGTCACTTCAGGGGAGAACAACTGTGTTCAAGTCGGCAGATAAAGTGGCTGCATTCAAAGCCAAACTGGAATTATGGGGGCGATGAGTGAATATTGGGATTTTTGACATGTTTCAAACATTAGCAGAGATTTTGAAAGAGACTGTGCCAGGGCCTTCTTTCTCCCAGCTGGTGCATGATCACCCATCTCAGCTTTCAGGAGAGTTTGAGCATTACTTCCCAACCACAAAAGACCCCCGAACTCGGAAGGAATGGATCCGCGACCCATTTGTGAATAAGCCAGGTGAATCGACTTTGTCCGTGGTAGAAGAGCACCAACTGCTTGAGATCGCAAATGACGGTGGCCTTAAAAGTATGTTTGAGACAACTTCAAATCTCCACACGTTCTGGATTAAAGTCAAGGCGGAATATCCTGACATTGCCACAGAAGCACTGAAAAGCCTGCTTCCATTTCCAACATCCTATCTTTGTGAAGCAGAGTTGTCTTTTTTTTTTTTCCTTTCATTTCTTTTTTTATTTCACTTACTGCCTTCTTTATTTATTTTTAAATTCAGAATATTATGGGGGTACAAACATTTTGGTTACATATATTGCCATTGCACAGCACAAGTCAGAGCTACAAGCATGCCCATCCCCCAGACACATTGCCCTGCACGCATTAGGTGTGAATTTACCCATGCCTTCCACCCCCCGCCCACCTGCCCGACACCCACTGGATATTACTTCCATGTGTGCACATAAGTATTGATCAGTTAGTACCAATTTTCTGCAGCGACAGCAACCAAAACGAGATTATGGAGTAGACTGGACATAAGCAACACACTTTGGGTGTCACTGTCTCCCATCACCCCCTGATGGGACCATCTAATTGCAGGAAAACAAGCTCAGGGCTCCCACTGATTTTGCATTATGGTGAGTTGTATAATAATTTCACTATATATTACAATGTAATAATAATAGAAATAAAGTGCACAATAAATGTACTGTGTGTTTGAAGCATCCTGAAACCATCCACCACCACCACCCTGCTGCCGATCTGTGGAAAAATTGTCTTCCATGAAACTGGTCCCTAGTGCCAAAAAGGTTGGGGACCGCTATAGTACAGGTAGAAAAAATGAGGTGAAATCTATATATACTCATATGAAAAGCTCTCCAAGATCCACTGTTAAATGGGGGGAAGAGGAAGTACGTTGCAGCACCAATGTCTAACATGATCTATCTCTAGAGAGATGCCTTCCTCATTGATAAACTCTGCAATTGAAAGGGTAACTAAGGGAGACTTTTGTTTTATTTGTATTGTTGATGTTTTCTTCCAAGAAGGAATTCAAGAAATCAGGTGGATATTTGTACACTAATGTTCACAGCAGCGTTATTCACAACAGCTAAAAGGTGGAAGCAACCCAAATGTCCATCAGCAGAGGAATGGACAAACAAAATGTGGAACATACATACAACGGAAAGTTATTCAGCCACAAAATGAAATGAAGTATTGATTCATACTACAACATGGATGAATCTTGAAAACATCATGCTAAGTGAAAGAAGCCAGACATAAAAGGACAAATTCTGTATGATACCACTTATATGAGCTACCTAGAGAAGTCAAATCTACAGAGACAGAAAGAAGTAGAATGGTGACTGCCAGGGGCTGGGTGAGGGCAGGATGGGGAGTTAGTGTTTAATGGGTACAGAGTTTCAGGTGGGAAAGATGACAAAGCTCTGGAGATGGATGGTGGTGATGGTTGCAAGGCAATGTGAATGGACTTAATGCCAGTAAACTGTACATTTTTAAATGGTTAAAATGGTAAATTGTATGTTACGCATATTTTACCACAATGAAAAATGTTAAATAAAAATAACAAGACAAACAATTGTAAAATAGCAATAATTAATAAGGTGCACTGAGCTGATGCTGAAGGATTCTTTTCCATTAAAATACATATATGCTGGGCAATATATTACCAAAAAAGGTAAATATATAACCAAACTTAAAATAAAGAATGTGTAATACACAGTGCCAGAAATAAAGAGGGTGCTGCCATCCAGAGACGGAAGCGAAAGCTAAGATAAAGGAGACTAAGGATCCCATGAAATCAGGAGGAGGCGGAGGCTCCAGGGCCAGAGTCTGAGAACCGTATTGTGAACGCCACAGACCTGACCTCAGCCTGTGGATGGTGAAGGCTAAAGTGGAGCCCCCTTTGTGGTGGGGATCCTTGAAGGGCTATTCTATGCATAAAGGAACTTAAAAAAAAAACCTCCATTGGGGAAGCAGCAAAGAAACCATTCACAGACAGTGAGAAAGAAAAGTCACACATAAGTAATTAAAACCCTAAGCCTGTGCCACTTATGGGTGTAGGGTCTAAATTTACACCACCCATGTAGAAAGGAAACTCTGAACTAAATTTAGCATATAAAATATTCAAGATGACTGAAACACTGAAGAGCAGAAAGGAACACAAAACCAGTCTCTATAAGGACAGTTTCACAACCTAGGGCACGCAAGACTCCCACAGAAAGGAAAAGGGGGCAGGGTGATGTGACCAAGATGAGTTCACAATAAAAATGGAGAAACAAAACCGATGAAGTACAGTTAGCATGTGCACACCCCCCCCCCCAGAATTAGCACCCTCAAGAACTGGAGATATGAAAGTAGTCGGAGAATACCAGTGCAACATATGACGTAAATGGTCCAGGAGAGCAAAGATGGAATGCAAAACATAATTCAGGTTTAAGAGGACGAAGGTCAGCTCCACTGGGAATTTGTGGAGCATAAGGAGTCTTCAGGACATTCAGGTAGAGGTTAGTAGAAGGCTACCAAAAATATGAGTCTGGGGCCCAAGAGAAAGGTCTTGGCTGGAGACGGTTGTCACTAAGGGTGGTCGAAGCGCCCATGGAGGTAGCATGAGGCGCCAGGGTGTCAACCATGCGAGGGGGCCCTGGAGTGAGCTCTGTGTTCAAGGGCAGGAAACTTGAAGGAGGCAGGGATATACACTCTAGCTATACCGTCAATTTTCATTGCAGCCTTTTCCAGGGAACACTCTCAGAACCTCCTCTCCCCAAGATATTCCCAGAGCCACTCAGAGCCTCTTACTGAGCCTGTCTTGCTGCACAGTAACCCCTGGCTCTGATCTGCCTCTTCCACTCCTAAAGGGCGACAATGCCACCCTGCTGGCCTTTGTTTCCCCCACATCTAGCACAGGGTTGGAACCCTGTGGTGGCTCCATAAATGATTGTTGAAATGAACGAAATGAACGTGTGTATCCTGCCATGCTGTGGGGATTCACAGTATGGTGCACAAGGGAATGGGACGCAGAGGAGCTGGAAATCTGGCTGGTTTCTTCCTTTTCTCCCACTCTGCCCTCTCTCCTTCCTGCTCCCCATTCTGCACCGGGAGGAAACAGCATCAGCTCTGGGACTCAGGCAAGCTCTGCCCCTCATTCAATCGTGCATGAGCACCAGGAAGCTTATGTTGGGGCTGCGGTTGCACAAGATGATTCATTCTTCTGCCCCTCTTCCAGCATTGTAAAAATTACCTGCCATCAAATGTGCTTTGCAAGTATGATCTCATTTAATCCTCACGGCTTTTTTACCAGTCCCCCATCCTGCGGATGAAGAAAGTGAGGCTCAGAGAGATGACATGACTTTCCCTGGCCGCAAAGCCATGGAGTGGCAGGGCTGAGGTTCAAACCAAGACCTCTCTGACTCCAAAGCTGCAGTTTCTGCTTCTCCCATGGACCACCCCCCAACACACTTCCTTCTCCCTGCCCTCCCCTGTCCTCCCAGCTCACACTGCCTCTCGCTCACCCTCTCCTTAGCTCACACTGTGTCTGAGTCATACATTCTTTGGCAGACAAGTGGGGGTAGGGGGTGGGAAGGAGATGGCCAGATGGGTGGTGAGTATAAATCCGGGTTTGTCTTTTCACAGTAACAAGCACTGTCGTGGGGCAGGACCTAGACTCCATGATCTGGGCCCCTTCTGGGATTCTTGGAGTGAAGGACAGAGCAGACAAAGGACTCATCTACAAATATGGCTGTGAAGACTGGGAAATTGTCTCTGGACTGGCCTTGAGGACAAGACTCAGAACCTGACCTTCTTGTGGATGGGACAGGGACCTGGGATGCCTTTCCTTTAAGACTCTGAATTTCTTGGGCCTGACTTTGTGGGGACCCAGAATGGTGCCAAGTCCAGTCCAATCTTGGAGGTGAAGCCCTGGACTGGGCATCAGGAGACCAGGGACCTGGGCCTGACTGGTGCCGCCACTAACTTGGAGGATCTTGGGCAAGATGCTGCTTCTCTGAGCCCAGGTTCTTCATTTGTGACATGGAATGACCATCCCAGTCCTGCCCGTTTCTCAGAGTGGGTTCTTTGGCACAGGGAGGGCTCTGAACCAAGGAGGCAAGGGTGGGGGATGGGAGAAGGAGCAGGTGCCAGGGCAAGACAGTCAATGCTGACAGCTGCCGCCAAGAGAGCTGCCACCAAGGTGGCATCCTCTTGGCCTGGTCCAGGGCCATCCCACTGAGCACCCCCTGACAGGGTGGCCTTGCCCACTCAGCAACTCTGGCCCAGACCATGACTGTGAATGACAGGACCAAGAGAGGACAGAGAAGAGGAGATGAGGAAGAAACAAAGCAGAGGACTGGCGTGTGTGGTGGGGGAGGACGGGTGGAGGGAGCTGAGCTGAGGATGACAGGTACAGAGGTCAGCACCCACATCCTGGACAGGGATCCAGCCCTGGCTCTGCTTCTCACTCCAGTGTGACATTAATCAGGCACAGCCCTCAGCTGAGGATCTCTGAGCCTCAGTTTCCCCATATGTCAGCTCAGATTTTATGACCTCCTCAACTACATTGTCCACTTGCCTTTCAAAGCCCGGCCCCACTGCTTCACTGTCAGGAGCCCGTCCTGCATCCCCTCTTCTGCCTCCGTCTACAAGTCCTGCCCCTCCCCTCTGGGCCGACAACTCTCGGCTTAAGCCTGACATCCCGTGTCTTGACTTATACCATGGCACACATCACAAGGCAGAGGCCTCCGCTGAATCACTTCCAGTCCCTCCTGCAAAGCACTTACACACAGTAGGTGCTCACAAACTTCCTGTTAATCATGAGAAATGGTCAAGCAGCTAGTCGGATGGGTGCCAAAAAGGCTCAGCCTGCTTTGTCTGCTGTTCAAGCTCCCGGTCTAGGCTCGCCCCCATAAAAAGCCTCCTGGATTAATCCCTGCCATATACTCCTTTTTCAACAACTTGGTCAAAGGAAGTCCCGGCCCTCACTGCTGTCCTTCTCCCCTTAGACCTCAGCTCCTGCCCCTGCTCAAAGGTACCTCCAGCTGCCCTGTTCTTACCCAGCAGACCCAACCCCACAGCCCTGACAGTCCAAGGAGGTTGGCCCCAGCCACTGCCATTATCCATTCCGCCAGGGTAGCCATTCTGTGGACAAAGGAAGCTCTGCTGAAGTACCCTGGAGTTGCTCTGTCACAGAAAACCCCACAGAAGTCCCCAAGAGAGTTTCTGAGGTCACAGAATTCAGGGATGCTATGAGGGAGGTAGCCATACGGAGGGACTCTTCACAGAAGACTTAAGTCTGAGCCCCAGTTGCTGGCCCTGCAGCCCACCCTGCAACACACACACGTGCCAGGAGAGTAGAGAAGCTCACCTGGATGCTCGTCCAGTTTCCCCATGGTCTCCATCTGCTCCACCAGGTCATTTGAGTTCCACTGGCTCATCCCAATGAGGAGGGCATTCTTCCCTTCGGCCACATCCTCTGTGGAAGAAGCAGAGACAGGCGTGAGCAGGCAGGGCTCGGGATAGGTAACTCTGACAGGAGCTGTGTCTGAGGGAGTCTGAGGGAGCTGTCTTATTTCTTCCTGAATCGAGGTAGACTTCAGCTATTGAAGGTGTCTGTAGTCATAGACAGGAATTTACCATTGCAAGAAGACATTGATGTTGTACCCTGCTGGGCCCCCACTTGTTACAGCAAAAGGTGTAACAAGGGAGCTGAAAACCCACAGAAGGCTGCATTCCTAGCGCTGACAGCAGTATCTCTTGAAAGACAGGGTGTTTGGGAAGAAAGAGCAAAACCTTGTCACTTGCTAGCAGTTTTTCTTTGGGTAAGTTATTGAGTTCTCTGAGCTGCAGTTTTCCCATCAGTGAAATGGGACTGGCAATGTCCAACTCACAGAGTTGTTGTGAGGATTAAATAATACAACGTGTGAAAGGTCTTGGTGCACAGGAGTTGCTCATAGGTGAGAGCCATTATAATTATTTCTTCACATGAGAAGTAACTCCCCACCAGGATTTGAGTGGATCAGGATTTGAGTGGGGCAGAAGCAGCTCTGGAGTAACTGGGAGAGCAGAACCCTTCTGGTTCCTAAGCAAGCTTTGAGCTGCATGCAACCCTCAGCCCCTATGTCAACCTTATGAAGCTCTTAATGCCTCCATTCTCTCCTACTTCTCCCCTCAACCCTGTCTTTATCCTTGCCCTTTCCCTGTCTGTGCTTAGTGATTACTCTGGGAGAAATCAGTTAGGCCACATTCTCTAACCCCACTGAACACAAGCCCCTGGGCCCCACACACCCAATACATCTGGTACAGTCCCTCGTCCTGCAAAGGGATGTTTCTTCAAGAACAAACTCACAGGGATGCCTGGTCTCCTCCCCACACCCAGCCCCAAAGACATGGGCCTTCCTGGTGATGAGCTTTGTGCCCTCTCTCATAGAACAGACACCTGAGGGTGGGGAGGAGAATCCCCAAGCTCACAATAATTAAGAATAAAGAGTTGAGAGCCATTTCACTGCCAAAGAACTTTACCTAGCTGGTGGAACCAATATGGTGGCTCTGAAGCTTTGGGAGCTGTCCAGAGTTCTGATTCACTCTACCACTGTTATCCAGACCCCATTTCTGGCTAGGACACCTCCTCCTGCCTTATTTTATTTATCTATTTGATTTATTTAACAACACTTACCAAACCCTTCCTATGCACTGACATTGTTTTAAGTGCTTTATAAATATTAATTCACTTAATTCTCACAACAATACTAAAAAGGTATGATTATAATTATCTCCATTTTATAAACAAAGAAACTGACACACAGAGTAACGGAGTGATCCTTGCCCAAGGTCACTGACGGGAGCCAGAAGTCAAACCCAGATACAGGACTTCAAGAGTCCTGAAATCCTGCCACCTGGGTAGCCTACCCTGGACATCCTGTATTGGCTGCCCAACACTGCAGCCAGGCACCATACACACCCAGACAATTTCCTGAGCCCGGCATGTTCCATCTGGGGACAGGTTTATACCCATAAGCAGCACTGTGTATCAGACAGGGCTCTGACCAAGGTCCAGTGCAGATTTTGCTACATGTGAGCTTTGTGCTTTTGGACACATCTCCCAACCACCGTGCCTGTTTTCTTATCTCTTAAATGTTAATAACAACTCTGGCTCTATGGATTTTTCTAGCAAGCTGCTGTGGGGACAAATACATAGTAAAATTTTTAAAAACTATGCAAGCCAAGATGCTATAAACAAATATAGGTGGTATTAATCTTGGAGAAGCTGAACTTTAAAGAGGTTAAGAGCTCAGTTTTGGTGTTAGGTTGGCTATTTTCAATCCTGAGCCCACCATCTGCTGACTCTGTGACCTTGGACAAGTAACTTCACCTTTATGAGCCTCAGTCTTCTCATCTGTAAAATGATATCACAGCAGTGCCTATGTCATAGGATTGCTGTGAGGATTAAATGGGATGATACAGGTAAAGTGTTGACAAGAGTGCCTGGCACACAGTAAGAGCACAGACTGACATACTATCAAATGGTGGTAGCATGTGGTATTGTGACCCCGCATGCACCCTCCGTTCCAGTCACGCTGTTGTTTGTCCCTGCAGCATTCCACCCAGCTCCAGAGTAGGGTGGTCGGCCAGGCACAGTGGCTCATGTCTATAATCCTAGCACTCTGGGAGGCTGAGGCGGGAGGATCACTTGAGCTCAGGAGTTCGAGATCAGCCTGAGCAAGAGTGAGACCCTGTCTCTACTTAAAATAGAAAATTAGCCGGGTGTTGTGGCACACGCCTATAGTCCCAGCTACTCGGGAAGCTGAAGCAGGAGGATTGCTTGAGCCCAGGAGTCTGAGGTTGCAGTGAGCTACGATGATACCACTGTACTCTATCCAGGGTGACAGAGAGAGACTCTGTCTCAAAAAAAACCCAAAAAACCAGAGTGGGGTGGTCAGGATCTGCCTGTACCACCTGGAGTTCTTTGTCTCCTGGTTCAGTTACCCCAACACGCAGTTATCCATTTGTTCATTCTAACATTTATTCTGCAGTGAATAGATTCCTGAGCACCTACTGTGTGCAGTGTGAGACGTGGCCTCCTTCCTGCAGGAATCCAGTTTTGTGAAAAACACAATAGAAGTAACTCTGACGTGGTAAGATGAGAGAGGCAGGTATGCCGCAGGCGCTCAGCATGTCCTAGCTCCCATTTTTTCTACCATGCAGTGGGTCCTGTCCCACGGGTGTGTGGGGCTATCTGAACCCTGCGGGGTCGCCAGGGCTCTGGAGGGCTGCGCACGCCTACCCCTGTGCAGCCCGGCCTCTTTCCTCTTCTCCTAATTGTGAGTTGACCCTGCTCCATCTCTGGCTCTTGGTTTTTTGTCTGTTTTTCTATCAAATAGATATTTCTCTCACAGACTGTCCCTGTGACCCTCTCACGCTTTGCGTCAGGCCCTGTCCTGCTTGGATCTGCCGTCTCTGGGTCCCTTCCTAGGGGTCTCTGTCTCTCTCCACCCCGTCCATCCCTCTCTCCCTCCTCATCCTGGTATCTCTCGCTCTCTCCTCTCTCTGGGTCTCATTTTCTCAGTCTCTCTCACTCTAAGGGTCTCTCTTTCCTCCCCTGGGTCCCTGCTCCTCCTCGGGATGCCCCCATGCACCCCCCATGAGGTCCTCCCTGCTCCCCTGGTGTTCCCCCTCCCCCGAGTCACTGTCTCTGTTCCACCGTCTCCCTTTTCTCTTGCTCTGTGTGTGTGTGTGTGCGCGCGTGCATGTGCACACGTGGACCCCTTTCCCTCTCAGCCTTCTCGTACCTTCCTTGTCTCCCCTGCTGCTCTGCCACCATCTCCTGACATGATTTCTCTCCCTCTTTGGGCCTCCTCCTGTCCCTGTCTCCACACTCGGCCTTCACGTCTGCACTCTGGCAACAATGGGCTTGTCCCCCGAGAGAACACACACACACACACACACACACACACACACACAGGGAAGCAGTAGTTGAAATAGCTCCTTTTGGAGTCATTCAGGCAAAAAGAGGTGCTGTGTGTTGCCTTTGCCGCTCCGGTCTGCTTCCTCTCCTGTAGCATGCACCTCCCAATAGGACCCACGGAGACAACAAAGGGCTCGTTTGGATAAATGTCCTGGTTATTGATTTTGCTCATCATCTTCTGGTGACTGTCCCCGGCATGCTAATTCTCCTCCCTGGTGCAGACACAGTTCTAGCATCTACTTCACCCTCCCAGCCCGGAGTAAGCTGCAGGCTGAGCCTCACCCACTGTCACCACAACACTGGCCTTGACCCCAGATTGACTCAGACCCTGGCCAAAGCCTTGGCACTCCCCTTTAAACACAACCTCCAATGCCATAGGAAAGTCTTCCTCCCCTGGGACCTCTATTTCTGCTGGAGCTATAGGACTCTGGAGCAGGGAGTCTCTTTGTGCCATGCCAGGAAGGCTCTGCCTCCAGCTCATGGAGCCCAGGGCTTGGTCACCCTCTCCAGAAGGCCCATCCAATACCATCCATTATCAGGCCCATACCGTCCTTCTTTCCAAGGACCTAAATGTGCATTGCTGGGGCCTCCAGGATACGAGATTGCTAATCCTCACCTTGCACTGCTTATCACGTGTCCCCACCCCCCACCCACAGCCATCACCACCACTCTCTCTTCACTGCAGGTGGCAGGCCCCACTAAGCCTGTCCCCAGAGCCTTTGGTACCGGCTCCATAATGGGGGAAAGACAGAGGAAGGGCAGGGGTCCCTGACACCCCTGTGGTTTGCTTCTGTGATAGCTCCTTTGCCCAGGAATAATCACCCACCTGCCCATAGTGACATCCTTCTCCTCCATCCATGAGACAAGCAATTCTACCCCTACCATTTTCCAGATGAGCAATGTGAGGTTCAGAGAGTCAAGACTTGCCTGAGATCAGACAGCAGCCAATCAGTGGCACAAACTTGATGAAAACCCGAGTCCTCTGATCCCAGAGAACACACACCACTTTCTTCTATTCACCCTCCTCTCTCCTTGGGGCTGGAGACCCCCAGGAGGGCATGGTCACAGCAAAAGCCCAGCTCTAGAGAAGACCTGGCCTGTGCCCCTCACCCCTCGTTCTCTGTGAGACCAACCCTGCCTCACAGCCTTTGTCTGTAAAATGGGATTATTTAGTCCTGCACTACCTTCCTTTCCTGGCTGCTATGGGAAACCAGGGAGTTAGAGCCACGAGGAGACTCTGGGGCACAGAGCCCAGCTCCTCAGGCCCCAGCCTCCCACAGAGGACCAGCTGGGCTGGGCACTGAAAAGGCAAGAAACCCAGGACACAGCAGACGGGGTAAAAAGACAGTAAGGCACACACCTCCAGCTTCCAGCCCGGAGGGCTCCCTGTCCCTGCTGAGAGAGAGAGTCCCATGCTCTGCTCTCAGTCCAGCTACCTAGGGCCAGATGTGCCCTGAAAATAAACCCTGGCTCCACCACCACATTCACACTCACCCCATCCCCAGCCCTGCCACCATTTTCCTCCCTGCAGCTGTCAGGGCCTGTCTGTTTGTGTGTATTCATGGCGGGGGGTGCTATTTAGATGGTAGGAGGAAAACCAAAAGAAAACAAATATTTCCCATCAAAGTGAGGGAATGGGCCTGGACGCCATAGCCAACAGGGTCTTGCGAAGCCAAACACTTAGAAAAGAGCCTTCAAGGTGAAGTCCTGCATCCTCATTTTACAGACACAGAGCTGTGCAACTGGCCACGGCCACACAGAACCTCGGGGGGAGGCTGGGCCAAGAATTCAGATCTCCTGCCTGCTAGTTCAAGGCACTTGCACTAAGACTACCTCCTAGCAGTCAAGGGCATGTGAGCACCTTTGTCTGTACCTTGATATTTGGTGACTTTCAAGACTCCTCTAATTGGAGTGTTCTTTGCATCTAAGTAGAAGGTGAAAGGCAATGATGCATCTGATATTTTCTCAATGAAGACATACATTTTGCTATAGAAACAGACCATAAAGTGACCTAGGCTTGACATATCCAACCACACCCCAAATAAACTCATCTGACACCACAGGGGCTGCTCTTGCCCCAACTTTGCCTCCTTTCATGGATGGAGGCTCCAAAAGACATTTTCATATCCCTGTAGAACTTAGCACTTCATGCCAGGAACCCTATGAAATCTGGGCTGTCCTAACAGGTCAGCCTTCCCTCCTTGGCCCACTAAGCCCTTCTTGCATGGCCACTGGCCAGACCACCTGTCACCCAGCAACCTTCATCCCTCACCACGAGCTCAGTCACTCCAGGTCCAGGCATGGTTCCATTCCGAGGGTCCATCCTACACTAGAGATTCTGAGTTCTGTGTCTCTGGCCTCCTCTGGGACAGGAAGAGGAGTACCCAGGGCCAACACCGAGCCTGGAGAGGAAAGCAAGTCCAGAGGATGCCGACTGCCTCCCACACACAGGCTACTGGGTCGAGTCTCCTCCCTCTCCCTGTGGGGGCCATGGACCCACAGCACCGAGCCGGCACCTCCCCGCCTCACCCTGGCCACCCGGGCCTTCCTGCTGTCGCTTAAAGATGCCAAGCTTATGCCTCCCATAAACACTTTGCACTGGCTGTTTCCACTGTCCAGAACACTCTTCCCCCAGACCAGCATGTGGTTCATTTGTCGTTATTCAGCCCTCAGCTCAGGGCCACACCCTCTGGGACCCTCCTCCAGACACCCACTCACTTTCTTACATCCCCTTATGTTATATGGGGGCGTTTCCATTTTTCAAATAGCATTACTGAGGTATAATTGACATTTATCAACTACACTTATTTAAAATGCACAGGTGGATATGTTCTGACATACGTACATGCCCATAAAATCATCACCACAATCAGGACGATGAATATGTGCCCATCTCCCCCGAGGTTTTCTCCTGCCCCTGTTTCCCCTTCCTTCTCATCCCGCCCCATCCCCAGGCGGCCACTGACCTGCTCCTGGCACTACAGATTCGTCTGCATTTTCTAGAGTTGTATATAAATGGAACCATACAGGATCTACTCTGCTTCAGTCTGACTTACTTCGAGTAGCATGATTATTTTGAGATTCATCCATGTTGTTGCGTATTATCAGTAGCACATTCCTTTTTCTTGTACTACAATTTGTTTATTCACTCACCTGTTGGTGTACGTTTGGGGGTATTTTCAGTTTGGGGCTATAACAAATAAAGCTGCTAGGAACATTTATGGGCAAGTCTTCAGGTAGACATGTGCTTTCTGTTTCTTGGGTAAATGCCTAGCAGCAGGAGGACAGGGTCACATGGTAGTTAAGTAGGATGAACTTTTTAAGGAGCTGCAACCTATTTTCCCAAATGGTTGTACCGCTGTACGTTCCACCAGCAGAATTTGAAAGTTCCAATTTCTCCACATCCTGGTCAGTAGTTTTAATTAGCCATTCTAATAGCTATGTAGGGGTATCTTATGGCAGTTTTAATTTGCATTTCTCTAATGACTAATGACGTGGAGCATCTTTTCATGTGCTTATTTGCCATTCATATATCTTCTTTGGTGAAGTGCCTGTTTCTTTATGTTATTTTGTTTATGGTAATTCTCAGTATAATTTATTTGCTTGTACATAATAGTATTTGCTTGTCTTCCCACTCACCACCTACCACCACTACTAAGCTGTGAGCCCCGTGAGGCTAGGGCAGAGCCTGCTTGCTCCTCTGAGCTCCCTGCACCTGGAATAGTGCCTGGCACCTTGGGCAGATGTCCAGTGAATACTTGTTGAAAGAGTGAAGGAATGGGGCTGAATTCTAGCTCCTGCTCTGCCTCTTTGTGTGGTCCTCAACAAGTTTCCCCGGACTCAGTTTCCCAGCTTGTGAAATGGGCCAGGGCTGTTGCATTCAAAGACCTCGAGGGGCCTCCCAGCTCTGGCCTGGTCTGGGTTTGAGACCTCATCTCCTCTTGGGCACCCTGGGTTCTCCCTCACTCTGTACCTTCCAACCTCGGCAGAGCTGGGAGGTGGTCCCCCAGATACCCCTTGACTGTATGGGCAGGAGAGGGAGTGGCAATTCTTTTGAATCTGGGAGCCTGGACCCCAGAGCCCACCCTGGTGCATCCATTCAGGGGCACCAGCCACCCTGGAGCCCCAGGCCTGCTGCCTCTGCCCAAGGAGCTGGCTTCCTGCCCAGGAGTTGTTATGGACCCTGAGAGCACCATACTCCTGCCACACTGTGCCTTAACCCCTCCTGTGCCTTACATATACAGCCAGAGTACCCCAGAACTAACCGTCTCCCCTCTGCTCCCTGACTGTAAGCTCCGAGGGCCTCTCATCCCTCCAGATACACCCTGGTACTAGGCCAACAGGCTGGTGCTGATGGCCAAAAGGGAGGGAGGGAGGTCCCAATGTCAGTGACAAGTCAACGGAAAAGGACTGACCTGGATGCTAAACTCCTGGGTTCCAACCCCTCCACTCCCCTCTTGATGTGTGATCTTGGGAGGTCCTTCCCATGCTCTGTCTTCAACTTCCCCATCAGTGCATTGAGGAGGAAGAAGGTATAATGTACCAAGGGCCTGCTCAGTGCCAATACCCAGCAATGTGGAGCCTTCCAGGTTAAGTGCCCATTGGTTTCTTGTTCCTCTGGTCATTTCTGTATCAGCTGGGGTGGGCAGGGTGGGGTGTATAACAGGAGTTACAGGTAGAAGAGGGGGCACAGACCCGGGAGCTCCCAGGGACAGAAGGATGCCCAAGCGGCAATGAGGCTGTGCCACATCCAGGCAGCATGAAGCCCAGGAGTGGGCTGACGGTGCTCAGCTTGTCTCTGCAAGGAGACACAGAGAGGGTTACCTATGGACACCACATGTGGAGGAACCACTGGACTGGACGTTCATGGTAGCCAAGGAGTTATGTGAGGGGTTCACAGGGAAAGCCAGGCAGCTTCGAAGGCTCTGGTACAGACTGCCCGAGTGGGGCTGGAGTTGGCGTTGGCTCTATGACAACTAGAGTTGGAACTATGGGAGCAGCAGCAGGCAGGGCCCTGCCTGAGTGGAGGACAGAGACCACACCCAAGGTCAAGTTGGGGCTCAGCCTGGGCCAGAGAATAGAAGGCAGGGAAGTGGCCCTCTGAGGGATGCTCAGAAACCTGGACACCCGTGGCCTGACCCCGGACACAGAGCGCCGACCGGGTTGAGCTGGACCAGGTTCCTGGGAGAGAGAAGAAGGATGGCTCCACCTCCTACTGCCTTGAGCCAAGGAAATACGAAAAGGCCTTGGTCCAGGGAGGCTGCGTGGAGACCGGAGGTCAGGGGTTGGCAAACCAGAACTAAAGAGGGCCCCAGCAGCCTGTGGGGTGATCCTGTGGCCTGGGGCTAGGGAGGCTTTGGGAGAGGCGAGACGGAGGGAGACTGCAGAGACAGGAGGTCCTCTGGGCGTGCACAGAGGTGGAAGAGGGGGAAGGAGGGGACAGCCTGGGACCCGGGGAGAGCGGAGAGAAGAAAAGAAGGAGACGAGGAGAGAAGGACGGGAAGAGAAGGCAGGGCCACCAACAAGGAGGAGCGGGAGATGCCAGTTTCACTGCAGGAAGAGAGGTGAGGTCAGGGAGGGGAGGACAGAGGCGGCAGAGCGGGGCCGAGGGGGCAGGAGTCAGCAGGGAGGTGAGCGGGAAGTATCCACAGCTCCTTGCAGGAAAAGCCGGTGAGTAGGGCCCCAAGGGACAGAGCTGACCCTCATGCCACCCACACTCATCTCCCGAAGCAAGCTGCCATCGTCAGCTGGGAACCCAGAGCCCTGGTGAACTGTAAAATCGTTTTAAATGAAAGTCTTCTAAGCATCGAAATATTGAAGCCGCTGTTGTCACACTGTGAGTTAGTTGCTATGGAGAAACTCGGCCCCGGCAGCCACTCCAATCAGACGCCAATGGGAGACAGGTCCCACATGGGCTGGTTCAGGGCTGGCACCAGGGAGGGGGTGCTCCGCCCAGAGCCAGGATGGCTCCCCACCTCCCAGCCACGCTTCCCTGAAAGTCACCTGAACTGGATATTCTCCATTTTTGAAGGCACAGAGCTGATGGGGAAACTGAGACCCAGAGAAGGTGAACGACCTGCCGAAGTCACAGAACAACAAGTCGAAGGCATGGCTGAGACCACATCCCAAGTGTCCTGCCAGATGTCTTCCCAGTACGTACTCTGTTTCTCTTTCAAGACCCCACGAGCCCAGCACTTCAAAGCTGGCCCAGTTTCAGGAGTAAGTCAACACCCTAAATGTGCTGACTTCCCAGAGTGGGGCCAAGCAGGTTGAGTGGGTACCGGGGACCTTCCTAGGATGGGGAGTGGGCCATCGGTGCTTCTCCCCAATCCCCGCCCACTCCGCTGAGCATGGCTGGTAAGGGTCTTCTGCCCCTGGCTGCAGATCGACTCCACCTTCCGGTGCCCCACACCTGCCTGCGTGCTCATGCCCCTGAGCCTTTGCTTGGACTGATCTTTCTACCTGAAATGCCCACCCCATTTGACGCCTCTTTCTTCAATCCCAGCTTAAACAGTGCCCCTTGCTATGTCTTCTGGGCTAGCCATTGCCGCGATGCAGGGGTGATTTCCTCGGCCCCTCGTGTCTCACCTGGACATCGGCAATAATCTTTCCCACACTCCTTGCATCTGTGAGGCTGATCTTACGTCACTTATGGAGTCACAGGCTCTCACTCCCTTCCCCCAGCTCAACCCCTCCCTGCCACATGGGCCTTCCTTTAGTTCCTGGAATGTTCCCCAGTCTTTCCTGCTTCAGGGCAATCACACCTGCTGTCTCTCTTCACCTAGCCAGCTCCTACCCCTCAGCTCTGCAGACAGGATGTTAACCACCTCCCTGCCCACACTCAATCAGATGCCCCCTCACCTCTCTCTCCTATAACATCTGGTACTTTCTACTTGAAGGCATCATTCCCCATTTGTAATTGTATTTTCCTGTGTCATTGTTTGCTGTCTGCCGCTCTCTGCAGTACCCCTGGCATCTAGCGTAGCTCCTGGCATGCGTTAGGGGCGCAGCAAATATTTCAAAGAGTAAATGGGTAAATGCTGAGCCCCTGCTCTCGGGACAATCACAGGATGGGTGAGTATGGAGTATAGAACTACAAAGAGGGAGGGATGCTAGCGGGGCTTCTAGGAAGGGCACCAAGCCAGTGATGTGACTCACCTCTAGCATCAAAGAATTCATCATCTGAGCTCTCCACTGAGTCGCTGAGGACATTTCGAAGGTGCCAGGGGGCACCGCCGCCCGGGGGAGGGCCACCTGCCAAAGGGAACATATCATTAGCCAAGCCTGAGACGGTGTCCCAGTTGGAAGGAGGTAACCCCAGACCCTCCCTGTACATCTGTGGCCTCTCCCTTCAAAGCCTCAGACTTCACGGAGCACCCCCTCTCCTAGGCTTTTGTTTAAGCCCAAAAAACCTCCCTGAGAAATCTCAGCAGGGCAGGGGTCAGTGTGCCCATTTACATGTACTAAAACTGAGGTTGGAGGTAGTTAAGAGACTCTGCCGAGGTGACTCTGCCAAGAGACTCTGCCAAGCAGTGCATCGGTCAGCACAGAGTAAGATTTGCTGTGTTAACAAACGATCTCAGCTGCTTAAGACAGCAATGGTTTATTTCTCACTCACACACAGTTTGGAAGGGGGTTCTGTTCATCATGGTCACACAAAGGCACCACCACCTTATGATGTCACCATCTCAAAATGGAACTTCAAGGTCTGCCCAAGCAGGGGAGAAGAGTGCAGAAAATCACACCCAGTCTTAAACATTTCTGCCCAGAAATGGCACGCTTCTGCTCACATTGCATTGGCCCTGGCCACCAGGCACACATGTCCTGTCCCCACAGAGACCTGGGTTCTTGTATCAGCGATGGTCCTGCCTCAGTTTCTCTATCTGTTCAATGAGAAACCTGGCAGAGACTATCCCTTGAAACTCTTCAACTCGACAGCTATTTGAGGAGCCCACCTGGCACATGGTAGGTGTCAATAAGCAAGCAAGAGGTGGACATCCTCCCCAACCACGCCAGGTAAACCTGGTGATGTAATCCTTGGAGAACCTGGGGCAGCCCCAGTTTGCCACACCCTGCCACCTTGCAGGATGCTGGCACTGTTCCCTGCCCAGGTTCCAGAGCATAAACTGTTCCTGAAGAGAGAGGCCAGCCCAGGTCCCCAGGGACACAGCCCTCCTGCTGGTCGCTGGCTCTGGGCTCACCCACCACACACTCCCAAACAAACACCCAGCTTGTGCTCCACGGCTTGGGGCCCAGCAAGAAGCACACTCCAAGACTCAGAAAGGACAGAGGCTGCAGGGAGCACCAACCCGCTAGTCACCTCTAGGTGCAAACCTCGGTCTGTCCCACACTCCCTGTGTGGGTCCTCTAAGCTGCTGATCCCCTGCCCCCCGACCAGTGTGACAGGCTGGCTCAGCAATTTCCCACCCTCTGGCCCTGATTTATTGCAAAGAGGCCTAAGAACCCAGATGCACCACAGCTGCGTATTTCTAACGTGGATATGGGACTACTTTCTAAATGTATGTGGATGAAGTCCTAGCTAGTACAATAAGACAAGAAAAAGACATGAAAGGTATACAGATCAGAAGAGAAGAAATAAAACCGTCTTTAGTCTCAGAAAAAGACATGATTGTCCACGTAGAAAACAAAGAGTCTATAAAATCTATTTTTAAAAAACTACTGGAACTAATAACCAAATATAGTAAGATTGCAGGATACGAGATGAACATGCGGAAGTCAGCTGCATTCCTATATGCTAACAATGAGCAACCGAGACTTGAAAATGCAAAAACAATACTGTTTGCAATAGGGCAAAAGGATACTTAGGTATAAATCAAATGTATGTGGAGATTTCTGTGATTCAAAACATACAATTACTTAGAATTCTTCCTGAAGTACATTAACTTTCTATGTTTTCTCCATCAACAGATAGTAAAGGTCTAAGAACTATCATATTAGCAGATGCTATATTAACGTACTCTATTAATATATTAATATACAAATACCCCCTTGCTATCCAAATCTATCCCACTCCTAAGATGCTACAATTTGACTAGTCAGGAAAGTCATATTATCCTCATCTATTCGGCTCCTGAGTTTTGGATAGTCAACAGCAAGAGCTTACCTAATGATAGAGTCATCTGAGGACTTATCTGAATCTATTCGGTTCCCAAGAGGCTCCCGTGTGTGGTGGCCTCATATATGTACAGCATACATTCCAAGAGCAAAGGCAGGGACATTGCCTCTGATAACTCATATGTGGGAGTCCAGGGGGAGGACCGGGCAGAGGGGAAGGCTGCAGGGAGGCTGGTTCAGCTCCCTCCGAGGAAGCAAGTTCTCCCAGCTAGAGCTGGGCAGAAAAGGAGGGGGCTGGAGGGCATCAGAGGGAAATTCCCATCCCCCAGGTGCTGTGTTGGGTGCTGGGGACACCGTGGTGAACAAAAAGGACAGGGTGGGGTTCTAACAAAGCTTACATTCTGCAGGGCAGAAGGGAAATGCCAACCCAGATCTGGTAAACAACAAAGACAATTTCAATACAAAACCTCTCCTTTCCTCCCTCCACCATGTCCTCCTTCCTCTCATGTCTCTTACAGTGTAATTACAGCCTAAAGAACAGACAGGCTTAAACATGTGGATCTGTACATCCACAGAGGAAAATGAGGGGGAACCCGGCCTCAGTTATCAAAAGAACTTTGTCAGCTATTCTAGTTACAAATGGGCATCTCTTTCTCCTCAACTTCATAGCTGATGCTCTTTCAGATGAATCCTTTACCTTATTATTGTGACTCTCCTTTGTGGTCAAAATATATATTTGAATTTCTTTTCAAATGCATATTTTATCTTGTTTACTAGTGTTCTCCTTGTTTTCAAAATGCTCACCTGCATTAGGTTGTTTATTTTATGTTATTTTTGAGACAGGGTCTCACTCTGTCACCCAGGCTGGAGTGCAGTGGCCTCATCGTAGCTCACTGCAACCTCAAACTCCTGGGCTCAAGCGATCCTCCCGTCTCAGCCTCCTGAGTAGCTGGGACTACAGGTGCTCGCCACCATGCCAGCCTGCATTGATTTTTAAATGTATACTGTTAAGTTTGTTTAAAGGTGATACAAGGTCTTTCCTATCCTCAGGCAGGGGCTGCCCAAAACAACTTCTGGAAAGGTGCTGGGGTGGAAGAAGCCTCAGTTATATACACTTGTATTTTAAAAAGAACCTATAAAAATGGATACGTTAAGAAGCAGCCGTCAGATGACTTCAGGATGGGAGCTGCTTCCTTCATCTCTCCTCCAGCATGCATATTTTTTAGCAAACAGCAAAGGTCACATTTCAAAGAAGGAACCGAGCAATGGGCAGAGTGTCTCGGGAGGGGTCAGAGGGGAACACTTTTCTGAAAAGGTATCAGGTGAGCTGAGGCTTGAATGATGAGAAAGAGCCAGACGTGCTAAGCACGTGCATGTGTGTATGCGTGCATATGCATGAGAGCTCATGCACATACATGTGTGGTATGGACAGGGCAGAATGTGTGGATAAGAGCCTTCTTGGATGCAGGAAGTGCAAGGGCAAATTTACTCATGAGCTTGGCATGTTCGAGGGGCAGAAAGAAACTCACGTGGCTGGAGCCAGTGAAGGAAGGGAGACAGGAATTACAGGAGGTGAGAGAGGAAATGGAGCCAGACCTGTCGGAGGGAAGCTTGCAACAAGTGAGTTTTAAGGTTCCTCCCACCACCCAGAGCCCATTACCTGCAAACTTCAAGAAGAGGGGAATGCAGGTGCCCAAGAGGGTCAGAAAGTCTCCCGGGGCAGAGGGCCACAGGTCAGGTGTGCTGAAGGCCACACAGGTACCTGAGAGTCAGAGCAGGTGGTCATGATGATCCCAGAACAGCAAGGGCAAAGGCCCAGAAGCATGGCCTCCTTGAGGTGGGTCCCTGCTACATTTCTATGCACTTCCTAGGTCCTGTGCATGGTCCCACGAGGAAGAGGGCCAAGAAGTGTTTGACAAACAAGTGAATGAAGAAATGTGATCTGCTGAGTGTGTGCATGTGCCACACAACCTGCTAGCTGCTCTCCAGATCTTATCTGAAGTCTTCCTAACCAAGCCCAGCAGAGTGGGTGTGATGGATTCCCCCCCTTACAGCTGAGGAAACAGAGGCTCAGAGATGTGAAAGCATTTGCTTGAAGACATAAAGTTGGTAACTGATGGAGGCAGCATTTGAACCAGATCCAACTCCAGCATTTGTGCTCAGGACCCCCAGGCCGGGCTGCTCTGCATAAGAGCTGGGGACGGGGGTCCCAGTCTTCCCCTCTCCCTCTCTCCACCACCTGCTCTCTTGGCCAATAACAACCTTTCCACGTGCTGCTGGATAGCCGGGCAAGGGGCCAGAGGCCTGCCCCTGGCTCCTCAGGGGGGCCTCAGCCCTGGGGACTCCGCTGACCCAGTTCTAGAACCATCTGCCCACCTGGTCTACAAATTAGTGTCTGGGTATCCTTGTGTCTGTGGGAAAATCTAAAGGGATGTCTACATTCCTATGTAGAGGTATCTAGTATGACCCAAGCATCTGTCACTGTGTCTGCATGGCTCTGTGTGTGTGTGTGTGTGTGTGCGTGTGTCTCTACATTCCTTGGCGAGTGTGAGCTTCCCAACTCACCACTCCCCCTTGCTAAGACTCTTCCTAAGACATATGCGTGCGTGTGTGACCTTATACATTCTCTCCCGCTCGCTCCCTTTCATGCCCTCTCCCTCCCTCCCTCCTTCACAGATAAACGCGGACCAGCTCCAGCCATGGGCGAGCATTTAGCAGACAGGTTAGAGCATCATGGCCTTGGAGCAACACACACCTTGGTTCAGTGCTAACACTTACCAGTCTGTGACATGAAGCCAGTTGACTTCTCACTTTTCTCAACTGTAAAATGCACATCCTAATCCTTCCCTCACTGTCAGGAGATTTAAGTGAAATCAACCACCAAAGTGTCCAGCCCACTGCCTGGGGACCAAGGTGACCCTTGTCAGCTATAGGACCAAGGGTTGAGGCAGGGCAAGCCCACCTGGGGGGCTTCCAGACAGCTGCCAGTGGCCCTCCCCAAGGAGCTCCTGCTGTGTCCTCCACATTTATTTAAAACCCTAAATCAGGATTAAAGAGAAGGGATATCCCAAACCTTCCCCTGGCAACCCAGAGAGAAGCGAATGACTCTTCACCCCACCAATGCCAGCACAGCTCCCAGCTGGGCCTTTCAGTGGGAAGGCTGTTGGGAGCCGCCCCCGCTCCCTCTCTGGGCCCATCTACCCACCTCAGGCGCACGTGGTCTCCTAGGCCTTGTCCCGGGCCTGGGTCTCCCAGCATGGGTGCAGCCAGAGGTCCCAGCTCAGATCATCAGCTTCCCCCACCCACCTTCCCCATCTCAGCGCTGGCTCCCAGGGACACAGGAACAGGCAGACAGGCAGACAGACAGACAGACAGGACACTTCTGTGAGTGCCCTGCCCTATGCATGAGGGCAAAATCCCCACCTAAAGGGAGATGCAGCCCTGTGCACAGGAGCCCTGTCTGAAGGGAAAGACGTTTCACAGCCAGGAAAGCCCTGGCACAGTGAGCTGAGGGATGAAGGTGTTGGCCTAGTCTGCCTGGGCCAGACCTTGGGCCAGATGGTGCCCAGGAGGAAGGAGTAGGAGACAGAGATGAACTAGAACAGCCCCCGCCCTTGGGGGCGCACAGCCCTGCACTGCCCCACCTGTGTCCATGGGCAGCCCTCAGCAAGTGTGGACCCCACCTCCCAGAGGCAGGGGCCCCTGAAGATTGGAGGGGCCCAGAGGCATCCTGGAGGAGGGAGACCCGAGCTGAGCCTTCAAGGAAGGGGTGGGCAGGGTTGGCCAGGCTGAGGCAGGGTAGGAGGGAGAGAGACAGGCCAGAGTAATCGAGCCATTTCCAGGAGAAGCTGGGTCTAGAAATTTCTCCTCAAGAGTAAGGAGCCCGGCTCATCAGGGCAAAGGAGGGGATACGGGCATCTGTTGGCAGCCATGGCTCCGGGGGCGTGCAAATAACACATGCAATTTCTAGACCTCCAGGCAGGAACAAGTGCCTCTGAGTGTGGCCGCGGTAGATGCACAGTGCTGGGCCAGCGCCTGCACCTCCTGGCCTGCTGACCCGTGTCTGTGGCCTCAGAGTCCATGCCCAGCCCTGCCCAAGGCTGCATCTGAAACCACGGCCTGGCCATGCCTGCTGGACTCAAGCAATCTGTGCCTCAGAAGAGGAGAGGAGGCAAGAGGGAGAATAGTGTCCAGCTTGCGGGGCTGAGGCTCATCTGAGTGCTCTCTCTCATACACACATACACACACACACATACATACATACACACAGAATGGCAGGTTCTACAAACGTGAGCATCTCGGTCTAACTCGTGGCGATCAATGTGGCTGAAAGAATCAGGCCTCGGGACCTCCCATGGGCAGTGAGAGCCCCCGTGGACAGGTGAAGCCCGGAGCCCACACATGGGTCACGTGGCCACACGCGCGCACACACACCCTTAGACTCACGCTCCACCGCTGTCAGCTCTGCCCTGGCGGCCCTGGGGTCCTGATGCAGAATGTGCAGTGCAGAACTTCAGAGAGTCTCCCACAGACAGACGGGGTGACTCTGAAGGCCCACCTCGTCTCCGCCTCCTCCTCCCTGGAGGAAAGTGCCGTGCCGCTCCCACTTGGGCACAGAACTTGGGTTCCAACCCCAGTTCTGCCACTTACCAAATAGTGATCTTAGTTAATGGTACTAAACCACTCTGTGCCTCCGTTTCCTCCTCTGTAAAATGGGGGCAATAATTGTACCTACATAGTATTACAGTGAGCATTAAATGAACGAATATTTGAAAGAGGTTTAGCATAGGTCCTGGCACTCCATCCACACTATAAAAGGGTTTGTTAAATAAAATAATAAATCGTGATTATCCAGGGGCTTTTCTTTGGTTCTTTCACAAGTGAAAGCCCCCAAGGGCAGGCCCTTCTCCTTCTCCTCCCCACAAAGGCTGGAAGCCCCTGCCCCTGCCCACACTCAAGGGGCCAATCCCTCTCTCTTCCCCTCCCTCAGGTGTGCCTCACCTGCCTCCAAACCTGAGCTGCCTCAGGCCAGGGCCACTCTCCTCCTAGCCTCTCCTCCCACCAGTCTGGGCTCCAGTGGCACATTGCCACCGGGAAGCCTTCCACACCATGTTCTTCCTCTACAGGCCTTTGCTTCTGCGGGTCCTGATGCCTGGAATGTCCTCCGTTCCCCCACCCCACCCCACCCCCAATCCCCATTCACACTTGAAGAATCAGCTGGAAGCCTTCTTGACCCCTGAGGCTGGGCTGGGTGCCTGCCTCCTCTGTGCTCCCGTGACTACCGGTGTCTGTGTCCATCACAACACCTATGCTCAGGCTGGGTCGACACCTGCCTGCCCCGCCGGGGTGTGGGATCCCCCTGGGCAGACGCCTGGTAGGGATCCTCTCCAGGTCTGCAGCCTCTCCCAGCTCGGGGCAGGGCACAGAGAAGGCTCTCATTATGCTCGATGTGGCCCAGCACAGGGGAGATCTCAGAACGCACCCTCTCAAAGCAGTGTCCTATAGGGCATGTCCTCAGGCTTCCTCTCCGGGTCACAGTGAGATTGGGGACCAGACCAGTCCAGGGCCAGCCAGCCCATACCCAGCCTTGAAGGGGCTGTGGAGCCACCCAGGGAGGGATGCGAGGCCAGGAGAAGCTGCTTCCAGAAAAAGGCCTTATTGAAGGAAACCAGTGCTGGTTGGGGGTTGGTTGCTATAGAAACATGTCCTAACTATCTCCCAAACTGCTATATGTGCCACTGATGAGTTTGGATGCTGGGCTCTTTCAGGGGACACACCAGGAGCCCTGGAAGGGCCTATCTACTGGGGTACACAGCATCTGGAGGACCCAGGAAGGAATCCCACTTCTGGGCAGGTCCATCAGTCCCGTGGGTAATGCACTCAAGGATTGTGGCTGAGACTTCAGGCTGCAGAGCCATCCCAAGACTAGCCACGGCCCAGACCTTTTCCTCAACCACAGCCCTTTATGTTTGGCCACAGATTGAGTCACAGCCCTGACCACAGAGCAGGCCACAACCCCAGTCTCAAACCACACCATGAATCTGACCAGAGACCCAGCTACAAACTAAGCTTTGACCCAGTCACACACCAAGCAACACGATTAGCCACAGATGGTACCCAGCACAATCAAGGGTTTATATCACATAACTTTAAGGATATCCTCACAGCCAACACTCTAAATCCTATATGGCACCACATACTGTCGCCGAGGATTTCCACAGCCTTCACTGCCTATCACCTTCATGACAGCTCGGGGAGGTCAGTAAAGAAAGGCTTATGATGCCTGTTGACAGATGAGAAAACTGAAGCTCAGAGAAGAAAACGGACTTGCCTGCTGCCACACCGCCTGTTTCTGTGGGGAGGGTTGGGGGAGTGGGGGTTAGAGCTCCAGTCTGCAAGCAGGGCACAATCGGCCAAACCAGTTGCTTTGGAAAAGATGTGCTTTTTGAAGACCTGCTGGTATGTCATAAATATGCCATTTAAATACCCATTAATTACCTTATTTAGGAGATAATTAGTGATTAATAGCTTTGGCTATCTATTGTACTTTCATTTGCTCTGCCAATTAGGCTCCCAACAGTTCTGAATTATTTGGAACAATTCTCCCAAGGCCCAGATGTCCCCCCATGTCCCGCCAGACTCTTGCTCTATAAGGAGGAGGCCTTCTCCTCCCTCTAAAAGGAGCTTCCATAGCGCCTGCCACTGTGCCACTGACAGGCTCTGCCACCTGCAGGCTCCTCAGGAGGGCGGCAGGGGTGGGGAAGGACAGGGGAACAGCCCAAAAGACAGGACCGAGGAAGGCATTCCTTCCAACCACCCCAGGACCCCTTTTCAGGGAGCTGAGAACAGAGGCTCAGGATCTAGGCACCAAACCAGGTGGCGGGGAGGCCAGGTTGGAATCATAGACTCCTCAGAGGATGCTGGGGGCTCTTCAAAGACCCCTGCCACACGGAGACAGTCAGCTTTTTGGTAAGGGCATCAAAGGCTACCGTCAGCCTAAAGCAAACAGCAGGAGGGAGCAGCTCCACACCCCCCACCAGCAAGGGCCAATGTGACCCCACATGGGAGACTGCATTCGTACCACCTGCCACTCTGGGATTGTTACTGAGCAAGGATATGGCCCAGGGCTGCCTCTGCCCCCAGGCCCCTCCCTTTGGTGCCAAGTCACAGTGCCAGGAATTTCCAGCCTGAGCCTTGAGGCGGGGCTGGATAATGTTCTCATTGCTGCTCCAGATTATACTATACGAGAAGGACACAAAAAGGCTGCAAGGGATAAACACCCCCCACGCACTGGGCAGTAATGGGAAGGCTGAAAATAGCTCTTTTTACCACAAGGGATGATTCCAGAGTTGCTCAGCTGGGACCAGCCCCACAGGGGCAGGCAGTAGGAGCAAGAGTAGGAGCAAGGGGAACAGAGGGAAGCCACAGGGACTACAGCAGGGCCAAAGGCAGTTTTGATCAAGGAGGGTGGCGAGCTACACCAATCCAGAACAATCCAGAAAAGGTCAAGGGTGCATGAGTGATGAGTGGCCACAGATGCTCAGAATTTCTGAAAGAGACTCCTAGAACAAGCCTTCCAGCTGCCAGCCCTGCGAGCTTCCAGTCCCACATCCCGCACACCTAGGTTCTCCCTGAGGAGGGCAGGAGTGCAGGACATGACGTGCTCTGCAAATACCCAGAGCCGAACAAACACAGCGTCAGCAGCAGACGGCTCAGAAGAAGCCTCTCAGATCCACCAGAACTCAATGCCCCTCCCAGACAGAGCCCAACGCGTTTCTATTTTTGCTTCCAACCCTTGTTTGGCATCCCGGCTAACAGACGGCTAATTCCGCTCCTTCCAGAATAACGGGTCATCTGGGAAGAGGAGCACCTCCTCTCCAGCCTCTCGTGCTCCAGGTCTGCTAACAAACAGGCTGACCCTCCCAAACAGAGAGGAGGCTTCCGACACTCCCAGGCACCTTCCTCTGGCAGGTGGTCCCCTCCAAGATGCCTAGAGAGAGCAGCTTGAGAACTCTGGTTTCCAGAGGCAGAGGCAACCCCCACCTGCCCCTGCCAGCCCTGGCCACAAAGACTACACCCCCTTGGAGCCCTGAATTCCCCCACACTATGCTTACTCCAGCCACAGACAGAGAACCAACATGTCATACCCTGCACCCACCGCCAGCCTCAGACGGAGCCCTGACCACGGCCACACGGGCTCCCAGCCTGGCCTCGGCCTGAGCAGTGGCCCCATGTATGTGTGAGCCTCACAAATGCAACCCTGGGGCAGCCTGGAGGAGGCGGGCTGGCAGGGGGTGTGGGGGGAGAAATGGGGGGTCTACCGCTGAGACCCAACTCCCACCCCTGAGCCGTGGACAGGCAGGAGGCTCCCACCCCGTGTCCGCCCCCTCTACCCCAGCACCCTGTGGGAGCTGGTGGCCACACAACTGTGCAGGCCTCCACAGGCACACGTGGTGGGACCCCGGAGGTGGCATTTACCTCCGGAGTGACTCACTAAGCTTCCCATTCCGTTTGCAAAAGGGGGTGCAATTTAGCATTTTCTTTCTCTTTAGAAAATAGGAATTTTAAAAGACAGAGAGTGTAGAGAGATTTGAGGGAGTGGGTGGGGAGCTCAGATCTCATTTGATTTCCAAACTCATTTGCTATGCATTCTCTCCTCACCCTCCCACCCCGGCCACCCCCTTCACGGGGCTCCTGGCTGCAGATCTGGTGACGGGCTGGGGTTCAGGACCCCCAAGGAGGCACCTGCTGTCCACATCCAAGTCCTCAGCACCCCAGTTATTTCCCTATCCTCAGCCACCGTCTGGGAAGATCAATGTGAGGTGAGAGTTGGGAGCAGGCGAGGCCCCTTCGGGGCACAGTAAAGCCTGCAGCGCAAGAAAGAGCAGTGTTAGAACTGGAAAGAACTTGAAGCTTGTTCTGAGCCCCAAACTCTTCCACCCTTTCCCTTTCACAGGTGAGGAAACTGAGGCCCAAAGGAGGCAGTTCAAAGTCAGCCAATGCTAGAGCCAGGGCTTTGTTGTGTTAGACAATTTAACTCCTAGGAATGTTGACCCCAAGAGCAGAAGAGACCTAATTTCTAATTCCAGCTTTGCTTCTAACTTTACATGCGATTCTAGAACTAGACACGTAACCCTTCTGGGCCTCAGTTTTCTCATCTATGAAATGGAATAACATTTGCCCTACCTCAAGGAGATGCTGTCAAGCCACTGGATAGGAGGGCATGTTGAGGGCCGCTATAAGAAATGAGCCAGATTGTTCCCAGGATGCTAACCCCTGATCTTGTCATCCCTCCACCAAGCCTGGAATCTCAGAAAATTCCTGGAAGGCAGTGGGGTACTACCAGGAAGTCCCCAATCCCCAAAGCCCAGGAGTTCACACTCTTTGTCCTTGAAGGAGACACTATGCCAGACCTCAGAGAAGGACTCTTTGCCTTTCGTTTGTCCTCCAACCTTCATAATTAACAGGTAGGAATGGAAAATCACCAAGCCTCTTTCAGCCATGAAATATCACGATACACTAAGATGGAGGAAAGAAAACATCACACCTTCTGGCCAGTATGATGCAGATATGGCCCAGGCAAGGGGAAGGTGGGGGAGGGTGTAGCCATCTCTTTACATTCTGTGTCCCACCACTGGACTCCCAAACACAGGCCAAGTCATGGGGGCCTCCAATGGGGAATAAGAGGTTCCAGGCCCGGAGTCACATGCTTGAGGTGGAACCTCTGTTTAAGCTGCACCATCCTTGGCTCATGCAATGACACCATAGCCAGAACTATGAAGCAGAAAATGGTCTTAGGATGGGGCCTGCTGGGTCTGCTGCAGTGACAGGTAATTCCACAAGGGCTGGCATATTTGCATGGGAATAGGAGACATGCCCAAGCTCCAGCGCAGCCCAGACTGCAGTAAAGCATTTAGGAAGTCTGGAGTCTGGACACTGGTGTCTGATTTGACCCTGGTCTTCCTACTGGGAACCAGAGAAGGTCAGTTTGCAATCTCTTTGCAGAATGTGATGTCCTTCCCAAGATACAAAGCAAAGCAATCCTGGTACCCTAGGCCTGTGAGTTTCTCAGAGTCGTGACTCAAATCCCCTGGCACCTCCCCAAAGTCTTAAGAATCCCAGTGCTGGTCCCCTTTCCAAGCTTCCAAATGTTCCCTCCTCTGAGAGATCCAGCCACTGGTCCCTGCCCCTGAGAGGGAGCAATGGTCCCAGGAGAAGGTCCGGTTTTGGGATGGTGTGAGGGCACATGCCCACCTCCAGGAGGACCCAAAAAGCCTGACTCAGCAGAGTAAGGTCCAAACCTGGAAACCCAGGCTCTGCCATCTCCTTTTTCTGTGATTCTGGGCAAATACCTATCCATTCTCAGGCCTCAGTGTCCCCTTGTTAATAAGGGCTTTGAACATGAGTATCTGGAAGCGTCCCCTCCTGATCTAACACTGTAGGATCAGTATTTTACTGACTCAAATTACTAGGTTTGATATGCACCAGCCCGCCAGCTACCGGAGCAGAGGCCAACACCTGGGAGTACAATAAACTGGTTCCTCCAGCCTGGACGGCCCAGCCCTGTGGCCTCAGCTCTGTCTCTACAAACATTCCTGCCTCAGCCTCAGAGGTTCCAAGACCCTCTTGGCTGCCCACTCTGTTCCTGCCCAGCCTGGGGACCTGGGGCCTCCCCCTTGCCCTGTGCCAGGGTAGCCAGCCTGCTGGGGTGCAGGAGGAGGGCCACAGGGAAGTGCTGAGGAAGGGAGGGGCAGCGTGGCTGGCAGGAACAAGAACAAACCCTTCCCAACAAGGGCAGCTCCGCCAGGCTGGCCTCTCTCCAGCTTCCCAGGAGCCCTCCTCGCAACCACAGGGATCTGTCGAAACACCCAAATCTCACCATGCCGTTCCCATTTTTGTGCTCCCTGGAGCTCCTTTTAGCCCTCTGCACTGCTCTAGGAACCCTCCAACCCAGCCAGACAGATTTCTTCACCCTTGGGCACCTCCTGCCGCCCTCACCCCCACCCCAGCAGCCCCTCTACGTCTACACATATACCTCTTCCCTTCCAACCTCCTAGCCTTTGTTCAAGCCCCTACCCTCAACTGGAAGCCTGCCCCTTGCCACCTTTCTACTCAAACTATGCTAGCCTTTAAGGCCCATCTGTTTCAAGCCACTCACCAGCCTCCTCTGCCCTATAGGTAGCTCTGCACTGTAAATTATCAATTCCTACATAGAGCTCCTGAACCCTCCCCTCCCCTTGCTCCCACCTCCCTGTCACTGGCTGGACTGGGGGCACCATAACAATTCCTGTCTGTGTGAATGAAATCTCCCCAGAAATTGGGTACTGGTAGTAACCCATTTGGACCCACCCTCTGCAGATTTATCTCATCCTTTCTGGGACCTGATTACACTTTCTCTTATACTTGGATTTTCCTGGCAGCATGAAAATCCTTCCACTGCATCCCTTCAGCTCCTGTCTGACACAGCTAGATGCTCAGGCTGTACACTGCACAACTCCAGGGGAGCCACTCACTAGACCACAATGTGACAACCCGCAGTCAGGTTTCATGGCAGCCCTGGACCCGAACCTCTATCCTTTCCCTTAGCAGGTGATCTACTGGCCAGTTTTTAGAGGGAACACCCCACAGGTCATGGAACAGACCCCTAACTCACAGGCCAGCTTCCTACAACCTCAACTCCTGGCCTTCAGCCTCCTTTTGTTCCAGTGTCAGCCCCCAGAGTGAAGGCCTGATCCTTCCTGCCCATCTGCTGCCCACCCAAGGTAGATGGCATTGAATAGCCACCCCTCTGTGTTACATCCCCTCCTTGGGCCTCAGTTTCCCCAGCTGTAAAGAGAGAGACTTGGGCTCCTGATCTCCAAGGGCTCCCTATTTTCTAAAGCTCACCAATGTATTCCACACAGATTCTGCCAATGCAGGAAATATGATTTCCATATATACGTTACTGTGTGCCGGTTTTCAATTCAATAGGTTCCAGAGCCTAAAGAAGGGAAAGGACATTTACAAAATGCAAAGTAGTCTGGGAGAGCTGAGAAAGTGAGGAGTAATCAGGTCTTGTGGGGTCAGTCCCAAAAGACTCCTTGGGGTGGCAGCTGATTACGGGAGAGGAGCCTGAACAGTGACATCTGCAGAGGAGGGGAAGCTGTGTTGCCTCGAGGGAAAGGGCCAAGCATGAAATTGCAGCAGGAGAAACAAAATGTTAGAACAGCACGAGGCATCGATGCTCAGAGCAGGGCAGTTTTTCCACCTGTCACTGGAACAAGTTCCCACAGACTCTCAGACTAGGGATCGACGACCCACAGGCTGGGACTGGCACTTCCATTAGGTGAGGGGGATGACCTATCGGGGCAGTAACAGAGAAAATCATTACAGCCCAATAGACCTGGCTCTGCATCCAGGCTCTGCCCAGAGCCGCTAGGCCACCTTGAGGGAACTATTTCTGAGTATCTGTTTCCAGATGTTTTAAAAGGGGGAGAGTACCATTTCCTTCCTCCCGGGATCATGGTATAGTAAAGTGCTTAGCACATTGCCTAGTACATAGTACAAGCAGCAATTGCTAACTGTTAACGGCTGTCGTGATGACAGCGCCCTGGAGGTGACCTGTGTTCGTGGTATCCAGGTGCACACACGTGTACACACACAGTATGGCAGTGGACAGGACACATGCCTTGCCATGAGCCCTTTGTGAGGAGTAGAAGCGGGTAAGGACCCAGGCACAATGGGAGGAGGGAGGCAAGGAGCCTTTTCCAGTCCTCCTAAGGTGTCATCTCATGGTGCCTCCCTCAGGAGGGGAAAAGGGAGGGGAGTGAGAAAGGGGGTGTTTAGATGTGTTCCGTACTTGCTGTGTCTCACACAACCAGCCCTACCCTGACAGGACTCCTCAGGGACAGAACGGGAGTATATTTTCAGGCACCTAAATCACACGCTCAGTGCCTGCACAGGGAGATTGGGACCCGGCCCAGGGTCCCGGGCAGCATTCGGGCATGGGGGCGGATTTACACACAGCCCAGCGGTATTCGTGCCCAGGGTGTGAATGGGTGAATTCACGCTCATTCCATCACTGCCATGCCTGGTCCTGGGGGATGGCATGGCACCTGCCAACGTCACAGGTTGGGATTCTCACAAACCAGCCTCACAAGCAGCACTGCTGAGACCAGGCTTGCTGCCGCCTACTGCACAGCCGGCCCTATGGGGACAGGCTTTTCCACCCCGGCCTCCCAAGGCACCGCTGGCCCGCGTGTGCAAACAGAGCCTGAGTCCCCCTGACCCCAGCGCCCAGCTGCGGGCCTGGCACAGCGCAGATGCTGATGAATGAATGTCTGGCCGGATGAATGAACGAGTGACTAATGCCCACTCCCTCGAACCACGGGCTACACCGTCTGCGCCTGGGGGAAGGCAGGGCCCACCGGACCCCGGAAGGGGCCCCAACTTCAGACCCCCGCACCTGAGGCTCTGCTTCGCAGGGTCAGGCGGGGGTAGGGGCGGGACGGTTCAGTAGCCGGCGCAGCGCGGAGCATCCCTCCTTCCTGGGAAGAAATCTGGGTCTCCTGACTGAGCTGGGGGCGGGGGCGCGGGGGTTGTCGCGTCCTGGATAGAGCGAGTAGCAGGACAAGGGGGCGCGTCCTGCTTTGCGTTGGGGGGCGTGGGATGAAGCGGCGGTCGCGGGACATCCCCCTCGGTCCCCGAGCCCGGGTCTGCCCAGGGCCTCCGGAGGGTGGGGATAGCTCCCAACAGCGGGACTGGACTGGGGCACCGCAGACCTGGTCCTTGCCAGCGCGGCCATGGAGAGGGGGACGCGGTGTCCCACGAGGTGACCGGGCCGGCAGGAAGGACGGGGCCGCGCGGAGTCCCCGCTCCAGGCGCCGGGGTCCGGCCTCGCCACTGCCCCCTCCCAGCCTCCCGGAACCTCCGCCCACCTGCGCGAGGGGCTCACCTAGGCCGGCGGCCCCCCTCGGGACGCGTAGGTCCCTCCCCCGGGCCACCAGCCCTGCCCTCCCGGCGCCCGCCCTCACCTGCACGGCCCGCCTTGGCCATGTCCCGGGCGGCGGGCTCCGGCTGCGCTGCCCGCGCTCCTCGCGGCTCCCGGGCCCGGCCCCGGCGGCGGCGGCGCCTCCGGCCCCGAGCGGACTCCGAGCGCCGCGCCCCGCGCCCCGCGCCCCCGCCCCGTTCGCCTCGGCTGCCGCCACCGCAGCCGCCGCCGCCTCGCCGCTCCCTCCCGCTCCCTTAAAGGCGCCGAGCGGCGGCCGCGCCGCCCCCCGCGCCGCCGGGGAGGGACTGACGGAGGAAGGCGCCCAACGCCGCCCCCGCGGGCCCGCACCCCCGCCCGGGGCCGCGGCCGCCGCGCTCCAGACCGCTCCGCTCCAGCCCGCGCGGCCACCGCGGCGCGCGGGGGGCGGCCGCCGAGGGGCGGCGGCGACTGAGACCGGGACCGGCGCGGAGACGCGGAGCAGAGACCGCGGGAGACACTCGGAGGCAGAGCCAGAGACACTGCGGTCCAGACAGAGATGGGGACGTGGACTGGAGACACGGGCGCAGAGACACTGAGACACGGCGCCAGAGACATCCCAGAGCCGAAACACCAACGGAAGGAGAGACAGAAATTCTGAGAGAGATTCAGAGGAGACTAGAGACCCGGAGACTGGCCCCGGGAGAGAGTGACAGAGCAAGCGGGGAGAGGAAGGAAGACAGGGACACAGGGAGGCTCCCGCGAAGCCAAGAGGGAAGTCGCTCTGGGATCATCAGCCCCCATTCCATGGGTTCTGAATCATTTCTAGGGTCTGACCTAGCCTCAAAAGAGGAGGGATTCCTGCGACTTTAACTCTAAAGGAACACGAAAATCACATGGAAGTCCCACCTGAGATTCAGGCTGGAGCAGGGCTTATGGACCCCAGTGGCCTGGCAGTGAGCAGTACCTGCCTTCCACTTCCCAAACCTGGGATGCAGACATTCTACTAAACAGGCCTCATGGGTGCTGGGGAGATTTGGGTTATGACTTCTTCTTAGTGGCAGCGGGAGATCCACAGTGCAGCCCCAACAGAAGGCAGGACATAGTCATTTTTTTGGTGGCACCTTCGAGGTAAGGACCCAAGTGGGAGGCCCTGGGGGACAGCAGGCCTCTCCCAAACTCAGGGTGGGGCCAGGTCTGTGGGCCCAGTAGATGTCTGATCAGCTTTCTGCAGTTCCCAACATCCCCCCAAAACAGCTGCCTGGCTCCCTGCCACTGGATAGGGGTAGGGGGTGGCTGCTCCTCAGATGACTTTTCAACCTCCACTGAGCCCTCCACGGAGAAGATGCCCCACCCCCCCAGGAATTGGTAAGGCTAAAGCCCAGATACAATCTGCAGCCAGGCACCCACCTGCCCTGTCCCACTTCACCTGCCAGGGAAAAGGTCCATCAGAGAATTCCATCCCTGGGCTAGCTATGGTCCTGACTCCAAGGGTCCCATATGCTCCTCTATGGAAATGGGGCACACATGGGGCTAAAGGAGGCCTCAATGGACATTTAGGCCAGCACCCCCTCTGGGGCTTTGACTCCATCCATAAGATCCCTGCTATGCAACCCTTCAGCTCCTGCCTGATTATATCCACAGTCAGGGAGCTCAGTACCTCCAGCAAGAGTCCTTCCATCTTTGGACAGTGCTGGCCATGAGAATGTTCTTCCTCACTTGAGCTGACATCTGCATCCTGTACGACCCACCCATGGGTCCTGCTCTGCCTTCTGATGCCTTGTCCAACAAAACCAAGGCTTCCCAGGGACCTCTGTCCAAACTCCTTACCGTGGCTTCACCTAGGGAGATCAACCATCCTGGTTTGCCAGGGACTGTCCTAGTTTTAGCACTGAAAGTGTCACCTCCAAGGAAACCCCTCAGTCTCAAGAGGTCTGGATCCCAGAGCCAGACAACAGCACTGACTCCAGCAGACACAGAATTTCAGAAGCTCTGAGGTCATAAATCCAGAGCTGTTCACCAGCGCATGCCATTGTCACCAACTGGGGGAGGGGGAATGGACCCTTGCAGCCCTCCCCCAGTACTGGGATAGGGGTGGGGATGGGATAGCAGTGAATATGTATTGGACAGGCAGTATGCTCAGGGCTTTCTATAATATACATCCTGTCATTTAACCCCCATGGACTCCCCGAGGCATACTGTACTATCCCCAGTTAAACATAAGGGAACGGGGTGGGGAGCTAAGGGGGGGCTAAGAAAGCTGGTGCTCATAGTCATGCAGGATTAGATTTCAGGCCTACGTGTTGCTCACTGTGCCTCCCTGTTGTTACCCTCCTCTGCAGTGGGGGGAGCTTCAGAGGCCTGATCGCCTGGATAAGGTCCAGGTTTGGCCACCTGGTCTGTGGGTGTGTGAGTGGCACAGAGGAGACAGACCACTGACTACAAGAGAAGCATTAACCCTGCCACAGAGGGGACACATCTTGGCTTGAGCACCTCCCCCGGCCCTTGGCTCCCAGTAGCAACAGGGACCACAGGCCATCTGTCAGGGGCCCCGCTATTTCCTGGCACAGCCCCGTGTGTGTGTGTGTGTGTGTGTGTGTGTGTGTGTACATGCCCGTGTAGGCATGCATGCCTGGGGATGCGTGTGTGTGTGTGCATATTCACACACACATAGACACAGGCAAACATCCCGCCCACTGACAGAATGTGCTCCCTAGGTGGGCAACAAGACCCCTTCCCTCACCACTCAGTCCCATCACCACAAACCCCAAACTAGTCATCTTGGGAGGGGGTGGGTGGAGCAGTTAAGGAGAGGTATCATGTTGACAGGAATTTCAGAAATCATCTCTCCGGACCACACTCCCTAGCCCATTTCTCAGATGGGAAGACAGTGGGCCGGACCTGTCATGTGAGAACAGAGACTTCTGGGCTCGATCCATGGCTTCCCCTATTTACACCTTCACCACAGCCCCAGCCCCTGTCTGAAGACCAGCACTGTCAGGTGGATCTGGAGTCCAGCGGGGACTGTGGGGCCCTGGCCCCTGGCAGCTCCTGAAGGCGCTGACTGTTACCAGCTGCCAAGGAAGTTCCGGCCCTGCCTTCAGACACAGCAAACACATCCGGACTCAAGGCCATTAGATTAACTGGTGGGAGTTAACTTCCTGCGTCAGAAGAATTGTCCTTAATTGAAGAAAGGAATAACTAGCAATTTAGAGATGCTGACCTTGGCTGCCCAGAGGAGAGACAAGCAGGAGCCAGCCCGCGCCTCCCGGGCCTCCAAGCTCCAAGTGACAAGAGTTACTGTGTCAGGGTTCTAGACTAGTCCCCTCTCTGAGACCTGGTGCCCAGGGGCTTTCCTCTGACCACAGTTCATTCTGCTTCTGCCTCCACAGTGGCCAGCTGCTCCCGGGCCCAGGCAAGCATTATAACCCAGAGGACTGGGAAAAACAAGCAGAGGCCAGACCTGTCCATGACCCTGGAGGACGTGTGCTCAGATGTGGACGGACTGCAGAGCTCCAGGCAGGTAGGGAGTGGGAGCTGGCTGCAAGATGACTCCCTGACATCATGGACCCCAGGCCTGGTTATGGAGCCTGGACAGATAGTGTCCAAGCACCTGGAAAGGTAAGCAACAACCCCTAACAGCTGACATGGCCCAGTGGAAAGGCGGTCATGCCAGGCTAAGCTCGTTTCCTTTTTGGACATAGTTACAACGTGGAGTTGGGCACTGCCATGCCTTCTGGGCCTGGGTGCAGGCACAGCTGCTGCCCAACTCTCTGACAGTAACTGTGTGAACAGACAGAGTCAAGAGCAAGATGATGGCCTGGTCCAGCAACTTATCCTCATCCACTCCCGATGGACTCCAGTGGAAGGAGGCCTCCAGCAGGATTTGGGCCACAGCAAACATTTCAGCAAAGGTGCTCATGACAGAGAACAAGCAGCATAAAAAGGATGCAGCTCATGCAGACTGGACAGGGATTCATCTGGCCAGATGCATGGCCATTCATGGTGGCCTTGACAAGCTGGGACCATGGGCCAAAGCCAAGAGGATGAGATGAACATGGACAAACAAGCGTGTCCATCCTTTGAGGCCCAGCACAAATACATTTCTCCAGAAGTCTCTCTCAACATCCCAGCTCTACGTGTTCGCTCCCACTTCTAAATTTCCACAGCCCCTTTTCTCCCCAAGTGCTGCTCCCCTGCCAGCGTCACATCGTTATGTCTCACCTAAACCACTGGAAACGCCTTCCCTTCCTGAGGTGTCTCCTGGCCTGACTCTACATCCTTCTGCACCCTCTTCTTCCTGGTTCTCATACTTTAAAATCTCATGGTTGCTGTCCGCTACCGTGGGGACCACCTCTCATCACAAAAGCAGCCACAGACACAGTTGCTGTTCTTTGGGGCCTTCCAAAATAGCTCTGAAAGTAGCTGGTTTGTTCTCGCCATGTCCCTCTTGCCCCAGGCTGCTCCCAATTCTGCCCAGCATCCAGGACACTGGGTGGAATGTGCCCTTCCATCCAGCGCTGCTTGGTCGTCGTGTTCTTACTGGTGGCTGTGGCTTATCTAGTCTGTTCTTCTACCTTTGACCCCAAGAAGGGTTAGGACTCTGCCTGTCTTCATCCCCTCTGGTGAGGGCCTATTCTCAGCAGTTATGTTGACAACCATGGCACTGGGTCACCAAGGGGGTCATTTGTGGTCTCTTGCAGAAGCAGGATGATTCCTTAAAGTCAACAAATGACCACTTAGGGGAACTTTAGACCCCCACGTGTAAGGACCCCCCACCCAAGACAGACCCCTACCCAGTAGACTAAGTCAAATGCTCTGTCTTTACATTAGAGTGCATTCCTGCTGTATTCTCAAAAGGGTGGACTGCAAAATCTAGGCAACATACCTGTGCATGTATCCTCAGTGTTTCCAAGAGATGTTTGGGGACATCTTGCAGAATCTGTTGAACTGGACCTCATCAGATTTTTACTTGAAATGCTGAGATGAATTGAGGCTCAAGTCCAGATTTCATTTTATCAGTTGCTGTTTCGCTTGCTTTTGCCTTACCGAGTAGAGTGTGCTGGTAGATGGGATTTTGGAGAGAGGGTCTGGACAGGCTGAGAGGTAAGTTTTTCAAGGAAAGGGGTGGTTGGGTGGAGGCAGGGAGAGATGTAGCAGCTGCTGTAAGGAGAGGAATTGTGGGGAAAGAGCTTAGTCAAGATGTCCAGCAGATTCTGCTGGGTAATATATAGTGGGACCCCCTCCTACCTGTCCATGGAAATGTCAGCAGTGATTCATCTCACTCATGAAGCTTTTGCAGTTGGATCTGTATTTTACATTTGTTTGATGTCAAGACTGTTGAGATTGGCCCCAAGCAAGCCCAGTCATCTTCAAGTTACACTTAGACCAAATAAAAATTAGACACTGGGTGACAATCCAAAACTCACTGCAAGGTTTGCTCTTTGTCTCTGCACTCCTGCAAACACCCATCAGCACTGGGTACCCAGGAATAAACAAATCCAGATGCTCTGACCTCAGCCATGCCATTCCCCTGCCCCAGCCCCACACACAACGTTGTTTGTTTAAGACAGATTCCAGAACTCAGAAAATCAAACACAGTCGTAGATGGCAAGTCACCACAGAAACACTAGATCAACTGGGAAAAAATTGCCTGATTACTAATCGGACAAGGGCAGGAAATCACAATCAGATTATGTAAACAGATTATGTAATAGACGGTGGCTTTATCTGCATCTGTTATGCTATCTGCCCTTATTACAGCTCTTGTGTACCTTGCCTCAACTATGGATTTCCTCTCAGGCTCCACTCTGAAACCCACAGTTGTTTCCAGCTCTGGCTGTGCTGGCCGAGTACCACAGAAATGGCCATGTTGGAAGATGCTGAGGGATCATCTGGTTACAAACTATCTTTCATTATTTTGTTTTAACCTGAGATGCAGGATACGATAGGATAGGATAATATCCTAGGATATAGTAGGATATAATAATAGGATATAATAGGATTGGTGTTACGGTGCTGCTCCTCAGTTCATGGAATCTCCCACCAGTCTGAGCACCAAACCCCAAACCGTTCCTCTCCTCCAGGGATCCACTCGGAATTTGCATATTTTCCAGTCTTCCTTCTAAAGCCTTTTCCATATATGTGTATGCGCAAACTACGCATTTGTGTGTATGCTTTTAAAAGGTTACATAATGATACCGTGGGGGACAGATTATTCTGCTTCTTACTTCCCCCTTAATATTGTTTTTGAGATCAATCCACGTGGATATTTGTAGATTTGTCTTGTTCCTTTTAACTGCTGCATACTATTTTATTGTGTGATATACCTGATTTGATTTTTCTAATCACCTCTAAATAGCCATTTAGGTCTCATAGCTCCTTGCTGTTACAAATGACGCTGCAACAAACATCCCTGTGCACTTCTTGCGTTCCCATGGGAGAGATTCCCTGGGGCTCATACATAGCATTGGAATTGTTGGGCTGTAAGGAACATGCACATTCCATTTCCCTAAATAACTCATTGCCAAATTACCCTCTAAAGAGGTTGATCTGCCAATGCCTTCATTTGACAGACGCTAAGACTAAGGCCCAGAGAGGGGAGGTGAGCCCTAGTTTTAGAACCCAAGTGTTTTGACATCTCACCCTGTGGTAGAAATTTCATCTCTCTCCTCCATGTCCGAACACAGTGGTACCCACCATCTCGGGAGGCAGGGGAGAAGAGGGGGGTGTCTGAGATGAAGTCAGCACGGAAAGGCGTCCTGTACAACAGAAACAAATCTTGGGGGCGCCCTGCCACTCTCCCGTGATGCAACACTCCCGCTACAGGCCCACCTCGCAGACGCAAAATCTGTCCTTGTTGATACGGGTCTCGAAGTGCGTTGGTCTTGACTCCCCAGAGAGGACCCCGCACTGCTGGGGGCCCAGGCAGCTGCTGAATAAGAGCAAGACAGAGTCATCGTGGCTAGGGAACCCCTAAGAAAGGGCCGTTCTGTTCATCCCTCTTTCTCTCTCCCCCTTCCCCTGCCCTTAACTTTGCAAAAACCTGCAGACCTCTGCTGGGCTTAAAGCTTGTAGGGAAGAAATCTCTTCACTTACTAGGGTGGTCGTTCCAGTTCTTTAACTCTACCAGCCAGAAAGCTCTTCCTCATGTTTGCTCTATTTCTCTCTTACTGTAACCAAAATAACAACAACGGTAAGAAGAATAACAATAATAGATATTTGCTGAGTGACTATTACGTGCCTGGAAGTGTTTTAAGTGCCTTTCATGTATTACCTCTTTTAATCCTTATAGCAACATAATGAGGCATTATTATGACCATTCCCATTTCACAGACAAGGAAACTGAGGCTCAGAGAGGCTAGGTATCTTTCTTTAGGTCACACAGCTAATAAGTGGTAGAGCAAGTATTCACACCCAAGTCCTCTGATGTCCATGCTCCTGCCTTAACCACCAGAGGGAAGGAAAAATAAGACAAAAACAAGACACAGGGAACCCAGAAGCTAAGGCTCTGTCACAAACTCCTGGTGCAACCTCAAGCAATTCACCAAGTCTAGCCCCTCCTTGTCCATACAGTGAGCCAGCTAGACTCACGGGTGTCCCAGAGCCTTTGCAGCTCGATGGTGATCCCCGTGGTTTTCCCAATTCCTGTGCAAGGTGCCCTGGCAGGTGGAGGAGCCCAGTGAGCAGGACTCTCCAGGGCACAAATGTGGCTGCCTTGGTCTGGGCAGGACCTCCTGGGGCAGGTCCCCCAGGGCTGCTGGGGCCATCTATTCCTATTGCAATCTGAATGCTTCTGGTCAGAATGACTAAAAGGCTGAATTTTACAAGGGTTTTGAAAGTGAATTGACTCCACTTATTAAAGATATACTAGATTACACGCTGAGTGAAAGGACACTCCAGGGACTCCAGGCATCACAGCCTTTCATGAAGACAGAAACATCCCTTTCCCAGCAGCTCCGGTAAGCCACGGTGGGAGACATTTCACCAAGCGGGTGAAACCATGCCAATTAAATTACCAGCTGAAGGACTGCACTCCATCAAGGAAACATCTTGGCCCAGAAGGGCCACTGGTGAATAAAGAGGCAGTTCTAGAAATGCCCTCTGGTTATTTTATGTAAATCCATTTCTAAAGGCAGGAAGGCAAAGGCTAAAGGAAGTATTCGTGGAAAGCCTTGACTTTTAGTCACGCAATTTGTAAGGGGGAGAGAGGGAGGGAGGCTTGAGAGCCAGAGAACAGGATGGATAGGGAGGGGAACCACAACCGCTCTTTGTTTTCAGGTTCGGAGCGCCTGGGGAGTGACTCCTATGGGGGTAGGGGCTTCCTTTATGCGGATGAGGAAATTGAACAGCTAGAAGATCATCTTGGACTTAGAGTCTGTCCGAGTTGGACGGCCCTGGGAACCCTGCCCACCTGATTCCACCCCAGCACCTCCCTGTGCAGCTGGGGAAGCAGAGCCCCAGGGAACAGGGCGGGGGAGGTGGTTAAAAACAGGGCATCGGTGGCACAGCTGGGGCTGAAAGGGGATCTCAGGGCTCCTAGCTCTGGGCTCTCTCCTCCTACCCTCCTGGGGAGATGTAGGAAACTGTCACTGCTTGTGTCAAGTAGTCTCTTCTCACTCTCTGTGTCACCAAGCAGATCTTTCCCTTCCACCCCTCACTGCTAGGAGAACAGCAGTGCGTTGCTGGTGCACAGGCTGCATTTAAACTTGCAGGAGTCATCGAAGTCTGGGTGATGTGTATGCAACACAGACGCTTCCCCTTGTCAGTAACAGACACGGGCTCAGGCTCTCGGAAGCAAAAGGGTCTTTATTGGCAGGCGGCCAGGGTCTCAGAGACTGGAAAGCAGACGAGCGGAGACTGCTGCAGAGGGCCAGGGACAATAAAGCACAACAGCTATCCTTCAGCAGAAAGACTTCGGCTCCACGCCGCTGTCTTCACGTAGACACCCGATCACTGAACCAACATCAACCCAGGTGTGGGAGAGGGAGACCCGAGAATCCTGTCGTGGAAGGTGGCGTCCCACACCCACTTGACCGTACCCTAAGAGCGTTGAGAATGTGATATACTTCAAGGGTCAGACAATTTCCATGGGAGGTTCCATCATGAATTCCAAATTACTTAAACAGTGGGGGCTGTGTCATCACGCAGACCCAGCAATCCCCCCAAAGCTCACCCCTAGGATCCTGACAAAGTTAAGGGTTTCAGAAACCTTCAGGATAGTGCGGCTGCCTGTTGTTCAGGGGTGTGTGGGCGAGTCACTTCCCAGTCGCCCATGATTGGCACTCATCCCTGCGTGAGGACCCTCCTGCGTCCCCTGCAGGAAACTGCAGGGAAGGTGCTGGGGCTCCCTGATCAACCGCAGCCTGAAGGAGGAGGCTGCCCGTCCTCCAGCTGTGCTTTTGTGTTGGGGCTGCCACAGGCTGTGTGGTTTTAAATGTTTCAACATCGCAGTATTTCATATTTGGGAAATAAGAATAACTATGATCTTCAGAGTTCTATTTCTTGACACTCTATTTCAAGATATAGAAAGTAAAGCTTAATAAAAGCCTTCTTAGCCTAAGATGCAATAAACCTCAACTTGGGGAAGTGGATTTCTGCTCCCCTCCGCACGCACAGTGAACAAGTTATTGGAAATGCCGGGGCTGGGGGGAAGGAGGGTTTTTGTTTTGTTTTGTTTTTTGTGCATCAGAAGGGAAAAGTAAGAGGAAACAGTGACACAGCCAAATGGAAGACCTTAAGTCGGGTCCCAGTTTCCTGTGAGACCTGTCCCCCACCCTGTGTTTTTGTTCTCATTTGCAGAAAGGGGGGTGAGAAATCCTCCTCCGTCTACCCCAGAGGAAGAGATTGGAAGAGGCTTTGTGATGGGGACACTCTAGGTACATACACAACTTCAGAGAGCATTAAAGGGGAGGGGCCAGAGCTCGGAATCATTCTGTTCAGGGTTCATTAAGTCGGGACAGGCCTGCTTGGACCTAGGGATTGTTTACCCAAAACTGGACATGAAACTGCAAGTGTGTGCATGTATGTGTGCGCCTATGCACGTGCATGTGTGTACATATGAAGGAGTGTGTGGGTATGTGTGTGCACGCATACGTGTTATACATGTGTGCATGTGTGTGCACGTGTGTACATGTGTGCGCGTGTGTATGTGTGCACACACGTGTGGTGTGTATGTGTGTGGTTTGTGTATGTGTGTACATGTATGTGCATGTGTGCATATGTGTGTGTGCATATGTGTATATATACATGTGTGGTGTGTGTGTGTGTGCTTACTGAGGAAAGCATCCATAGCTTTGTCTGGGTTTTTAAATAGATTCTTACTCTTCAAAACAGCAAAAACCCCGGTTTTAGTCAATGCCCTTGTTTGGCTGGGAAACTGGTCCCCTGCGTCAGCGTGGGGAGTCTAGGGCTTGTTCGTCCCTAAAGCTGTGAATGATTATCTGAGTTAATCTAAAGCTTTAGCGGCCAGACCAGCATCCTTGTCCACTCACGCCTGGTGGCCTGTGTCACACATGCCAGGTCACAAGGGCTGCAGCAGAACTCTGCATGCCAGTCTCAGGGACCAGCCCAGAACAGGGGGGTCTGTCTGCCAGGCTGTTTGCCCCCCAGGAGGCAAAGACAGGATCAACCCTGACAGAAAGAGCCCAGGCCTCCAGGCCCTGCCTGAGTTGTCCTTGCAAAGACCCAGCTGTCTGGCTGGCCCCACATCTGTTTCAAACATGCCTGGGATTTCTTTTTGACACTAAAGTAAATGTTGGCTGGAGAGCCACCTAAGAGGGTGACAAAAGCTGCTGCCTTCTTACTGGAGGGCTGGGAGGAGAGTCTACAGGTCTCTGAGGATTGCCAAGATGCCTCCATCATACAGAGCAGATATAAAATCCATTACCAGGAGCTGATAAAGGCGAGGAGGCTGGGCGGAGGACGGCGGGCTTGCTGGGAGGGCACACACTCAGGCTGGCACGATGGGGCTTGCTCATTCTTCAATATTTGCCCCTCTAGCTTGTGCCTCCCTCGGATCCACATTGTTCTCGATGCAATGGTTTGGGCAGCAATTCTGTTCCTCATTCACTATAAAAGCCCATGCCTGCAGACCTCTCTGCACATTTATTGTGAGGCTGGAATTTATGACGGATTGGATTTCAGAGGAGCGATTGATTAAATACAGATGGAGCGCTTGGCAAAGACCTGGGGCTCCCAGTAGATTCCCCCATTTAGAAAGAATAAAGATTAGAAAGCTTGAGCAGGGGCAATCTGGGGCAAGTCTTGCTTCCAAGGGAAGGGAGGGAGGACGGATGGGGGAAGCTGCTTATTCCTATTCAAGGGCATCTTCTTGAAGCTGGACAAAACCCTTTGCTGGAGAAGTAATGAACTGCTGCAGCCACGCCTCACCGCCTCAAACACATCCAGCCTCCGCGGGCGCATGATGCTCCCCTTGTCACCGGCGTGGGGACTGAGATGATGGTGTGGAAGTCTCAGCTTTGGCTAAACCCCTCTAGCTCCTGTACTGTCTAACACACTGTATTTACACCTATGTCCTCCCCCTTCAAGACTTCAGGCTTTGGTCGGGCATAGTGGCTCACGCCTGTAATCTTAGCACTCTGGGAAGCCAAAGCAGGAGGACTGCTTGATGCCAGGAGTTCAAGACCAGCCTGAGCAAGAGTGAGACCCCGTCTCTACAAAGACATAGAAAAATTAGCTGAGCATCGTGGTGGTGCACACCTGTAGTCCCAGCTACTTGGGAGGCTGAGGCAGGAGGATCACCTGAGCCTAGAAGTTTGAGGTTGCTGTGAGCTAGGCTGACACCAATGCACTCTAGCCAGGGTGACAGAGCAAGACCCTGTCTCAAAAAAAAAAAAAATCTCCACTTTGGTTTCAGTTTCATCTGTAAAATGGGTTCATAATCTCTACTTCAGTGCTAGTGTGAGAATCAAATAAGGTCATATAAATAAAGCCGGTACTGAGCACCCAAGCAGCAGAGTTACTACCGTTGCTCCGTGAGCAGGGTTCTAGGCAGGGTCCAGCCCTAGCAGGTTTGTGTGGCATGAGGGAAGCAGATTGTGATGGGGTGGATGGAAACTGAGGCAGCAGCTCAGCTGCTGGGCTGTGTTAGGAAGGTAAGGAGTACACCTTAGTCGTCTTTATATGCTCAGAACTAAGCACAGTGCCTGGAACAGAGCAGGACCATAGTAAATATTTGCTGACTTTTGAAAAATGGAGATTGCACTTACATTTGACATCTGCTAAGATTTTCTAGGCCCTCTAGAAATCACCTACCTGGGAGAAAGACAAAACTCTGTGACAGAATGAAAAGGATACTAGGCTTGAAGTCAAAAGATTCAGATTGAGTTCTAGCTCTGTCACCGTGTCTGTACGACACTAAGCAAGCCCCTTAATTTCTATAAACCTCAATTCTTCATCTGTGAAATGGGGCTAATACTTCGTCTACCCTATAAGGATGTGGTCCAGTTTAGAAAGTTCTGGTGGCACTGGAAGCCCTGGAGCGAGTCCTGGAGCCCTGTCTGAGGCAGCCCAAGCTGACCTACCACAAGTGTTGCTCAGGACAGCCAAAGGCAAGGCTGGGAAAAGTGTTGCCAAGTGTCCAGTTGAAAGGGCGAGGCAAGGAGAGACACAGGGTGTACGCAGGAAGAGACTCGATGGGTGGAAGGAGGCAAGGGAATGCTCCAGAACTACGCCTGTGAGAACACGCCGAAAGGTTCCCTCTTACCAGGTTCTCACCAACAAACCTACTAGTTAACATTTATTGAGCACTTACTATCTGCCAGGTGCTATTCTAAGTGTTTTCATGGATATTTCCCTTAATCCTCACAAGAGCCCTTGGTTGAATATTATTTTCATCCCCATTTCACAGATTAGGCACCTGAGGCATGGAAGTCACACAGGATTTTAACTCACGGCTCAAATCCTTAACTAGCCATATAACTGCTGGTACACAAAGCAGGGGTGGTTATAGTGATCTAAGAAAGAATATATTTGAAGTCATTGCGTAAATTGTAAAGTGCTAGGCAGATGTGAGATGTTAAATCCAAAGTATTTATATAACTTCTCTTGGTCTCTAGGTAAGTCTCCAAAAGCTTACGCCTAAGCAGAGCCCCCTCTCTTACTGAGCCTGGGCTCTCTCAGGAGGTCTTTAGGGCTGTGTAGGAGGACAGTGGTTCCATGTGTTCTGGTGGCCAGTTTAATCTCCATGGCTCCCTGGACTCCTTGCTTCCCACGTGCTCCCCAGGAATTGGTGTCTGCTGGGAGCTGCCTTGGTCAAATTTAGCTCAGGCTCAGGGAACTCCGGGGCTGTGGAATAGATAGCAGAGCCCATATGTCCAGGATCCAAGTACTCCTGCCCCTCTAGATCATGGCGTTTCAGAGCCAGAAGTCTCCCTGGAATTCTCCTACTCCCACACGAGTCGCCAGGCATGGCTAGAGATAGACTCCGAGTGCTGAAGGCCCCACTCTGGCAGTGGCAGGAATGTGTAGTGGGTTTCTCAGCACAAGCACGGTGACCATCCACAGGGATCTGCAGCTCATGAGTGGGAGGTCTTAGGCTGACCTCACTAAGACCGACAGAGAAGACAGAGGAACAGTGTGTGGGTGGGTGAGATTCTCCAGAGCGAAGCAATGCAGAAGGAAATGCATGACTAGGTCCAGGAAGGAAGGCCGGAGGAAGGGTGGGGTGGGGGAGGGTGCGGAGCAACACAAGAGAACAGATCCCAAGGGGAGAGCCCAGAAGGGGAGGAGTAGAGGGTTGCAATGAAAGCAAAGGGCCAACGGTGACCAGAGCGGGTTTCAGAGATGAGGATACAGAGGTAGGGCAGTGTCTCAGTGATGTCTGCAGTTGGGTTTCAAGGTGGTATAAGGGTGCTCTTTAGTGTAAAGATGCTCCAGAAACCAAGAAAGACTTGAAAGGTTCTCCACAAAGGATTTTGAGGTACTGGAATGGGTGGAGGGAGGCATGAAAACTCTAGGACCCAGAGCGTCACGGAGAATAAGGACACCACCAGGGAGGAAAAGGATGGCATAATCGAATGGCTTGGGAGTAACCTGTTATGAGGGTGCAGTAGTGGTTAGGAAGAAACGATGGAAGCGAGGAGATACGAGTTCTTTCTGGAGCCTCAGAGAAAAGTGGGAAGGGAGCAGCCTCTACGGCAGACCCCGTGGAAAGCCCAGGCTCATCGAAGGGTGGAAGGTGGTGTCCTGCTTATTCCATGGCAGCAGGACATGGCGGAGCCCATTTGGACACAACTGCGGGGGAGCTGGGAGGGGCAGCCTCCGGGGTGGGAATGCATGGACCCAACTGCAGGCCACAGGAGGAAGTGCCCCTGATGGATGGGAAGTCAGCCAGGAAAAATAGAAAAAGGCAGCAGGTCTGGTTCAAGAAAAGCTGAGGGATACGGGGCAGATGAGCATAAGAACAGCTAAGGGGACTCTCAGGAGGGTGGCCGAGAGAGGGGGTTGCCTGGGAGGGCAGGTGCAGGCTTGGGGAGAGGACTGGGGAGAGTGAGCAGGGGCCCTGGGCATGCTGGCAAGAGGGGGACCTAGTTCTGGAGCTGAAGTTGGGGGAGGCCTGACCACAGAAGCCAGCCAAGTCTGGCTGTCAGAGCTCTGCCCTCCAGAGCAGGGGCACAGTATTGGTGGATTGGTTGACTGAGTTCACCTGGGCCTGACAGCCAACCCAGGGTCCCAATCTGGGATTTCCTGGGGTCCTTACTGAGGACTGATAGGAAGCACACAGGATGTCTCTCCCAACCCTGGCCCACATAATTGGGCTCAGCCAACTAATAAACATGCCAGTGTTGAAACACATCAGAGGTCTCTGCCCTCGAACCCACAGAGCTGAATGGGAGAAGACCAATATTCATGGAGACACATGGACAGGCCACAGTCTTTCTGCTGCTCTTCAGAGCCCAGAGAACCAGGAGCTTTCTCCCAGGCTGGCCCTCCCAAAGGGCATTTCTGTGGTGCTAACGAGCCCATGGTGATGCAGACACCCCTGATTTGCAGGTTTTGCAGGAATTCTCATCACTGTCTCAAGTTGCTAAAATAAAGAGCTCTCCTCTCAGAAGAATAGAGAGTTACAGAAACCTACACTGCCACAGAGAACACAGGGAGCCCCCTGACTCCAACCTCTCCCTTGCTGTTGGCTTTGGGCCTCACAGGCCCTTCCTCCTGCCTCTCAGTGGGCAGTTCATGCCCACTCCCGCTACACACACACTCAGCCCGCCAGGGAGGGGGCGGGAGAGAAGGCTTCTCTCCTCCAACTCCCAACGCTCCCCTGCCCTCAGCACCAACAGGCCCAGGGAGAAGGGACCACAGTGCTGAGAAGGTAAGGGACACAAGAGGCAGGGGAGGGAGCTGTTCCTGTGGTCGCTCATTCACATCTCTCTCTCTCTTCTCCAGCCCCATCCAGCAGCACCCTGACCAAGGCTCGCTAGGGGGAGGCGGAGAGGCACACCCCCCACCCTAGGAGGAGGGAGGCAAGTTCTTGCCATCTGAGTTGGAATTCAATGGCAGCAGTACCTCCAAGATGGGATCTATAGTTTTCTCAGATGGCATTCTGTTTCAGGGTCACAAAAGGTCAACATAGATTTCTTGGGACTATGCTGAGATGTGATAGATCCCCTGTACAAAATTGATCCCCCCAAAATGTGCCTTTATTCTTTAACTCAAAAGAATTTACTGAACACCCACCACACGCTTGGCAGAGTCCCTGCCCTCAAGCAGCCAAAGAGACTAGAAGCAAGTATGGAAACAGGTAAAAATCCAATATAACCAGGGCTGTGACGTGGAGAGCTCAAAGCATACTTAGCATTTTAGCATCTCTGGACAGCCTATGCAACACAAAAATACTAAACTCATCCTGTCTTTGTTTCAGAAAATAGTGCATGAATAGTTCGTGAGAAAACTGAAGGGAATTAAGAGAATGACTTACACACAATCAGCCCTTGTTTATGAAGAACAAAAATTCTAGAAGTCTGGGCTGGCTGTAAGGCTCTAAACAGGAACTTTTGTTTTCTAAGGATTCAAATTCCATTTCCAAATAAAGGTTTTTATTTCCTGTGGTTTATTTTTGTGTCTTTGGAGAATGCTTTGGCTACAGAGGTTCACTATGAGCCAGGGCTGTAAAGTAGACACCTGGACATGGAGGCAGGTGCAAGCCTCGCCCACGTGAGTCAGAGAGGGGACTCCAACTGGTGGGAGGAGCAAGAGGAGACTGGAAAGATCCTGAAACAAGGCAGAGAGTCTGGACTTGAGACAGGCTGCAGGAGGAAGTGCTTAGGAAAGGGACTGCTCCAGAGGACAGTGTCCAGGACATGCTGAGTGGGGACAAGGAGAGGCAGGAAAATGCACTCAACTGAGCTCTCAAAATTGCTCTAATTATCTTTATGGGAACAAGTGGAGCCATGACCATGGCATCATGGAATACAGGCTTGTTTGATTAAATTATCTTCTTCTGTGCCTCATTTTATTCATCTATAAAATGGGAATAATAAATAATGGTATCCACCTCATACAGATGATAAAAGGATTAAATAAGTTAATACATGGAAAGCACTTAGAGCAATGCTCTAGTATGTGCTCAATAAATGTTAGCTTTTATTATCATTTATTTATTTCTGGGGGGAAGTGGTAGCAAATAATCCACTATGCTTATATCAAATATAAATGTATTCTCAGTGGTTTCGGTAAATCACATTTCACTTTGCCTGTGGAAAAAAAAAGGAGATGTAAATTATTTCAAATAGACATGTACATACTTTAAAATATTGAGTTTATTAAAAAAAATCAGCACAGTAAAAACTGCCACACAAATTACTTCATACTAGCAACAACAGGTGCTCCTATCAATTCAAGTGCACATATTTTAACTCCCTAGATTAAAGACCTGTAATTTCCCTTGAAGCTCTTTAAGTTCTGAAGTTATATAAAATTAAGCAGGAAAACATTAACATTAAATGAAAATCAATTTTGCACAAATAAGCGTGATCAAGCAGCTTAAATTATCACCTGAAATACTTTAGAGAAAAATCCCAGATGACAACACTCTATATGTTATAAAAAGGTTCACATTATTCCCTGGGGGATGTCTCATGGCACTCTTTTTCCACATTTCTTTCACCAAACCACAGGCAAAAAATTGAGGAAAACTTTTTCCAAGCAGTGGCCCTATTCTTATGCACATTCCTTTTCTTTTTCTGAATTCAGAGCTTCTGAAAACAGAGAGGCTTTTCTCTTGGTAAAACATGACCTGTAAGGTATTTGAGGACCAAGCTATTATGGTTCTTAAGTTTCTTCCTTTCTCTGGGGAGACACAGAGGTCTTTACACCACCCTTCTGTTCTCTCCTCCCACATGGGGGTCCTTTGTGGTGTGGAAATGTAGAAGTTTCTGATCTCACCAGAGAAAGAATGAGCTCTGTATCTTTAACCAGGCACAGGAGAAGGCCTGGTCCTCTCCTGATGTCCTCAACTTCCTCTGAATTCAGAGAAAGTTTTTTATACCAGAATGTGTCAACACACAGCAATAAAAGAATTTAAGAACTAAACATGTGAAAAATCACCTAGGAACTGAACATTAAAGAAACGTGTGTTTATTATTGTGTATTGACAACTGGTGGGCTCCTCTTTTTAACAAGCTGCAATAGATTAGAGGTTTGGCAGCGTAAGCAAACTGTGTTCTACCTCAGTCTATAACCTAGTAGGGACAGGGGTCCTGACAGGAAATTGCCAAAGACGCAAAACACGAGCCTGGTGATAGGACCAGCTAGTAACCGCACTTGTGTTGGCATCAGTGTCACCTGTGGGTTCAACAGTAATGTGAACCCCTGTGTGAACTACACTTATCTATACCTTTCAAAACATTTTGATTACCAAACTAAGCCAGAGGAAGGAACATAGTATTTCAATAGAAAAATTACACATTCTGAAAATATTATATTGTCTTAATCAATTCACATTTCTTGGGCACTGATAAATGTAACAACATTCCATCATAAGCTTGCAGAACCACTGCTATGACGAAGAGAAAACGCAAAGTGAGGATGACCTCATTGGCATTTCCTTCCTTTCAGTGGGCAGCACCTTCTGGCCGGGATGGACAGCTGAGGATGAAGATTTCCTGTGGGCTAAACCAAGGATGGTGCCATCCCTTCTGCAGTGTGATACGAGGGGCCCCGCCTTAGAGAGCCTTTATGTAGCAGCCTCTAAGAACTCTGAGGTGAACACGGCTTCTGCATAATCTTCACACATATCCTGAAGTTCAGCAGCAACGGTGCCCAGAGCTTCATCTACCAGCTCTTCTGAAAAGCTGGAAGACAAACAACACAGCTAAAGGTACACACAGCCAAATATGGGAGCCATTCTTCTACTCAGCTGGGGAACCTAACAAGACAATTCTAAAACGTGAATGTAAACTCAAAAGGCTGAATAGCCAAGATACTTTTGAGGAAGAAAATAAGGTGAGAGGCCTTGCTCTCCTGGATATAAAGGTGGTGGTGCTGAGATCTCAATGTCCTGCTAGAAGGAGGGGCCTGTAATGGTCCACGCACAGAATGGTGGACCTCATCCTCCATGTGTTTGAAACCAGAGGCGACTAGAAACTAACTAGCTGCAACCTAGCACCACCTTTGACAGCTGCCTAACTGGCCGACAGAGGAAAGGGTGTGTGCCTCCTTTATGGGAGAGGAGGGTAGGATATCCCACATTTGTGTTCCTCTCTCTCTCTAAACATACATCTTTGTGTTCTTGAACTGTTTAACAGTAAGTTGCAGACTTGATATCCCTCTTAAATAACCATGGCACAATTATAAAGATCATACAATTAACAGCAATATAAAGCTATAATCTTATCTACAGACCTTATTCAAATTTTTCCGACTGTCCAAGGAATGACCTTTAAAAGAAAACGTTCTCTAGTCCAGGATTCAATCCAGGATTACATGATGCATTTAGTTGTCATATCTGTCTACTTTAATCTGAAATAGTTCTTCAGTCTTTCTCTGTCTCTCATGACCTTAACATTTTTTGAAGGGTAAAGGCTGTTTTGTAGAATGTCCCTTAATTTGGGTTTGTCTGATGTTTCCTTATGATCAGATTCAGGCTATACATTTTTGGAACAAATGCCACAGAAGGGATATTATGTCCCTTCAGGGCATCATGATATCTATTTGTCCCATTACTAATAATCGTTAATTTTGATCATTTGGTTATGGTGGAGTCTGCCAGGTTTCTCCCTTATAAAGTTGCTATTTTCCCTTTGTAATTAATAGGTATATTAGAGTGAGATACTTTGAGACTATGTAATATCCTGTTTCTCATCAAACTTGCCTGAATCAATTGTTACAGGGCTGCCAAACACTGATTTTCTAATTCCATCATTCCTTCCCCATTTAATAGCTGGCATTCTACTATAATGAAGAGCTTTCCCTTCTCCCTTATTTATGTATTCATTCATTCACTCATATCAGTTTGGGCTCATAGATTCTTATTTTATTCAATGGTTTATAATCCATTATTATTGTTACTTATTTTGATGCTCGAAAACATCCCAGATTTGGCCAATAGAAGCCCCTTCAAGCTCACTCCTGCATCCTCTTGACACGTTCCTATCATTCTTTGAGCACTTCCTTTCTAGCACAACATAATGTTTCAGGGTCATCTTACATTTTCCCAGCCCCAGATCCAGTCTTAGAATCAGCCATTTCTCTAACGAGTTCTGATACCTTTTCATGGAGAAAAGTATTTAGAAACCAAGATCTGGGTACCAGGTGTGCTCATTGCTACTGGTGCCTCTGCTTCTAGGCCCTCTCAGCAGATAAACTAAGAAACACACATACACATGCACACACACACACCCCCACCCGTATCTGTTTCTCTATCAAAAACCATACATTCATAAGAGATACTTCCATCCCAATTCAACAGAAGGTTCATTCTAGCCTTCCCCCAGAAACCTTGTTCCCATTATTTACAATGCACTGACTTATTTGTTCAATCCTAAAATATAGAGGAAGTAGTTTTAGAATTGTAACCCACACCACTGTATAAAAGAAACCTACTAACTAGAATTCAGATATGTCTTCTCAGTAGTATTCTTTTTGTCTTTAGCCAGAGGGTATAGAGTCAAAATACTGTGTTCAAAAGTTACTTAGGCTGGTTCTTGTCTGTCTCCATTCCCTTTAGTATAATTATGTTATTTATTTAAAATACAGTTAGATTCATGTTTCTGTTTGTGTTCCAATTTAGGGTCCCTCCATCCTTGTTGATTGGGAGGGGACGAATAAGAACTATTAACATGGTTCCAAAAGTCGGAATGACACAAAAAAGGTAAATGCAGATGAGTGTCACTCCCCCTCTCCATCCCTTCTACCCTATTCCCACTCCAGCTGTATTTTTGCTGTTGGTGTTTTTGCTAATCTGGCACTCTTTTGTCTTAATTGGCATGTGAGGTCCCTTCTCATTCAATGGTATTCTGATGATATATACTAGGTGTTTTCTCTGTCTCTTTGTTCTCTCTTCTTTCTTTTCTTTTTTAGATTTTGTAATTTTTATCACATTCTCTCCTCTCCATTAACTTGGATGTTATACACACTCTTATTCTTTTAGTGGTCACCCTAGATTACAAGCATCCATGCCTTAACATCTAACATTAATTGACATTCTTACCTTTTTCTCAGACAATGCAAGAACAGTAACTCCATTCATCCCCTTCCTGACTTAGATCTCGTATGCTATTGTTATTGTTTATTTTAAATGTGTGTATATACACACACATACATGCCCGTAAGACATTATTGTTACATATTGTTTATTACATTGTTTCACACAGCCAATATTCATTTACCTACACATTTACCTTTTTTCAAAATTCATGCCTTCCTATATTCCTGACTTTCCATCTGTGACTGTTTTCTTTTTGCCTGAAAAATATCCTTTTAATATTTCCTATAGTAATTTATAGGAATCATTCCTACCGGTAATAAACTTTCTCAGCTTGTTTATTTGTAAGCTCTCTTCTCACCTTCCTTCTTGATATATATTTCCCTGGGCTTAGAACTCCCAATTGGTAGTTCTTTTCTTCTGGAACTTTTAAAGATATTCGAGGTCTTCCAGCATCTACTGTTTCTGTTTCTTTTCTTCCTCTAGCCTATTTTAAGATTTTCTCTTTGTCTTTGATTTTCAACAATCCTATGATATGGGTAAGTATGGGTTTCTTTTTATTTGCTTGGGTTTTTGGAGCTTCTAGAATCTATGATTTGATGTCTTCTGTTACTTTGGGGAACTGATAGTCCTCGTCTCTTTGGATGTTGTTTGTGACTCATTCTCTCCTCTCCTTCTGAGCCTCCAGCCACACATACATCAGACATTCTTATCTTATCCTCTGTGTCGCTTACCCTCTCTTCTTTTTTTTCATCTTTTTCTGTGTCTCCATGCATCACTTGGATATTTTCTTCTGTCCTATGTTCCAAGTCTCCAATCTTTTCTTTTCTTGTGTTTCATTTGCTATTGAGTCCATCCAATGAATTCCTCATTTCAGAAATTGTATTTTTCATTCTAGAATATACATTTGGATTTTGTTTACTTGCCAGTTCTCTGCAAAAATGCAAATTTGCATCTTTTATTTCTATGAACACACTAGGCAGAGTTATTTTAATGTCTGTATGTGACAGATCTAATATTTAGAGATGCTGTAGGTCTCTTCTTGTTCTTGTCTTTTCTCTCTGTAGCCTGGTTATTTTTCACCATAAACCAGACATTGTATTTGAAAATTATAGAAATAAGCTGAGTCCTAAGATGATGTTATTTTCCTCCAGAGAAAATTTATGTTTGCTTATGCGTGGTGCCTGGGGGGCATTGACAACCTAGAATCACCTCGATCCAGTCGCAGGAACTGAGATAATTTGGAGCTGAGCTGAGTCCCTGAGAAGGCCTATTCACATCCAGATCATCTGTACTTCCAGAGTGCAGTCTTTCAGGGTCCCAGTTAAAAGCAAGGAAAGTTCACCAGGACAATTTCTCCACTTTGGCAATCCCTGGATTGCAACCCCTGTCCTCTGGTCTGAAAAGGCTGTCAACAGTGCTGTTCACCTCCCTCCACAACTGACTCTCCGGCACCAAACAATGGGCTAAGCTTCCTGGTTTCTGTCTTCTCCAGGATCCTGGCCCAGTTATTCTTCATTACCCAGTTAATGTTTTGATGCCTTCAAGCATATATGTTTTATTTTTAATACAGCTTTTCTACTAACAGTTATCCTCAGTGGGAGAAGTGGTCCAAATTACCAAGTGTGTCATTACTAGAAACAGATTACCTCATTTTTATATTTGCTTCACTTTCTATATTCCTATCACTAATTTATCCCCAAACTATGAGAGAAATACAAAGGTATGCCCAATACATTCTCACACATTAGGTAATGTATCTGTTTTCCTTTCTTTTTTTTTTTTTTAACCTTCTCCATTCTGCCTTTCCTCTTGGGGAACCACCCCCTCTGGAGTGCTCTGTCCCTACTCTAATCTAGACTAGTTGCTTTCTATGCTCACCGAAACATTCTTTTCCTGGCAATTAATTTTGCCATTTTTCTGGAATTCCCACAGTAGAGTCTAAGTTTCCTAAATCTCAAGTCTTCCTCTTTCTTAATGTATGCCTTGCATTGGTGGCATACCTCCCACAGTAGCTTACTGAGAAACAGTGCATAGGAACTACATTTTTGGACACTTTGCATGCTTAAAAATGTTTTTATTCTATCCCTATCTTTAATTGATAATTTAGCTAAACATGAAATTCTAGGTTAAATATTGGAAGTATGCACTAGTATCTTCCAGCTTCCAGTGTTGCTACAGAAAACAATATGCCATTCTCCTTTCTGATTATTGGAATGTGTCCAGTTTTCCCTCTCTGGAATCGTTTGTCACCTTCTCCTTACATTGGGATGCTCAAATTTCCTTTTGATAATTATGTGCCATGGTGTGTTCTGTTCTATTCATTCACTCACTCACGCACAGTGGAAAACTGATGAATCCTTTCAATCTACAGACTAACAGCCTCCTGGGAAATTTTATAGTATTTCTTTGATAATTTCCCATTCCTCCTTTTGTCCTTTTCCCACATTCTGGAACTCCTGTTTTCCTTTTTTTTTTTTTTTTTTTGAGACAGGATCTTACTCTGTCACCCAGGCTACCAGTGCATAGAATGCAGTGGTGTCATCATACCTCACTGTAACCTCAAACTCCCGGGCTAAAGCGATCCTCCTGCCTCAGCCTCCGGAGTAGCTGGGACTACAGGTGTGCACCACCATGCCTGCTTATTTTCCTATTTTTTTGTAGAGACAGGGTCTTGCTCTTGCTCAGGCTGGCCTTGAACTCCTGGCCTTAAGCAACCCGCCCACCTTGGCCTCCCAAAGTGCTAGGATTACAGGCGTGAGCCACCATACCCGGCCAAAAGTTCCTTTTGTATAGTATCTTGTTCTTTTTTTCCTGATACAGCAGCTTTACTTAGTTCCCTCAGAATATTCATTGTAGTTTGTTTGTTTGTTTTTAATGTTTTACTCTGCTGCCTGCATTGTCTCTGCTTCCTCAGAGTTCTTCTTATCTGCCATAATAGCCTATATATCTTTCATGGTTTTCATCAAATGTCTGGTCATCTCAGCTGTCTGCTCATTTTCAAGAATGAGAATTTCAACCATGCCTATTTTCTGGTTCACCCGCATCCATGCCTTCACAAGCATCTGATGCTTCTAATTCCTGAGTCTTACTAAGGTTCTTCTGCACAGATAAACTTAGTTCTTGACTTCACCCTCGTTAGGCACTTGGCTTTTCTCTGGTCTGCTAAGTCATTTGCTGTCTGTCTAACTGCTTTATGGCTTACAAATTTTTATTGATATTTCTGTTTGCTGTGATTTATGGTTTCATGCCTTTTACTTATTCTTTTAGTGATATATAATGGGATAGGAATACAAGGAGTAGAGATAAATACATATGTTCAATCTGTCCTTTTCAACTAGAAATCTCCTGATTTTTTTTTTTTTCAAACCAGGAATCTTTAAGAGTTTGCTTTCATCAAAAGCATTATCACCTTACACCTTTCTTTCACGATCACTCTCTTATTTGCATCCAGTTTGTATCATCTGCTCACTCTGATCCCTGGAATAGCGCTTTTCTTCAGGTGTAAGGAGGAACAGACGTAGTAAAAGAAAGAAAACACTCAGCTAGCTTCTGCCTTACCCAAGAGGCTATCAGATGAAGTCAACTGTCTTTGGATACTATTTCAAGGTCTGATCAATACAACTCTCTCTTTGGAACATTCAACTAAGAAATAAAAACAGGCAAGATTAAAAAAATAGAGCTAGAATATTCACATGCACGGTTACTTGGGGTCAAAGAATAGCAGAGGAAAACGTGTAAAAATCCAGGCATATTTTAATAGCTCTGTCCTCTACAATTTAGCCCATTATACCTTATAGGCTGAGAGAGCGTTTCCCTACATCAATGTAACAACTATGAACAAAATGTTATCATTTTATCAGGTGTAAGAACATATAAAGAAAGAATCTATCTTCCTTGGCTTGCTGTTGCATTTCCCAGTGTGCCTGTTAGCCTAACTGATCCAGAGAGATTATGGGAAAATGAGTAAGTACGCTACAGGACTCTGGGTTAACACATAGAAGCAAGTCAAGTTTACTTCTTCTCTTCCACAGAAAATCCTTCAGAGCACAAGTGAAGACAAATGTGTGTCTCAACCAGAACAAAAGGTCTCAGATACTTTGAAGGGGTACTATAGATTAAAGAGAAATTCAGGTTAAACCTGAGGGCTTAAACATAAGTGATTGTCCCTGATCCCACCCATAATCCCACTGAAATAAAAGAAAATATATAAACAAATACATAAATCTACAAGGAGAAAAAAAAAAGACAAAAGTAGATGAGAAATGTCCAAAATTTTCAGAAGACAAAAAGCACATGGAAGACTGATAATTGATTTAGGAGTATAGAGGAAGTACAGAAGAAGGAGAAACCTGAGTCTGTAGGAAGACTCTTGCCAAGGAAAAGCAAGCTGATTTGTCCTACAAAACATCACAAAAGCTCAGGAAGTAAGAGTACAGAGAATCATGAAGGTGGAGTGAGGTAGGGGATCGAAAATGAAGAAACTGGTTGAAAATCTGCAGAATAGTTAGACTGAATAATCTCCACTCCTACTCCTGGCAGCTAAGTGACAATCCCTTCTCCACTCCCACAAAAGAAGGAAGGTATGTATATATTCTTCAGAAAACATAAACCAGTAATTTTAAACTCAGCCAAGTTATCAATCAAGTTTGAAGGTAAACACTTTCAAACTTGTAAGTCTTAATAAATTTCTTCCAATACACAAACCAGGATATGCGCCATCAAAATAAGAGAGTAAACCAAGAAAGAGGAAGACGAGACACTAGAAAATAAGGTACCTAATATGGGGGGAGATAATCTAATGCTCAGGGTGATGATAAAGGGAAATCCCAGGATAAGAGCCACATACAGATCTGGAGAGTAGCCAGCCCAGATTGGGGTAGGACGAAAAAGGGTCTCAGGAGAAAAAGTAAGGGTGGGAGTTAAGGAACAGAGATTAACTGACATTTTGGATCACAAGGAAAATTACATTGAGAGGTTGTTGGCTAGTGTGTGGGGAAAGTTAATAAATATATTATATAAAAGATGAGAAAATAACACAGAGGCAATTATTAACTCCTAGAATATGTTTAAAACTTGTTTAAGAAAGAAATGTAGTATACTACTTAACTCAATGACGAAAAATACCTTGCATGTTTGTAATAAGGTGAGACCCATGAGAAATTTAAATTTGGGCCCTATTTAAAAGGAATAGATTTACACTTATCTTTTAATTAAGTATTTTGTACATAAAAGGAGGCTACCCATTCTTCAAATATTTAGTAGCTGTGGAATCCTGTTTTATGACTCCACAAAACTATTAATACTTTTCTCAGGGGGGGTAATCCAAAGAGGGAGAAGGGTTAAAGAAAATGTTGCAAAGGCAGACACCTGCTGCTTGTAAAGGCAAGTTTGTCCCAACCATGAAGATTTCATGGTCATGACTGTTTCCTGCCCAGCAATATTTTGTGTTCTCTGATGTGACATCACCCTCATTAACAGCAACAGGAAATCGGCCCTGATTTGACTACTGAATAGCGTACCTCTGTTGTTAAATGCTGAATGTTTGTGTCCCCCCAAAAATTCATATGTTGAAGCCCTAACAGCCAATGTGATGGTATTTGGAGATAGAGGCCTTTAGGAGATAACTGGGTTTAGATAAAGTCCTGAAGGCAGAGCCTTTATAAGAAGGGGGGAGAGGCCAAAGCTGGCTCTCTCTGCCCCATGAGGACACAGCAAGAAGCCGGCCATCTACCAGCCAGGAAAAGGGCCCTCACCAGACACTGAATCCACCCACACCTTGATTTTAGACTTCCCAGCCTCCAGAACTAAGAGAAATAAATCGCTGTTGTTTAAGTCACCTAGTCTATGGTATTTTGTTATGGCAGCCAAAGCTGCTAAAACACCCTGCCTACGAAGGGAAGGCTGCAAGGCACTCTTTCGAGTAGCATCACCTGTGCTGTTTTATGGTCTCCTGTATCTAAAAAAAGGCACTTAGCAGAGAAAGCCTGTCCACTAGCCCAAGAACAATCATCACAACTCCAGGGCCAAAAGCATGGAATGAGACCTTGGCTAGTCCTTTCTCCAGCTTTTCTGTAAGTCTAAAATTTGACATCTGGTTCCTGAACAGAGGACCATGACAATTTACTGACCTTTCAGCTATCAGCCACGGGTTGAAGGAGCCTACGGCCTCATGAGATATGATCCGGAGATACTGCTCAAAACGGCTACAGTAGTCACCAATGCTGTGCTGCATACCCGGTGGGACAAAGAGGAGAGCTTGGCCTTCTCTCTGTTGAAAATCTTCTGCAAGAGAGAGAAGGGGAGCCTCTCTTTTCTCTGATCTCTCCTCTGTTCCCACACTTTCATCCAAGGAACTGAGAACAAACAAAAATGATGAAAGCATTCAACATAATCAGTAAGCAAGGGTAAGCTGTTCATTTACCCTCATGGTTTGATCACAAAAGGCTCATCTTCATTTGTTTTTCTCACACTGAACAAAACTCAACATCCTATCACCATTCACTGTTGTCCCTTTACACTAGACTAATGCTTGACACAACAGGAATACCTGTCCCTTAGACAAAAGAGTTCTTAAAGCAAACCTTGTAGTAAATATCAGTATAATCTACATGTACCAATGTGGTGCTTTCAAAAATATAAAACAGCTAAATGTCACTGAACACTGAAAGGTTCTTAAGATATAACACAATCAAATCTTACAAACATGCTATTTTACCGATCCAGCTTGCAGTTTGGCAAGATCTTGCTCAAAAGAAGAATTTCTCTCTGTCTTATGGAAATTGAAGGAATTCAAAAATTAACAACATCAAAGGCAACCAACTAGAATGAAACCAGTGTCACTGCCACTTACTTGCCATTACAGGGCCTTTCTAACAAGATGTTCACGGCTGGATCCTTTCGAGCTACTGTCTTTGTGATCCTGATTGGATGAGGAGGCAAAGGCTTTTCACTTACTGCTGGGATCTGCTGGTCTAGAAAAGGAGAGGCATAAAATGACTGCATATAAAGAAAAGTCAATGTCCATTTTAAAGCCGTCATAGTGGCCAAAAACCTGTAAGGAAGTCTCATGTAAACCTCTTAAGCACAATGGGCTTAGCTAGCTGTGCAATGGGGAAAATGCTCCTGTTTTAAATGCAAAGGTAAATTTAAAAGTTACAAAGAAATAAACCAATGAGGAATCAGTTTTAAGAAATAATGAACTCTTTCCAAAGCCTTTGCTTGCTCTGAGAAGGCTTCTTGAAAAGGTCCATGCAAAGCCCCAGGCTATGCGGGTTCCATTAGGACCCAGCCACCCACTCAAGGAGTCTTAAGCAGTTGGGTTTGTTTTTAACCTTTAATGCTTTGATTACTGAAGAAAAAAAAAACTACTCACACCTGAACACTTAATTAGCGGATTTAATTTGTCTCTGGGCATTGCTGGAAAAATCTGCATGATGATAGTCAAAACATTAATTTATTAACTATAACTTGCAGGCTTGACAGCTCTTCTGAGTTTTATATTATTTATACTTTTAAATGTATTTCAAGTATAGGAAAAAAATTTGTCCTTCTCTTAAGTAGGGAGCATCTATATGTTAAGCAATTTTCTCTAACTCACATTTATATACTTACGATTTCTTACTGTCAGACAGAAATACCGCATAAGTAAAACTATTCAATTTTCAATTGTTCACAGAGAGGATAAGAGATTTAGACACTGCACAATCCAAAGATCACTTTAAATTTGGTTTTGTGATGCAATTAAACGAACAAGCAGTACAAGTGGAAACAGGATTCTTACTATGATTTTATGATTCTGGAAGTGTCCCAAAGCTCATTTCAGTTCTTAGTGTTCTAAAGAGCTCCTTTTAAATGCATACCTAGGCTATCTGCAGAGTCACAGATAGTGACTAAATAATTTAAATCATCCTTGAGAAAAGAGAACACTAAGTCTTTGGTAAGACTGTCTTCTACATGATGCAACCTAACTTTGTGGCCAAAGGCCAAACCATCCAAGAAAAAAATTGCCCTTCAATGTTTGCCTTTCCTCTGCTTCCACACAAAAAGATGCTAAAATGCCCATTGACTCACTAAACAATGATGAGAAGGGCCCTCGCTGTGCCAGCCCTGTGCTAGATGCAGTGGGGAGCACAATGACTATGACAAACTCTCTGGCCTCAAAGAATCTGTGGCTTACTTGGGAGAGATAAGACACCTTCACAGACCATTCTAACACATGGCAGAAAATGCCAGAAAGTGCTATGGGAGTTCACGGGCAAAGAAGGGGGAAGGGAACAAAGTTCCAGCATAGGGATACCAGCGAAAGCACTGCACAAGAAGGATCATATGAGGTAGGCCTTGGAGAGTGATTCAGTTGTTATGTGAGGATAAAAATGGAGGCCAGAGAAGGGCTGGAAGAGAGACCAACAGGAGCAAAAACCAGAGTGCTTGAAAACACAGAACACATAAAAGGAAACAAATCAGTGTTTTGTTTAGATTGCTCATCTTTCCGTCAAAATTTGACACGGAGAATACTTTTTCTAAGGCAAAACTCCAAACTCATATTTTAAAGTAATTACATGTGACATATGCTGCTGTTGTAAACCTTCTATACCCCCAATTTCCTTTACATCTTAGTAAGTACTATACTGATAGTGCTTAAATTCCTGTAGAGGTAATGTTTAACCACGTATTTATTCTCCCCCTTTCATTGAGTAAGGCAGTAACTGATAAGCATGGGTCAAAGAGAATTTGAGTGACACACTTCCTAGCCAAAATTGTGATAGCAGCCTAACAATTGCAGCCAAAATATGCATGTATAAATTTTGAAAAGTGGAGGAGAAAAGCAAAGTCTTTTCCACAAGTGGTGCTAGAACAAATGGATATCCATTAGGGAAAAACAAAACGAACCTCAATCTCTACCTCAAATCATAGGCAAACTTTTACTCAAGATGGATCATAGACCTACATGTAAAAACTGAAACCATCAAGTTTCCACTTGAGGGTAAGTAAAGGTTTCTTAGGTCATAGGAAGCAAAAACCACACTAGAAAAAACTGATGTGACTTTATCAAAATTAAAAGTGTCTGTTCATAATGAAACACCTTTGAGTGTGAGTCACAGATGGGGAAAAAATATTTGCAAAACATCTATAAGTAGATTAATGGCTGCCAGGGGTAGGGGAAGGGAGAATGGGGAATAACTGCTAATGGATACAAGGTGTCTTTTTAGGGATGAAAATGTTCTGGAGTTAGACGGTAATGATGGTCGCAAAAATATGTGAATATACAAAAAACTACTGAATTGTACACTTTAAAAGGGTGAATTATATCTCTTTAAAGTTATTTTAAAAAACAAAAACATATATCTGACAAAGAACTTATACCCAGAATACATAAAGAATTCCTACAAGTCAAAAATAAAAAGACAACCCAATTAAAAAAAAATGCACAAAAGATTTTGGACACCTCACAGAAGAAGATATATGAATAGCTAATAATCACTTGAAAAGGTTCTAAATATCATTATTCATCAAAGAAATTAAATTAAAACCACAATGAGATACCACTACACCCTCACCAGAATAGTTACTATTAAAAAGACTGACAATGCCAATGGTGGCACAGACATTGAGCAATAGGAGCTCAATGTTGATGGGAGCATAAAATGCAAAAGCCACTTTGGTAAAGGTTTGGCAATTTTTTATAAAGTTAAACACACACCTATCTTATGATTTAGTAAGTCTACTCTTAGGTATTTATCCAAGAGAAATAAAAATTTACATCCACACAAAAACTATACATGAATATATTCATCACAGATTTATACCCAATAGCCCAAAACTTGGAAGCAGGAAGAAACAAGGAACAGATTCCCCCTGGAGCCTCCAGAATGAACTAACCCTGCCAACACCTTGATTTCAGCCCTTTAAGACTCACTTTAGACCTCTGACCTCAAGAACTGTAAGGGAATAAATTTGTGCTTTAAGCGACTAAATTTGTGGTTTAAACTTGTTATAAACTTAAATTTGTTAACAGCAGCAACAGGAAATAAGCAACATAGATAAATCTGTAAAACACTATGCTGAATGAAAGAAGTGTAGACAAAAGAGTATATACTGTATGACTGCATTTATATAAAATTCTAGAATAGTCCAAACTAACTAAAAAGGCATAAAGGTTGCCTGGGTGGTGGGGAACTGACTGGGAAGGGGCATGAGGAACTTTCTGAGGTGTTAGTTCTATATTCTGATGGAGGTTTGGGTAACAAACAGGAATCCATTGTCAAAATCCACCAAATGACACAGGAGCTGTGTATTTTATTATATGTAAATTTTATCTCACAAGAGAAAAAAGAACTATAAATAAGTATTAAACTCTAGTTGATGATACACATGTTGAATATTTAGGGGTGAAATATACTGACATCTGCAACTTACTTTGAAATGAAAAGGTAAGATGAACTGATGGATGGATACAGGGATAAACAGACACATAATCAAGCAAATATAGCAAAATGTTAATAGTATAAGCCAAAAGGTGGGTGTTGAATGTTTACTGCATAATTTTCTCAACTTTACCACATGTCTGAAATTTTTCAGAATAAAATGATGGGGAAAAATATGGGAGAAACACTTACCATTTTTTTCTTCCTGCATCCAAAAATGAGGATCAGCATATACAATTTTATTGTATCTTTGGCGAACTATCTCCTGGTATTTCTTTAAAAAAAAAAAAAAAAGTTTAATTTATAAGAAAAAATGAGTTTCATAACAAACCAGAACTAGTAAGGATGTAAAAGTTCAGCAGACATAATTGATACAGACACATTGCCAGAAATGGGCATCTGCCAGGCCAGGAAGTAATTAGTTCATGAGGCAAAGTCTAAAATAAAATGAAGTAATTTATGTAACTGCAATCTAGACCAGCACTGTCCACTAGAACTTGCTGCAGTGATGGAAACGTTCTATATGTGCCCTGCCCAATACAGTAGACAGGAACTACTGACCACTTGTAGTGTGTTTAATTTTAATTAGTTTACCTTTTGATGGGCACATGTGGCTAGTGGCTACTGTTTTGGACATCTCACGTCTACACAGTTATCCCCAAGAAGGGGAAATCGGTTACAAGACTGGGATAAACTACATATCTTTAAATTTTCAAAACCCAACAAAAAATTGTCTTCCCTATAATGTTTCTATTTAGCAGCAAAGCAGAAATGAGATTTAATCATGGTGCAATTAAAAAGAAAATGCTGAATAGGGAGTCAGGAGACCTGGATTCTCATCCTAGCTCTGCTAGGAATTTTTTTCATGACGTTGGCCACATCACTCACTTCCTTATTGTGCCTCAATTTCCTGCACTGAACACTCCAGGGGTTAGGATGGGTGAACCAGTATCATAGAAATTAAAAAAGGTAAAATTATTTGTAATTTGATAGGATTACAGTCTAGCAGGGTGGAAGAGGCAACTTAATAGCACTTATAAGAGGATGGATGAAAAATTCTATGGTCCCATTTGTGGGACAAGGCCGTGGTCTCAGTGTTTTTGGAATCACGTATCAATGATATCAAGGGGATAATAAAATGATCACGTACTGGATTACATGTTGGGTAGTTTGCTGAGTACTCTATGCCTCATTTTATCCTTAAAAGCTCCCTACTTATTAGAGAGGGTAAGTGACTACATCAAGGTCATACACTTTGCTGGCAATAGAGCTGGGGTTTAAAACCAGGACCGTGTAACTCTGATGCATGAGGAGCTGCACTCAGCAGAGGCCAGCCCCCAGTGGCAAACCAGACCAGTAGCCCCAGACTTTACCTCCATTTCCTCCATTCGGAGCATCATGATCTCCAGATTTGGACTGTCCTTGCTGTCCCCCAAGGGGGCTAAAGTTTCAGACCCCAAGATCTTATCATACGTTACAGTCCAGAGCTCCTGAGCAGTATCTTCCAAAAAATCATCCAGCTGATGAATGTTTTTGGATTTAGAGTCAACAGCTATAGCCTACAAAACAAGGTGTGTGTGTTGGGGGAGGTGTGGAAAGGTGGTACAAATAAAACAGAAAAATTTTTAAATTATTGCTTGATCATAATAAACCAACAGCATACTGATCCAATGGGCAGAGTTTCTATGCTAAAACAAACGTCTCCTAAGTCAGTAAATTTCAAAAGCAATAACATCAATACAATTTTTATCACAGTCATTTAAATGGTAGCATTAACCAAGTAATACCATTATTGTCTATGTAAATTATCATTATCATCTGTTTTGTGAGTTGGTAGAGCAAATACCTTCCTTTTGCTATATTCAGGAGAATGTCCAATATTTTACATATCACACATTCCAGAGGATATATCTATTCTCTTTTGGTCTAGTGCTTTTGTAAAAATGTTTGTTCGTGACATCACAAAGTTCAGGATTCTCTGTCTTTATTTGAGACTCTGTACCTATAACCCGGGAGAGCCTTACCAGCCTTTCTTGAGCTTGTATCCTTTACCTTCACAAAGCACTTTACAGTTTGCAAAGCATTTTTACATTGTATTTCTCTTGATTCTAATACATGTCTAGAATCTGCTCTGAAAGAGGCTTCTGCAAAGAATGCCTGCTGGGGAAATGATCATATTAGCCTACAGAATGAGACATTTCTGGAATTAACTTCTGCTTCTGCCCATTCAAGCCTGCAACTTTGGACAAGTTTACTTAACCTCTCTGGGCCTCAATCCTCTCATCTGTAATACAGAAGTTAATAATCTTCTATTTCAGAGTTGTAAGGATTTCACAAGAACTTGCATGTTGGGACACTTAGCAGCACAGTGCCTGGTGTGAAATAAGCACCTCAATGGATGGTTACCACTATGGCAATTTAAGAAATATTTTAACAGTTCACAGAAGAAAATATATCAATAGCTAATAAAGATATGAAAAAAATGCCCAAACTTATTCAAAGTTAAAGAAATAAAAATTAAGTTGAACAACCAATACAATAAAATTACAAAAAATATATAGACAACCAATAATATAGGTCTAGTTAATTAAGACATATGTCTATATTTGCATGTGTATACTTCCTATCTATAAAGAATAGAATGCCAAAAATACTATGTGCCATTAAAAAAGAGAAAGAAGGTCTCAATGTGCTGGTATGAAAAGAGCACCAAAATATATTATAAAGAAAGAAACAGGATATAGAACAGCAAATGGTATCTGTTTGTAGTGAGGTATAACTTTTCATATTATACTTTTTCTGAATTATTTGAATTTTTGGCTATGTGCATATATAACTTTTAACTCCAAAAAAAACTCATACATTTTGGAAAAATATATTTCACGTGCAGGTTTAGGTAATGACAACAGCTGCAGTACCAGGAAAATGTGTTATAATGGTACCCTTACAAGAGCTTTTTCCTGATGTCAGAGATCATCTTGTCTATAATTAAATCTATTGAGAGCTGTATTTCACTTGCAAATGCCTTCTCCATTTTAAAAGTGAGAATTCTTAGAATTTGTGTTCAAGGTCCCACAGATCTTTCATAAGTTAACACAGTTAAAACATTTTTCTACTTCATCATGCCAACTTCTATGAGTTTATTTGATTTTGTTTGTTATTATTCATTTCTTTATAAACACTGACTCTTGATGGTGCTGCCTGGCAAACTCTTTGTGATGATGTTGGTGTTTAACAACAGCCCAGAATTCTAAATACTAGATAGAGTTATTCTTCTCTTTCATTAAATTGAAACCACTTAATGCCTACAAAACAATTCTTATATATAAGGCTGATCATTCCTAGCAATATTCAAACATGTCTATTTATTATCAGCATTTATAATCACTTTATTTTCCTCTCATATTAAAATGCAGTGTGGAATTGTCTCCCTACGTTGGATGTTAGCTTCATTATTTTGTGAGGAAAAACCCCAAGCCATAGCACACCTGAAAATTTGTAATGGCTAAATGTAAGCTTTTAGGTTTAGAAGCCTCACCTCACAGGAGATTTTGTCACAAAATACTGGTGTGATTAAATTATAATTACAGAGATTATGAAAATCTACCGTAGCTAAAATATTGCTTAATAATTAGAATAGGACTATATTCTCAAAACCTATTTCCTTCCTGTTCCTAAGGTCATTGGACTGGTGGAACTTCATTCCAACTTCCTTGTAACTCTGCAACCTCTATATTTGCTCTGCCCTTTACATGCTCTGGGCGAGTAATGCAATAAACGTCTTTCCAACCTCCACAAAGATTAAATAAATGTAACTTGCACTTTCTACTCTGCAGCCCTAAGCCTAGGCAAGGTAGGAACATTCCCACAAATATTAAAAACAAGTCCTCCAGAGGAAGAGTACTGGGTGGACAACAACAAAGTGGTTTTATTTTTCTCAAATATTCTCATTTTCTTCCCTGGGCTGCCTTTCCTCTCTGCTAGGCCAGATACTGGTCACATATTAGGCACTCAAAACATGCTTGCCTAACAATAAATATTAGGGCCTAAGTATAAAGGAAATTAGGCCAGTAATGAGTGAAACTAGGCTGAATGAAAAGAAATGAGGCCGGCTATTCTTCTGCCACCGGCCATCAACATCCAGGGCCACACAGGGCACACACACTCTGTCATCAGGAGGAGAGATAAAAAGCCACTGATGAAAACTGTGGCTCTAGAGATTTCTGTGCATTGTTTGCAAGGCTGATCTAAGTCATAATGCTAAATATACACAGTAAGAATTAACATGCCAAATGTGAAAAATAATTTTCACCCTTCTTGAGTAGGATAATCTAGTGTTTGCAGAGTAATCTGCATACCATTTTCATTACAACTGAAGACATTATCATGTAATAATACCAGAATATCAACACCACACAAAACATACCTCCTGTGCAGGCTGGGCTGTCGCTGTGTTTACTGATGGACCGTCCTTCAAATGATTATTTGCTTCTGTAGAAGAATTGACTCTCTATTAAAACAGACAAATACATTCATGGATTACAGAAATTTACAGCTCACATTAATACAAATGAATTTTGTTACCAGAATAACTTCTGTGTGGAACTATTCATCAGCTTTAGCTACATTAGGCTTTTTGCAGCAATCCAAAGCACTTTGTCTTCACTAAAATAAATGCAATGTGTTGATTTTGGCTTTCCACTCTTTTTCTTCCCTCAACTTTGCAAACATTGTCAGAGTAGCTGTGTGCTTTTTACGCAAATCATCCAACTTCTCTGTTCTCCAGTTTCCTCAATGATACAATGAGGAAATTGGACTATTCAATCTCTAAGAACCCTCCTTAGTTCTATACTCCTGAGATTTCCATGGACTCTAATAATAATTTAACAGTTCTCAAACTAAAAATATAGAAGTTCAGAGGCCTGTTCAGGGACCCAGAATGTTATTCATTCCATTTTAGATTATAATATTCTTCTATGTCCTCATCTATTCATACAAGCAAGATTGCTTCTATTTATAGTGCAGCTTCACAGGGTCTGGCTACAGAATTTAGCTTAGTGCTTATAGGAGGATGGCACAACCTCTTGGTGATGCCATATGTAATTTCACCTTCAAGAAAGTACTGGTTTGTGCACAGAAGCTGTCCTAACATCTCTCTCCTTTGGAAAAATAGAGTCAATTGTTCCAAACCACTGAGGTAAAAGAGCACAACATTAAAATGGAAGCAGTTAATTGAACATTAACAACACAAATAGATCTATTTGATTAGGAATGGAGATTGCAATCTCAACTTGTTCCCCAAACTACAACCTCACCTTTTTCAAAAGTGGGACTCTGTGCTCGCTTCGGCAGCACATATACTAAAATTGGAACGATACAGAGAAGATTAGCATGGCCCCTGCGCAAGGATGACACGCAAATTCGTGAAGCGTTCCATTTTTTATTAAAAAGAATTAAAAATTTTATTAAATTAAAAAAAAAAAAAAAGTGGGACTCTTCTCTCTTCCCCCCATCTCTACCCCTTCCCCACAATGGAGGACACGTCAATAATGTGTGGTGGTCTGGGGGTGTCCTCCAGCTGCCAAGGAGACACTTAGCCCTACAAAGAGTCAGTGTGACCTCTGTAGTAACTCTTTTCACCCCAGAACTTCCAAAAGGCAAGCAAATGAGATGAACTAGATTACCTGGGCCTTGACCAAGAGAGGCTTCAAACGCTCCAGAACTGCCTCCTCGACCTTGTCTGCTAATTGGGTGGCAGAAACACTATTTAGAAATGAAACTGAAAATTAAAATCAAAAGCAAGAAAATATCATATTTTGCATATTTATTTATCACTCCAAATAAGGTAAATCAAATGATTATAAAAACTACAGAGCTTCTCTAAATGTTAATAGCCATACAAATCTCCTGGGGATCTTGTTAAAATGTAGATTCTAATTCAGTTGGTCTGAGTAAGGTCTGAGGTTCTGCATTTCCAACAAGCTCCCAGGTGATGGAACACCGCTGGTCCTGGACCTCACTTTGTGTACAGGGGTTTAGGAAAGATCTGGAGAAGTGTGTTAGGCTCTGAGTATACTTGAAAAAGATAATGGTTGCCTTTAAACAACTAAAGAGGTTAGGAGACTGGAACAAAGAAACTAATTTTGTTCCCTCCCCAAACCCCACTAAAACAATAGTAGAGTCAGATATAAACCCACAAAGACAAGGAGAAATAAAAAATGGTGTGGAAAATAAAGGACAAAAGTGATAACTATTAATACTTTAGTTGACCCGAGAAAGCTGACTTCTAGGCCAGTAATGGGAAACACTGAGAACCTACACAATTTGCACTGCTGACTAAACCGAGCACACAACTGGTAGTAGTGGCTATATCTAGGCCTGGGCTAAGCTAGGAGTGGGCAGCTTAAAAAATGAAGACAAGAGTCAAGTGATGTTTGAGAAGTTAGACCCTCAGGTCCCTTTCCCTACTTCACACAAGTGGACAGCTGCCTATCTCCAATTCTAAGAGAAGTCTGGTTGCTCATTCTCTGGAGGGTCTCTTGACTAGGGGCAACCAATCACAGCTGAGGCTGTAGGTACCACACTGAAAAGAGGGGGTGTCATGTATTCATGCAGAATGCTGAGTGGTTAGACTCACAGCTGACTTCCCCACTCAGCTCCTAGGATACCAACACCCGGATCCTTACCCTCTGGGTAGAAGATCAGAAGAACACTCTTCTCTGGGCAGCCTTACCCATCCCAAAGGAAAGACCTAATGATCCACAGGAAGGTCCTTAACAAACAGTCCACCCAGATGACCCTACAGTAAAGTGCAAGTTTGATAATCCTTTCATCTGATGGTGCTGGAATAGTCAGATATCCAAGATCAGCATCACATCTCATACACACAAGTGAATTCAAAATGTATCACAGACATACGAACAAAAGCTAAAACTATAAAGCATTTAAAAGAAAACATAGGAGAATATCCTTGAGACCTTAACATAGGCAATGATTTCTTTGACAATTCACAAAAAAAGACAAACCATAAAAGAAGAATTGATAACCCTGGTCTTAATCAGAATTTAAAACTGCTAGTCATCAAGAGACACCATTAAGAAGACCTACAGGCAATGACCAGGCGAGGTGGCTCATGCATGCCTGTAATCCCAGCACTTTGGGAGGCTGAGGTGGAAGGACTGCTTGAGGCCAGGAGTCTGAGACCAGCCTGGGCAACAGAATGAGACCCCATCTCTACAAAAAATAAAAATAAAGAAGGCAAGTCACAGTACTGGGAGAAAATATTTGCCGTACATATATCTGGCAAGGGGCTCATATCTAGAAAATACAAAGAACTCAAATCAATAATTTAAAAAAAAACAATAAAAAATAGGCAAAACACTTGAACAGAGACCTCACAATAAGCACTAGAAAAGGTACTCATCATCGATAGTCTTCAAGGAAATGCAAATTAAAACCGCAAGGAGATACTACCACATTCTTACCAGAACGACTAAAATTAAAAAGACTAACAACACCAAATGTTAACTAGGATGTGGAACAACTAGAAAGGAATTCTCATGCATTGCTGGGGGGAGTATAAAATGTATATGGCCAGTTTAATAAAGTTAAACAACTATGTAACCTATGACCCAGAAATTCTACTCCTAGGTATTTACCCAAGAGAAATGAAAGCTTATTTCTACAAAAAGCCTTGTGTAAGGATGTTTATAGCAGCTTTATTCATACTAGCTAAAAATGAGAAACAACCCAAATGTTAATTCATAGGAGAATGAATAAACATACACTGAGTAGTATTCATACATGGAATACTACTCTGCAATAAAATGGATAAACTACACTGATACATGTAAAACGTGGATGAATCGCAAAGATTTTGTTGAGCAAAAGAAGGCAGACACTAAGGAGTCGATCTTGATGATTCTATTTATATGAACTCCAAGGACAGGCAAGACCACTTATAGTTAAAGAAATCAGAAAGTAGCTGCCTCTGTAAGGGACGGGGCAGGGTGGGGTAGGGAATGACCAGAAAGGACGTGTGGGAACTTTCTAAGTTGATGGACATATTCTTTATCTTGATTAGGGTTTTGGTTACCCAGGTATATACATTTGTCAAAACTCACTGAACTGTACCTTTAAGTTCTTTGCATTTTACTACATGTAAATTATAACATAATAAAAAGGAAAAAAACCCTAAAAACTAAAATACTAATTCTAACCCACATGCTCAGAGTTTTTGATCAGTAGTTGGTCCCCTACATTTAAATATCAGAAGATAGCCAAGAAGTACTAGATACCTGAGGAAGGAAAAGAGATTATGTAGGGCAAAGGAGGCAAAAATTATCGTTAATATACTCCAAGAGAAAGAGAATTGCATTCTATCCATAAAAGAAGGACAGGAGACTATTAAGTAAGAGAAATCTGGAGAATATAAGAGAGCTCTTAAAGTTTAAAAATACTATAGCAAAAGTGATAAACTCAATAGGCAGGTTAGATAATAAGTTTGAAAAAATCTCCTACTGGGGCAATGTGGGGCTGGGAGGAGGAAAGAGAGGAAGAGAAGGAAAGAGAGAGAGAAAGAAAATAGGAAAAAACCAGATAAGAAATACAGAGGACCAATTTAGGAAGTCCAACACCAAAGAACAAGAGTTTCAGAAAGAGAGGATAGAGAAACCAGAGGGAAGAAAAACAAGTGCAAAATAAAGCAAGAAAATTTCTCAGAACTGAAGGACTTAAATTGCCATACTGAAAAAGTCCACTGATGAAGGAAAATACACCCATACCAAGTCCTATCACCATGAAATTTCAGGATGCTGGGGAGAAAGAAGAGTCTATATGTAAGCTTCTAGAGAAGGGCAAAAAGCAGCATTCAGATTTCTTATTGGAAACAAGACAACGAAACAATGCTTTAAAAACTCTGATCAGATTTCTGCTTTTGGAGAGGTGGAATAAATGTACTTTCCCTTATTCTTCCTGTTAAGTATAACTAAGAACCCTGGACATTAAATATAAACAAACATAAGAGGACTTGGAAAGATGGAGAGAAGGCAGACCAGCTAGGAACACTGGGGCCCAAAGAATGACATGGTGCCGAGTTCCCTGAGTTTTCTTTTTGCCTCGTATATTTCAGACTAGGTATTGGAGAAGCCAGCAACCCAGAAACACCAAAAGGCATGGACAAAAAAACCAAAAACCAAAAAACAAAAAAACCAGTAACAGCCTGGTCTCTCTAGCCAAAGGACCAAGAAAGGGGCAGCCTAGGAAGATGGAAAACTTTCAGAAAATAACTGCCCTACTGCAGCCTAACACCACAAAAAAACCTATGGCCACATGCCAGCCAGAGTGACTGGAGAGCAAACAAGCACATGAAAAGATGTTCAACAGCATTAGCTACTAAGCAAATACAAACTAAAATCACAATGAGATACCACTACACATTTATCAGAATGTCTAAAAGAAAACACAGTGACGCTACCAAATGCTGGCAAAAATGCAGAACAGCTGAATTCCTCAAACATTGTTGCTGGGGACAGACAGCCACTCTAGAAAACAGTATGGCAGTTGAGTAAAAGAAACAAAACATACAACTATCATACAACCCAGCAACTGCACTCTGGGCATTTATCCCAGAAAAAAGTGAAAATTTATGTTCACACAAACGCTTGCACACAAATGTTTATAGAAACTTTATTCATAATAGCCAAAAACTGGAAACAACACAGAAGTTCTTTAACAGGCGAATGGTTGAACAAACTATGGTATATCTATACCATGGAATACTACTCAGCAACAAAAAGGAAAGCACTACTGATACATGCAATAACCTGGATGAAGCTCCAGAGAATTACTTAAGGAAAAAAAAGTCAGTCCCAAAAGATTATATACTATATACCTCCATTTATATAACACGCTTGAAATAACAAAACTATAGATAGGGAGAACAGATGAGTGGTTGCCAAGGGTTACTTAGCCAAGCAGCGGATGGGGCAGGAGGGAAGTGGGTGTGGCTATAAAAGGGCAATAGGAGGGATCCTAGTGTTGATGGAAATATTCTGTACCTTGACTGCGTCAGTGTCAATATCCTGGTTTCATTACTATACTACAGTTTCCCAAGATGTTACCACTGGGGGAAACTGAGTAAAGGCTACCCAAGATTCTGTGTATTATTATAACTTCATGTGCCTCTATGATTATCTCACAATAGAAAGTTTAATTTAAAAATTTCCCATAAAAATAATCTTCAATTAAGAATTCTATAACCAGTAAGGCTATCAGCAAATATGAGGGTAGTAAGGTTTATCAGTAAATAAAGCCATTTTTAGACTTGAAAGACAAAACATCTTGGCCCTCTAATGACAGAACCACAGCCCTCCGACCTAAGATTGAACACTATGATGAATATGGTGACAGAAGGCACAGATGCTTCCACGACTGTTCTGTCAATATGATTGCAGGGTGAATTATTATCAGAGCTGAAAAAATGAGCCAATTGCAGCAGCTCAACTAAATCTCTTAGCAGTCTTCTTTGTGCCTGTAGTCAGGTGGTAACACTCTTAGGAGTGAATGGAAAAAGGCAACTGTATTTGAAACCTCAGGCTACATTCAAGCAAACACGTGAAACAAAAGTATTTATACATTCACTCATATGAGCAGAACATGCACATCATACTAACCTGCTACCCTCAGAAGGAAGGGCATCTGGCTAGAGAAAAGTTCCTTTAAGGATAGTAAAATAAACAAATATTAAGACTTTGATCTTTCGAACAGGACCTCCCCAAAATTTTAGATGTTTTTTCAGTTCTCCTTCAAACTCCACAAAGAAGCATTTTCTAGAAAAACATGGTATAATATACACATAGGCATGCAGGCACTCACTCACTCACTCACTCACCCATGTAAGGAAGGTAGGCTTAAACAGTCCAGGTCAGTTGCTAAAACTACCTAGATCAACTAGAACAGGCAAGCCTCCACTATTCTTCCTCAGAAGCAAACACGTACCTCAATTTTTGAAGTCTATCCATTTCTTCAGCTTTGAGTTCATTCAGTTCCTTTGTTCTTCTAGAAGTTTCAGCATCAAGCCAGTCAAGCCTAGAGAACAGTATAAAGAGTCACCTCAACTCTCCTAAAAGCAGAGTCAGGACTCCCTTGGGCTCCAATACTGGCTCCACTGTAGGCTTCTTAGGTGACTTCCCAGTCTTCTAAGGAGCAGACAGCCGATAAACATAAGAAGTGTGGCTAGACCTACACAATCTCAATTCATTGTTAAAATCGGTAGATGATGTACAATAGGCCTGATTACCTTTTTCTACCTCAGGAACAAATATTTACCTCTGTTTTTGCATTTTGTCCATTTCTTTGGCTTTTAATTCTTCTAGTTCCTTTAATCTTTTGGAAGTTTCGGCATCAAGCCAAGCGAGCCTAGCAGATAGTCAAAAGAGTCAAACCAATTCTGTCTTGACACTGCAGGGTGTCATTACCACAGAAACAGACCAGAAGTTAGGATTCCCCCCCACAGCACCAATCCTGGCTCCATTAAGGGACTCAGTAGGTAATGTAACCTCTCTGTACCCATAAAGCTCTCCTGGTCATGTTCCATGTAAAAAGATATTGATGGACAAAAGCACTCTGAGTTAGTGCGTAAAGCAACAAGAAACCCCCTCCAAAGGTTCAAGAAAACTAGCTATCACTTGTACTTAGGATTTCTTGTTAGACTAAAACAAAGACCTTGCTGTATCTTCAAGTTTAGACAAAAAAAAAAATGGACATGCAGGAAAGCCATATAGGCATAGTGAGGTGAAATAAAAACAAAAGGGAAAAGTTAACTGTGTATAAATTTATAGTATTTGAAAGGGCTTTGATTCTTTTGGACATGTGAATATTACCAAATTATTTAATGGCCCGCTTTCATTTTTGCTTTCTCATAAATGCAAGAATAACTTCAGCCAAACAAATGCAGAGCAACCTGTTTTCACTGCTCTTTTACTATGGAATGTTCTTGCCTCATCCCCCCATATTTAAATCCTGCCTGTACTTTAAGTCCTAGCTTAATTTCCATCTCCCTCCATGAAGCTGGGACCTCTGCAGCAAGAAGTAACCTCCGCCCCTTTTAAACTCACTCAGTTCCTAGGTTATATGCCATGTTCTATCTTAAATTATAGTTAATTACATATCTTCTCTACTGACTGTAAACAAGCAGAGGCTGAGCTATCTTATGTACCCCCTTTTAAAAAGTCTCCATAGAGCTCACAACTGTGCTACTACATGACTAGCAACTGGTATACAACTGACATGCACATAATTTTTGAATGAATGAAATAAGAGGGCATAAAAGAGGGGCTCACTGTATGTTGAAGTTTGACAAAAAAGTTTAATAATCTACATTTTAAATAACCAACTTTACACACAGGAACGGGAAGAAAGGGTTTGCTTCAGAGTCTATGTAAAAGGAGCCCTTTAATTTGTAAAGATTTGAAAAATACCAGCACAAACCTGGCTGCTTCATGTTCAACAGCACCTCTCAATTGACCTTCCTCTTGAGTAACTTCTTGCTGGAGAGACTCTTTCGTGGCATCTCTAGGGCTAGATTTCACCTTTAGCCATGCAGCACTGCAAAAAAAGGAAAAGTATACCTTTGTGATCACTTACTCCACGTCCAGTAATTCATCCACACAGGTGCCAGCCCAGAGAAGATGAGAACACTAATGCTGATCTATAGCACGGGGCCCTAAATTGGAAGCTCAGTGTGAAGAAGAGTGAGATCCTCCAGCACTCAGGCTCAGGGTCAAAAGGAAGAAATTTTCCTTTGCTTCACTGAGGCCATCACTATTTTAAATAAGAAACAATGGTCAATTATGGAATACTAGGTGAACTTCAACAAAATCCTGTTTTATATATATAGATAAGGATCACTAATTACATCCCATATTACAAGGCAACTCTGTACCTTAATAAGGCCTAACCCAGCACTGTAAGCCTAGAAGCCTTATCCACCCCCTCCTCCATCCGTCACTCATTCACTCTGAAAGACAGTCCATCGTATATTTGGTTTGCAATACAAACTTCAACCAGTGGATGTTTTTATGAGCTTACCAACTGAATGCACATCTCTGTATTAATACTTGTATACAAAAATACAGAAAACAGAACAGAGTAATAGAAACAAAAGAGCATATTATGAAATCAAAAAGACCTAATTTTGGTCCCAGCTCTGTTACATGAGCAAGACATTAAATCCTCTAAACATTGTTTCTTCAACTTTAAAATGAGGGCTGATGGATGAACACAACCACTCCTTCAGGATCATTTGGCATCTTAGGGGCATCTCTTCCACCAGGCTGCTTGCCCTGACTTCCAACAGCTCCCAAAGGCAGGGCTTCTCCCTTGTTCTCCCTCCACGTTACTGCTTTATGCTTCCTTCTTTTTTCTGTTCTATCTCCTGGTTCTTTCGACTGTGTTTTCAAGAATTATTGTCCCATGGCAAACAAGCTCCCCTTGCCTTTGAACCAATTCCCCAAAAGACTATTTGCACCTAACTGGACCCTGCTCCCCTTCTCTTTAGCCCTGTAGAATGACAGCTCCTCATTCTCTATGTGCTGTGAATGAAAGTGACAGGATAGTAATGTCAGCATTATACTAACTGTCCCCTGCAGTTAAGACTGTTGACGAGATCTATACGGTTTTATACTTCATAATTATCTTGACTTGGAATTAGAGTTATTTTAAAATATTTATTCCTTAAGCAAAGATTTACTGAATGCCTACTATGTGCCAGGCACTGGACATTCAAATATAAGAAAGACAAACAGTCCCTGGCCTCAACTAACTAGAATCTGCTGTGGGAAGAGACAAGTGAAGGGAAGTCCACTATCCTCCATACAATGACACATGTCCACTAGGCTGGGGTGGCCCATGGGAGGATACTGTAACCACATAGTCAGGGAGAAAAGGGAACCAACATGCTTCTAGACAAAAACTTCTCATGTATTACTCACCCAAATAAGCATTTCTTCCTAATGGGGAGAATTAAGGCTGCTACTTCATTTGCTATAAGCTATAGTCACCTTTGATCTGTGGAGGAAAAATAAAATCACATACCCAAATAGTCCCTTGAATTTTTACATACCATTTAGGAGATGCCGGTGGGGATGTAGGGTTTGGAGGTATCCAAGGAGCCCTGTGGTCTTTCACAGGCTGTTGGTTCATTTTTAACCTGGATGAGACTGTTCTCTGTTGCAACCTGCTTTTACTGTGAGGTTGGCTTTGTTTACTTCTTTCAGCTTTGTAGAATCCCTATAAGAGATAAGTATGAATTATAAAGCCAAATGAATACCAAAGAAACTCTGGTTTCAACCTTTGACTCAACTGAAGCTCCAAGTGTCTCCATGGTATGCATGCATCCATTCAGCAAAACCTAAGTAGAAAGCACTGTGATAGAAATTTGGGGGAAGGTATATATTACACTGAAGAAACCTTAGCAGTGGGGGCAGTGAAGGATGTAGAATTGGAATCCCTGGCTCTGCCACTTATATAAACTATATATAAAATATATTTTTATTTATTTATAACTTTCCTAATTAAACCAAAATTTTTTATACCATATTGTTTAATTTATTGTAAATTTGCTACCAAGCTAAATTCTTAGCACCAACCTGAATTCTCACATGTTCAATCCTGACTTCCCAATGACTCCCGTAAGAGTCTGTTTGGGAAGGAATAAAGACTCCATACTAATCCATTATCACCAGTCAGTAACTGGTGGTAACTGCTGAATCTCCTTTTTCTGAGTCAACCTGACAATATGTAGATTTGTTACAGAAGCCTTTGGACAGCACTAGCAAATGGCAGTAACTACAATAAGGATATTCAGACCAGGAGGTGGTCTTCTGGCCAGTTTTCCACTGGTAGGGCCTTAACTAAGTTTTAAATAGAAGCTTAAAATATAACGTACTTTCAAACCAAGTTTTAACTACCCAGCTGCCTCCCAAAGCCATATGAGAAAGCGCTTACCCTAGGATGCCTTTTAATATTCAGGGATTATTATTGATCAATATTTATCTTTAGCAGGAACCAAATCTTAACCCCCTCAAATCTTACATTTCCAAGTCAGAAGCAGAAAAAAAATTAATTTTAAAATAGCCTGCCCGATTAGGATCTTGGTATCAAATTAGTTAGGATCTTACTGAACCAGGACATGAGAGAATGCCCTGTTCTAGTAACAATATTAAAAATTTTTATTTTTTGTTAAAATATAAAAACCACCTAGAGCTGCGCTCAGTCAGCTCAGACAGCCACAAGGGCTCCAGCATCCAACTGCCTGAGAACTCAAATCCTGGTTCCACTGCACACTAGCTTGTATGATCTTGGACAATGCCAGATTAATATAAATGGGCCAAAAGAAGGGAATGATTTCATACCTGCTGTAGTCTTGCTGGCGCCAGAGTATCTTTCTTCCTAAATGGCACATTCTTCTCAGTCATAGGCTTCTTTTTCACTGCTTTTGTTTTTGCCGGGGCTATTGCCTCATCTTTGAAGCTTGCACTTTGGTCTAGAGTAAATGGGGCTTCTTCCGGAAGGATATCCACATCTAATAAATCAAGCTCACTCTCCAACCTCTGGGTCACTGGAAGCTCTGTATCAGGCTGATACTTATCTACATGGAGATTTCAGAAGGACAAACTGAGGAAAATGCTATTAAAATCAAATTGTTGAGAATGATTATCTATATACAGAAAGCTCCAAATGTCTATCCCAGCCCTGTTGAAATCAGGTGTTTTGTTGCTAAATTTGCTCCTTCTCTTATGAATACTACTATGGTTTTACATGCTGAAACCTACGTGTCATGGTTGACTGCTGAATCTTAGCTCCCATATTTACTCATCTGCCTGGTCCCTTTGATCCTAACTCTGAAATATGTCTCAAACTTATCTCTCCCCTTTCCTCCCTGCTGCAACTATCCAAGGTCAGGTGTGCAATATCCTGTGACTATAATAACAGCATCTCCTAACTGATCCCTTATTTATATTCATACCATCATCTGGCTACCAAAATTGTTTTTCTAAAATGTAAATATTTAAATGTTGCTTCTCTACTCAAAGCCTTCAGTGGCTCCTAATTTGATACAGAATAAAGTCTGAACTCCATACATGACATTCAACCTGCAATAGGAAAGGAAAGAAAACTATCTTTATTTAAAGATGAGATAAGGGTCTGTATAGAAAGTCCAAGAGAATCTACAGACAAACTACTATAACTAAGAAGAGAGGTCAGCAAGGTTTCTGGATATAAGAAGATAAACATACAAAAATCAGTATCAACCCCACATATCAAAACAAGAAACTGAAAATATAAGAGAAAAAAAATTTCATCAACATTGGCAAAAAAACTACAAGGCACTTGGTAAGAAATCTAATGAAAGATGTATAAGACTTTTATAGAAAAAATTAAAAGGTAAAGGACATGAAAGAAAACCTGAAAAAATTGTTTCATGAATGAACAGATTATAAAGACATCAATTCTCCCCAAAGTAATCTATAATTTCAAAAGCATATTCAATTTAAAAAATCCCAACAGATTTTTTTTTTTGTGGATCTAAAACAGGTTGATCCTAAAATTCACATGAAAAGTAAAATCCCAAGAAAAAGCCCAAGTAATTTTGAAGAACAACAACAAAGTAGGGAGTGGGGAGGAGGAAGGAGTCTTACTCCACTAGCGATAAAGACTTAGTGATAAAACTGTAATATTAAGACAGTGTGGGAGTGATGGTGGAACAGGCAGAAATCACTGAAACAGAATGGATGTAACAAAGGTGGCATGACAAATCAGTGTGTATGAACCGGATTGTTCAAAACACAGTGCTCATACTACTGATATCCACAGATAGAAAAATAAAACTGAATCTTTGCCTCACACTGAACACTTAAATTCTAAAAGAATGAAGATGTAAATATGGAAAGAAAACTCTGAAACTTTAAGGAGAAAACACAGGAGACTATCAATATGACATCAGGACAGAAAAAAACTTTCTTAAGGTCAAACATAACATTGACACATCTGAATTTAATTACACTAAACTAAAACTTCCACTTGACAAAAAGACACCACAAAGTCAACAGATAAGCCAAAGTCTGGAAGTAGATATCTATAATGCATATAATTAACATAGGACTAATATCCAGACTCAGTGAAGAACTACAAAACTGTAAGAAAAATAAGCAATCAAATAGAGAAACAGGCAAAGGATAGAAACTGGCAATTTAGACAGAAAATCAGAATTGTTAACAAAAATATTAAAAGATGATCCACTTCCCTAGTCATGAGAAATATTCAAATAATGAGATACCATTTCATATCCATCAAAAGACGTGGAAAAACAAGTGCTCTCACAAACTACTAGTGCAGGAGTAAACTGGCCCAAACCCTTTGGAGAACGACTTGATGACTCTAGTAAAGTTGAAGATTGACACACACTGCAACCCAGCAATTTCACTCCTAGGTCTATGCTCAGCCTGGAGGAACTCTCACATGGGTACACAGGCATTCACTTTGCTTCATCACTGTTTATAAAAGCAAAAAACAAGCAACAACCCAAATGTCCATCAATAAGAACTACTGAAAAATAAACTATGGTGTATTCATATAAGGGAAACTTACACAACAGTTAAATCAATAAACTGAATCCAAATATCAATATGAACAAATCTTACAAACATAACTGGGGGGAAGCAAACTACAAAATGGTGAATGCTGGAAGATATCATTTACATAAAACAATGTTTTAATGGTTTACGGATGGAAACAAAAGCGGTACAAATATAAAAGTAGAACAGGTCTGTAACATAACAATAACAATAGTTACCTCCAGTGAGGAAGGGAGGGGAATGGAATGAGGAGAAAAATATAAAAGGGACTTCGACTGCACCTGTCACACAGGAGCTCCCCCTTATCCACGGTTTCACTTTCCACGGTTTCAGTTACCCGTCATCAGCCACGGGTCTGAAAATATTAAACGGAAAATTCCAAAAATAAACAATTCGTAAGTTTTAAATTGTGTATCCACGCTGTACATGCTCCCTGCCTGTTAGTCACTTAGTAGCCATCTCAGGGATCAGATCAACTGTCGTGGTATCGTAGTGCTTGTGTTCAAGTAACCCTTATTTGACTTAAAATGGCCCCAAAGTGCAAGAATAGTGATGCTGGCAGGGAAATGCAAATCAAAACCACAATGAGATATCACTTAACTCCAGTGAGATTGGCTCATATCAAAAAATCCCCAAATAACAAATGTTGGCAGGGATGTGGACAGGTAGGAACACTCATACACTGCTGGTGGGACTGCAAATTAGTACAACCTCTATGGAAAAGAATATGGAGATACCTCAAAGAATTAAAAGTAGAATTACCATTTGACCCAGCAATCCCACTACTGGGTATTTATCCAAAAGAAAAAAAGACATTTTATAATAAAGACATCTGCTCTCGAATGTTCATAGCAGCACAATTCACAATTGCAAAGTTGTGGAAACAACCCAGGTGCCCATCAATACACAAGTGGATCAATAAAATGTGGTATATGTATACCATGGAGTATTACTCAGCAATAAGGAACAACAGTGAATTAACACATCTGGTATTATCCTGGTTGGAGCTAGAACTCATTCTTCGAAGCAAAGTGTCACAGGATTGGAAAAACAAGCACCACTGGTACCCACCATCAAACTGGTACTAACTGATGAACACTTACATCACACAGGGCAATAACATTCATCTGAGGGCGGGCGGGCGGGAGGGGGGTGGAAGGGACGGGAAAAACTCTCACTGAATGGATGTGGGGAGCACAGTTTGGGAGATGACCACGATTGTGGCTCTGACACAGGCAGAACAGGGGCAATGTGTATGGCCAAAGTGTTGTACCCCCATGATATTCTGAAATTAAAAAAATAAATTAAAAAAAAAATTTAAATCAAAATATTAATAAACATTTGGTATAAAACCAAAAAAAAAAAATACAAGGAAAATAGTCCTAGAAGGAAATCTGTAAAATGTTAGAAGTAATGGTGAGAAAAATTAATTGTAAACTTTCTGATAAACTCCAACTATATGGCTTATTAAATAACAATGATGTCTAATTTGTAATCTGAAAAATTATGACAGAACAAAGAATCCTGACAACCATAGCAAATAAATCTAAAGGGATTTAATAAGAGTAAAAACATTTTTCAGGAAGAGAATAAAGATGTTCTTGAGACTATAAAAAAAAAAAAAAGAATAGTGATGCTGGCAATTTAGATATGCCAAAGAAGCTGGAAAGCGCCTCCTTTAGGTCAAAAGGTGAAAGTTCTCCACTTAATAAGAAAAGAAAAAAAAAATCAAATGCTGAAGTTGCTAAGATCTACAGAACGAATCTTCTATTTCTGAAATTGTGAAGAAGGAAAAAGAGATTTATGCTAGTTTTGCTGTCACACTGCAAAAGTTACAGCCATGGTGTGTGATAAATGCTTATTTAAGATGGAAAAGGCATTAAATTTGTGGGTGGAAGACATGAACAAAAACGTATTGTAAATGATGGCAATTAGGTTCAGTACTATCCTCAATTTCAGGCACCCACTGGGATCTTGGAATGTATTCCCTGCAGAAAAAGGGGACAGGTTGAGCATCCCAAACCTGAAAATCCCAAATCTGAAATGCTCCAAAATCTGAAACTTTTATAGCGCAGACATGATGTTCTAGGGAAATGTTTATTGGAGCCTTTCGAATTCAAATTTTCAGATAAGGGATACTCAACCTGTGCTGTATTTTATTTCTAAAAAAATTTCTTGCAAATAAAGCAAGAATGTTAATATTTGTTTAATCTAAGTAGTGGATACACAATGTTTATCCTTTTCATTTCCTTCTGTATATTTAAAATATTTCATAATCAAAGGAAAACTACACTTAGACTACTTCAATAGCAGTTAAGTCAAGGGGCAGATTCCCCTGTGTTGTCTTCTTCAACTGGGTACTTGCCAAAGCTATAGAAATTACAGAGCGAGGAAATATAAATTGGAAGAGAAGAATAGTAAAACTGAATTCTCAGTCTGTAATTTATTTATTAACTCCCAAGTTTACATACATCAAAGCAACTCTGACTCTAGGTCCTGATACCTTTTCACTTACGATTTGTATAAATCAGCGTGCAAATGCAGTATAAGTTTCAGGAGTGAGTTTGAGGACACTGCTTGTAGTGGGAAGGGAGCCACCACCCTTATAACTGATAAGTTATACTAATGTAATCAACCATTGCAGGAACATTTCAGAAGCTGCTAAAAAAATTGCACCAGCCAACAATTATGTAAATCACAAGACAGCTGATCAAATCAGGTGCAAGCATATATCCCAAATTAAGAGGGCACAAAGAGAGTTTTCCACCCAAGTAGCTCCCTATGACATCTTTTTAGGGGTGGGTGGGGAAGAGAAGAGCTTAAGAAATCAAAATGCAAGAATTAGGTAGAGTGATATCTAAAACAAAAACAGAAAAATGTAACCTTCTGAAATCCAGATCATATGGAAAAAACAACAAAAATAAATAAGAAGGCTGCCACATCCTTGAGTTAAGTGTTTTCCTCAAGGTCACAAGGACAGTAAGTGGCAGAGCCGAGTCTTCCGACTTTCGGTTCAGGCTAGACCCATTCATTCTGCCCTATGAGGGACTATGGGGCTATTCCACACAAACACATTTTCCTGAGAACCAAAGCTTACTTCTTTATGACCCAAAACTCACTTTAAAATGGCCACCAAAGATTTGTTTTCTTAGTTAGAATATGCCTCACATGACTAGCCTTTTCTTAATAACTTAGGGCTATTGTTATGAACTAAAGATACCATCTTACATTTTTATAGCATTTAGTAATTACCTAATTTACTACTTATAACAACTAAGTCAGTCACAAAAGACAAGGACTAACCTCCCCATTTTATAGACAAAAAAATTAAGGTTCAGAGAGATTAAGTCAACTTAGGATAACAAACTGGCAAAGCTGGGACTAGAATCTAGGTCTTCTTGGTTTTCCACATTTGTCTCCTGGCTTTCCTACATTTGTTCCTATAATGAGTTTTAGATTAGCAGGTTTCCCAACTTCTCTCTGAAGCTGGTCCTCCCCACTTTTCACTAGTCAGCTGTGGGCACTCCTAATCTTCTAACTCATTTAGGAATCACCACTCTGTGTGCAGGCCTGGAATGTTCTCTCCATTTCCTGCAGAGTATCAAAAGTGAGCACCCCAGAACCCAGAACTCGAGTTACTGTGATTTGCTGCTCAGAAGTCTTTTCTTATTCAAATACACTTCTTCATAGAGTCTTTCCACAAACACTTAAGTGCCTAACTATGTGTCAGATGCTGGGCTAGTCATACAGGATATAAAGACAAATAGACATGATACCTGTCCTCAAGGGAAAGGCTGGCAAAGGCAGACTTCTGATTAAAAGGCAATTACTGTGTTACTTTTACCTGTCTACCAATGAAGGGGAGATAACAGCCCATTATAGTAAACAACTATCTAATGGTAATTGAGTAAATTAGGTTTTGTTACGGTGATATTGTGATATAATAAAAAATACATATTTGGTCTCTCCGCCAGTTCCTGGCACAGAGCTTCTAAAACCCTTGTAATTTCCTAAACAACATGGGTGCTAGGTGCATCATTTGTTCTAATATTTGGTTTTTAACCCCAGTTCCTGACATAGAGCTCCCAATCCCCTAGAATTTCCTGGGTGATAGGAACATCTTTTGTTCTAATGAGGTGACTCTCGGTGGGCTCCTGGATAGGGGCTGGTCACCAGAAACACCAAGCCATGATTAGAAGCTTGGGACTTTCAGCTCTATCCCGGGAAGGGGAGAGGGGCTAGAGATTAAGGTAATAATTGACCATGGCTACATGATGAAGCCTCCATAAAAATCCCTGAACTACAAGTTTTAGAGGGCTCCAGGGTTGCTGAACATGTTGAGGTTCCTGAAAGGTGGGGCACCTGGAGAAGGCATGGAAGCTCCAAACCCCTTCCCACATACCTCACCCTATGCATCTCTTCCATCTGGTTGTTCATCTGTATCCTTTGTAATATTCTTTATAATAAATGGGTAAACATTTCCCTGAGTTCTATCAGCCATCCTAGCAAACCCCAGGAGTAGGTTGAGGGAACCCTGATTTATAGCCCCTCAGTCAGAAACACAGGTCACAACCTGGGACTTGCAATTGGTGTCTGAAGTGGGGGCAGTCTTACAGGATTGAGCCTTAACCTGTGGGATCTGATTCTAATCCTAGGTAGACAGTGTCAGAATTGAAATGGATTATAGGACCCCCAGCTGGTAGCCACTGAAGAACTGCTTACGCAGTGAAACCCCATACATCTGGTGTCAGAAGGGAAGCACTGAGAGCGCTGAGTGAGTGTGAGCAGGAAAAGCAGCTTGGTTTTCCCTGTCTCTCAGTTACACTTGTGTTAGAGGTGGAGCACTAAGCTGTAACACTTCCACAGAGTAGTGGCAGATTGAGAAATAAATCAACTGACTTCCTGACTGATACGTAACTTCCAAATCAACAGAGGAAAAAAATGAAACAGGAAAATCTTGATTAATATAGTAAATTACAACAAAGAAAAAAAACTTTGGCAAGTTCAAATATGTCACTATTCTCAGTAAATGTAAGTAGGTTAAATATACAGCTCCAAAACAGGGTTAAAAACATCAATAATAAACTGTTTAGAAGAGACATTCTTAAAATAAGAAAGCAAAGAAGGACTGACTATAAAGGGATGAAAAATGTTATTCCAGGAAAATGCCATACAAGTTAAGTAGATGAAGCAGTATTAATATCAGACAAAACAGAACCCAAAGCGAATGACCTTAAAAGAGATAGAGAGATATTTAATAGTAACAACATACAGGCCAGGCGTGGTGGTTCATGTCTGTAAGCCCAGCGCTTTGGGAGGCCGAGGCAGGAGAATCACTTGAGACCAGGAGTTCAAGACCAGCCTGAGCAACACAGTGAGATCCTATCTATAAAAAAAATTTAAAAATTAACTGGGTATGGTGGCATGTGCCTACAGTAGCTACTTGGGAGGTTGATGTGGGAGGATCACTTGAGCCCAGGAGTTCAAGGTTATAGTGAGCTTTGCTTGGGCCACTGCACTCCAGCCTGGGCAACAGTGAGACCCTGTCTCTAAAAAAACAAAAACAAAAACAAAAAACCAACATATAAAATCCACCAAAAAAGATTTAACAGTCAGGAACTATTATGCACCTAACAACGCAACTTCAATATATACAAAGAAAAAAGTAACAGAAATGTAATGAGAAATTAAGAAAGTCTCAAGTATCACAAGAGACTTTAACTTATCTTTATATCAGTCATCTACAGATCAAGTAAACAAAACCAGAAAACTATTGAAGAGAAAGAAATAAAAATATTAAGATTGTAAAGGGGGAAACAAACCAGTAGTTATGTACAGATGATACTATATACATAGCAACACAAAAATAGTCTAGACAAATTATCAGAAATAAATGAGCTTAGCAAGGTTGCTGGATACAAAGTCAAAACATAAAAATCAATGTCAATTATATATCTATAGATCTACAATAAGCATTGGCCATTAAATTTTTAAAAAATTTACAAGCATTAAAAATATCAATACCAAGGAACAAATCTACTGAGAGATGAACAACACCATACACACACAAATAAATGTGTGTGTGTGTGGGTATATATATATTTTATATATATAAAAATTACTGAGAGTATTTAAAGTCAACCTAAACAAATGGAGGGGTATACTCTGCTGGAGGATTGGGGGATTCAATATTGCAAAGATATCGATTCCCCATCAAAATTCCAATAGGTTATTTCTTGGCTTTTTGGAGGGGGTGGAAGGAGGGAGGAAGTTTAGTGGAAATTGATGAATTCTGATTCCAAAATTTCTATGGAAATACCAAGGATCAAGATTAGCCAAGACACTCTGGAGGAAGAATAAATGGGAAAAGTTGTTTAACTGTACATTAAGATTTAGAATAATTAAAGAGTATAGCACTGGCATACGGACCAATAATTAGATCAAAGGAAGAGAACAGAGTGCCCAGGAACTGACCCACATGTATGTGGACACTCGATTTATAACAAAATTGGCACTGCATGTCACTTTGGGGAAAGAATAATCTTTTCAACAAATAGTGCTAGATCAATTGGATACCCATCTGGGAGAAAATAAAACTTTTCTAGGAAATAACACAGAAAAACATCTTCTTAACCTTGGCATAGGGAAAAGCTTCTTAGGATACAAAAACAAAAACAAAACAAAACAAAAACTATACAGGAAAAGACTGATTAATTGAACTACAATGAAATTAAGAATTCTGTTCATCAAAAGATACCACTGAGACATTTAAAAGCCACCCACCCACACCTTATTTCTAAGATACTTATAACACATATAACTGAAAAAGGTTCCACATACAGAATACTCCTGCTAAAAAAAAACTACAAATCAATAAAGAAATGAGAGAGAGAGAGGGGAAGGGAGGAAAGAGAAAGAGTGAAAGAGAGACGAGAGAGGGAGGGAGGGAGGAACAGCAAGAGAGTGAACTGGCACTTCACAAAAGACGTCTAAATGGCCAAAAATACATAAAAAAGTGCTCATACCATTAGCCATCCAGAAAATGTAAATTAAAGCCACAATGATAAACTCACACACCAACCAAGCGGCTAAAATTTTAAAAACTAATAACAAGTGCTGACAAGGATGTGTAGCAACTGTTCTCGTACACTGCTCACGGGAATATAAAATGATAAAAGTGCTTTGAAAAAACAACTTTATCTACTACAGTTGAACAAACACATATCCTCTGACCTAACAATTATACTTTTGGGAATATACCCAACAGAAATGTACGCACATATGTACCAAGAGACATGTATAAGAACAATCATAGTGATTTTCTTTATAATCAACCAAGACCGAAAAAAACTCAATGATTCAGACAACAGAATAAATTGCGATACATTCATATAGTGAAATACAATATAGCAATGAATGTAAATCACAGCTATAAAAACAGAATAGATAAATCTTACGAAGTGTTAAGTGAAAGAAACCTGTCCGAAAAGAATATCTATTGGTAATTCCACTTTTACAAAGTTTCAAACCAGGCAAAACCAAAGAATGGCATTAAAAATCAGAATAATAATAATCTGCAAAAGAGGGAGAGGATAAAGATTGGAAGGGGTGGGTCCAAGGGGAATTTCTTAGGTGCTGGTACTATTCTGTTAATATTTCTTAACTTGGATAGCAGTTATATATATGTCTTTATCTTCTGGTTATTAATTGAGCTATAAATTTATATTTTTGTACTTTTCTACCTGTATATTCTATTTTAATTAAAAGGAAAACTATTTTACTGGATTTGTCCATACTCATTGATAGGTGATCTCATCTATCTGGAAAAATACAAAAGAATTAACTAACAACATTCGATATTTCATTAAATGTAAAACATCAATTATAAGATACGTCATTACTTCATACATCAATAGGAATTTTTAAATGTTGTTTAAAATGTTTATAATTTTAAAATGTTACAATTAATTGTAAGTTACCATCAATTAAGAATATACCCCAACTTCAGAAATGTTCAAATGTGTACCTCAGAACCAACAAAATACGATATCATAACAAATAAGAGATATCAGCACAGTGCCAGATATAAAAACAACTTACAAATGCAACAGGTTTTCTTTAAGTAGCAATAACCAATTTCATAATGTAATAAAAAAGAACTTCCCACTCACAATAGCTACAAAAACCTTATAGTTTTTATAATATAAAATCTAGAAATAAAACTAATAATGAATTTATAAAACCTACATGCAGAAAATTATAAAATTCAACTGATGGGATGGAAAAGGGGCAAGAATAAATGGATGGGAAGACTCCATATTGTAAAGATGTCATTTCTCCTCTAATTATTATAAACTCAATGCAATACCAATTAAAATCCCAACAGCATTTTTCATGGAAACTGACAAGCTCATTTTAAATTCCTCAGGAAGATGAGCAATGACCATCAGCAAAATTTTGAAAAAGAACAAAGAGAGGAGAACTGCCTTAACAAATATTAAAATATGTAAGAAAGACTGATGATTTGCCTACAAAATTAAAATTTTCTGTACCAGAAAAGACATCATAAATAAATTTCAAAGATAAGAGAGTAAACAGGGGAAAATATTTATAATACACATAAACCAAAAAAAGATTAAGATTCTTTTTAGGTATATATAAAATATATAAAGAACTTCTACATATCCATAAGCGAAAGACTTAGAACCCAACAGAGAGATGGATAAAGAATACGAACGGGAAAATTACAGAAGAGGAAATAAACATGGCTAAGGAATATGTGAAGAAATGATAACCCTCACTAGGAATCAGGAAAATGCAACATAAAACAAGATACCATTTTCTACCAAGACTGGAAATGTTTTAATTTTATTATATAAAGTACTTGACAAGGATATGGGGAAATATATATTGATATATATTGTATATATCAATATATATTGTCACTGTTAATCAAAACATAATTGTATACCTACTTTTAAGGAGCAAGTTGGCAGTATCTGTTTATATGTGCACACCATATCACCTGACAATTCCACATCTTAGAATAACAAGAATTTATTTTCCATGTGAAAAAAATACATTTATATCAAATGTGTGTGTGCATGCATGCATGCGCGCGTGTGTGTGTATTTATCTATCATTAAAATATAATGAACTTTTTTTAAAAAGTAGGGTTCTAACTTCCAGCTCTATAGGAATTTACTTTGGGTAGCCCAAATGCTATGATGTAGGAAAAGTGAATTCTGCTTTCCCCAGACCTCCTCTATAGAAGAATAGTCCAGCCTCCAGCTTAAGGAAGCATCTTGGTTGCTATTTACCGATCCTAGTTAAAGTTCATCTATTGTGGACTAGGTTCTAAATCCTGACTTTCCCCTCAGTGCATTAACTGTTACAGCCCAGATAATTTCAATGAATAAAATATCTCACAATAAACACTTTAAGACACATACCAGCAAGAAGCTTCTTTGCCACTGAAGGTCGACTTGTTTCCTGTGGAAATGTCTCCTTTGCCACAAAGGGTCTCCTCTCGCTCTTTGGCGACATACTTGGCCATCTCTCTAAGGTCCTTTGGCTACCAATAGGAAATCTACTCCGAATTTCACTGAAACATTTCTTCACCTTTTTTGGTGACAGTTTCTTTTCCAGGAGAGATTCCAAAGCCTGCCATCAAACAGACAATTATTCTCTTAGTTTATCTCACAAAAGTAAGACTTTTAATCACAAAACTGAAAATAAGCACTCAAGAGAAATGTGTTATTAAATGGCTATCTCTAATGGTTAACAAAATATTAATTTTGAAATTTTATTATTTAGGATATCTAATTAATTAGTGAAAATAATTTCTGTAAGTTCTTTTACATGTTTAGCTTACTAAAATCAATAGCAAAGAGATAATGATTTTAACTACTTTTAAAGGCATCCAAATCCTAAAATTAAGGATAATCATTTTAGAAATTAACTATAGTCTTCAGAATATAATCCTATATGCTTTAAAAGCATTTGAATTCTCAACAAAAACCTCATAAACTCAAGTAGTTTTTCAAGTGGGCAAACATACTACATTTAACATACATTTTCATAAACTAAAGGAAACTTAGCAGGTCCAGTGGCTTTGGTTACTGTCTACCACAATTATGGTAGAAGATCTGTGTCCCTCCTTCCTAAACAAGGCATATCCTCTACTAAGTAGCCAACCACTCATTACTGGGCAGTGAGGGCCCAGTCTCCACCTGGTCAGTACAAATTAAGGACAACTGAACATAGCCAGGGAGGGTTAGTTCAAATAATAATAAGGTAATAAGATGATATAGCACAGCAGCAAGAAAGATAAATTTCTTACACTATTGAATATTTTCAAAAGTAGGGGAGATAAACATTCTGTTTAAGAATTACATTAAAGGTACTCTTGCTCACGCTCAAAATGTGGGAGAGGAACTACAGAGTCCTTTGAAATCCTTTCTGGAATTATGAAGATATGTCCTCTAAATGAAATCATTTTGGCCAATAAATGTTTTTTATGAATAAGTTTAAAAAGCATCACATGATTTGACATGCTGCCCAAAGTTCTGAGGTCTATATTTGACATTAACATTCCTGATAGTGAGTTCTATGTACATGAAGGTAATGAATGCAAATCACAAACATATTTGCTGGATAATGGAATTGTAAAGGCAGAAGGGGCCTTAAAGACCACCAAGAGCTGGTTAATAGTGGTAGAACTGGCATGTCACTTAGTCCGGAATTCTCTCTGCTACATCACCGTTCTTCTACAGCTAACAGCTTACTATGCCACACTAACATAAAGATTACTTTTTTATTTGTGGATGATAACATATGGTGTAGTAGAAATAACCACTGGCATAGGAGTCAGAAGATAGGAATTTGATTTCCAGCTCTCAAAAGTAGCAATTTTGAGTCATATCTCTGACTTTTGCTTCTTTAAAAAAAAATCTTAATCTATAAAATAGTAGTAATAAAACCAACTATAAATCATACTGCTGTAAGAATCAAATGGAATAATTATGTGGTAGCACGGTGCAAACTTCAGAGAACTATAAAATTAAGAGCATACTGCTATTGTTGTCTTTGTCACCAATGAGAACTAAGAACACTATTCATTGCTGACAAGTACATGCCAGTTGTGATTTCTAGAAATCTCTAGTCATATCATAAGATTTGAGGCTTTGCTTCCAGATACTGTATCTTTAAGTGTTTCTTCTTTTCTAAATTCATCTAGATTAAACACTAATATTCTAATCTAATCACTAATTTAAGAGTGCTTTACTATTTTCCTTTTCTTTGCTAATAAATTCTTTCTTAAATGGCATGGCCAGGGAATGGAACATTCTGTTTAATTAATGGACCTGGTTTAAAGTTGGTCTATGTTTTATGCTCAAGTCACCAATTTTCAAGGAAGTGAATACAATAATATAGACTAGACTGTAAAAAGGATAAAATAAAAATGAAGTATTTCTTCTGCCCCCTGCAAAGCTCCAATTTACTAGGTAGGAGCTTTGTCTTGTATTCTGCATAAATCCTCATGAAACTAGGAGACAGTCAACATTACTTCCAATATACTTTGAGCAAAAACTGTAGTCAATTTCATACCTCAATTTGTTGCAGAATATCTATAACCACATCAGGAACAGAAGGATCAGCATCCAGCTTGGCAGAACAAAGTGAAAGCTGGCGAATAAGGCTGCCCAGCTCCCTACACCGTGTAGGAAGTGGGTGTTCCCCTCGGTCAGTAAACTGAGTGACAAACATCTGTAAGGCCCGAATGGCTCCTCGATGGGCAGCCGCCAGCCTAGACTTTGCCCACGACTGCAATAAACAAGATGTGAGAAGTTATTTCAAAATTCACAACTTCCTAATACTAACCCAACCTTTAAGAATATTTATAGTCTATCTTCCTTCCATATAAAATGATTCCTATTGAGAACTTTTTCATGGTAAAGGGAACTGTAAAGTTTAAAGTTTTCTAATGACAAATAAAGTCTTTTCCTTCCTATTATCAGTTTCTTATACCAGCAGCAACAACAACAAAAATATATCCTTCAGAACCTGTTCTAAGAAGGCAACCCCATATTCAGAATATTTAAGTGCTTACTCCCTCACTAACAGGTTTCTACAAGCACTGAAAATATAATAATATTAGTGCAGAGAACCCACATGCAATACTAACAAAATACTGGGAAATGTCATTTATAAATAAGTGTTAATCATAACTCAATTGCATCATACCTTCTTAGTGTGTTTAATTTTATGTGGACTCAATTTATCCAATTCTTCCTGGATTTCTTTCACCTGTTTTGTAAAGAAAAAAAAAAAAAAAAAAGGAAAACTTCATACCTTTCCACTGATCTTTTTTGTAGAAAGGGACACATCTTGTCTTGTCCAAATATAACCACTATTAATTCAAATAACTTGCAAATGAGAAAAGGCTCTTCATTCATGCACCCAAAAAAATAGTTACAGGTTTCCAGTTCAAGATGGTGAATAGAGCACAGTGTTAACCTTCCATCCCCTGGTCCCCAATGTAATAGGAATTTAACATGAAGGAGCGAAGGAGGAGGTGACTCTGGAAAGGTAGGAGGACCAGATCATGAAGTCTTATGTGCCATGCTAAAGAATTTAGCTTTCATCTTCTAAGTTACAGAGAGCCACTGAAGTCTTTCAAGCAGAGGTCTAACATGGTAAGATTCATGTTTTAGAACACTCTCTATGGCAGCAGTGCAGAATAAGAACTGAAATAGAACCCAAAAAGAATACAGAGCAAAATCTAACTCAGGCATGTTTTTTAAAAATGAAAAAGTAGTTTTTGGTTCAAGCAATAAGGCCCAACATGGGATGTCAGTGACCAGAAATTAGTTAAAAGCTTATTAGTAAATAAGGCATTAGGTAAAACAAACATTTTTTAAAAATCTATTGCAATGTAAAGAATGTAAATGTCTGTTTATCAGCAACTAAATGTGCCCTGAAAGACACTTAACACAGTCTTCATTCTTTACTGTTTAATAATCAAATTATTTACTATCAACTAAGCTTCTAGTACATTATAAACACGAGACGGATGGGAAACTAACAAGGTCCCTTTCCTCTAAGACTAGGGTTCATACCTGGGGACCAGGGGTTTCAGGGTAACTGATCCACCTGACTTCCTAGCAAAAATATGAGCTGTATAAGCATGTTGGGGATCAAGAGTCTATAACCTCAAAAAGTCAAGAACCACCGTTTGAGGAGTTCAGCCATACACACATAATACACACCCAGAAAGGTAGATTACAAAAAGAAAGGAATTATTTGTCTGTGTGTTCAGGAAATTTAGTCTCACAAATCCGTCAGAATTCACGTAGGATACTTGGGTGCTAATCTTTCCAAGACAAAAGGAAAACTGAAATTCTCTAAGAAAACAATACACAAGGCTGACTGCCCCACTTCTCCCTGAGCAATCCACACCTGCTGCTGAAGGACATAGAGCATTCGGGCAGAACGAACAGCTTGCTCCTGTCTCCTGATACGGATTCGACGTTCTTCATCAGGATCCAAAGCTTCTTCTAGTCTGTCTGAAAATATTCCCCCCACCAAAGGTGGATTATAAGCCATATATATAAAAACTTATAAAAATTTTAGTTACTTAAAGAAACAATAAAGTTGAAGCTCTCTAGTTTTATGAAGAAAAAAAGTGAAGCTATCACAACAGAAAATTTCATTTTTCATCAGCCAAGAAACCAGCAATGAGTGGGCCGTGGGCTGACTCAGAGATGGAAGAGACATGAAGACATTAGCTCGATCATGCTTCCCTCCATGCCGGAATTCTCCAAACCAAATCCCACTGGACAGCTATTTCACTGTGAGGCACCTTCTACTATTTTATTAAAATTCTATATATTGAGCCAAAGTCTGTTATGCTTTCTATTTTTTTCAAAAACTCTTTATCGCCTATTTTTATGTTTAACAAGATTATTTTTACACTTTCTTATCTTGAATCCAAAAGAGAAATCTTTCCTATAACATATTAAGATAGCAACTGTTAAAATTATTTGAATGTCTAAAGTCTTCATATATTTGTCAGGAAGCATATCCTGTACACACTGATGCTCCACATTTTCAGAAGACTGGTTCAAAGAAATTGTTTCTGGAAGATTGCCTAAGGGAGATGCAATCTGTCCACACCTTCCGGCCTGCGGTTTTCAAAGATGTTTATACAAACAAATTCTCCTACAAAATTCCAACATACAAGTCAGAGAAGAGCAGTATTTTATTTGTGTAAGTGTACTTTACAAGTTCAAATTTTTAATATGTACTCATTAAAACATCAAACAATGAAAAGAGTATAAGGCTGTTTTGAAGCAGGCAAAAATTTGAAGTCAGGAGTTGTACAGGTAGATGCAGTCTCATGGGAGCCTACCAGCCAAATTATTTCCATCCCCTCTGGGTTGCACAGTGGGAAGAAAATCCGGATTCACAGCTTATGTAAATATAAATGGGGACTGGCCTAGATGGGGGTTTTTAACTGCTCACCTTACAGATGATTCTGATGCAACTAGTCTACAAAGTAGCACTGGGGAAGCACAAATGGGCGTTTTAGGGCTACAGAAAAGGTGGTCTGCAGCTAGAGGCCATCACAAACTATTACTAGTCCACCACAAGATAAGTACAGAAAGTGGAAGTATACATTTATGTGCTTTTAAAGCAATTTGACACTTTTGTCACATTTTTATTTTACTTTACAAAGTATTGATTTGAGACATGTTGAAAATTTAAACAAATAAAATAAACCAACGCAGTCTTTCCCGCCAGAGTTTGAAAGCTGTGTTCTAAAAGTCCCCTGTATTAGACCTGATCACCAGAGCAGTGGGCCTCCCGGTTTCATCCCCCTGGTAGCATGGTTTCTACCCACAGAATGTGCGGGGGTCATGCCACAGACTGACGCTAAGGAATGTTATGAGAAACAAGCCATAGCATTTCTATTATTTTTATATCTGAATGTTTTTGAATTGTTCATGATATTACACAACATACTCTTCAAGAAGACCCACAGCGGAAATTTCTTTCTGACTTTAGTATGTGGAATAATTATTTTCCCTGCACAATTGTTTTTTCTGTTTCAGATTTTGTAAATTCGGCAACTGATCACAGTTCCCTCATTAGCTGGTTCCTAAGAAACTCAGAAACAAATACATAACTCATCCCAAGTAAATCTTTTTTCTTTCCTTATTTTTTCCTATGCCACAATATCCTCATGTACATACTTTTGTTTTATCTTGTTCAATCACGGGTGTTTTTCAAAGTTACGTTAAATTCTTTATGTAACATGCACATATGTACATATGCATATATTAAATTTAAAATGCAAAAGAAAATTCTAGACTATGTACTACCCTAGCACAACAGTTCCTTTTGATGCTTAACTCCTTACTTTCTGCAGTCTGAAAGCTGGGCTTGATTCCCTACTTGTTAGCGACAGTGACCCAAATTCTCCAAATGGAATCAATCCTCTACTCTCCAGGAAAATGCAAGGGACGTGACAACACCAAAGAATTATACAAAACCGTATATGATAATTATACACCTTCCTTTCTATCCTGTGGTCAGATATTTCACACATATACCCACAACTTCCCTTGTCACTGGAGTGTACTCATATAAATACTGCCCAAGTGAGAATTGGTTTTATCTATAATATACATACACCATGCTCTTTTTTTGAGCAAATTAAAAATAATTTTGCCAGAAGGACTTCTGGAAAAAGAAAGAAAACATTACAGGATAATTTGTACTCAGATATCAGAAGACCTAAGGTTCAGACAGCACGTACCCCAACTCCTAGGCTGGGCCCTCAGTCAGTGCACACACAATGTGAGCCTACAGTGAAGGAGCTCTTTCATGTGCCTCTGCTGGAAAGAAGGGCTAGGGAAGGGCAGACTCTTTAGAGAAAGAAGACATTGGTCAAACTCCAAGCCCAATTGTCTTATCATAAGTGCTCATACTCTAGTGAACCACCACAAAGAAGGAAGAAATGGAATTACTGGTGGGGTAGGGGAATCATAAAGGAATACATTTGAACTATCTCACACTCATGGCATCAGGTCAAAATGAAGAATCTAATTTTTCTTACCTTTTTTAGTTACCTCTTCAATTTTGTGGATACAACTGCTCAATTCTTTCTGGAGACGCTGAACTTCTAGCAGGCTTTTCTGTTCACTTAAATTTTTGTGGTCACCTATCCTGGAATGTGGCTGGCAGAGTCCTGGATCACGGGTGGGTGGCGAATTTGGCACGTTAAGACTTGACTGTGCTGGATGAGATGTGTACAGGTATACCTTGGCACCTGAGCTGGAAATTTCTACTTTGGATGGCTGGTGGCTGCAATGACAGACTTCTTGACTCTTTGATTCCTTCCTTTCTACCCTGCGGTCAGATATTTTATACTTAGTATGCCCACATTTCTGAGAGCTTTGGGGCTGAATTCTGAGATGATGTTCCTTTATACGTTCTTCAAATTGTCTTCGTTTCACATCTCTTTTGGCTAGGTGGACAGCATAGCTAAGTCTCTCTTCTGATATGACGGAAAATGAAACAGAACTGCTTAGGTCAGGATCAACTCTAAAATCTGCATCTTTACAATGGTATGATTCATTGTACGAGTGCTTCAGTTTTTCAATTCTAATTGCATGTGGGCAAGAATATCGGATTGCCAAGTTGCTTGAATGTGTAGGAACATTCCTATTAAACTGCAGCTGGTTCTTTAGAAAGTAAATAAAAGTAAGCAGATATTAGAAAAATAACATATTACATAGTTGGTATATGTCAATAATTGAGTTTCTAAAATTTCACCCACCAAATTATTAGTGCTAAGAGGTATTTTTCTGTTGGACTGATAGAATCAGCTACTTTCCTACACCACTGAGTTCATCACATACCCCTGGTTCTATGCTACAATCTATGTTTACTAATATCATCCTGGGATCATCCTCTAAAAGTCAACCCAGAAAACTTCAAGCAGCAACCTGTAAGTCCCTCAACTCCCCAGTTATGAACTTCCGTCCTGTTTCAAAATATCAGGCTCCAAGGATCATTAGGACTATTATGAGCAACTAAATGCCAATAAATTGGACAACCTAGAAGAAATGGATAAATTTCCAGGCACATACAACCTACCAAGATTTAACCATGAAGAAATCCAGTAACAAGTAATGAGACAGAAGCAGTAATAAAAAGAAAAGCCCAGGATCCCGATGACTTCACTGCTGAATTCTACCAAACATTTAAAGAAGAACTAACACTGATCCTATTCAAACTATTCCAAAAATCAAGGAGGAGGGAACACTTCCGAACTCATTCTACGAGGCAAGTAGCACCCTGATACCAAAACCAGACAAAGATATAACAAAAAAAGAAAACTATAGGCCAGTATCACTGATGAACACAGATGCAAAAATCCTCAACAAAGTACTAGCAAACCGAGTTCAACAACACATTAAAAAGATTATTTCTTATCATCAAGTGGGATTCATTCCAGGGATGCAAGGATGGTTCAGCATATGCAAATCAAGAAATGTGGTATATCATATCAACAGAATGAAGGACAAAAACCACATGATCATCTCAATAGATGCCAAAAAAGCATTCAATAAAATTCAACAGCCCTTCATGATAAAAACTCTCAACAAACTGAGTATAGAAGGAACATACCTCAAACATGATAAAAGCCATATACAACAAACCCACAGCTAGTATCATACTGAACAAGGAAAAACTGAAAGCTCTGAATATGACAAGGATGCCCACTTTCTCACCACTTTTATTCAACATAGTACTAGAAGTCCTAGCCGGAGAATTAGATAAGAGAAAGAAATAAAGGGCGTCCAAATTCTAAAGGAAGAAGTCAAATTATTCTTGTTGCAGACAATATGATCTTATATTTAGAGAAACATAAAGACTCCACCAAAAAAACTATTAGAACTGGTAAATTCAGTAAAGTTGTAGGATACAAAATCAACATATGAAAATCAGTAGCATTTCTATATGCCGACAGTGAACAATCTGAAAAAGAAACCAAGAAAGTAATCCCATTTTCAATAGCTACAAGAGAAATACCTAGGAATAAACTTAAAGAAGTAAAAGATCTCTACAATGAAAACTAGAAAACACTGATAAAAGAAATTGAAGAGGACACAAAAACATGGAAAGACATTCCACGCTCATGGGTTGGAGGAATTAATAAAGTCCGTACTACCCAAAGCAATCTACAGATTCAATGCAATCCCTATCAAAATACCAATAACATCCTTCACAGAAATAGAAAAAAATAATCCTAAAATTTACACAGAACCACAGAAGACCCAGAATAGCCAAAGCAATCCTGAGCAACAAGAACAAAGCTGGAGGCATCACATTACCCGACTTCAAATTATATTATAAAGCTATAGTAACCAAAACAGCACAGTACTGGCATAAAAACAGACACATAGACCAATGGAAAAGAATAGAGAACCGAGAAATAAACCCACACATTTACAGTCAACTCATTTTTGACAAAGGTGCCAAGAACATACATTGGGGGAAAAACAGTCTCTTCAAAAAATGATGCTGGGAAAACTGGATATCCATTTGCAACAGAATGAAAGTAGACCCCTGTTTCTCACCCTATGCAAAAATCAAATAAAAATTAATTAAAAACTTAAATCTAAGACCTGAAACTAAGAAACTACTGTAAGAAAACATTGGGAAACATGCTAGACATTGGTCTGAGCAAAGATTTCTTGAGTAAAATCTCAAAAGCACGGGCAACCAAAGCAAAAATGGACAAATAGTATCACATCAAACTAAAAAGCTTCTGCACAGGAAAGGAAACAATCTACAAAGTAAAGAGAAAACCCACAGAATGGGGGAAAATATTTCCAAACTACCTATCTGACAAGTGATTAATTACCTGAATATATAAGGAGCTCAAACAACTCAATAGAAAAAAACAAATAATCTGTTTTAAAAGTGGGCAAAAGACCTGAATAGACATTTATCAAAAGAAGACATACAAATGGCCAATAGGTATATGAAAAAATGCTCAACATCACTAATCACCAGAAAAATGTAAATCAAAACTACAATGAGATATCGTCTCACCCCAGTTAAAATGGCTTTCATCCCAAAGACAGGCAATAACGGATGCCGGCAAGGATGCGGAGAAAGGGGAACCCTCATACACTGTTGATGGGAATGTAAATTAGTGCAACCACAATGGAGAACAGTAGGAAAGTTCCTCAAAAAACTAAAAATAAAACTACCATATGATCCAGCAGTCCCACTGCTGGGTATATATCCAAAAGAAAGGAAATTAGTATATCAAAGATATATCTGCTCTCCCATGTTTATTGATTGCAGCACTATTCACGATACCCAAGATATGGAATCAACCTAAGTGCCCATCAACAGATGAATGGATAAAGAAAATTTGGTACACATACACCATGGGATATTATTCAGCCATAAAAAAGAACGAAATCCTGTCATTTCCAACAACATGGATGGAACTGGAAGACATTATATTAAGTGAAATAAGATAGGCACAGAGACACAAGTATCACATGTTCTCACTCACATGTGGGAGCCAAAAAAAAACTATACTCATGGAGATAGAGAGCATCAACATTACCAGAGGCTGAGAAGATGAGTCAGTGGGGTGGGGTGCAGAGGTGGGAGATAAAGAGAGAATGGTTAACAGGTACAAAAATACAGTTAGATAGAAGGAATAAGATCTAGTGTTCGGTAGCACAATAGGGCAACTATAGTTAACGATAATTTGTTGTATATTTCAAAATAACTAAGAGTGGAATTAGAATATTCCTAACAATGTAGGGGTAAGACAGAAAAGGAAGGTCGAGAGAGCCCAAGTGCAGCCATTTTGACTGATACCAGACCTTAATCACCCTGAATAAGGAAGTCACCAGTAAGTCGTGAATGGGACCACTTGAGGATGGGTGATTTACTAACCTAGATGCCTTACAAACTGTTTGTGTTCACCTTTCTGTGACAGCAGTTTATGATTAACTTTTATGGCCTGACCTCAAGATAATGCTGGTAACTATAGGGTTTTTGAACATTTAAAAATATTACCATTACCCCCTCCTGCTTGGGAAAGGACCTCTACTCTGTGGAGTAGGATCTGTTGTCTGTCTCTGTCTCAATAAACCTTTCCTGTAGCTGGTTGGCTCACTCTCAAATTCATTCCTGCACGAAGCCAAGAACCCACTTGGCAAGGTCAGGGGGCTTTCCTCCCTTCACTGGGACACCCCCTGCATCACTAACACAAAGAAGTGACAAATGCTTGAGGTGATGGGTATCCCAATTGTCTTGATTTGATCATTACACATTGTATGCTTGTATCAAAATATCACATGTATCCCATAAGTAAGTATAACTTATTAATAATAATTAAAAATAAAAAAATTTTTTAAAAAGTTAGGCTTCTGCAAGTGACTAATACAATCCATTAGAGCTTTCCTAAAAATTGCTCTGCAGATGTAACACACAGACACACCAGACCTAAGCCATTTGGCAATACTTCTTCAGGTCTTCCTGGGATTTTTCATCTGGTGGCAGGATCTATCTTTTTATCTTGTGCCTAAGTGAATCTTGCTCTAAACAGTCCACTTACACCTTCTTATGCAGGCCCAAGTTTTTGTCAGTTTTCCTCATAATAAATACAAGTTTTGCTTTGTTTTGCACCTAAGCATGCCTCCATATTCCTACAGTTTTTATTTTTCATGGTTGCATTTTCCAAAATCCAATGAATGGCCTTTTCATGCTTAACCTAACTATAACCTTATTATTAAACATTTAGATTGTTCCAGTTTTCCCACTAATAGAAATATTACTTCAATTAATATCTCTATGCATTTAGTTTTTTTCTCTTTTTAAATTATTTCCTTAGGATAAATTATCTGTTCTGGGATTACTAGGTCAAAGGAAACAAAACAATTTTATGGCTTTAAATATGTACCCTCCTGGACCTTCCAGAATGAACCTGTCAAAGACAGGTAAATAGCCTTAGGAGAATCCATGCCTATGAGAACCCAATCCTCTGATGGCTTTATCTTGGAGATGGTTTCCCTGCTCTCACAATGAATACGTTTATATAATCATGTGTATCAAGAATCAGTTTAAAATAATCCATCATGATAAAACTTCAGCAAAGTATTTTGGATTAAAAAAAGTAGTTAAAAATCTCACTAAAGAGAAAAAAAATGGTTTCCATCTGAAAGGTACACAGACTGATGAACAGCACTTGAAACTTATAGCCTTATTTGGAAAAAATCTTTTCCCCCAAAATAAAAATAACCTAAAATACCTCAGAGATGTGTAAGTACTAGAAAAAAACATATGGGTGACTTCCACTTTAATGGCTAGGTTTAGGGAAAGGCTTTCTAATGGACTCAAAATCCATATGCAATAAAAGAAAAGAGTGATAGGTTTGACTATGTTAAAATTAAAAAATTTTAGAAAACTTCTGGCTGGCAAAAAGCACCACAAGCAAAGTCCAAACTAGAACAGAAAAACTGGAAGAAAAATATTTGCAAATACAAAAGGCTCCTACACATAAAGAAATCTTAGAGGTTAAAAAAAACCAAAACTGAATAGAAAATGGGAAAAACACACGACCAATTTACAAAAAATATATAAACATGGCCCGTAAACATAAAAATATACTTACTCTCATAGCAATACAAATTTAAAATACACTGAAATACCATCTGTCACCCAACAGATAAGCAAAAATTAAAAAGTCTAACAATACATGCTGTTGGTGAGGCTGTGGGAAAACAGGCACCCTCATAGAGTGCTGGTGGGAATATAAATTGGCACCATCCTTATGGAGGGAAATTTGGCAATATCTAACAAAACTACATATACATTTACCTTTTGACTCAGCAGTCTCAATTCTAGGAATTTACCCTGCAGATACATCTCCAGCAATAATACATATGCACAGGGCTACTCATTGCTGTATTGTTTGTAACCATAAATTAATGCAATCAATCTAAATGCCCACGTAGGAGAGTGGCTGAATAAACTATGGTATATCCACACAAGGGAGTACTATGAAGATGTAAAAAAGAAGATCTACGAACTGATGTGGAGAGATTCCTCTGGATATACTGTTCAGCAAAAAGTGTAAACTGCAACAAGTTTATCTGTAATACACTATCCTTCACGTAAGAAAAAAAGGAAACATGAGAAAATATATATGCATCTGATGATTTGTGCAAAAAGAAACAGGAAAGAAAAATCAGACGCTAACGAGTTATCTACAGGGTGTAGGTGGGAATCAGGTAGAAAGGATAGAGGGAATGGGGTACCATTTAACACTTCTCTGCTAATGTTCCACTTACCCATGAGAGACAGGAAGGAAGAAGAAAAGGAAGGAAAGAAGAAATGAATGAATGAAGAGTGAGAGGGAGGGAGGGAGGAAGAAAATAAATAAAATCCATAAGGATGGAGGAAAGCTCTAAAAATGAATACCAACAGAAATCAATGAACCAAACTGAATTTCAAATGAATAACATAACCACACAAAAAAGTGAAGGTGAAAAAAAATTAACCCAACTAACTTTTGAACACAGTATTTGGATTATTTGCCCTCAGGCTAAAGACAAGTGTACTTTAAACAAATATTGAACTCTAATTTTTTTTTTTTTACAGAGGCATGGAATGCAATTCTGAAACTACTTTTTGTACATTCTAGGATTGAACAAATAATTAAATATATTGTTGGTAACTGGAGCCAGGTTTCACGCTGTTGGACAAAGGAGTTAGAAATATGGAACGTGGGATTAGAATTGGAGATACCTGTGTGAACTCACTGGTTTTAACACAGACATATAGACAGACAGATAGAAAGCGAGGAAGGGAAAGGAAAGAAAGAGAGAGAAAGAGATAGACATATGTGAGTGTAGATGTGCATATGAATTTCTGTACGTGGGTATATGCACACAGTACATATATCTCTATTTCCCATTTCTGTCCTCTGAGAGGGCCTAGAAACAATGATACTCCAGTATCAATGAGCATATCTAGTCTCAGATAGTAATTTTTAAATTCCACTCTCCACTAAAAGGACAAAGGGATAAATGACTAATTCCAGGGCTGAGACCGGAAAAAAACAAGTTGACCCTGGAATATCTTTTTTACACCATAAAGTGGTCAAAGATTGATGGGACCATGTCAAAAATACACTGGGACCAGCTTGAAGTGGCTCTCAGTGGCCAAGTCAGAGACCATTTGAACATCAAAATAAATAATGATAGTAAAGGATTACAACCTACTGACTAAAGTGAAAATCTGAGTCTGCGCTGAAATAAATAAACAGGAAGAAAAGAGAAAGCTCTTCCTTAGTAGTAAGCCAACTAAAAAATGAAGAAGGAAGGGTAAAATTAGAAATCACCATTTGCCAACCACCATAATAAAAATTTGATTCAGGCAAAAATCATCAATGAATGCTAAAACTAGTAAGTGAAAGTTTGGGGAGTAAAAAGATATTAACATAGTCTCAAAGACAGACACTTTTAATTACAAAAGGTAAATAACTTTACAATGGAAAAACCTGGCAGTTACCACCTTAATCCAATGATTAAAGTCAACATTGCCAGTGCTGGGACTAAACTGACAGCACATACTTCCTGATATAATGCACTGAGAAGTACTCAGCATCATGTCAGTGGTTTTCCTGTCAAAACTTCAATGTGATTATGAAAAGACATTAGGCCTGTATTCTTCAAAAATGCCAATGCCACAAAATACAAAAACAGACTCAGAAATCATTCAGATTAAAGGAAACTAAAGAGACTTGATAATTGAATATAACTTATGATCTTGGAGTTTATTTTAAAATCTCAATAAGGTCTGTATATTATATGATAGTATTAGTATTAATTTAATGTTAATCTCCTGATTTCAAGAATTATACTGATTATATAAGAGAATTTCTTGTTTTTAGGAAATACACAAGTACTTAGGGCATCATGTCTACAATTTACTTTTGAACAGTTTAGAAAACAATATATGTACAGAGAGTTAGAGAAAGGGAATATATAGTAAAATGTTAACATTTGGGGAATCTGAGAGAAGAGTATCCAGGAATTCTGTGTACTATTCTTACAACTTTTCTATCAGTCCAAAAAAAGACAATACCACGTGTTGGCAAAGATGTGGAGCAACTGGAACTCTCATACATTGCCAGTAGAAATGTAAAATGGTACCACCACCTCGTAAAAAGTTCTGATATAAAACTAAATATACACCTACCCCACAACCTAGCAATTCCACTCTTAGGGATTTACTCAAGAGAAATGAAAACATGTTCATAAAAAGATCTGCACAAGAATGTTCATAGCAGCTTTATTTATAATAACTCCAAATTGGAAACAATCCCAGTGTCCATCAATTGGAGAATGGATAAATAAACTGTGGTATATTCATACAATGGAATTAGTAAAAAAGATTAAAAAGAAACCACTGATACATGCAAAAACATGGCTGAATCTCAAAAACCTTACACCTAGTGAAAGAAGCCTTCTACCAAGGAGTAAATGTTATATGATCCCAGTCATATAAAATTCTAGAATAGGAAAAACTAATTTATGGTAGAAAAAAATCAGAACAGTGGTTGCCTCTGGAGGGTAGGGATGGGGCTTGACTGGGAAGGGGCATTAAGAGAACTTTCCAGGATAACAGAAATGATCTGTGGCTTGACAGAGGTATGGGTTACACGTATGCATGTATTTGTCAAAACTCAGCAAATGTGACAAGATGTACACATTGCAATGTATTCACCATTTCTGATGTCAAGTTTATATTGAAAGAATTGGTAAAGAAAGAGTGAATTGTAGTGTACAACATGCATGTGGAAGTAGTTAGGGTATTCACATCTGCAACTGACTTTGAAATGTGTCAAAAAATACGATGGATTGATGAATGGATCTCTAGAGGGATGACCAAATGACAGATATACAATGAAACAATATAGTGAAATATTAATGGAATCTAGATGTTCACTGTAAAACTCAACTTTCCTGTATGTTTGAAGATTTTAATAATATAATGTCGGAGAAAAAGACAATTTTTGAGACAATTGAGTAAAGTTGCATAAAGACTGGTTACTAGATAATATTCGGGAATTATGTTTTTGTCCATTTTCTTAGGTATGATAATGGTATTATGGTTAAGTACGAGAGTTTATTTTTAGTACAAGTATTCTCAAATATTTAGAAGTAAAGTGTCATGATGTCTGCAACTTACTCTGGAATGGTTGTGCAAAAATTTTAGAGAGACAGATGGTTGGGAAGATAGAAAAACAGGACAAATTGTTAACAATTGCTGAATCTAGAAGGTGATTTCAAAAGTGTTCACTGTCCTTTCCCTTCAAATTTTATGTTTGAAATGTTTCATAATAAAAATCTTAAGAAACAAAACTACCTGGGCCTGAAGCTTCATGGGGTCACTCCTCCCATCTAGTTGGGTACTAGATGCTAGATGAACACAGGTTGAAGCTGGTCGGCCTGGTCCCATCATGTTAAATAGTGTAGAACAACAGTGACAGCCTTGTCATGGGCCAACAGTCTTCCCTAACACCAGTCCTAAAATAAAACAAAGCTATTTCAGACCAACAGTCTTCAAACAAGGGAATAGAACAGATAAAACACAATGCCATGCTGTATAACAATATTCTAGAAGTAGCCCATAGCAACCTCATATTAAGAGTGATTGCTTAAAGACAGGTACATGATAGTTTCTTCAGCTTATAAAAGCAACCACAATTTTGAAATTCTCATTTTTCAAAGGAATACAGGAACACTTACTATTTTAATGACAATCTCTTGGCCCTTTTCATTCCAAATTTCAAATCTCAAGGGTATCCAGTAAGACATTATTGCAAAAACAACTCTGCTTTGATAAACAAGCACTTTCCAGCAGGGTGATTTTATGGATGAACAGTCTACGTTAATGGATCCTAATGCTAGTCAAAAAGCTGTATGCTTCACTCTATCAAGTAGCCCAAATGGACAAAACTCTGAATAACTCTAAGTAAACCTGCAGGATCAGAATTCCTAGATTCAAACCAGGATTTGCCATTAACTAGCCGAATGACCTCTCTAAGTCTTCAATTGCCCCCATCTTCCCCCCACCCTACACACACACACACACACACACACACACACACACACACACACACTAGATGTGAAACCATTCAGTAGGCTGTAAAGGGCTATACCCTTATCGTTACCACTCCCTACTATGAAGGTCTCTTTATAGACACTTTATTATCCCTGCCACTGAGGGGCTTATCACAGTGTTATCTCATATTGTTATTTACCTATTTCACAGGTATACGTCTCATCTTCCAAGCTAGACAAGGCTTCTTGAGGGTAAGGGCCTTGTCTTACTCTTCTATTTCCTACAACACAGTGCTTTGAGCATAGTAAACAATTTAACTCAACATTTGTTGAGGTGAGCTGGTATTCTGTGAACTGACTAGTTTTAAATGCACTGGGGAATTTGTTCTCTCAAAGAATCCTACAGTAAATCAATTGGGATCTTCAAGGTTAAAAAAATAAATCCCTAATTTAAGCTTTTAAATAAATCCAAGGTTTGTAGACTGGACTTGCTTAAACACAGATACATCTGTAGGAATATAAAGGCAGTGGTCCAAGAGTCCTTATTTCTAAGGCTGTAGACACATGATCAAAGAAGCAGATGGGAGGAGGCACATTAGCCAGGCCATCCCAACTGGCTTGACATCATCACAGGATGGGGACTGGAGCCACGGAATGAAGTATGCAGAATTAGGGCCAGGGCATCTGCAACGTTTACATGGTCAGTATTTTGCCCCTGGTCACTTCCATGTGCCAAAGGCCTAACGGTCCATTCTCCACCAGGAAAAAACTAGGTGATCCCCACAGTTCCAGGAAACCTCCAGTGATGCTACACATACACATACATACACAAAGTCCAGGGACACCCACCCCTAATCTGTTCTCCTATACAAAGTCCTGGGGCACTCCTCTCTTTGCAATCTGTCCCTTCCTCATTGCTCTAGGAAACCTCCCAATTTGTCACCCTACATACCCTGGGGCATCTCCACCCCTACAGCCTGTGCCTTCATCCACAACCCAGGACAAACCTCCCCCCAACCTGTTCCCTCCCACAGAGCCCCAGGACACCTCCCCCCAACTTGTTCCCTACATGTACTACTGGAATGTACCCCTCAATCTGTCCTCCCCCACAGAATTCTCTCCGCAATTGTTCCCTCTCACTCTGATTGCAGACATTCCTCCAGCCTGTCTCCTCCCACTTTCCTGTGGGTGATCTCTGAAATGGCCAAGCTCTATTTCCTCTCTTGGAACTGGGGGCACCCCCACAGTAGTTCTTGTCCCTGACACTCCTGCAACATTCTCACAGTCTGTTTCTTCCCCCACAGACCTTGGACAGCTCCATAACCTGGCCCCATGTGCACAGGTGTGAGACACCCCCACAGCCTGGCTCCTCCCTGCCAGTCCCAGGATACTCCTACCTCCTGTCTCTTCCTCTGAAGCCCCCACTCCCTCTGCGGACTGTTTCCTCACCACTGTCAGGCCTGAGACACTTGCATCCACTTCTGCACCTGTGGACCCAGTCACCCACACTGCAGCAGGCACACGCCCTGGCATGGGAACTCCTACAGCTGCAAGAACACCCAGAGGCAGAGGCACCCTCGTGCCCTCAGGGCCCGCTCCACTATGTCTCCTTCTCCACAGGCCTGAGACACCTTCAGAGCCCATGTCCCCCTCCACAGGTCTGGGAGCCCTGGCAGCAGTGGGCACCTCAGTGGCCAGTCTCCTTCCCCATATGCCTGAGTCATTGTCCCCAGAGCTAGTACCCCCTACCATCGGCCCAGGGAGCCCAGAAGCCGTGGGCACTCCCACGGCCATGGAAACTCTAGCAGCCACAGGCATCCCAGCACTCTCTCCTCTTCCTGATAGGCCCAAGACACCCCCAGAGAGTGTCTCCTCCCCCATAGACCCAGGCAGCCCCATAGCAATGGAGACCCCGGGGGTCTGTCTGCCTCCCAACAAGCCTGAGATGCTCCCAGAGCCAATCTTCTCCACCGTGGGTCGAGGCATCCTGGCAGAGGTGGGCAGGTTCCTTGTGGAACCCGTGGCATCTGTGGATCCTCCGACTGCCTCTCTCTCCCCCCACAAGCCTGAGATGCTTCCAGAGTCAGTTTCCTCCTGCACAGGCCTAGACACCCTGGGAGCCACAGGCACCCCAACAGCAGTTTGCCTCCTTCCCAATGAGCCTGAGAAACCCCCAGAGCCACCCTCCGGCCAGCTGTGGGCATCTCAGTGGCCACAGGAGTCTGACACTCTGTCTCCTTCCCCAAGGTCCTGGGATACACCCAGAGCCAGTCTCCTCCCCAACAAACCCAGGGACCTCAGGAGCCACGGGAACCCCAGTAGCCTGCCTCCTTCCCCATGGTCCTGGGAAAGCCCCAGAACCACCATCCTCCCCAACAGGCCACAGCTCCTCTGGAGCCAGGGACCCACCTGAAGCCATGGGTATTCTGGCAGCATGAACCCTTTCCCACAGATTCAAAACAGCTCTAGAGCTGCTTTCCTGACACACAGGGTCAGACACCCACACAGCACCAGGCACCTTTTCAGACCCAGGCATGCCCACACCTGTGGGTACCCCTACTGGGACACACCTGTGCTTGGGCACATCTGCTGCCTTGGGTATCCCTACTGTCTCAGACAGCCCTACAGCCTGCCTCCTCCCGCAGAGACAGGTGACACCTCCACAGCCAGCCTCTCGAGCCCCGGGCCCAGGGACCCCTAAAGCTGGAGGCACCAGAGCCCCTCGCTCCCCCACAGCCTGCCTCCTTTCCCACAGGCTCGGGACATTCCCAGTGTGTGTCTCCTCCCCTGCAACCCCTGGCACTGCCGCAGCCAGAGGCCCTCCCAGAGCCTGCCGTCTATCCCACAGGCCTGGGACACCACCATGGCTTGTCTCTTTGCCCATGGTTCCTGGTACCACCACAGCCTGGGACACCTCCACTGGCTGTCCTGTTTTCCACAGTCCTGGGACACTTGCATAGCCTGTCTCCTCCTTCCCCAAAGCCCCAGGTACTCCCATGGCCTGTTCTATACCCAGCAGGCCTGGGTCACCTCCAGAACCTGTCTCTACCCACACAGCCTGTCCCCCTTCCCTGAATCCAGGGTCACCCGCACATCTAGCTTCTTCTTCGGTAGCACAAGGCCCCCCTACAGGTTGTCCTGTGCCCCACAGGCCAGGGATACCCCCAGAGCCTATCTCCTCCACAGCCTGTCTCCTCTGCCATATGCCTGGGGTGCCCACAGAGGTGGGTTCCTCCTCCATAGCTCTAGGGACCCCCACAGCATCAGGTGCCCCTGCAGCCTGTCCCCTTCCCCATAAGCCAGGGGTATCCCCACAGACTGCCTCTTGTGCCAGAGCCCCAGGAATCTGCACTGACTGCCCTCTCCCTGACATACCTGGGGCACATCCACAGCCCATTTCTCCCTCCACAGCTTGGGGCACCCCCATAGTCTGTACTTTTCCCCAAGGGCCTGAGGCAGCTCCATAACCTATCTCCTCCACATCCCCAGGCACCCCCACAGCTTGTCCCCTCCCCAACAGGTGCGAGACAATCCCAGAACTTGTCTCAGCAGCCCCAGGCACATCCACAGGAGGAGGCACCCTCCCAGCCTGTCCAGGTCCACAAAAGCCTGAGGCTCTCTCATAACCCGCCCCTAGCCCCATAGCTGTGGATAGTCCTGAGGCCCACGGGAATGCCCTAGCCTGTCCTTTCACCCAAGGTCCTGTAAGACCACCACAGCTTGTCTCTACCCAGGAAGCTTGGCCAGGGACACCCCTTTCAACTAGTCCCTCTCCTCCAGGCACAGGATGGAGTTCGACTCTGCTTCCTTCCCCACATCCCGAAGCTGCCCTCATAGCCTGCACCTTCAACCACAGTTGAAGAATGCTCCCATGCCCCAGAGATCCAGGACGACCTTTTCTCTCACAACCACGGGGACTCCTGTCTTCTGTCTCCTCCTCCCCAGACCCGGTCACCCACACAGACCCAGCAGGTCCCACCACCTCGGGTTCCCCGACAGCCCCGTTCACCCACACAGCCCCAGGCAAGGGTAAAGCCTCAAGCAAGCCTGCAATCCCAGGAGTTCCTGAAGCCTCATCCGCCCCAGCGGCGTCTGCTGTCTCTGCTGCTTGTCTCCTCCCCCATGGCCGCCGACAGTCCTGCAGCCTTTCTGCAGTCACACAGCGCGTCTCCCAAACCGAGGACCTCGCCCGGCGCCTTGCTCCACGACCTCGAAACGTCCCTGCACCCCATCTCTTCCCCCACGGCCGCCGAACCCCCCGCCCCGACCTGCTGGGCCCCACGCAGCGACCCAGCATCTTAGCAGCTAGCTCGCCCCCGCGCAGCCCAGGCAAAGCCCCACGCCCGTTCGCCCGGCTCACGACTCCAGGACAATTCCCGTGTTCCCCAACGCAGCCCCGCGGCACTTTGTGTGTTAGCACCTCGCTTCCTAAGCTGCTCTACACAGGCACTCACACACAGCTCCGACCCTCGCAGCCTTTCTCCCTCCCTGCGCGACCCCCCCCCACGCCCAGTCCCGGACGCCCGCCCCCCAGTCTCAGGCCCCACTAAAGCCTAGACAGGAGAAAAGGTAATTGGGGGGATGGAGCGGCAGGATCTGCTCGGTCAAGGTCTCCTCTCCCCCAGATCCATGCCGCCTAACGCAGCTTCCCACATCCCCCCACACCCCAGCTCCCGCCTGAGCCCACCTGGCCTGGGGCGAGGCGCGGCTACCGAGACCTGCAGGAGGCCCCCAACTAGGCCTCGCTTCCGGCCGCTCGCCCAGTCGCCATAGCAACAGGCGCAAGGCAGCTTGTGAGCTGTCGACGCTCCTGAGCTACTTAAGGGTCCAGGTGTTGCCGGGCGGCAAGTTTTGCAGCCAGTGTCCATGCGGCCGGGGCCAGGACCAGATTAGGACAGAGGCCTGGGTTTGGGAGTGGAGCTAGCACCGAAAGATTTGAGAAACGAGAACAATAAGACAGTGCAGATGAGTTATGGCCTTCAGAGGCTCCCGTACACGGCAGAGCGGCCCTGCCTTCTGCCAGCCCCGCCCTGCCCTAGCCCACCCGGAAACTGCTTCGCCCCGCCCCACGTGGGCCCCGCCCCGCTGCACCTCGGCCCGACTACACCTCTAGCAGTTCGCAGCGCGCGCTGTCCGGATGGCCCGCTACGAGGAGGTGAGCGTGACCGGCTTTGAGGAGTTCAACCGGGCTGTGGAGCAGCACAATGGCAAGACAATTTTCGCCTACTTTACCGGCTCTAAGGACGCCAAAGGGAAAAGCTGGTGTCCCGACTGCGTGCAGGGTGAGGCCAGGACTGGGATGCTGCTGCCCATCGGAAGTGGTGGGAAAGATGAGGCTACGGCCAGAAAGCGGGTTTGAGAAGAGACAGGGGGAACCTTGGTCCCAGAGATCCGCGGGGCAATCTCAGCTGTCCCCATGCCTCTTCTTAGTAAGCCCTGCCAAGAGCGCTCTTCTTTTTATCATCTGACCTGGATGATCTTGGAATCTAGTTTTTTAAAATTTCTCACTTCCCCAATAGTGTGTCACAGGACACGTGAGTTGGTCTTTAAATAAGTCAGCAAATATGTATGCTTTTCATTGTTCTGGGCGCCTTGGCGTGGGGGCAGTCGGGACTCGACTTGGTCCTGTGAAGTAGCTCTAAGACCCAAAGAGAACACCTGACTTACGTTGACCTCCTCAGTTAACTGCAGGTTAAAGTCTGAGTACTTAGCAAGACTGGGGAAAGGGGAGAGGATCGCTGTTTATGAGTGCCTATCTGACTATAAAGTTGGTGTGTAATTATTTTATATCAACTTTTTTTAAAGCTGAACCAGTCGTACGAGAGGGGCTGAAGCATGTTAGTGAAGAATGTGTGTTCATCTACTGCCAAGTAGGAGAAAAACCTTAGTAAGTGGCAATGTATACTGTATTTCAGACATGCACTAGACTCTTAAGACTTAGGGGGGAAGGGTCTCAGGGTCTCACTCAGGTTCTGTGTTCTAAGGTAAAGTTTGATAAGTCGAATTAGAAGCTATTAAATACAAATTTAAAGTGTCCACTTGAATAAATGGTAATTCAATGAATTTGGACTGGTTTAAGTTCAGAACTTAGCTGGCTTTACATTTATTTTACATCTTAGTTACATTTTAAATGAAAACTTTGCACAGAGTAATTAATTGATTAAGTCATAGTCAAGGTTTTTTAAGTGTTTACAATGATTATTAAAAGACTAAATATAGGAATATATCAAATATTAAGCAAACTATAATACACCAACTAAATTTTTTTTTCATGATAACTCTTTCTTTTTGGAATAGCTGGAAAGATCCAAACAATGACTTCAGAAAAAACCTGAAAGTAACTGCAGTGCCTACACTACTTAAATATGGAACAGTGAGTATTTTTCTTTAAATATGATGGGGCAGTAATTCACTCGGTCAAAACTCTTTTGCCCTGTTCTGGATTCAAATTTGAAAAGATCTTGACATTTCATCTCAATCACATTGGTGTTCAGAGTGCAGTTTAGAGTCCATCTCTATGGCCAATCCCAATAAACTATTAATAAATAATACAAATATCTAACTATTGGGTCTTTTTCATGCTTTTAAGCCACTCTTCTTAAAAAAAAAAATTCTATAGCCAGAAAGTTGGTTGACTCATAATTCCTTAAAACACTTGCATCAACGGTTGTTTTTCTATTTAACCCATAATTCTGATTGAAAAGAAAGGGCAACTCCTCTAGTTCAGTCATGCTCCTGGCATTCTAAATTAAAGGGTTTAGGGGAAGGGGATGGTATTGGGCTTGCTGTCTCCTGTTTTAGTCTTTAGAGCTTCCTGATATTTTGGGTTTAAGTCCCTGAGCCAAGTATTTTAGTGATTCATCTTAAGGCAAATATCTTAACTCTTTCATAGAACTTGTTGTAACTAGTTGGTGGTTTCTGAATGGCATAATTTGTGTCATTCAAGGTAGAATCACTCCGCTCCTAATAACATTTCCTAGGAGTAGTTAAGATTTAATTCTTCTCTTACAGCCTCAAAAACTGGTAGAATCTGAGTGTCTTCAAGCCAACCTCGTGGAGATGCTGTTCTCTGAAGATTAAGATTTAATGCTGGCAATCGCGTCTTACCTGATTTGTTCTAGTATAAAAAAAGCTGCACACTTCCTTTGAATTCATGTTAGCTATAAATAAATAAATGATGATGTTAAAAATTTGGTATATGTTTAAACAATTGAGAGTGGTATTAAAATGCTTATGAACCTTTAGTTTGTTTGTAATATGTGCATATTTTTAAGATATGAGTAAAACAAGTCTTCAGGAGTGGTAGTAATAGCTCAAAGGAATGTATTGGAGTAACAGAAATATCTAAAAGCTGCTTATAGTACAGTAGACAACTTCCAAATCTCTAAAGGGATTAGGATCTTTTACCTTAAATTCTATGAATTTGCAAAGCAACTGATACTCCTGAAACTCTGGAGTTTGGCTGTGGAATGTAGAATTTAACCTAACCACTGAAGGAAAGTACAGTACATCTAATCCAACCTCTGCTTAATTCGGGCAGTTGTGTTTTACAGCTGTCTCAGTGTGCTTCACTTGGGATGATGCATGTGGCAGAGAGGAGCTAGAGAGACTATATAACTTAGCAGTGGGAAGAACTCCTGCCTGTAAGTCAGTCACACCAATTCTATCACTAACTAGCTGTGTAACCATAGGTAAATTACTTAACCTGTCTAAACCTCAGTTTACTCCTTTGTAAAACAAGGATTATTCTGAGAATAAAATGAGAGTGCAATGAAGCACTTAACACATAGTACCTGGTTTGTGGTACCTGCGAAATAACGTTAGCTTACCCAAATGAGCACAAGTATTTGAGGCTCCTCATCTTTGTTCTAGTTTAAGGTCAAGAGTCCAATCAGTAGTTAACCACTAATCTTGCCATCACTAAGCCAGACATAACAGTGATTCTTTCTTAAAGCCATCTTGTAAAGCAAGTGGTAATACAAGTGTGTCCTTTCCTGTAGAATTTAAGAAACTTTATGCAGTTCTTGCTCTGTGATTTAAAGAGGTCACTGATTCCGTTCCTCTCATTCCCTGGATAAGAGGAGTGATCAGCTGATCGGAGAGACAGTAAGGTTCCAGGAAATGGACTTGCCCAAAGTCCAATGTCAGGAACAAAGCTAAGCTTAGAGTTCAGTATATTTGGTGGCCCTCCCCTACCTCATGCCCCACTGCCTCCTTTAATTGGTCTAAAATACCAAACTTCCATTCTTACTCAGTTGATCATGTTAAATGCCAATAAAAACTTACAAATCCACAAGGAAATCAAAGTAGAGCAATTCTGGTTTAAGAGAAATAGTCTATTAACAATAAAAAGTTAGTTGGATAAAAAACACACTAAAGGTTTTAGGTGCTACCACAATAAGGGTAGGTAGGAAGTCTTTTGTCTTTGCTGTACAAAAGAAATACATTATATACATGTCTTAAGATCCTAGTCTGTATCCAGCTTTTCATTTTCCTGATGTGTTATTTTGCTGTTGCTGCTCTGCCAAGGCTTGTTGAAGGCGCATCCGCTTCCGGGAATAGTGTTGCCAGTGTAGAATTTGCTGTTCATCAATAAATTTCGCACACTGAGCGTTCACCAACTCCTTTCGGAAGTGTTCATATTGGAGCAGTTCTAACATGTGTAAACACTGAGGGTACCTGGGTTTAAGTTTATAAGTTAATGATCAACATAATTTAAGTCAATAATGCCAAGTTCTAATTCAGTTATTCTCTTAAAAATGATCTTGTAGCCTATGTTTCTATAACATTAACTTAGTACACTCTGGTAACAGGGTTTTTCCCCCTGCTTATGCAGAGAGGCTAGTCATCAAAAGTCAGTATTAAGCAAAATTTTCAAAGTGAGAAAATTTAAGTTCAGAAAGATTAAATAATTTGCCCCCACCATACAACACAGTAACTGGTAAGCAGAGTGAAAATTTGGGAACAACCTATGCTATTCTAGTGGTTTCCAACATGAAGAACATGAACATTTTTTTATTTTAGTAATTATGTGTTTAATTGATAGCTACTGGTTTTCCATCAACAGTGATAAAAAGACAACGTTCATTTAAAAATGAGTCAATTTCAAAAAGAACTATGCACATATATCGTACTGTAGTTTTCCACAGGAATATAGCAATTCTGAAATTATATATATTCTAGGATTGAGCAAATAAGTATGTTTATGGATTAAAAGAGCCAAATTTCTGGCTATCAGAAAGGAAGTTACAGATAAAGAGAAGGGGAAGGCTAGAATGAAGCCTGTGTTATTGGGCTAAAATTGAAAACATCAGTATGTACTCATGGCTTTTAATATATATATATAAGAGAGACATAGATGTGTGTGTGCATGTATACACACACATACAGCTTTGTGTACTGAGAGGACCTAGAAGCAATGACACTGTAGTACCAGTGAGCACACTTTAGTGCCCAGATTGTGATTTCCAAATAGCATTTTCCAGAGTTCCTTGGACAAATAGCTGATTCCAAGCCTAGGACAGGGAAGGTACAAGATGAGCCTGGAACATATTTAGTGCCAGAAAGAAAAGTGCTAAAAATTGATGGGGATATGTCAAAAGTACTCAGAAGCCAACTGAAGGGGCTCCCAATGGCCAAATCTGGAATAATTATTAGAGCAATAAAATATGTAATTATAATCCATAGCATAAAAATAAGAATCCAAAAGTCTACACTGATGTATATTTCCTTAATGAAATAATAAATCAGAAACAAGGGAATATTCTTCCTTACAAAAGAGTTCTAACTAATAAATGTAGAATGATGGAATTAGAAAATCACCACAGTAAAAACTGGCAAGTGTCAGGGAAGTATCTTCAATAGATGCTAAAATTAGTGGACAAAAGTATATGTAACAAGATGTTTACATAGTCTCCAAGTATTTCCCCATAAGATACTTATTAAATACACACACAAAAAAAACTTGATACGGAGACACCTAGAAGGCACCACACCTCAACCAAGTGATCAAAATTAACGTCACCAGTAGGCAGGACAAATAGACTTCATGTGACTCCTAATATGACATACCAAGAAGGATACAACATCACTTCTGTCACAGTCATGAAAAAAACAAAAAGACCAAAAAATTCAGGTTAAAGGAGACTAAGACAACATGACAACAAAATGCAACATGTGTGTTAGACTGGATACTGTACTAAATACAGGACATCAGTGGGACAATTGGCAAAATTTGAATGAGGTCTGTAGATTAGATAATAGATTAATGTTAATGTTCTGATTTTGATTATTGTGCTGTGGTTACATAAGATGTTAACATTTAGAATATCTGGGCAAAAAATATACAGGAATTCTCTTTATTATTCTTCCAGCTATCCTGTAAGTGAAATTATTTTAAATTAAAAAGACATAAAATTTGAGACAATTAAAATACATCAAATCAATATAGGCAGTACACAGATAGAGCCAAAATGGTACAAGTAATATGCAAAAGACTAAAGTTTGGAAAATAGTATACTACTAGAGCAGTACTTCTTAAACGTTAATGTCCATATGAATCAGTTCTTAAAATACAGACTTTGATTCTGTAGATCTGAGGTGGGGCCTGAGCTCTGCATTTCTAACAAGTGCCCAAATGATACCAATGCTGCTGATCTGAAGACCACATTGAATAGCAGGGCCCCATAACATGCTGTCCTTTCAGAATAATAATTGTTTACTACCTACACTCAAAAATACACTGTTGCCTGTAACTGTTGGCAGCTTAGCCTAGAATGCTCTATTCACACCTGTCCTGGCTAATTTCTTTTCATGACAGCATCCACAGTTAAAAAGATCTGAGTGTGAGTACTAGCTGGATGGCCTTGAACAAGGTACTTAACCTCTCTAAGGTTCAGTTTCTTCAACTATAAAATATTGTGACAACCAAGAGAATGGTCTCAAGTAGCATTTAGTAAATAAGTGGTATTTAGACATGCAGTGATCATTTATTATATCAAACTTGTAGAAGACAATGCTCAGAATACATTAGATGACAATAAGGAATTATATTCTCTGATAGGCTACAATATTCTCTGATAAGCTACAAGTCAACAAGATGAAAGAGAAGAGTTAACAGTAGGAAAGTTCTGCATTTAGATTTTTAAAAATAAACAAGATATGAATGGAGAACTCAATTAATAGCATTGATGAAAGTAAGAAGTGAAAGATTTTAGTTGAAATAAAGCTCCTAGCAAGTCAACAATATGATCTCCTGGGCCTCCTGGAGTAATGTAAACTTAAGTTGAACTTACAGAAATGTAATGTTTACACGAAGAAAAGAAATGCCATTTGGCCCACTGTACCCTGACCGCATCTGAAGGCCTATGTTTAGCTCTTGGCTGAACTGCATAAGGTACAACTGCCAAATATCCAAAGGAGGGCACTCAAATTCATGAGAAGTCTGGAAGCCATGACACTTGATCAAAGGCCAAAGATAGTTGAGAAAAACAGATGTAAGAGAGACCTTATAGTTGCACGTACTGGCTATCAATGAAGCAGGCCAAGTGGTGTAAAGTGTCTAGTTAGAAACAGCTGCTCTCAGCTCCAGCCAGTTGTTGACCCGGGAGAATGAAGACCTGGGGTTACCAGCTCTTCCAGATTTTACAGAGTATCTGGAAATCTGGATTGTTATATAAACCTTTTCAATCTTTAATTGTTGGCAACTATTAAACTAAAACTTTGTGCAGACTGAATAAAATGCCCAAGAGGGATTAATTTGCAACTTCTCTTGAATTTAAATAATCAAGGGCTGTTGTCCTCAAGAGGACATATGCTGGTTCTGGGATTAATCCAGGAACAAAAAGCTTGAAGCTACAAGGAGGTTTATTATATCACAATGTAAAGAAAAATTTTCTAACATCTGGCTAACAATAGAGTTAGCTGTCCCTGATGGAGTTAACATGTGCGCACTGGAACCCTCCGGCCAGAGTACAGATAACCATCTCTCAGCAATGTTGTGGGTGAGATTGAACTTGATGGTGACTAAGCTTCCAACACTGAGTCTGTAAGTCTACATACATATAACATATGTTGCAATCTAATAAAATCTTTTCTTTGAATTATTAAATGAATAAACAGTTGTTTACAAAAAGCCAGTTAAGGGTGCAAAGGGTCCTGCAGGCCATATGAGGATGTGCTTCATGAATCTTACTATTGGACACAGATCAGAAAAGTGACTTGGATAAAGAACAAGTATAAAACATTTTCTCTCAAACTTTTGTTTAAAAAAAGTTTCCTTATTGCTTTCTTTCTACCTGGTTAAGAAAAAGCAGAGGTGTGAGTTCAACTTTTTTTTTTTAACCATTAAAAGGGAATAGGTTTGTGATTATACGCTTACAATTTATTAAGCCTTACCATGAAAGTATCTGTTAACCTGAATGGTAAATATTTATATTTTGTATATATTAAAAATATATGTATATAAAATATGTATATCTATCTTAATGAGTTAATGGACATGAAGCATTTAGCACAGTTCTTGGCACATAAGAGGCCCTAAAGAAAAGATAAAAGCTCTAAGAATCAGGTAAGGTTACTTCCTCCAGAAAACCCCACAAACACCTTCCTTACAAGTACCTTTTTCTGTGTTCTTTAATTTTTAGCCCATGTCTATGTTGATACATTTATAGATTGTGAATTCCTTGGGATCAGAAACCCAGTGAGATGGGGAGAGTGGTAAAAGACAAGGTCAGACAAGACAGGACCACATCATATAGGGCTTTAGCTCAAAAAAAGAGATTAGATTTTATTCTGCATGGAATGGAAAGCCAACGAATGGTTTTACGCAAGAAAGTGAAGTGTTCCGATTTACATTAAGAGATCAACTTGGGCTTTTGTGTAGAAAGCTGTTTTTTTTTGGGGGGGGCAGGGTTGTAGGGGTGAGGAAGGTGAAAGTGGAAGCAGAGATAACCAGTCAATAGATTACTGCAGTAATCCAAGTTAGAGATGAAGGTGTCTTGTATTAAGGTGGTGACAACTAAAAGAAGTGGTCAGATTCAAAATATATTTTTTCCAATGTGAAACAAAGAAGACTGTTAAACATCAGTGTTTTGGATTATAAAAAAGTATATACATATTTAGGATTATAAAAGTTAAACTTACTTTAGATACTTGGCATATTCTGGTTCTTTCCAGTAAAGCAAGTACTTAAGATAATTAACAAAAGCTTTGTCTTTGAAGTAACCTCTTTGGGCAAGAACTGAAAGGCATAAAAAAAAGATCTGTAGGTCAAACCAATCCTTAAACTATGATTTGTGACCCCTAATATAAAGAATCTACTTATGTAACATCCCCACCACCAACACACACTGAATTCAAAACACAAATACCAAGGCTCAATTATATCTATATACCAGCATATATGTAATTCCATTCAATATTTAGAATGTATAAAAGTAGATCTATTATGAATTGCAACTCTTCTGTCAGAAATCATTAATAGCTCCTCAATTTAATGAGGTGCTTAACAACTTACAATTAAGGTAATTTGGGTTGGCTAAACACTGCACAAATTCCAACTCCAACTGAAACCGAAGTCGATTTCCAGCATCATCTAGGAGAGGAGACAGCAAAAATCATCCACAATAAAGGTCACTATATATAATATTGATTTGTAGTAAAGAAACAGCAGTAAAGAAACCTGAGTAATGCTGATATACACTTTTGTGTAAAGAAGAGCATGTGATGGTCTTCCTAAACTGGCTGTGGGAGAAGACATACCTTCCTTAGAAACCTAAGAAAAGCGGATCCCTGATTAAAAGGAATAAGTCAAAAGTTTCTTTAAAGTTAAAGAGAAGTCATAAAAAAAAAAACAAACCCAGCTATACAAACGTAGCAAGATACCTACCACTTGTGGGCTACTGTGTAGGAATTTTAACAGTGATCACTGAGATAGGCTGTAGTAACAGTGGCTTCCCCTATTTTAATAATGCGTTGTAACAATTGTTAACAGTGATTAAGTTCGTGGCTCACGCCTGTAATTCTAGCACTCCGGGAGGCCGAGGCGGGAAAATCGTTTGAGGTCAGGAGTTGGAGACCAGCCTGAGCAAGAGCGAGACCCCCGTCTCTACTAAAAAAAAATAGAAAAATTAGCCAGGTGGGGTGGCGCGCGCCTGTAGTCCCAGCTACTCGGGAGGCTGAGGCAAGAGGATCACTTGAGCCCAGGAGTTTGAGGTTGCAGTGAGCTACAATGACGCCACTGCACTCTACCCAAGGGCGACAGAGCGAGACTCTGTATCCAAAAACAAAACAAAACAACAGTGATTAAGTTACGTAAAAGCTAACTGCTAAATCGGTCAGGAGAAAGTTCAGGATGCAAGCTGAAAGACTACGGAGAGCATGAAAGATCACTCAATGTGTGCGTATGTGAGAAATATCAATGGCAGAACGATGTATAAGTTTGTCGACGATGTTTCAAACTTAAACAAGCTCATGTGAGAAGCAAAAAACCAATCAAACAGGAAACGGTTTAAGATCCAAGCCCTCTCCCTTAGTCGCGCCCACACCGGGAAGCCAGTGCGGTTGGTGCTTTTTAGCAAGTGAGAGAAGAAGTGCGGACAAACCAAATCACGAAGAAAGCAAAAACTACCTTCGTCTTCCCAGACGCTACAAGAGCCCTCTCGCCTCCCTGACCAAACACTAATCTTGCCGAGAGTTAGGCCTGAAAGGAGGTCCCAGGGAAGCAGAAGAAGGTGACTGGGCCGAGGACAGTTGTATCTGCGAAGACTTCAGGCTCAGAACGCTACTCACCTGTCTCCATAGCGACGGCAGCGGCCATAGCAAGCAAAGGCACTAAATCTCCGCCAGCCCGACTGAGAAACGGCGCCGAGTGGCGGGGAAGACTCCGGAAGCCACGGCTCCCCTTCCGGTCCCGGGGCAGTGTGGGATGGGGGGGCGGGCACAGCCTCGCTTGGAGGCGGGCGGCTCCGCCCATCCCTGGCGCGCCCTGGCCGGCCGCGCTCCTCCCGTGCTGGCTCCCAGACCGCGAGAGGGTGGTGCCGGAGCTGCGGGAGCGTCTGAGGGCAGGGGCCGGGGCCCAGTGTTCTGAAGGGACAGTTCAGCCTCCAAAGGACCGTGGTGCTTCACGTCATCGTGTCGTGGCGCTTTCGCCTGTGGCGTCATTTCTTACCCTGTAACGTAACCCAGAGGCGTGACTGAGGGTGACCGTTGGCTTGTGGGGTCTCCCGAGGCCTCATTGGCCCCCTTACACCCGCAGAATGGCCTCACCCCTAGGGCGCAAGCCCTCTTCGTCCCGGGTGGAGACCAGCCGTCACAAAGAGACGTCGACGGTCCGCGTGGAGACGTCGTCCCACCGCGTGGAGACGTCCTCCCGGCAGGTGCGAACGTCTTCCCGGCAGGTGGAGACCTCCCAGCGCCGCAGCGAGGGGCCCTCCCTCTCCCCCTCTGGGAAACGCCTCCCTCACGTCCTCGAGGTGTCCTCCCAGCACGTGGAAACCTCTTCGCGGCTCACGGAAACGTCCTCCCGACGCGTCAGGGCCTCATCCCTACTGGTGGAGACGTCTCTGCAGCGCGTGGAGAGCCCTGCCCGGCGGGACAAGCCGGCAGCCTGCCAGAACGTAAAAACAGCCCGATGAAATCTTTCCCAAAGGCGACGAAAGGGCCATAGCCCCTAGTCAGGACGGAATTGCCTCCAGTTTCCAGCCAGCCAGCTGCCAAGTGGACCATTCATCTTTGATTTCATGGAAACAGCCCAGAAATCAATGTAAGAAATGGCCAAGCTGCAGTTCCTGTACTCAGCCAACATTTATTGACCATGCTGCACCTTGGACCATCCTGCTTTTGACCCAGTGAACTATTTTCACTTGAAGCCAGCACCAAAGGTTTTCAGGCCCATGATGCTGTGTAAATTGGGTTGGTGAACAAGGGGCTATTTGAGCCTCTGAACCAGGTGAGTTTGGGATACATAGCCCCCAAAGGACTTTCACTCCTGGAAACTTAGGAACAAGGACCAAACTGAAATCACGACTCGTGGAATGATTGATTGTATGCCTGCTAAAAACCTGAGGGGCAAGGAACAGACTTTCATAAATTATTTATTGGCGTTTGTGTTTCAAAATTATTTTCATTATGCTAAGTCTTTGTATCTGGTACCCCCACCCACACACTTTTTAACATAGGTCAGAATGTAGTTAAAAATTAAGGTAAACCCATCAACAATCAAAAATAATCTTGGAAGGGAAAGTTAGAGAAGGTCATTGAAACCTGACCTGAGGTTTGAGGAAGGTGAAGGAGAGTAATATTTATCGAGTACGTACTCTGTGCCAGGCACTACAGATGCTCCTCAATTTACGATGGGGTGGGGGGTCAGAGCTCTGCGGCCTGGTCCCTAACAGGCCACTGGCCGGTACCAGTCTGTGGCCCTGGGCGTTGGGCACCGCAGCTCCAGAGGATATTTGGCAATGTCTAGAGGCATTTTTGTTTGGCAGGGAAGGAGGGTGTCATAGAAGGTGCTACTGGCATCTGGTGGGTAGAGGCCGAAGATGCCAGTAAACTCCTACAATGCACAGATCAATCCTCTGCCAACAACAAAGAATCACAGGGCCCAAAATATCAGTAGCACCAAGGTTGAGAAACACTGAAGATCTAGCAGCTTGGCAAGCTAGAGCATGGCCCATTGGGGAAGCACCCCACTTCTGCTTAGCAGAATTGTGGTGATGCCTAAGAAGTGCTATTGGAAGAGGGTTATAGGTAGTGACCTCTGGTGCATAGGAAGCAGGAACTCCCAGAGGAAAGGGACATGTTGCTCTTTGAGGAGAGCTCCATCCCTGCTTTCAATAATTTATGTGATATTTACCCCAGGAGGACAAGAGGAGAGGGTCCCACCTAACAGGCTATTAATAACCCTGATTTGTGGGTTAGAGTACTTTGCTTTTTTCAGGCACTGTGCTAAGTCGTTACCCATGTTCATTAATTACAGGGGAGTGCACTGGCCTGTCTCCTAGAATAGAGGATCAAGCCAGGAGAAATGTTATAAAACCCCAGAGGCTACCCTAATGCCTCTGCCTCATAAAACTTCTGCTCTAAACTAATAATTAGTCCTTGGAATTTTAGTCTTTGGTGATCCTACTAATTCTTTTTAACATGACAGACCATGTGCATTACATACAGACACTCTCCATCAGTATTTTTTAAATGAACAAAGTAGTTGCTTCTCTTTAACAATGTTCCTTATTAATGTTTTCATTAGAAAAGTGGTATGTGCTTAATGTAACAAGTGAAATAATTCAAAGATATGTAAGGAAAATTTTAATAATTTATTATTAATCTTTTCCATTTCCATCCTGTGGAAATGACTGTCAGCAACTCAGTTTATATATTTCCAAACCTTTCTCCATTAATTAACTGTTTCTATCCTCCTTCTTAATGGTACCTGAAAGATTGGTTTGAACATTACTCTGAAAAAGCCAAACATCTGGTTTCTCTAGAAATGATACAGGATCCTGGTAGCATCTTTCTGTTATCCTTGTTTCCTAAGTGGGGTTTTACCTAGGTTTCTTCCTCCCAATTTCATTTATCCATGTTTCAAAGCTGAATTCCAAAGAGATACACACAGAGCAAGAAAGTATCCAAAAAAGGCAAGAGACATGAAAGAAAAGGTTGTGACAAGATATTTGTCATATATACTGTTTTATACATCAGACTCCACAGCTTTAAAATGATGCAGTTTGTTAAAGCCTGTTTGTCATAATTGTTAGTGCACCTATGGGTGTGTGTTACCCATACTGTTTTTTCAGTTATTTCAGGCAAGAGGGTAAATCCAATTTCTACTACTTCACTCTGGCTGGAAGCATCCACCTCATTATTATTTTATATTAATTTTATTGAAGATTAATTTTACAATTTAGTTTTAGGCAACAGAATATCCACTGTGGGACTGTGACTACATTTACAAAGTAATTATTACAGCCCAGAGATGGATAGTATCACTGTCTCCCAGAGATGGATACAATAACTGTTGGAACTTTTTGTATTTCTTGTTTGAAGAGAGGGTGGTAACATCTTTATTTCTATAAAGAATAGTTATATTGTGTTAGATAGAAAAAACCTTTTCTGTGGTATGGAAGTTCAAATATAAATGCTGATTAGCCAATAGGATTGACTGTGGTAGTTAGGTTTTGTCCCTTGGCTCCAACCCCCCTTCCCCCCCCACCTTTCTATACTCAGCTTTGTGGCTAAGGCTAAGTCTCAACAAACCATATTTCTACTTTGCCACCTGGCTCCATGTTGAGCTCATACCAGCAACATTTCACCCTGGCAGCAGCAGTGCTGTCCCTTATCGGCAGCTGAATCTACTTTGTAATATTCTAATGTTTGAAGAACCAGTTTTTATTGCACCCCACTTCGGAATAGCAGTACCAGCCAGCCAGCACCCCTTCTTCTCAGAAGTCTGAGTTTCAGCTCTACATGGCCCCTCCAAGTTTCTAAAGCTTTAGTAATTCTGAGCCTTGTCCTTTCCTGTCTACTAATGAGGTAAAGTAGCGGTCCCCAACCTTTTTGGCACCAGAGACCAGTTTCATGGAAGACAATTTTTCCATAGATGGGGAGTTGGAAGGAGGGGTGGTTTGGGGATGATTCAAGCGGATTATGTTTATTGTGTACTTTATTTCTATTATTATTACATTGAAATATATAATGAAATAATTATACAACTCACCATAATACAGAATCAGTGGGAGCCTTGAACTTGTTTTCCTGCAACTATACAGTCCCATCTGGGGGTGATGGGAGACAGCGAATGATCTGACAGGAGGCAGAGCTCAGGCAGTGAAGTGAGCAATGGGTAACGGCTATAAGTACAGATGAAGCTTGGCTCACTCACCTGCGGCTCACCGCCTGCTATACAGCCTGGTTCCTAACAGGTCACGGACCAGTACCTGTCCACAGCCCGGGGGTTGGGGACCACAAAGGTAGAGCATCTTTCCATGTGCATATTGCCCATGTGGGTTTCCTTTTCTGTGAATTGCCTATTTATACCCTTTGCTAAATTTTCTTTTTTCTTGTCTTTTTCTTATTTTTATGAGTCCTTTAAATATTCTGACTACAAGTTCTCAGTTCTCAAAATTTGTGACATAACCTCCCTCTTTTCATTTTTAATTTTTTTTTTAAGTTTCAAAAGACAGTTTCTCACCTCTCACCATGTGCCTTCATCTTACCTGGTTTCCTTCTTTGATTTCATTTTATAATGGCAGCAGTGTGTTTCTGTCTTAATAAACTGACCCAAGAGGATTGCCATCTCAATAATTTTAAGCTTCCAGTTGAAGCTATTAAAGACTGATGAAATAAATGTAGTGGTCACAATCAGCATTTTTAAAAATTAAATAGAATAAAAGAAAAAGATCAGAATGTTTCACACTGCTTAAAAGGAAGGAAGGAAAGAGGAAAGGAACACAGGAAGGGAAAAAAGGGCAAGCAGGGGAAAGGAGGTAGGTTTGGACAATTTAGTTATGACCTAGTGTCAAAGTTTTTATTACAACATTGCAGCAAGAGACTGGGCTTCTAGTAGGCCAATTCAACAAGTACCCATTGGTAAGAACATTTTACAGAAAAAGAGAATGGCTACATAATCATTGTTAGACTGCATACAAGAAAAAAAGTTTTGGTTAAGGATTAATAGATTTATTGAAAGACAGGTAAAGACCATTGGATCTCTCCCAAGGTTAACATTAGCTGAGTGCATAGGTAACTGGCTTCTTAGAAGAGGGCTTAATCTCATTAAAATCCTTTTATCAGAAATATAATTGATTTCCAAGAAGAGGTTTGTGGCTTATATTCCCAAAACATCCCTGACCCATCCCATGTATGGGACAGTCTTTCTTTTATAGTATAAAGGTATATTTTGTGAAAACTTGTTTCAGTACATGTGTCCTATGTCTTGAAATAAACTTTACTTTTTACTGTGCATCACTGTCAAAGAGGTTTGAAAAACACTATGCTATTCTTTAGAGCTAAGATCTAATCAAGGCCTCAGGTAGGTTCCTAAACCTCCTCTTTTCTGTCTGTGGGAAACCTCTCTCTATCTTTGATGTGCCTAGGGGAGGCTCTCCTGGATGTCTTCACAAACTTAGCCTTATATCTGTTAGACTCAAAGTCTCTCCACCCCAGGTCTGCTTTTTGCCTCATAAGATTTCATTTACAAAAGGGACCCAAGGCTAAAATAAAATATTTGAAAATCATCAAGTTAGTCTGAGCCCTTTGTTTTACTATGAGGAAACTGAGACTCAGAGGGAAAACATCTCGCCAGTCACATAGCATTTGGCCCACCTGCAACAGCACTGCCCCCACCAGTCTACCAGAATAGCAAAGATTTCATCAGTGGAAATTCCTGTATTTCGTGTCAGTGGTATGTCCACATTCCCCTTTTAAAAGACCAGGAGAGAGGGGTTAAGTAATTAAATTGCTACTTAGTGTGTATTCATTGATCAGATTCCCTTACCAGATCCAAGGCCACTTCACTTACTATTCATGACAGCCTATATAGTCCTGGGGCCTGTGAACTTTTCAAGGGCCTCCAAAAATGGTTGAGGCCTAAAAAACTCATTGGCTTCAAAATACTAAAAGGAAACAAAATTGAAATTATCCGAATGTGGATAAATTTTAATATGTACCATATGATATAGATCAGTACCTCCAAAAATAAGAATGTGTAGGATTTATGAAGGTCTTAAAATGGCTCTGCATAGTGTCTATACACTGATATCTGGGCTCTGATGAGATTATAGGGTGGGGTTTCTCCAAAAATCATAAGATTGATAGCACAGCATTTGGCCAGAAGTGGGCTAAGACAATACATTTCTTCCCATTGACTAAGAAATTAGGGCAACTGTAGTTACTGGGTAGCATTGGGTAAGTGAATTCACTTCGATGGGCCTCTCTAAAATAAGGTGTTTGGACAAATCTCTAAATTTGTATTTCCCAAAGTGAGACATACAGATCACTGCTGGTGTGCAAAGTGATTTTAGGTGGTATAGAAACAAATATTTTTAAAATTTTTATAATTAAATATTTAAGTGCGCATTGGGAAAAATACACCTAACCCTCAAACTTGTCATTTCACCAATATTTTACTCAGGCTATAGTAAGCATTTAAAAATGTTTAAGTGGATTGATTTAAAGAAAAGATAATCTTACTCCATAAACAATTTTCCTTGGATGTGGCTAACGGTTCAAAAGTGGTATGGTACACAGTGACTGAAGTTTGGGAAACTAGTGTACTAATTTAGTAGACTAACTTAATGTTTTCAAATTCCTGAAAACCTGGATGTGTGACATCAACTTAGTGGACTACAATCAGCGTTCTTCTTATTACTTAAATAAAATATAAAAATATAGAAAATATCAGAGTGCTCACAAGTAGTAAAGGTAAAAATAGTCGTGAAAACTTTTGTGTATGGAATCACAGTGTAAGATATATTTCTTACTGAGAGTCACAGTCAAAAAAGTTGGAGAAAAGTGCATCACTAAGATCTCTCCCCACTAGTGCCTCCTCTGAGTCCGTGACCATCTGTAAATTTGTGCTGTAACAGACAGTGGACAGCAGAGGTCAGACAATCCCCACATGGCAGCAAAGGCTGGGCTTTGGAACACAGAAACCACAGCCTGAAACTTCTGAGACACAGAACACAAGAGCCCTGTCCTCCCAGGCATCACTTGCCTCTCCACATGGTACTATTGCAGCCACTTTCCAGTCTCCATTTGCAGGCTGGATTCTTGTCTCTGGATTTTTCTAAACCCCCTGGGAATGTTTAAGGTGTCTAGTTTTTCTCTAACCAAGGTCCTCTTATTCAGGATTGGCCCTAGACATGTTCATCTTGGAAAATCCAACTGTCTTCATGTGACATGCCCACACTGATTCAAGGAGGACTCTCCTATCCTCCCCCAGTTGCAAAGAGATGTTTCAACATTCCCTTCCAAAAGAAGTTTTGATATCTAAGAGCAGTGAACGCACACTGAGCACTCACTCCCCTCCAGTCACTGTTCAAAGCACCCTCTATATACTAACTCATGCATTCCTCACATCTAGGTTACATAGGCCAGGACATTGGGGAATGAGAAGGTTAAGTGACTTATCCACAATTCTTGGCTAGGAAGAAACAGAGCCAGGATCCAAACCCATGCGTACTGGCTCCACTAGCTTCTGTTGGTATAAGAGAAATAAATGCCTAGTCCTCTACCTATTATATCTACTTCTAAGGATAGTGAGGGTGCAGTGTGGTCGGGAGGAACCCTTGAAGCCGTAAGAAGAGCAGGGGTTGTTCAAGCCTAAGACAGTACGAGCAGGTAGACACTACTTCACTCTGCTATTTGAAGCGATTTGTCAGAGGCAGCCTTGAGAGCAGAACTAGAATCAAAAAGCTACAAGGAGAGGCATTTGGGCTCATACAAAGGAAGAATTCTTAAAATGTACTTATTATAAAATCTTAAATCTACAGACAGACATAGAAAGCAATACCTATCAGCCAGCCCCACTGAAACCCCAACACTGTGCCACATCTCTGTCAGATGTCCAAGGAAAACTTTTCTAACCGTTGAGCTAATCCTGCAGTGGTGAACCCTCAGTCTCCTCAGGCAAGAGCAGACAAAGGCTGGGCAACCACTTAGGAAGGGATGCCACAGAGGGAATCCAGGTTGGTGTTGGACAAGAGGCCTGGAATGTTCCAGGTAGCCTGAGGTTTGAGGAAGAGTGAGAAGAAGGAAGCAGTGGGAGATTCATGGGTCACACTTCCCTCTCCAGAGGGTTTAGCTCTTCCCTCTCCTCCTGCTCCCTCACCTGGGTCAGCAAAAATGTTTCATCTCCTCTCCGCCCAAACTGGACTCCCTTTTCTCTGCCTCTTGCCCGCCCCACTCCACCCTAAGCCGTAGTTCATCTTATTTTGTTCTCGCCCAGACTTTTTCACACAGCTGCCTGCACTTGCTGCTTAAGTATGCCCATCCTGATCGTTTTCTCCCACCCCTGTAGTCTGAGCTTACCAAATCTGTCTTTCCTCAGGTCTCTTCCTGCCATTCCCAGTGTCAGATCCAATGGCCTCTTCTCCATCCTCGTCCACTCTGACCTTTCTGTAGCATTTGACACTGAGGACGATTCCCTCCTCCTCAAAACTCTCTCCTCCGTTGTCTTCCATGTCTCCCTCGCTATATCCTCTCCCCAACCCCAGACCCTGCAAGTGTCAGCGACCCCCATAATTCTTTGCTCAGCCTTATTTCCTCATTTTGCACACTCTGCTCCAGCACTCACAGCAGCAACTGCTACCTGGCTGTGGATGTCACTCCTGCCAAGACCTCTCTCCTAAGCACAAACCTTCACGGCCTAGACGTCTTGTCCTGAATGAGTTAGATTCATCTTCTATTCAAAGGGTCCAAAATGCCCATCTGCCTCTTGTCCTGGACTCCCCACCATAACTTGGGTCATATTCCCACACACCTTTGCCTTCCCTCAGTGAGTACCTTCATCTGCCCAGTCACCTTTGACTTCTCTCTCACAATTATTGTCCCCCCACCCCAAATACGAATCAGTCCAGGGGATCCATCTGCTCTCTCTTGAAACTAGACCAGAGCCATTGCCCTAGTTCAGTGTTTCATCATCTCTCTGCCTGGTTTCTTTTTCTCTCTTCTGATCCATCTCCAAAATGCTTCTAAAACTGTTTTAAAAACACATTTCACTCCTTTACCCCTTCCTCAAGCACTTTGTGTGCTTCCCTGCCTCCTACACTATATCTAGTGCAGCCTTCACTTCTCTGGCATCATCTGCCACCTGGTCCCTCTAGGTACCCTTGTGCTTCAGCCACATGTTGCTAGTGTTCATTCCTGGGGAGCACACTTAATGGGACCTGGTTTCAGGTCATGCTGGAACTCCAACAACACTTTCTGGAGGAACAGGAAGAGAAAGGCACAGGAATGAAGTTGATGAAACCAGAAACCCTACAGGATCCAGTGTCCTGTCAGGGCAGCATACCAGTCATGTCTTGTCCATTGTCCTTATCTGACCTAGCAGGCACTTCTGGACAAGAGTGTGACATGTAACCAGCACCCAGCCAAGAACATTAGTGTGCAGGGCCTGGATCCAGTCCCAACTGAGACCTTGACCTCAAGGCAGGAGCTTAGCTGTGACGTAGGAGATGCTGTAATTTCCTGGAGCCCAGGAGCCAGTGCCATGACCAAGCTTGGCTCCCTGCTTCCTCTTTGATCTCATCTCCTACCACCTTCCTCCCTCACTCCTTTCCCACCTTTCTGACCTTCATGCTAATCCTTAAACATGCCAAGTTTATTCCTGCCTCAGGGCCTTTGCACTTGCCATGTACTCTGCCAAAAACACCCTTCCCCAGATTTTTGAATGGTTTGCCTCTTCACGTAATTTAGGTGTCAAATCAAATATAGCTTCCCCACTGAGGTTTTCCCTGATTAAATAATCCCTCCAGTTTCCCCACTTCCATCACTCTTATCTCCTATTTATGTTTCTCCATAGCACTTATCATAATGTGAATTTATATTACTTATTCATTGCTAAATTGTTTGTTGTCTATGTTCCCCACTGGAGTGCAAGAACATTGACTTGTTTACCACTATATCCCCAAACCTAGAATAGTACTTGGCACAGAGCTGGTGTGCAGCAAGTGTGTGTGGAACAAGCAAATGAGTGAATGAAGGAATGAACAGGATGAATTTCAGGGCGGGCAGCAGCTTGGACACAGACTGAGACTGCCACTGCACTCTCTGCTTCAGTCTGGGCAGGGCTGTCTGGCCCTGAGCCAAGACTATTGGTAGGTTCACAGACGAGAAGCTGAGGGAGGCTAAGGTGGACTCACACTTGCCCCTAGACCTCTGATGTTCCTTCTGTCAGGTAAACTCCTGCCTGTCCTCAAGGTTCTGCTCCATTTCCACCTACCCCAAGGAGCCTTGCCCAGTCCTCCACCCCACTCTGCGTGCTATGCCTCAGTTCTCACTCCCCACCACTGCTACTTCTTTTTACAGCACCCATGTGGTTGCTCCTTGGATTATTCTTTGTTGTTTACTCCTGTCTCTCCCCTGAGATTGAAAGCACATCAAAGGCAGGACTGTCATAAAGCCTCTTTGTGTTCAGCAGCTATCTGGAACACGTGAACAAGGTTAGGCTTGTCTGGACATGGGCACGGTCACTGAATGTTCTCAGCCTCTGTAAGGCAGGGCATCCCCTGGCAGTTAGCAGGGCAGGCACCAGGGGTGTAGCATCTCCAGAACACAATTAGGGGCACATTTGGAAAGCTAGACAGGCTTTGAGTAAAGACGGAATTGCTTGGTGGCACCTGCTCATTCATATAACTACCTGGTCTATCCCCCTCACTTTTTCATGTGCCCACGATTTATTGAGTTCCCACTCAGTGCCAGCTTCTGTGATGGGCAGTCAGGGCTGGCGGAAGATGCAGAACTGAATGGTTCACGTTCAGAATTAGATCACGCCTACTGTTGGGGCAGGCCAGAAGAGGTGACCCCAGGACCCCACCTTCCTTTGCCTTCAATCTGTTCTAAATTGTCTTCACCAGGTGATGCCGCAGCTGGGAGTCCGGACGTCAGCTGGCTTAAACAGCTTGCTGTGCTTGCAAATAGCAAGACGCTTTGGAACTTGCAAAATCACATTATCCCTTTTCTTAAATGAAGACCCAACTCCATTTCTTTTCTTTTTCTGGTTTAGCCTCTCAAGGTATGACGTTGGAGTCACACCTCGGCGGGTGTGACTCAGCGATCATCACTCAGACCAGGGCCACACGCACGAGCTAGCCAGGTGCGCAGGCTCTGCTGAGACTGTCTCCCCACCAGTCTGAGGTCTGTGGATTAGGCTTCATGATTGGGGCAGCTCCAGACAGGGAGCCGCAGGGCAGGCCCCTTGGTGGGAAGACAGGACTGTCTGTATGACCAGCCAGGACTCAAGGACTGTTTACCATTCACCAGCGATGGTGGGGCCACCCTGAGCTTCCAGGCAGATGTTTTATGTAATTACTGAATTTAACGTACAGATGGTTGTATTTTCTGCTTATTTTCACATTTTATAAGAATCCGTAAATGTTATACTATATAGTCTTCATATTCCCTATTTTTTAAAATATTCATAGTGGCTATACTATTGCACATTGGACATAACAGATAGCACTGCACTCATCATCTTTAGGTACAAACCTCTTAGTGTTCTGTTGAATTACTTCTTGCAACACATTCCCAGGAGCGGAATTACCAAGTAAAATGGTATAAACGTTTTCAGAGCTCTGGAACTGTATTACCCAATTTCTTCCCTGAAAAGCCACGCTTATTTACACTGCCACTGGCAGTGTATTTAAGCTGGTTTTACCACAGCCTCAACAGGATGAGACATTATAATTTTGTTAATGTTTGCTAATTTAGTAGGTGTAAAATGAATGGCACATCAGGGTTACTCTAATTTGCGTTTCTCTTATTATTGTGAGGATGAGCCTGTTTGTAGGTGCTGATGTACATGGCCTGCCTGGCAATGGCCTTCCAGCCGCCTCTCAGGCACTGTTTCCCCGTCTGTGTCTCCACACCTCTGCCTGCCTCTTGCTGACTGTCGTTCTTGTCTCTCTTGCTGTCTCTCTAAGCCTATCTGCCTTAGTCTTTCAGCTTCTGAAACCTCGTTCTCCAGTTTCTAACTGGCCAGGCATGTAGCTGGTTCATGGAGGTCCCAGCCAAGCCCTGACAAGCTGCAGGCTAGACTCTGGGTACAGGCTTCTGGGCACAAGGCTCTAGGCTCTAGCCTCCAAGGGCTCCCTCCCTGGGGAGCTACCTCTCTGAACTCAGATGGTCCCTTTATTTCCACCAGGGCCACAGCAAGGCTCCTTTCATATCTCGAGGTGTCCTCACCTGGGCTGACCTGCTAGGTTAGATCCAGTAATTCTGACATCCCAGAAGTAGCTATGAGTGACCAGGCGGTCCCTCAGCGACTCCCTCCAGTGAAGTGTTCCAGATACCCCACCCTTAGGACTACTCGACAGACAGGGCTGCATGTCCTGGATGTGTGGTCTGAAAAAGCCAGTGAGTGATATCCTCAAAGTCCAGATGTGTGGACAGTAGTGGGGCCCACAGAAGTGACAGCAGCTCAGCCTGCCTGCCTGCTCCAACAAGCCCCTTACCTAAAGTGGCAGAAAGAACTCCCCCCTCAGGTAGTTCTTGGCCCCAGGTGGACAGGGGGCCACCAACACCCTATGATATAGCAGGGCCAGAGCAGGGCTCTCACAGCACCCCACTTCCAATGGCACTGAAGATTCTTCAGCACATGGGAAGATTTCAGGAAGACTTTAGAAAGGCAGATGACCTCAAGGGAAGTCTGTGCAGGTGTGCTTGGTGAACCCCCACAGTTGGCGAATTGCTGACACCAGGCATTAGACCTGCCCTGTTGCTGCTTGTCATCGAGGCAGGTGGGTCTTGAGAGTTTGTATATCTACGGTCACCTCTCAGAACCTGTGGGTGGTCCCAGCATTAGAATCATAGATTGATAAAAGTCAGGAAGGAACTTGGACATCAAGTTCTACCCTCTCATTTTATTTACCATTTTAATATTCAGCTTTTAAAAAAATAATTATTATGCAAGTAATGCAAGCCCATTTCTAGGATATTTGGAAAATACAGAAAACTATAAAGAAGAAAATAACAATCTTCCTATTAGTTCATCTAAGACAATTGCTGTTGTATTTCCATCTCGACTTCTTTCTCTGCTCATATGTATTTTTGTTTTCATGAGATCGTACATTATATATGATTTTTACTTTAGATTATAAGCATTTTCTACATAATGAAATATTCCTTAAAAAACACTTTTAATGATGCATAATGGTCTTATGAGTGTCTATACCTTAATTACTGGTACTTCAATGTTGGGCATTTATGTTTTCAGTTTTTCAAGAGTATAAAAAGACACTAAAGTAAACATCTATACACATAAATCTTTGTCCACAATTTGGTTTTTCCCTTAGTTTAGATTCCTACTCATAGGATATAGTAGTGTTTTAAGACTTTGTATATGTATTTTTATTTTGTCTTTGAGAAAGTTTGAACTAACACATGCCCACCTTGCCACACTCCATCAACTACACCAAGAAATATCATTTAAAGAAACATTTGCTAATTTGAAAGTCAGTAAGTCTATTGCATCCTTTTAATGACAGGTCAACTGAGGCTTGGAGAGGAAAAGTGGCATGCCTAGGTTCACTTCTAGGAATGTGTTATCTTATTCTGTCTTCACAGCAACCCCACATCAATAGTGAAAGGGGCTGTCATTCTCTCTACAGGTGGAGGAACTAAAGCACACAGATAAAGTAACCTGCCCAGACTCACACTCAGCTAACAAGAGGTAGAGCCCAAGTTTGATCCTATGCAGTTGGACTCCAGGGCCCTTGCACTTTACCTCCACTCTATAGCTGCTGTTCCCAGATACGATGCTAAAAGGTAGTTTGGTGCCAAGTCATGAAGGAACTTGGAGTTTGGGCTTACCCTATAGAAAGAGAGGTGCCCTAAATGGGTTCTTAAGCATCAAGGCCAGCTTTTACAAAGATGTTTCTGGTGGACTGGCTTGCAGGAGACTGGAGACAGGGAGGCCAGCTGGGGAATTGTGACATATAGATGCTGTGATCAACCAAGATGACTTGCATGAACACATACTTGCATGTGGTTGTGGTTGTGGGCAGTGAGCAGTCGAGAACATTAGGGGTCTGGGGAGGCCTCCCACCATGTCCTCTTCACTGGGCAAGGGCCATTTTTATCTGCTACACGTCAGGCAAAACCTGTGCCAACTGCCAAAGACTCTACCTCAAATCTAGCAAATAAGAGAGAGGACAGTATGGATTACGTTATATTTAAAACAAGCCCACACAATGCCTGTAATTTTTTATTCTGACTCCATAATTATATCTCAAGACCAGTCAGATCATAGTTATCCCCACACCGACTCACTGTTGGGACACATTGAATTAAAGGCTTTGCTGCTCTTCAAGATTCTATTTTGGATGCCAAGCACTGGCAGGTAACAGGCCTTTCTCAAGGCCTGTCTTGTCAGAGCCCCTCCCAGGGCAGTCTACATGAAGGCCGAGTCAGCACCAGGTTTTTGAGAAGACCACTGGTGACTTGTGCGCAGTTGGGATGCTACCGCTTTGCCCTACGTGAGCCCTGGCCCCAGGTCCGAGCTGGGGCCTGGAAGCTGAGGTAAGCACCATCCTTGGGCAGGCCTGTCTCAGAGCCTGTGCATCTGGAAGATTCTTAAATGCTGCTCTCCCCATGGACCCTGACTGGGGTCCTGGTGTCAGATGAGCCAAGCTCTGGCTATTTGGCACAGTTGTCACAGACAAGCGGGTATTGCCCAAAGGGACCTAAGTTCAGGAAGAGAAGAGAAAGAAAAAAAAAATTGAAGGAGCATGAGGGAGCCATGCTCACATAGACGGCCCCTGTGACTGACCAGGCCTGGGCCAATTAAGGTTTCCTTCCCAGTGGGCTGCCCAGTCCTGGATCCACCAGAGAACGCCAGCCCCCAGCCCCATGACAACACACAAGACAGAGCAGGAGTGGGACTGGCTCTCCGCTCATGTACCTGGAGCACCAGTGGGAGTCAGGAGGGCCAGCTGCCCTTTTTCCACACGGCCTGCCCAGGCCCAGTGCTGCCTCCCTGTAGCCCTGTGGGGGAGGTAGAACAGCTCTCATTCATTGACAACACGTCTTGTCTTGTTTACTCCTCACATGACCCTTCCAAGTAGGTGTGATTAGTGTTATCACAGTTTTTCACTTGAGACATGAGAAAATGGAGCTCCCAGTGGTGACGTGTGTGCCTCAGGGCCACCCAGCTCATACGTGAAGGAGTGAGAGCTGGAACTGAGTTGTCCAAACACCCCCAGACCACACAGCTCATCCATAGGCAATTGGCCCGAAACCGCCAGTCCTGCTGCCAGCTGCCCCTCCGCTGCTGCTCGGTGGTCCCACACCCTGGGGCAACTTGCTGTGCTCTCGGGCCTCAGGAAGCCCAATCCCAGTACCTGTCTCCTGGCATGACTCTTCTCCTGGTGCACATGCACCCCTTATCCCAGCCAAGCCAGAGGACAAACCAGCTCCCTGCATGGCCCTTGCCCCACATAGATGGTTCCCTCCTCCAGCCCCTGATGCACCTGACATACACTTCTAATTTAACCCTTAAGACATTGTATTGTCACCATTCACATGACTGTCTCCTGCTCAACTTCTTGGGAGCTGGGCCTGTGTTTTGCCTTTTTGTTACTAGTTTTATATGTAGCACTTAGTAGGTGCTCAGTAACTGTTGCAAGAAAAAAGGAGAGTCTGAAAAACTGTCTTCAAAACTGTACTTAGAATAAATAAGTAGGTCCAATGAAGCCTTTCCTGATTCACACAGACCGATTTAATCCTCTGTACTCGGGTATATCCTCGAGGGCAGGTACAGAGCCTGATTCTTCTCTGTGACCCCATCCCTCAGCACAGACTAGGTGTCTTGCATGGGTCAGTAAACATAGACCTGAATTGCTCTTTGCTGTTGCAAACACACACACAAACACACACACACATACTTCAGACCCAGATTAAGGACACCGTGACCTGAACTATCCAGCTAAGCTGCCCATGTCACTGGGCTGAAACCACCACAGGCTGGCATGCCAGGGATGTTTGCTGGGGAAGGGAATGCTGAAATAAATCCTAACTGTAAAAAAAGAAACACAGCCAATAGGGGTTCTATTTATATGAAAATCGGCTCTGTTTTTAGGTAGCAGCCCTCCTACCTCACCTCCCCAAGGTGGGCCCTGCCCTCCCACCGGTGCCTTCTATACCCCACCCAGTAATCATGGCCCTACCTGCCCCACCTCCCCTCTCCTATTTGCTTGCTGGGGTTTCCCCTCGATTGCAGGGTGTGGGCTCCAGACATCCAGGGCCCTGTCTCCTGCCTGGTCCCAGACTGCCTCCCTCCCTCCCTGACCCTGGAGTTAGTGAGGAGCAGGCCAGAGCCAGGGCCCTACAGGAGGGTGGGGAGAGGAGCAGGCAGGGAGTCAGTCTGTGACTGGCTCTGTCCCTTACCTGACCCAGAGCAGGGCAGATTCATGGCTGGTGCACAGAAGGAGCCAAGCCCTACTTCTTCCAGGTCTCTGCCAAGCCAGCAGGGACCCACTCCCTAGCTCAGATATTGCACAGGTACCCGTGGTGCAGGGCAAAGAGCTGGGGCTTTGCATCATGGTTACCATCCCGGTCCTGGCTCCTCCCTACCAGCATTTAGACAACTCACCTACCTTCCCAAACCCCTCCTGGCTTCAGATTCCTCACTGGCCAAAGGGAGTGTCACCTGCTGAGAGGACCAACTAAGCCACACTGTGAGGCAGGGAAGGCACAGGGCCAGCCACTCCTGCAGTGGGGCCGCTTGTGAAACCCAGCAGGGAAAGAAGTTCAGATTTGAGAGCAGCAGTTCCGGTAGTTTAGAAATTGTCCTGATACTTCCCATGCAAACATCAAAGCTCAAGCTCTGGGTAACACAGCTCCGGGTCTGTGAGCAGCCAGATGGGCCCACCTTGGCTCCTGGCAGCAGGGGAGGAGCTGGTGGCTCTGAAAACAGCCCTGGCCATGGCACCATGGGGGCCAAGAGGCCTTTGTCACCTGGCTTCTGCCCCTTCTCTTGTCTCATGACTCACCCTCACCTCCTCCATCCATCCCTACTGGGGCCTGAAGAGTTATCCTCTCTGGCAAGGTTCCTACTCCTATAGGAACACCAGATTAGGGCAGAGGTCCCAAGGGACACTCAATATGCTGGCAGCTCCCTCCAGCCTCAGTCAAGTACTGGGAAGAGACCAGGGCAAGCCCAAAGGTGGGGGCTGGGCCCCACCATCCTGGGGAAATTTTGAGCCTCCCTCCCAGCTCAGCACCCAGGCAGGCACCCAACAAACCACAGCTGTGGTTTCCAGAGAGCCAGGCCTCCCACCGCAGGGACAGTAAACTGAGAAGCGCTGTAGCTATAAATGTGAAGTGGCGAACCGCGGGACACTGCCGCAGCCCAGCAGTGGGCAGCAGCCTGCTCCCCAGCTCCCTGAAGGCTGTAGGGCCAGCCCACCAAGCCTCAGACCTGACCTGCCCACCAGGCCTCAGAGCTCTGGGCTCTGAGCAGGGATGTTGGGCGCCCCATGGAGGGGGTCCCAGAGACAGTACAGGGCCCTGGCTGGGGGTGGGGCAGGCAGGACACTACATAGCACTTTATATACCAACAGCCAGTGGTGTTGGCCTTGTCTCACAAGCATGATCCTGTTTTATGTTGACTTTCCTAAGGGGAGGGGGTCTCCATAATCTTTTTGGTGCTTAGTGCTTTTAAAGGTCTTAACGCTGCCTTGGCTAGCACCAGGTCACAGCTTCAGACCCACCCAGGGCGTGACTTGGGCACAGTCAGGGCTACCTTGGGGTGGGCCTGGGACTCATGTGGTCCTGGCAGGCATCCTCATAGGCACTGCAGAAAAGCAGCCCCAGAAGGGCTCTCAGAACCCTGGGAGGGTTGTTGTGCCATCTTACAGCAGGAACCACAGCCAGAGGGGAGAGCCTGGAGCCTGGCCATACTTCCAGGCCCCCTGACCACTCCCACACTTCAGGCCTGGACAGGAGTGACCCATCTGGAAGAGTCGGGAAACAGAGGAAGGGAAGGAGAGCCCCTTCTCCTCTGTTGTCTCAGAGACTACCAAGGAAAGGTCTCTCCTCTAGCATCCTACTCCACTGGACCATCTGGGGAAAACACTGGGGTGTGAGCGGTCACCTGGTATGGCCCCTCCATTAGGCTAGGGAGCTGGCCAGGAAAGGTCAGGTCACCTATGGCCTGGCATCATCCCTCTTCTTACAGGCAGGAACCCAGAGGTGTACTGAGGAGCCCCTTCCCAGAAGCTGACCCTCTGCGCTAGGCACTCTTGGGGCTCTGGGATCCCATTCGGGATCATCCTGAGCAATGTCTCTTGTATGTCTCTTGGCTGGAGCCCCCTTGAGGAGGATAGAGGTGGACCCTCAGGAAGCACCATCAGCTAAGGCAGAGGTTCTCCCAAGAGGCTGTGAGTGAAGAGCTCAGGGCTGGATGCCAGCGAAGAGAAATGGTGTGGGACCTCCAGACACCACCGCAGGCCTCAGTCATGCGGCCCATCTCCACCCCCGTGAGTGAGAAAGTTTAGCTTCCCAAGCCCACCAACAGAAAAAATAAAAAAGAGGCTGGGCTCTTGGAGCTACAAAAAAAAAAAAAAATTAAAATTTATTATTTATAAGAAACTTTAAAATTTTACAGGAGGATATGAAAGAAAACTTTAATGTAAGGAAAATCACCATTTTCTTGTGTAGGACGATTCAATATTGTAAAGATATTTCTCACCTAGCTTAATCTACAAATCTATTCTGATGCATTCATTCATACAGTATTTATTGTGCACCTATTGTGTGCCAGATATGTTGAAGGCACAGGGGGGGATACAGGAGTGAACAAAAGAGACAAAAATCCCTGCCCTCATGGGGCTTACATTCTTACAGACAGGGGAGAGACAGCAAAATAAAGAAGTAAAGAATTAAATTACCTAGTATGTCAGAAGATGAAAAGTGCAGTAGAGAAAAGCCAAGGACAGTATAGAGAGAGAGTGTGGGCAGACGGGGGAGCCTATTTCAAATAGTCTGAGAAGTAACATCTGAGCAAAGATGGAAGGAGGCAAGGGAACAGGAGGAGACCTTGCATGCTCTGGACAGCAGGGAGGCCAGTGCACTGGATCAGAACAAGTCAGCGGTTCTCAACCTTGGGCAATTTTGCCCTCCAGGGGACATCTGGCAATGTCTGGAGACGTTCTTCATTGTCACGACTAGAGGGGGTAGAGGGTTGCTATTGGCATCTAGTAAGTAGAAGCCAGGTTGCTGCTCAATACCTTACACTGCACAGAACAGCCCCTTACAACAAAGAATTATTCCGTCCAGAATGTCAACAGTGCTGAGGTCAAGAAACCCTGGAGTGAGCAAGGGGAAGTGTAACAGGAAAAAGAGCCATGGAGGTAAATGCCGACCAGATTTTTTTGGAACTGAAAAAGCTAATTCAGAAATTCTTATGGAAAAGTATGTGAAAATAGCCAGAGGGAAAAAATGAGAAAGAAAAATAAACAGAAAGTAGCTAGCCTCAGCTGATATTAATATAGATTATACAAATTCCTATGACAGACAAATGACTAATTTCTTAATATATAAAGAGCTCTTGCAAATGAATAAGAAAAAGCTTTTTAAAAAAACTCTTGGAAAAATGGGCAAAAGACAGGGAGTTCACAGAGATATACAAATGGATTATAAACAGGAGAAAAAATGTTCAATATTACTCAAAAGTTTAAGAAAGGCACTTGAAAGTCATGAGATAGCATCTTTCAACTATCAGGTTAGCAAAGATTGGGAAGTATGATTATACACAGAGTTGCTAAGGCTCTGCGAGAGCAAGTCTCATGCACGGTTCCTGAAAATGTATATTGGCACAGCCTCTTGGAAAGCAATTTGGCAATATCTGTCCCAGATTTAAATACGTATCCCTTGATGGAGTGTGACATTCTAGGAAAGTATTCTCCTCATATAGACATATAAAGATGCAGGTACAGACATGTTTATTACAGCATTAGCAATACACTGGAAACACCCAAATGCCCATCAATAGGGAACTTGTTTATTCCGAGGTACATACTTACAATGGAATACTATGCAGCTTTAAAAAAGACTGAGGCTTACCCTTAGGCACACATCCAAGAGAAACGAAAACATATACCCACAAACAAGACTTGTACAGAGATGTTTATAACAGCTTTATTCATTATAGCCCCAAATTGGAACAGCCCAAATGTCTACCAACAGGAGAATAGGCAAATTGTGGTATATTCCTACAATGAACACTGCTTAGCAACAACAATAAAGGGAATGAACAGATGTGCACAACAGGAAAGAATTTCAAAAGCATTTTGTTACCATCAGGCACAAGAGTATGTACTATATGATTCCATTTATATGAAGTTCAACAGACAAAACCAATCTATGGTGACAGAAGCCAATGAGTTACCTATAGGAAGTTTGGTTTACTGGAAGGGGTGGAGAGAACTTTTGGGGGGAGGGTGATGGAATTGGGGTGTTGCTTACATGCTGTGTACATTTGTCAAAATCATTGACTTGTACACTTAAGATCTGTACAATTAGCTAAATTTAATTTTACCTCAACTTAAAAACAAAATTAATTATTGAGTGGGAAAAAACCCTAGCTAAATTTAATACAGCCTGAAATAGAATGATCTCCAAATAAATTGTTAAGCAAGGTATGTGGGGGGAGAGGGTAGAAACAAGGACAGAAAACATGCATAATATGCTCCCATATGAATGTAATAAAGGGGATAGATATCTATTCCATAATATTGTGTCTATATAATATTTCTAGAAGAATATGTAACAAACTGTTGACAGTGGATGCTTTTCTGGGGGGGTCTGTAGACTCAAAGTCTGACGTGGGAGGGACATGTTTCAGTATTTTTTTGTACTATTGGAATTTCTTTTACTGTATTCTTATTAATTTTTTACTGTAAAAACTAGTTAAATTTCTTGACTGGATAATAGGGTGTTCTGAGATTGAACTTTAATATTTTCTACCCTTGATACCTGGAAGCAGGGACACAACTGCCAGCCATGCATGGCCTGTAGCTCTGCAGGTGGAGGTGGGCATTTGGATAAGCAGATCAGGGAAGCACCTGGAAGACGTTCCTGGGGCAAGGAGGTGAGTATAGCCACGTACTGGCACAGGACACCAAGTAAAATAAACTGAATATCTGATTACAAAGATTTCGGCCTGAAATGACAAAAACTTCTAGTTGTATGATATAAAAGCCCATCCCATATGTGGAAGATTTACCTTGAAATTTTTTTTTTCTTAAGTGTGAAGAGATCAAAAAAAAAACTTCCCTGGTAGTTTGGAACACAGGCTTTTAAGAGGCTGTGGGACTAGGGGGAGGGAGTATCTGGTAAAATGATTCTGAGCTAAGAATAGGACTGCCAGGTTTAGTTTTTAACCTGACAATCCAGCATTTGATCTTTATTTCCAAAAACAAGAATATGCCATCAAGGTCTTACCCAAGAACATCCTTATTCATTTCAAGGATTGGACTCTGTGCTGGTGAATTGATATCCTGCTTGGAGTCCAGAGCAAAAATCTCACTATGCATTATTTTTGTTAGTATGCAAGAGACGGTGAGGAGGAGAGAAGGCTTCACTTGTCCTGGGTAGATGCCCAGTTCACTGGCTCTGCCACATGGGGAGGCCCTGGTCCTTCTCCAAGCAAGCTCTCAGCTGGGGAGAAGGAGACCTGTGACCTGCCCTCAGGAGCTCCTAATTCAGGGACCAGAGGATAAGGAACCTGAGAGCTTGATCTTTGGAATGCAAAGAATCCTTGTGGAGTCATAAGTCCCTGGAAAAAGAATTAAAAGTGCAGTCCTGGTCAGAATTGTGTGTTCAGCTACCTTGGGCCCAAAAGTCTGATCTAGGCACTAAAAAGAGAGTACCCAAAGGACTGGGGTAGAAGCTTTTTACAAAATGCAAGAGGCAAAATATGGGTGGGAAAGAGGCCTGAGACAGCCTTCAGCAAGTGGCTAAACCCCAGATGGGAGCAGGGAGTGTGCCCGCGGGACAGGCTACAAGCTAAGACAGCACAGGGGATGTGGTGAGTGCTGCATCTGGCCCAAGCAGAGGGAGGGTCAGATGGGGTGAGAGGATCCATGGCTCTGGGGAGAGGCCCTTAGGGCCCCTCTAGTCCAGCCCTTTCATGATGGGAACTGAGGTGCAGAGTGTAGAATACCTTGTTCGGTGTTAGATGTCAGGACTGAGCTCCATCCATGGCTCAGGCTGCAGCCTCCCAGTCCATTGTGTCCCCCAGAGGAGGCCTGGCCTTTAGGAAGTGGAGGTTTTGCTGAAGCTCTTGACCAGACAACCACGTACTCTCTTCCTACCTAGCAACATGCGTCTACTGAATTCCGTAGAAAGGGAGCCACTCAAGTCTCCGGGAGTGATCATACCAGACACTCATCATCTACTCAACAGCTCCCCTGCCTTTTGTCCTGCCAGAGCCCATATTCTGTACTGGGTGGAAATCTCCTGACTTCGGGAAACATAAGCCAGTTCCCCAACCCTAAGAGATGAATCTTAATTTGTCTCATGTTATTCCAATTCCCCTTTGCCAATGATTGGTCTAAGGGTGGGCATGTGACTCAGTTCCAGCCAGTAAGACACAAAGAGAAGTCCTTATGGGGCTTCTGAGGAAGCTTTTATATTCCTAATAAAAGGGAAAGATGCAGTTAGGCACCATCATGGCCCTACCCCCATACCCCTTTCTTCCTGCCTTGAAGGAACATGACTGCGTATTAGCCTAAGGGTGAAGCATGAGGGTAAAGGTGCGATACCCTAAAGATGACCAAGTGGACTGTGGCGCCCACATCCTTGGTGGCCAAATTGAGTTGCTGAACCAATGCCAGCAACCCCCTGCCTCCAGACTTCCTGTTAAGTAAACATCAAATGGCCTTATGGTTTAAGCCACTGTTCACTGAGTTTTCTCTTATTTGCAGTCAAAAGCATTCCTAATTGGCACAGGCCATAAATGTCGGTACAACCCCAGCCAACTCTAAGAGAAATTGTTTAGAAAGAGCCTCAGTCTCCTTGGCTGGGAGTTCTGCCATCTTGAAGCTCTCCACCCAGTTTTTGGTCAGCCCTCAACCAGATATGTCTGGTAGAGTCCTCCACCCACCCCACCAAAGCCTCCCCCATCACACCTGGCCATCCTACTCATCCTTCAGTGCCCACCTTGGATGACCTTCACTGACTTTGCTCACTACCACCAAGCATGCACCTAACTGATCACGCTGATCAATCATTAATTTATCAATCACATTTGTGTGGCCTGCTCTGGATCAGCCATGGTGCCGGTGCTAGACCTAGTGGTCAGTCAAAGCCCTCAGTCTGGTGGGGCAGACCAGTCAACAGCAGGGTGTGGAGGGCAGTGATGGAGGAGTGTATAAGAAGGAATCCATCAGTTTTTCCTTTTCCTTACGCCCTCCCCAACCAAACACTTCGCTTCTTAGGGTGATCTGCCTGATTCAACCCTGCCCTGAGCCCATCTCAGAGGAAGCAACAGAAGGGGATTCATGTTTGGTGATCTCCCCTGAGCAGGCAGGACCTTGTTGCGGACTTGCTATTGGCCATTCACCTTTCCCTGCAACCCCTTCACGGCCAAGGCCCTTAACGCCTGGATGAAGGAGCACTGGGCAGGAGTCAGAAGATCTGGGTTGGAACTGTAACTGCCACTAACTTGTATGACTTAGGACACTTCACTTGGCCTCTCTGAGCCTCACTTTTCTTGAAAGACAAACAAGGATAACAACACCTGCCTATCTTACAGGGTTGCTGCAAAGATTGAATGAGATACCTAGTGGATTCACTGGGTATAGGAAGGTCTGGCACCCAGGAGGTGGGTAATGATTAATTGTTCATTCGTTTACCTCCCACCACACCTCCCTCTCCCCACACACATGGGAGAAAACCAGAGATGAGTCGGCACAGTGGAACTTTCCATGGGAGACAGAGCATTTAATGAGAGCAAGAGCTTGACAGTGTGGTCAGGAATCATTCCACCCAAGGAACCAGATGGACGCTTGGTCCTCAGTGGGGTTTCCTTAGGTTCCCATACGTCTCCCGCCCTGAAAAATGCCACCCAAGGGCCTCATCTGTCTGCCACTGCCTCTCTTCCAGAGCAGCACCAGAAGGAAGGAAAATGGGGTTGGGGGCAAGAGGGTAGTTGTTTCTCATGTCTTTCTCACAGGGGTTCTGAGGGTTCCCATGGCTACTCTGAAGTTGTTACCCCACTCTGGGGTCTTTGCCACAGTAACTTCAGGTGGATCACTCACAGATAGGGGCTGTCTGCTCAGGGAGCACCGAGCACTGCTCATTCTCAGTGATACTCTGTTGCCACCAGGCCTGGCTGTGAGGGCCAGTCACAAAGGAGAGGCTTTCCCCAGAGGAGCTCAAGCTCTAGCATGACAAACGAACTCTGAAGTGACTCACCTATTGGACCTTAGCAGCTGTGCACCCTGAGCCTGCAGGTAAGGGAGGACCTAGAGACCCCACTGTGGTCCCCAAAGTGCCATCACTGCCCATACTTGGAGTGTGATCCAGCCATGTGGGGAGGCAGGGAAAGCATCTTGCAGAAGAGCCACACTGACCTGCCCTGGAGAAAATGGGGAGGCCGGAGGGCCCCAGCCAGGGCATCTCAGCAAATGTTGGCCCAGGCAACAGGGAACCCAGGAGTTGAAGGAAGCTCACTGGAGAGCTGGGACAGGAGTCCAAACTGTCAATTAGAACGGAACGAGGTGAGGGGGGAGCAGGCTGGCCAGTGGTGCACTGTGGGAGGGAAGCCAGGCATCATCCTGAAGTTAGCAACTCAAACTCCTCATCCTTTGGTAGCGGCTGCACAAGGAGTTCTGAGAGTGTCCAGAAGGCCCTGATTCCCACTCTCACTCCAGCAGCGGGAGCTGCCCAAAACCAGGCATCCTGCCCCTGGCTGGGGTGTCCCCTTCAGAGTGACAAAGATGATCTTAGGTGGCCCAAGGTGAGCCAGAAGAGGCACAGGCAGTGGCAGCCTGTTTTCTCAGCTTCCAACCTTGGGATCTGATTCCCATTTAAACTACCTAGGACTAAGCAAGTGAAAACCAGAGCCCAGTGTGGGGCCAGCGTGGTGGCTGCTTGAGGCTGAGTGGCTACAGAAGCCTGTGTCCCAGCCCCTGTGCTGCCCACCATCCCAGAGAAGATGGCAGGGCCCGGGGAAAGACGGGCATCAGCAGTCTCTTGAAGGGCTCCCTTCACTTCTGAGTCTGCCCTCCGGCCGCCCATCCCCATCTCTGCATCCGGGCCTAGAGGAAGAGATAGCCCGCTGGCTGGATCTTGGTGGGGTGTGGGCATAATTGGGTCACTTTGGGGTGTCAGCCCCAAAACTCTGTGCAAGGTGTGCCAGAACGTTCGGTAGTCCTCAGGAGGGCGGGGCTGTGTGCATGGTCTTGTGGCTCTTCCTAAGTCTCAGTGTGTGTCACATTAGCCCAGTCAGGGAAATGATCCAAGTCAAATAGGATCCGTCCCCAGGTGTTGACCGCCAGAAACACACAGAAGACTCCAATTATATTCATCATGAATCCTGTTTTCACCTGGAAGAAAAACAGGCTCAGAGTCAGTGCCCTCAGGTCTGCTGGGCTGTGAGGACAAGGGCATAGGGGATGCTGGGAACTAGTCTTCTCAGAGAGGAGGACAAAAGGCCAGTTTGCTGGGCCTTGACGTCCCCGGGCCATGATCTATGCTCCTCCCACCCCAGACAAAGCAGCTTCCTGTCCATGAGGCATCATCAGTGCGCAGAGCACCCTGAGAAGGAGGCAGGACAGATGAGTTCTCTATGCCCATTTTAGCATTTGGAAAATGACCTTCCAGGGGTGATGTGGGCACTCAGGGAAGTAGTGGCAGAGCCCAGGGTGTGACTCTAGGCCCAGTGAGCACCCCAGCACCTAACCATCCTACAAGGATGTACCAACTTCCCTGTGAACCTCCTCTGGCTCTTTCTGATGCCTGCTCCATGTTCTTTCCTAACGCTCACTAACCATTGCTTTAATACCCTGTTGTAGGTTTTTGCTGGGGATTGAAATCAGGTTTGTCATCCATGGTTCCTGGGATCCACCCTCTTTGAGAAAATGCTCCATGGAGTCCTGAAGATACCCAGCAGAGGCGCTGAGATAACCAACACCTGATTGGTCCAAGGTAGCGGCCTTCATTTCTGCCTCTGGGGCTCACACACTTGCCCCTTCCCCATCCCGGAGCTGCAGTTCTGCCCTCTTTCTCCCATCAGAGGTGATAAAGCCAAGCCAGGCGTGAAGAGTCCTTCCTTTGGCTGCATTTGTTCCCAAGGCATTATCTACTCCAAGCAGTGGTCCTTCTCTACCCCTCCTTGCTTCTACCTCTTCAGACGCCTCTACAAATCTCTGTGGCTGTCATTAGCCTTTCCCCTGAGTCTAAGCCTACCCTGCCTGACTACTGTCATGGGTTCTTGCTAGTTTGTGAAGTCCGTCCTCGGCCATGTGAGTACCCCACCCCCACCCCTTCCAAGTGCTTAGCAAGGGCTCCCCTGGTGCCTGCACAGACTTCTCCTGGTGGGAGATTCTATAACCCACCTTGGGAACAGAACAGTCTATGAAGTTGGAGGTCATTTCAAAAAAGAAGAAAAGCTGCATTATAAATGTAAATACCATCTATAGGTCTGGATGTTCTGTGGTATTCCAAATCCCATGACATCATTTTGAAACTCACACGTTCATAAATGGGGCATCCCTTATGACAAACAGCAGCATTATAGTCTAGTCTGGTAGGAGTAAATAAAAAGGCTATGTTACCATGTCAGAAACCTTGAGGTGTCCGTAGGTGAACACGATGGCATTCGGTGGAGTGGCCACGGGCAACATGAAGGCAAAGGATGCACTCAGGGTACAGGGCAGCATGACATACAGCGGGTTGAGGCCAATGGAACGAGACTGGGGAAAAACACAGCACTGCAGCATCACAGTACAGGACATAAAAGCTCCCAGGGCCACAATTCTGAAAAGCATTCCCTGAGTACCATGTAAGTTTGAACCTCTGTGCCTTTGTCTTGCTGATTCTTCTACCTTTTGCCATGTCTCTCTGGCTGGTAACTCTATTGCACACTGAAGGCTGAGCTCAGAGGCCACTTCCCCTAGGAGGCCTTTCTGAACCCCCTCAATTCATTCAGCATATATTTCTTGAGCACCTACTACGTGCCAGAGACCATGCGGGGCGCTTATACTGCACTCAGTTTTACAGTGCAATGTGCACGTGTCTGTCTGTCATGCCACAGAATGAGAAAGCCGAGAAGGCAGGATGCACATCTTCTCACTTACCTATGCATCTATGGATGTATGTGGTTTAACATACATTTGGGATCATTTTGCATATGGAATTTGGTATCCTTTTTTATTCTACATTTTAAAAGTCAGCCACATCTAACAGCACCTAGCAGAGAGTAGGCACTCATTAAATATTTGTTGAATGAATGAATGGATGATATAATTTGTCAAATCTATCAAAATTAATCATTTATCATGCAGATTTACATGCACATAATGGAAGACACATATGAAAACATGTTCACTGCAACAGTGTAACAGCAAAACACAGGAAGCAGACTCAATGGCCATCAATAGCAGGATGGTTAAATACAGTATGGTATATACAAACAACGAGATAGCATGCAGCTGTGAAGAATTGGGTAGGTTTTATGTGCTAATATGGAAAGATCTTGAAGACCTATGGTTAAATTTTAAAAAATTAATGTGTTATAGGGCCATAGAATGATACCATTTCTTTAAAAAGAATATGTGTATATGTGTGTGTGTAATATATCCAGAAAGATACCTAAGAAATTAATAACAGAGGTCATGTCTAGGGAGGAGGCTAGAGGATTAGGGTCTGTACACTACTTTGCATTATTAGACACTTTTAAGGTATATATATGTATTACATTTTCAACTTAAAAAAAATTATACCATGAGCATGTTCCCACCTTATTACTCTTCAAAACTGTGATTTTTAATGGCCTGATAGTATTACATTATATGGCTATATGATAATTTATTTCACCAACCCCATATTATTACGGATATATTTTTATAATAAACAATTCTGTCTTACATCACCATAATATATGCTTATAGGCATCTCTGATTATTTTCTAAGATATATTCCCAGACATGAAATTGCTGAGTCAAAGGGTATGAGCAGGTTTAAGGTTCTAGTTCCTGTTGGTAAACAGCCCCCTGAAAAGGCTACACCAAGTTACACTCCCTCTGGGAGTAACGGAGACATCCCAGGAGGGGCCCAGGCTGTTCCTGGCTTTGAGTACCACACGGTGTGTGCACCCCATGTTCCTCTGCGACCCAGCTAGTGACCGCCATCTTTCCCTTTCTCACAGGTGGGTGCTGAGGTGGGAGTGTGTGGGCCTTGGAGGTAGCTGGGGGGCATCCTACTTGGGGCTTCTGGTTCTAGAAAAACTTGTTTTAAAAGGGCCTGGCCAGCCCCGCGGGTTAAGGCCTGAATTTTTCTGGTTGGGACCCTTGGTGCTCCTGGTTAGGGCTAGAGATGACAAAGCCAGGGCCTTTGCTAGGGAAGAGGAGGCATCACCACTGCGTGCCCAGCGCCAGAGGGTGCTTCTCTTCCTCGGCATCCATCTGGGCAGCCTGCTTAGGGGAGGAGGAGACAAGCCACCCTGCTATTTTTAACACTTGCATCTTCGCTTGGAATGGAAGGAAAAAACCACTTAGGTTTGCTTTTTATACACGTGGACACCCAGGCCGCTGAATGGAAATTTACCAACTTCAATCCCGTGTTCAGGCCCTTTGTAAGTCTGTCTCCCAGCTCCAGAGTAACTGCGGCCACGTCTATGCTCATCTTGCAGTCTACAGAGGCTTTTCATAGCCCTCATCTTACTTAACCCTCACCGCAACTCTAGGAGGAAGGAACTTCAGAGACATGTTCAGGGATCCCACAACTTGAACTCAGGTCTTCTGACTGCAAGCCCCGGGCTCTTTCCACAGCACCCTGAGGTTGGCCCTGCTTTGCGGTGAATGACAGAAGGAAGTGCAAGAAACGATCACCACCGACTTTCCCATAAGCTCTGCTTCCTTCTCAATCCCAACTCAAAAATGTGCTTGCCCGTAGAGCAGGACATGTTAGCCCGGCACTCGGCAGCCCCCTGCCACCAGCCACCTCTCGGGCCGCAGCCACCACTGATCGATCCCTTGCCCTGGGCTCATCAAGCAAGGCTCCCAGAGTCCTCAGCCATGTGCTCCATTGCCTTTACCCGGGCTGCTCCATGTTCCCGGAATGCCCTCCCCACGCCCGCCTGTTCCCAAGCCCCACCTCCCCCAAGGCCTCTCGCTGGTGGGTCCCAGCCCTGGTGCTCCTCCTGTTCTGCAGTCCTGCACACCTGTGCTGCGTACCCAAAGGCTGGGGCACTGGCCACTCTTCCTTGGCATAAGTCCTGTCCCTTCAGCTTGAAAAATAATCCAATTAGATTTATGAAATACATTTAGAGCACCTGGTCCATGTCCGGTGCTTTGGTCAGTGTGGGGGATACAAAGAGGAACTGGCAAGCCAGCCAGGGCCTCAGAAGCAGGTTGGCACAGGTACACAAATCCATGGCAGAGCCAGAGCCAGACCCAGGCCACAAAGCCTGGTCGGGCTCTGGCGCCAATTTCACCGCCTCTCTGGGGACCCAAAACATGGTCACATGTTGACAGTTTCCTATGAAATGATGCTTAACCCCACCCCACCCCCATCAGGGTTACTTACCATGGAGGCAAAGATGGGCAGGAACAGGGTGGTGGTGGCCACATTACTTGTGCACTCAGTGAACACAGCAACAAGCAAGGAGGAGATGATGGTGATGGCTGCCGGGGACACTGCGTGCAAGGGCTCCATCTGCTTCCCCATCCACTCAGACAGCCCCGAGGCCTGGGAAGCGCCAGGAAGGCAGTCACCTCAGGGCTCCTGGCTCACAGCTCCCCCAGGGCCGGGGGTGCTTGGCCTGTCCTCTACTCTGAATCTCTTTCTCTGCACTCATTCCATAGGTGACCTCATCCAGCCCCATGATTTTAATCTCCATCCTCACTCTGCTGTCTCCTAAATCTGTTTTTCCAGCCCAGCTGTCCTACTATCTGGATTTAAACATCCATATGCCTTCTAGATATTTCTATCTAGGGACACCCAGATGTCCCATGAGCAGGACAGACTCAACATGCCCCAACTCGAATTCATCCTCTTTAGCCAGCATCTTTTTCTCCCTCTGGGCTCCCCAGTTCAGGTAAACCAGAAGGCTGGGAGTCACCCTGGGGGGGGTGTCTCTCTCCCCCTCATTCTTTATACCCAATCAGCCACCAAGTCACCCAAAACATCTCACATTCATCTTCTCCTCTCAGGCCTCACAGTTTTTGAAGCTCAGAAGATGTGGACCAGAAATTGGGGATTTAGATTTGGGGCTTTGAGCTGAGAAGAGATTGTCCAGGGAGAGAATGAAGAGTAAACAGAGAAGAGGCCAAGGACAGAGCCTTGAAGAATACTCCAATTTAAGGGAGAACTGAGGAAAAGTCAGCAACAGAAGCTGAGCAGGAACTGTCAAAGTTAGAAGGGAATCAGGAGAAATTGGTGTCTTGGGAGCCCAAAGGAGGAAGGAATGTCAAGGAGAGAATGGTCCCTGGAGTCTGAGGTTCTGAGACTGAGTTATGTGAAGACCATAGAGCCTGCGCTGGTTCTCCCGCCCGCCCAGACATCAGAGTGATTTTTCTCATGTGCAGACCTGCCAAGTCACTCCTGGCCTCAGCACTTCTGTGACTCTCCACTGCCTTCACACTCGAGTCCCCACCCCCTATCATGAATTCAAGGCCCTCAGAGAAGTGGCTTCTGCCAGCCTCACTAGCCTCTTCTTCTCTTGTTCCTAAGCTAGATGCCTCCTGATTTTTCCCTTGCTTGTGGGTCATTTCCTGAAATGCCCTCCCAGATACGTGCCCCTCCCTAGTCTATGAAGTCCTCAAGAACAGGGACCATGTCTCAATCTACTCTGTAATCTCTGGGCCTGGCCTAACACTAGGGACATAATGGGAATGTTGGATGGATGGACAGATGGATGGAGAGATAACTAGATGGATGGATTTGCTCATTCAAAAAATATTTTGCCCTGGGTGCAGTGGCTCATGCCTATAATCCTAGCACTCTGGGAGGCTGAGGTGGGAGGATTGCTTGAGGTCAGGAGTTTGAGACCAGCCTGAGCAAGAGCAAGACCCCGTCTCTATAAAAAATAGAAAACTTAGCCGGGCGTGGTGGTACACACCTGTAGTCCCAGCTACCCAGGAGGCTGAGGCAGGAGGATTGCTTGAGCCCAGGGGTTTGAGGTTGCAGTGAGCTATAATGATGCCACTGCACTCTAGCCAGCGCGACAGAGGGAGACTCTGTCTCAAAAAAAAAAATAATAAAAATTTTTGCACTGTGCACCAGACTCTGTCCTAGATATTGAGGAAATAGCAATAAGTCTATCTATTACATTCCTGGGTGGGTGGGTGGATGATAGTTGATCGGAGGACAGCAGCACCAAGCTGGCTCATCCCTCCCTCTGGCTCATTTCTTCCCCAGGAGGGAAGGAGGGAAGTAGAGAATGTTGTATTTTTGGCTGCTTTCCCAAATGTTCCTCTCCTCCTGTGCTACTACATATTTAGCTAGAGAAAGATTTTGAAATAGATATCATGTCAACAAAGAGTTCAGGAAGTAGAAGAACAAGGGTAGTAGCAAAAATATTGACGATAAATTGGGAGGAAGATTTCCCTAGAATAAATCAAAACAGAGATCATTATTACCAAACCCAGAAGGGGCCTAGCAGTGTCCTCTGCCTCCCTTGGCTAACCAGGGTCATTTATTCACTCATTCTGCAATCACTTAGAGTACTTTCTCTCTTCCAGGACCTATTCGTGGTGCAGGGTTCCTAGATGACAAGACAGAGTTGCTGTCCTCAAGGAATATGCAGTTATATGCAGGAGACAGACACAGAAACATGCAAGCCCAGGGATGGAGGATTGGAGCGGTTTGGCCCCCCTCTTGGTGGAAGAAGGGAGCCGTAGGCAGCCTATGGCTGGAGAGGTTACCTCACATCCTTTAGCCACAGCAAATCCGCCCCCTAGTAGCAGCACAATGCCCCAGGGCACTTTCTCCTGGGTCACCTTCCAATTCAGCAGAGCAGGGGGATAAAATGGAGTTTTCCTTTCTGAGAAGAAAAAATAAGCGCGCGCACACACACACACACACAACCCAGAGCAGCATTAGAAAACAAAAGAGATATAACCAAGGGGAACAAAGCCAATAAGGACAGTGAGGTACCATCTAATTCCTGTACATTAGCTAAAATTTACAATAATTATCATACACATTTCTGCTGAGGATATGGTAAAACTATTACACACGCTGTTGATAGCATTATAAATTGGTACAACTTTTTTGAAAAGCTATTTGGCCCATATATTTTAAGAGCCATTAAGACATTATATTCTTTTACCCCAGCAATATCACTCCTAGAAATTTACCCTAAGAAGAAATACCCTCAAAAGAAAAGCTATGTACAAGAAAATATTAATTTATAATAATGAAAAATACAAAACAGCCAAAATGTTCCATAACAGGAAAATGGTTATAGCTCCTCAATGCAATATAATGCCATTATTAGAGAAAATATATTTGAAGACTGTAGCAATAGTAGGAAATGTTTATAGTGTAATCTCAAGCAAAAACAAAAAACCAAAACAGCACAGAAATGGGATCCAAACTGTGTGTGTTTTGATTATAACCACAGATATGCATATTAACAAAGATGGGGAGGAAGACAAAAAAACAAAAAAATACTGATGGCACTATGGGAAATTTGAAACATGTTCCTGTTGTAATACAAATAAGATTTTTCAAAGTTTGGAAAGCAAAAGAGAAGAGATTTTGCACTAAATAATAGCACCATTGGCTTGAAAACCATTGTCTCCCAGGCTGTTGTAATGTACTGTCCTCTTCAGTAGGAGAGGTTTTCTCCCTCCTGGGCCCAGGGAATCCAAGGGAGATCCTTTGCTTCCAGGGCCCCAATCCTGATGACCAGGGGAAGCCTTACCTTCCTCAGTCTGGCTGCAGAAGTTGAACTTGGGCTTCTGTGAAGGCACAATGAACAGCAAAATGGCCACAAAGATGGCCACAGTGGCATCGGAGGCATACCTAGGTGGGGAAGAACACACAGGACTTCAGCCCAGCTCCACTGCTGCAGAGATAGTCATTCAACAAACCTGTCCTAACTCTGGCAGTTTAGTGTCTAAGTACTCCTACGTGAAGAAACAAGCTCAACTGGGTATGAAAACTGGAGCCCCCAAAGCCAAGATCAAGAGTGGTGCAGTAGACAGAGTCCTGCCTGGAAATCAAGACACCCATACTCTTGGCCACGAACTTTGGGTGACCCTGAGCAGCCTACTTCCCCCTCTCAACCTGCACTGCTCCACAGGTGAACTTCATGATCTCTTCTTGACCTCTTCTCTGGAATTCTGGGTTCACTAGGGTGACCACAAGGACTTTGGTGCTGACCCAAGCAGACTTTCTAAATGGAATAGCCAGTCACGGGCAGCATCTCCCCACCCACATCAGCCTTTTCTAGAAAATACCTGTTTCTCAACCTTACTTCCATTCTGACATCTTAGCCAGGAGAGAAACTACCTATACCCCCTTTTGCCAAGTTTCTGTCTAAAAAGCTTCTGTACCCCCAGATGTGTGTCTTGGGAGGGACTTGACTGGATCTGAAGAAAGATAAGAAAGGAAAGACAGCAGAGCAGAGAATGGGGAACCAGAGCTCTAGGAGCCCTACTCCTAACCCAGCGAGTCTTTATCACGGCTCTGGCCATCCTGCCCTGCCAAATAATTTCTGCTCAATCTATTGGGGGAGGAGAGGGTGCCACAAAAACACACCTGCATGTGTGTTTCACCATGAAGATCTATCAGAAAAAAAAAAATGAGTCATGAAACCAACAGAGTGCGCTCTGAAACCCAGCTGCAGAACAAAGGAGCAGTCCCTCGGCCGAGCACGGGCGCCCAGCCCCGGACATTCCTCTAGCCACCCATAGCTGAGAACAGCAGCATTTAGGCACAGCGTACCCAGCCAGAGGGTTCTACCAAACAAAAGACTTACTTTGTCTCGCCCTCTACCCAGGCGAGAGACAGCCAGCCGGGCATGAAGCCAGGGTCGCGGGAGAACCACAGGACGACCAGCAGGAGGAAGCAGATCAAGACGTTGACCTCCGCGAAGGAGAAGGGCCCCAGCTTCCTGTACTCCTCCTGCAGCACTTCGTAGGCAGTCTTCTCATCCCCCTGCTCCAGCCCGCAGCCCCAGGATTTTTTAAAACTAGAGAATGCAAAGGTGAGAGAACAGCAGGGCAGGTTGGTTGGCTCAGGTGCTGGTGGGACAGAGCCTGAATGTTGCACAGCAGAACATGGCAGAAAGACACATGGTTCTGCCCCTCGCCTGCTGTGGGGCCCGCGGCAAATCCCTTCCTCCCTCTTTCCTCCTCCTTGTCTCTCATCTGCCTACCCTGACTCCCAGGACATAGTGGTGAAAATCTCTGTTGAGAGGCTAGAGGGTCTTGGCAGGTGCCCAGTCACCTGGAAACCAGCTGCTCCAGGGTCACCTGCGGGAAGGCCATAAGAGGGTTTGGAGCCCACTCAAGGTGGGACCAGGGTTCTCTCTCATGTCCCCCAAGTCTTCCTCCTCCCCCCTTGGCCTGGAGCTGCCTTGGATGGTGCTGGGATGCCAGGCCCCATCACCAAGGAGGTTCAGGAGGACACAGGGAGCAAGGACAGGTCCCAGCAGACTGGGCCAGTCAGAAGCAGGATGGGTCCTTGCGTTTGCAAGAGCTGGAGGTGTAGGATTAGGGATTCAGGAGACCCTGGGGTTAGCAGCAGGCGTGGCTGGGGCAGGAAGGAAGCCAGCCCAGGCTCTGCTCTTGGATGGGCCCCCTAGGGACGATGCCCATTGCCTAGGGTGCCTGCAGGGCCTCCTCTAGGGTGGTGCTGGCATGAGAGGGCAGGACAGAGGGGAGTTCTTAGAGGAGGTGTAGAGGGTAGCTCAGCTGTGGGTAGGGGTATCAGGGCCACTGGTACGTGGGATGCGGACCCCGAGGTATTCTCTGAGGATTCCATTCATGCATTCTGGTTCCAGCCACTGTTAGTCTGCAGGTTGGGCCAGGCCACAAGCATTGTCCCTGAGAGCCCTCCCTTGTGAGAGCACACCCTGGGATCCTAAGACAAAGAAGGGCAGGAGTTGATGGAATAGGTGCTGATTCCTGGAGCCAGTGCTGGACACGAACTGCTTTTGAGAGTGTCAGGGCCATGCCAGTGATGGTGGCACGGCCTGGAGCACAGGGACACAAGGACATCAGGACACAGCCTCTCAGAAAAGGAGGTGGCAGTGATGGGATCTCAGGTCTGTACAGCTGGCCAGGATCTCCCTGCTGGACAGGGGCAAGGCTGTGTGTTCCAAGGGTCACCCTCTAGATCAGCGGTCCCCAACCTTTTTGGCACCAGGAACCAGCTTTATGGAAGACTATTTTTCCACGGACAGGGGTCGGTGGGGGGATGGTGAGCGATGGGGAGCGGCTGTAAATACAGATGAAGCTTCACTCACTCGCCCACCCCTCACCTCCTGCTGTGCGGTCTGGTTCCTAACAGGCCAAGGACCAGTACTGGTCTGTGGCCCCAGGGGTTGGGGACCACAGCTCTAGATCATCGGTCATGGGGACAATTCTGCTGGTGTGGGAGGGGCCCTTTTTGCCTTCATGGCCTTGGCTTGGTAAAGTCTGTGCTCTACCAAGCACCAATCTGCTGCCACCTGTCATCCTAGAGACGCTGGGGCTCGGCCAGGGGCTTCAGGTTTCCAGGATAAGGGGAGATGGTGGAATTCCCAGATGCCCAGCAGGGGGTGATAAGGAGCCCAAGCCAGCATTTGATGCTGGTGACACGTCCCAACGCCACAGCGGCTGCAGACTCTGGAGGTGCATGGAATATGCAGTTGTCCAACGCTGGTCCCTGACAATGATGCCACTAAGCCTTCGGGACCCTCTTGCACTAAGCAGTTTCACTTTCATTTCTGGGTTAATTTCATCTGGTGACTGCCAGGCTGGCATGAGATGCGGGCATATGGATGCAGTTGGCCTCTGAGCGCCCTGGGGTTGGGGTGGGGACCACAGTATCCTCCTGCAACAGAATGACCTTCACTATGATGCCCCTGGTGAACCTGGACTGAAGATACTGCAGAGCCAAGGAGAGGGGCAGGATCCTTGAGTCCCCAGGTGCCTCCACCATGGCAAGGGTCCAGAAGACCCCTCATCCCTATTGCAGGGGGTTAGCCTGGTTGGAATAGTCGGGTATAAGCCAGTAATAATGTCCTGCATAGTTGGTGGTCCTGGGAAGGGGGAGGGGTCTGTGGCCCCCTTGGCTAGGTAAAGCCTAGAAGGCTGCCCATAAACTCAGCAAGATAGTTTTTGTGGATTAGGCTAGAGGGCAACACCTTGACATTGTTCTCCACAATTATCTAGATGAGGAACTCAATTGAGCAAGATGTGACAGTAGAGGTGCTTCCTGCAGCTGAGACAGGTGCTCCCTGGCCTCAGGTGAAGCCCTCCAGGAGGCCATGGAGGCAAGCAGGGATCACCATGTCCTGGTAGGTGGCAGGATGTGGCCTGGGCTGGAGCATTGTTCAATCATTCAAACTGAACGTAAAAGCTGCCTCTACCTTCCAGATCTGGAACCAAAATAAGGCTCCTGTGAGCCACCCCTGTCAGGAAGGGGTAGGACTGGACTGTAGCCATGCACCCCCACCACGAACGGACTCGGAAGTCCCGATGCAGCAGACACTGTCCAGCCTCCCTGCCAGTCAAGAAGAGCTGATGGAGGCCATATCAGGCTGGGTGAACTGCAGGTTCAGGTTCTTGGCTGCGAGTTCCCAGGGGCCTGGCATCCACCTCCAGCCAGACAGGAGGCTGATGGTGCCCTTGTGATCTTGGTGCTGGGCCAGCTCCCTCCTCTTGCTCGGTAGGCCTTAAGGTTCTAGGGTGGCCTCCAGGCCCCCGCTGGTGCTCCTGACACCTGGTCATGCCTAATTTGGAGGACTCCCAGGCAACAACCCTTGACCTCCTCAAGAGGGAATTAATGTAGTGCTGCTGTCCCCAACACCTGGGCCATGGAAAAATTGTCTTCCATGAAACAGGACCAGGGAGGGCAGGGGGGAAGTGGGGGGCACACAGCAGGAGGTGAGTGGTGGGCAAGTGAGGGAAGCTTCCTCTGTACTTACAGCTGCTCCCCATTGCGCGCATCACTGCCCGAGCTCCGCCTACACCCCCCCACCCTGCTGGCCATGGAAAAATTGTCTTCCATGAAATCGGTCCCTGGTGCCAAAAAGGTTGGGAACTGCTGATGTAGTGGCAGCCAAACTGCCTGGGTGCCATTACTGCCAGGTTACACAACCCTGTGTAGGCCATTTAACCTCTCCATGCCTCAGTGGCTTTATCTATAAATTGGGAATAATAATAGTACCTACCTCACAGGTTGTTGTGAAGATTAATGAAGTTCACATATGTAGAGTGCTTAAAAGACTGTGTGACACATAATAAGCACTCAGTAAATGGTGGTCACTGTTATTTCCATAGCCCCACAAGTAGACACAGATGCCCATCTGCAGCAGGTTCAGGGCCATCTCCCGATTGGCCTGCTGGATGGATGTGAGCAAACAAGCAGGACTTTGGTCCTGGCGCAGATTCAAGAGGCAGGGCAAAGCGGGCTGCTCTCAAAGCCAAGCTGTGTAGACAGACAGCCATGGGAGCAGCTTCCCCTTCACAAGGGGCCTGTACATGGGCAGGGTAGGGTAGGGTGTAAGTGATGCCTACTACTATTATTATCACTATCATGATTATTTTGAATGTGTATAGCAATTTTTTCAACAGCAGTTTTCAAAATAATTCCTCCTTCAGAAGAAAACTTAGAAAAATGCTCCATTTTCCCCATTAAATCACAGGTTTCCATGGGCGCTTTTGCATCTCAGCTCTGCAGTCTCTTCCCTCTGGTCACATACTCCCATTTTTTTACTTGGCTTGAGCTCCCTGTGAATTGAGGCAGAGCTCAGAGCTAAGTACGTTCTATCCCAGTGTGACGTGGTCACCTTTGCACCACAGATAAATTTGTGTCTTTTAAAATAACAACAACTTTTTAAAGGTATTGGTCAGCCACACACCATGGTTTCTGAGCAAAGTTTGGCTGCTGTTAAGGGTGACTCTCAGTGTACTTGTCAGTATGCTGGGAATAGGAAGGTAAACTTTCCAGGACCCGCATGCTGCTGGGAACATCGTAGGCATTTGGTAATGGTTTGGGTTTGGATTGATTTGGACATCATCAGGAGGTTTGCTGTGACCCGGCCTAATGGACCCATGTGGACAAGTGGACGTTTCTCTGGCAGTGTGGATTTGGCACATGGGGACAAGGTTCTCTTTAACTGCTTTAATCCACCTGGCTCTTCCTCCCCAGTCCAGGAGCTATGCCAAGTGCTGGGGTCAGAGAGGCCCTGGAGGTGCTCACGGTCAGGGAAGGGGTGGCTCTGGAACATGAATGCAGGTGCCATGGGATAGGGCTGTGGGTGTCCAGGGGCAGCATAGAGGCAGAATGGGGTGGGGGAAAGTCAGGGAGGCAGCATTTGAACTGGCCTCGAAGGCTGAGGAGGTAGGAAGGCTGGGAGGTAGGAAGGCCGGAAGGTAGGAAATGGCGTTCCAGGAAGAGGGAACAGCATGGCAGAGCCACAGCGGGCAGCCTGGGGTGGTCGGAGCAGGAGGGCAGACTAGCAGGAGGTGGGGATGGAGAAATGGTCTGGGCCAGACACAAAGAACTTTGTGGACTCGCCTATTGAGTCTGAGGGTTTTTCTGCAGGCACGTGGCATAATTAGACTCTGTTCTGTGAGCAGCTCAGACTTACTTGAATCTCATATAAATACACTGGATCCACAGCCAGGCGAGCAGCAGCATTATCAGCATGTTGGGGAAGGCAAATCCAAACCAAGAGGCAAAGTTCACAAGGTCTTTACTGTCAGGAAACAATCTGAAAGAAGAGACACTGGTCCACACCTCAACTCAGAGACTGAGCTGTGCAGGGCAGGCCCGGCCCTGCAAGTAGGGGCTGAGCAGCAGCTAGGCCCTGAGAGGTGGGCCGTGTGGGGGCCACATCCTCCCGAGGTCCAGCCACCAATGTCTGCTGCCAGGCATTACCCCCCAATCAAGTAGGGGCCCGGAACATGGCCACAGCACAAGACAAGGCTGAGGAATGACCAACCGACCTTTCTGCTAAGAATCTCATGGAAGTTATGGCCCATCCCTCCAGAAAGATTAGCAAAGCAAATCTCAAATGCTTCCCAGGTGGGGGCTGGAGGAGGGTCACTTCTGCCTCAGGCCTGCCTCCCATCCCCAGGCCTCTGCCAGCCCCAGGGGCTGCCCCCTTTAGCTAAAAGTTGTCAAAGCAGACACAGAGTTTTCCCCACTCAGCCCAGACAGGCTGCTTTTCCCAAAGAAAGTTAAGGGAGAACTGTAAGGATATCATTATAGAAAACACTTCCAGGAACAAAACAGTCTGGCTGTGGAACCTCAAGTGTCTGCCCGGCTGGGCTCCAGGCCTGTCCTCTCCACCTCCCAGCTTCTGCGCCAGCTGCGTTCCCCACCCCTGTCCAGGGCTCTTGTCAGCACAGGATGGGCACCACCTTATTTTCATTCCTGCCCACTGCAATTTGTACACACCTCAATTAATGCATTTATTTACCAGACCTGCCTGGAGCTCTCCAGGCATTTGCCGCCCTCTGCAGACCCCAGAGGCAGGGCCCAGGTTTCTCTCCCTTCTGGAATCCCAGCCCTGCCCAGGCACAGAAATGGGGTCCTCATGGCCTCTGTCCCGTTGTGGCCAAGGCTGGAAAGTTCCAAACCATGGCCTTGGTTCACCTGGGCCTTGCAAGGGGATCCATCACCCCAAGGGCAATTAGTAGGGCTGTAGTGAACGAAACGGCAAGGCAATGAGCGGCCTATCTGCAGACCCGATATCGTGGGCCCATCACCATTAACAAGCCAAGTTGGTGAGCCAAAGCGGGGGTGTCTTTTAAAGGTGTCTACTTTATACAGGTTTTAACCAAGGACCCAGCATCTGGGACTGCATTGTCATCCCCCGTGACTTCAGCTCAGAGTTCAATCCATATTCCTTCTCTGAGCCTGAATCCCTGAGCCCAGGGCAGAAAACTGATGCTAGCTCCCCTGGCGTCAGCTTCCCATCCCCTCTGAGGGCTTCTGAGTGGGTGCAGGGGTGCCAGGACACAGAGGCTGGACAGGGACACATCTTCCCACCCCTGTCAGACTCCCAGACCAGGCCTGGCTGCCCCCAGCTCCAGGGCCCAGCTGAGAAGGATGGAGGGGTGGGGTAGGTCCCTCTAGCCATGGGGCCCCCAGAAGGTGTGGCCAGTGACTCACTCGCTCATCTGGCCCAGGAGCACCACGTTGGGTCCCGTCCCGGTCAGGGTGGCTGTGCCCCCTATGCTGGCGGCATAGCACACACACAGGGTCATGGCCTTGCACATACTCTTCTTGTCACCGTCTTCCCGCGTCCCCATGACGGGGCCTTCAAAAATCACTTGGTTCCCTGCAGTGGGCACAGTGCTGTTACTAGCTGAGCCAGTCATGGGAGCCGCCCTCCCAGCCCCAGCTCCAGCTCCTAACCTGCTGCTAACCTGAAGATTGGGACATCCCAACCCGACCAGATCCCTTCTCATGTACTCCTCAGCCTCCAGCCCAAAGTCTGGCCCCGTCTACCTTCCCACAGTCACTTCCCATGGCTTCCCCAAGGCTCCTCAATGCTTTGTCAATGCAACTGAAGACGCATGCCCCTCTCTCCTGCCTCCCTGCTGTTGCTCAAGCTGGTCCCTCCATCTGGGGGGCATCCACATCCATCTCAAATGCCCTCCCTCCTAGCAAGTTCTCTCCCTTTTCTGAGTTCCCTCAGTCTGGCTTATGGCACCCCCAAGTCAGGTGGTTTGTGTGAGGGGCCTGTTTCTGCTGCCCTACTGGGCTCCATATGAGTCCTTGGTAGGGGTGTGCCTGGTTCCTCTCTGTAGCCCCTGGACCTAGCCCAGGGTCTGGCAATCAGGCAAGGCCCTGAGTCTCCTGTGCTGGGCCCTGGGGATGGTAGGAACAAGGCAGGGAACAAGGCAGATGATATCTTGCCTTCCCTGATTTCGTACCTAGCCAGGAAGCAAACAGGACACCAACCCGAAGACCTGCGGGAGCAGAGAGCAGAGGGATTGGCCCTGCTCAAGGAGGTCAGAGAAGGCCCCCCTGAGGATAAGCAGGAGTAGCAAGGGGTGAGGGGCACCCAGGAGGTGCTCAAAAGACACCCAAATGAATAATCAAATGAACACATTGATTTGTAAGTCTATCAGGAACCAAGGGTGGGACTTTGTGCTAAGCTCTACTAAAGGATCTAACTTCTTTGCAATAATCCCATTCCTAAAACATATAAAAACAGTATTATCTAATTTTTCCCCTATGTATGTTTAAAGGAAGCAGAGAGGGAGGAGGAGGTGGGAACAGAGGGGAAGTCTGCTGTTGTGGCCATGGCAGCGCCCAGGCCAGGGGCTCACCTGGCAACTCGCTGGCCTTGCCCTTGTCCACCAGCTCCAGTGCCCCCAGGCCGGCCTCGGTGGCTGTGCTGGTGGCTTCCATCTGCTGCAGCATGGCCTCCACAATGGGCACCATCATGGCTGTGGTGGCCGTGTTGCTGATCCACATGGACAGGAAGGCCGTGACACCCATAAAGCCCAGCATTAGCCTGCAGAGGGGCAGGGAGGGAAGCCAGAGAGTCCCCCCCAAGCCCTGCACCCTCAGGGAGCAGCAGGGAGATGCAGAGGCCAATTCGAGACTGGGCATTCTAAAAGAGGATTAGAGTTTGGGTGGCTCCCCTTCCTCCCTCCTTCCCTTCTTTCTCTATTCCCTCCTTCCTCTCTCCCTCCTACCTTCTCCTACACACATTGCTGATGTCTACTCTGCTGGCTGCTGGGGTCACCAAGAAGCCCCAGAACCAGTTGTGGTTCTAAGGAGCTCCCCGTCTAGCAGGGGAAGCACGGGCATCCAGATGGTGCCAACTCAATATGCAGTTTGCCCTAGTATGACCCAGGGTATGCTGGAGTGGCCATATGCAGATAGCTCCAGCTTCCCACTTCCAGATGGATGATGCCACTCAAAGTTCAGAAGGGCTATGCCCAGTCAGCCTACAGGGATAGGGTCAGCTGGGGAGGGAGCTTGGGGACATGTAGCCTTCCTCTTGGCTCACCAACAACCCCCTAACCCCCCACCGCCACTTCTCTCCACACACACACTTTGCCCCCCTCCACTGTGCGGTGGACCCAATCAAACAAACAGTATTCAGAAAATACATTCCCTTTGCTTATAAGCCCTGCTCCCTCCTCTGCCATCTACCTGGAAAACTCCTCCTGGTCCGCCTGCTCAGACACGTCCCCCCTCTGGGGCCTCCCTCATAGTGTGCACCAGGTGGGGCTGGCCACACCCTTCTCCATCCTCCCTCCTGTACTCATCTTTGTGCTGGGTTCAAGGCACCTGTTTTCATGTCTACTCTCTCCTTATGCCTGACTCTTGTCCTCGGCTCCACACACCCCAGCTGTACAAGGCCAGGGATGGAAGGAGCATGGGGGCTCTCGGTCTGCGTGCCCTTCTGCAGTCAGGCTCCTCCTCAGGGATACTAATTTGCCTCCCTGAAGAAGGGACCCAGTGGCTGCACCGCATCAGGGCTCAGGCTGGTATCCATACAAGTTGACCTCATGGACCCGTAGAAACAAAGGCCAGAACCCACGTTAGGAGGAGGCTGAGAGTTTGCATGGATGCGAGTTGTCTTAGAAGGGCCATGGCTTCTACATGATGCTTTAAGGCACCAAGGGAGCCTCACATACAGGTCACCCCCAGAACAGGCAGTGCCATAGACAGCTGGAAGCCAAGCTCACAGGAGAAGCCAGGTGACAGGAAGGGGCAGAGAAGCACGTGCTTACTCCTTGGATTGATAAGCAAAAGCTCTTCAGCACACGCCAGAATGAAGCCCACTGTAGTGGCCTCTCTCCTGCTGTTGGAGAACAGTTGGCCACTCCACGGGGCCAGGAACAGGCATTCTGATGGCCCTGAGGTCCACATTCCTGAGGCCTCACATTTCTAGAAAATACAATGGTGTGGCCAGCATGGCGGCTCACGCCTGTAATCCTAGCAATTTGGGAGGCTGAAGTTGGAGGATCGCTTGAGGCCAGGAGTTTGAGTTCTAGAAAACACAATGGCTTTTGATTTGACCTTATAAACCAGTCACTAGAGGGGATCAGTGCCATGAAGGGTAACAAACATCTCAGAGCCACAGCATCCTCTGCTCAGGGGAGTCAGAAGCACCCAGGGAGCCCCAGGCTTAGTTACTGGGAGGGCAGGCACAGTCCCTGACACACAGACAACTCAGGAGGAATTTACTGTGAAATGACCAGCTGCGGCCTTCCAAGGGCTGGGCTGGGGACACGCCATCATTTAGGGAGCACATTGGCTCAAATGAAAAATGTACCCCGAGTTCCTGATTACAGGGGACACAGGCCTTATCAGAAAAGCTGGGTCCAATCCCCATGTGACCATCAGCAAATCACTTCACCCCTCTCTGCCTCAAAGTCCTCATCTATAGAATGTGGGTGGTAAGAATAATACCCAGCTGTCAGAGTTTCGGTACAAATTAAATGAGGTGATAAATAAGCTCCCAGGATCATGACTGGAGGTGTAGACACTCAATGTGCCCATTATGATTGTGATTATGACTATATCGACTCCCTGGGTTGGCTGGAAATGGCCAGTGTGCCGCCTGGTGGGGGAGATCTTGCAGAAGGGGTGAGAAGTTGAGGTACTGGGTGATGTGGGGGAAGATGAGTTGAGAAGCTGCTTTGCAGGGGGAATAGACATCCCAGTGTTGGCGAGAGAAATTTTTGCTTCTTCTGAGCTGGGTAGTTATGCCACCGCTGGCCTGCTTTCCCCACAAATCCCCGTCAGGCATGGCTTGATCCAGCCTCCATCCACCTTGCTCCCTGAGGTGCCCCGCCACCCCCAGGAAGCCTTCCAAACCTGCAAGGACTCTTGCGGACCTGTCCCTTCTGGGTTCAGAGAGCCCTTATTTACTGCTGCTCCTCACATGTTGCCACCACCCCTCACGCATCTGGTCTCCCCAGCTAAGACTGTAACATGCCCCACCCAAGGGCCAGCCTGTCAAGCCCAAATAAGCCCGTGTCCAGCCTTTGCCAGTGGGCAGCCTGGTCTGTGCCACCCGTCCCTCCCCAGCGCTGGGGCCCTTGCAGAGCCACATGGCAAGAGAGAGAAGGTGTCATTACTGTGCAGGCTTGGCCCCCACCCAGAGGAGCGTCCGCAGGGCAATCCTCTTGTGCAAGTTCCAGTGCTCCACAGCCACAGCCACCATAAGGCCACCCAGGAACAGCATGTTGGTGTCCTTCATGTACTGGACACACACCTGGAGGGTGGCATGGAAGCTCTGTCAGGGTACAGGGCCACCCACGTCTCCAGAGACAGGCAAGCAGGCCAGATGGCGACTTCAGGGACAGCTTGGGAGTTGGGGGGTGGGGGAGGGAATGCAGGCTCAGAGTGGTTATGTCTCCCTGCCAGGGAGAATCCACAAATGGGGTTTATCTGGTTGCCCCAAGCCTGGGCAGCTCAGAGGGGCTTGGAGAATGAGGCAATGGGAGAACCAGGAGGCCACCAGGATCCCCTGGGGCTGCTCACCTCCTTGGAGTCCAGGATCTGGAAGAGTGGGAAAAGCAAGACAGGCATGAGGGAGGTGACAGCCAGAGGGATGACTTCTGTGCACCAGTAAATGGCCATGAGGATGATGACGTAGGCACACCTGACAAACTGAAGAGACGGCAGGGCCTTGGCGTGTGGCCGCCCCACTCCCCCACCCCGGACGCTCTGGACAGCTGCTGGCGTAGGTTGTCAGAGGACAGCGGTGTCATCAGAGGGAAGCCCCTCAGAGTCATCCTGTTCCCTGTCCCTGGTCAGTAGAGCTCTCCAAGGTTAGGACAGTGAGGAGGGTGAAGGATCTATCACCAAAGACTCCTACACACACACACACACACACACACACACACACCCCTCCCTGCTGTGTGGTTCCAGACAAGTTCCTTCATCTTTCCAAACCTTGGCTTAGTCACCTCTCAAAAGAAAATAACACGCATAGGAGCACAAGGAGGAAAAGGAAGAGGAGGAAGAGGAGGAAAAGAAGAGAATACAATTTTTAATGACATACTCTAAGAATGAAAATCATTTTACCAAGTTAAGTGTGATTCTTCTCCATTTTGCAAATTAAGTGCAATTTTCTCCATGGTCACTTTCAACCCTACTTCTTTTTCTCAACATTCTATGATTGTCATTTTTTCGTATGGCTACGGAATCTTCAGATTAATCCTTTTTAAAACTGCAAATATCCCATGAGTTTGACAGATCATTTCACTTTTCCTTTGCCTTCGCCTTCCTGCAGCTGAGTAAATGTGGTTTCTTCTCCACCTTCAAAAGGATGCTTTGATCGCCCTACTTTATTTGGCTCACTTATTTTTAAATCTGTCTTTAGGAGAAGCTCCCTGAAGCTTCCTCGAATGCCTGCTGCCTCTTCCTAATTCCTTTCTCAAAGGGCCGCTCCGATGACTTTTTGGCTTCCAGGAAGGTACGTGTATACCAGCTCATCGGGAAAATCTGCCAGCACTGAGTGTTTTCAAGGTTTGTTGGTTGGTTTGTTTGTTTTTTAAATTACAATCGAGAAGATGATGCTTGGTGTTTTCACTGTATTTGTCTAATTACAATGGTCCCCGAGCAGCACCATTTGCATTTAAATTTGGGTGGATAGTCCATCCCCAGCCTTTAGCCACTGAGCCTGCAGGCTCTTGGCTTTGGGGTGAGACAGAGCTGGGTCCTCCACTTGCGGTCCTGGCCCCTCACTCCCCCTCACTCGCTGCAGGACTCTGGGTAAGTGATTTAGCCACTTTGGCCCTCAGTCCCGTCACCTCTTAAAATGCGGATAAAAATACCCACCTCCCTAGGTGGTTTTATGTTTCATCAGCGTTCTTGTTATAATCATTAATTACCTATAGTCTGCCCTCTCCCTCGTTCCAGTCCCCTCCAGTTAAATCGGTCACCAAGAAGACCTATGGCTTCTATCCTCTTATTTTCGGACCTCCTCCCCGCTCTCTTCTTCATCCCCATGGCCACTGCCTTTGCTCAGACCACGTCTTCTCCTGCCTGGATCATGGCGACTCTCTTCTCATTTGATCTTCCTGTTTGCATCAACCCACACTGTCCTCCCTCTCTCTCTTTGGCAAATCTGATCACATCACCCCCTTGTTTAAAAGCCTCCCGTTGCCTTCAGGACAAAACCCAAATGCCACAGCAGAACTCACAGGACCCTCCGTGATGGACCAGGCCCTGCAGACCCCTCCAGCCACACCCCCTCTCCACTCACACCCCCAGTGCCAGCCACCCCAAAGCACTTGCGGTAACCCAGGCAGATGCTGTCCCTCCCACAGCCTCCTTCTCTTACCTGCTCCCTGGGCCTGGGGTGAGGACTCAGAGGTCAGCTCAGCGTTCCTTCTTGGATGCCTTCCCTGGCCCCGTCCATGGTCTGGTTTGTACCCCTCCTCAGAGTACCCCAGCAATTCTCCCCAGCAATTAGCAAACCAGATTGTCACTGTTTCCTTAACTGTCTCCCTACCACCACAACCAAACTGTGCAACTTGAGGGGACAAACAGTATAGTAAGTCCTCACTCAACGTTGTAGATAGGTCCTTGGAAACAGTAACTTGTAAGTGAAATGATGTGTCATAAAACCAATTTGACCACAGGGTAATTGATATAAACAAGAGTTAAGTTCCTATGGCATATTCCTGGTCACAAAAACATCACCAAACTTCTAAACAAGACCAAAACACTTCCAGTCTTAAACATTAAAATAAATGTGAGCTATACATACATTTAAGAAAGATTAATAAAAACAAGCAAGATAATTATTTACCCACTTATTCCAGTTCAGGGTCTCGAGTGGCCAGAGCCTATCCTCGTAGTTTAGGGCATGAGGTGAGAACCCACCTTGGCCAGGATGCCACCCTATCATAGGACACACACCCACATTCACTCAGACTGGGACCACTGAGACAAGCCAATGGACCTAATATGCACAGCTTTTGTGAGAGGAAAATGGAGTACCCAAAGGAAACCAGAGTCCCCAGAGAAAACCCAAGCAGATGTGGGGAAAGCTTGCAAACTCCACACAGACATTGACCGGGAATCGATTATTCTCATCAATGTTATAATGAAACGATACTGAATGATACGACGTTATTCAAGGACCTGCTGTATTTGTAGATTCACTCTGTCCCCAGCATTCAGTACAGGCCTAACACTTAGGAAATCTCAGCAAATGCTTATTAAAGGAATAAACAATATTCATCTGAGTCAAGATTTGACAATGCTGCTGAAGAAATACGTACCTCTACACTCTCCCTGTTTGTCATCACCCAAAAGAGAATGTATTATATGCACAAAACATTGCAGAAAGACTTAGAAATTCCTTGTCTGTGTTATCAGTAACAAAAATTAAATATTTCTTCAGCATCCCATGAGCAACCCGGGGCTCCTCCCTACTATATAAAGCAGGGTTTCTCAAGGTAAGTACATTGACATGTTGTGTTAAATGATTCTTTGTTGTGGGTGCCATTCTGTGCATTGGAGGTTGTTTATCAGCATCCCTGGCTCCACCCATGAGATGCCAGTAGGACTCTTCCCAGATGTGTCAACAAGAAAAGTCTCCAGACTTTGCCAAAAGTCCCCTGCTGTGCAGTGGGGGTGGGGGCAAGAAAGGATCAATGCTGGTTAAGAGCCACTAAACTAGAGGCAAAATGGTGGTTTGGTTAGAAGCCCAGGCTTAGACACCAGGCAGACCTGATCAGTGTCCACTGTCTGCTATTGTCTGGCCCCTCAGCAGTCACTAACTTCTCTAAGCTTTGGTGTCAAGGGTATACCATGGGGACAAGCGGTGGGAAATTTCCCCTCCAAGGGTCAGCAATAAGAGGTGTATTGTAGAGAATTTTAAAACAATATTACTAGCTAAAAATCAGTTTGCTTCTTATTATCATCATGTGATTGCAATTCCAAACAATGCCATTAATAAATTACTTCTCTTACTCCCAATCCTGGCCCCTCTCCCCTCTGGTTTCATGTCCTTATCTGTAAATTGAGGATTTAAGAGTGGCCATTCTTAACACATGGCACCCAAAGTCCTCGGTAATTTTTTATTCTCTAAACTTAGAAGCAGTAGGTGGCATGCTAACTTTCACTGCATGTTCCCCGTGGGGCCAAACATAACCATTAGAAAAGAGGAGATGACACAAGGTTAACTGCCCCTCACTTTGATACCACTATTAGGAAGCCCAGGAGGTGCTCATCCCTGAATGGCACCTGTCAACACACTTGGCCCTCCCTAGACTAGAAATCTCCCACAGTGTCAGTGGAGAGGGCAGAGCAGGAAGGAGGATATTAGAAAAGTCTGGGGAGCGGTGGTAACCGGGAAGACTGAGATGGGCTCTACCTGCAGGGAGGAGCCTGCTTTCTGGTGCATACTTCAGAGCACTTCCCTGCCGCTGAGAAAGTGGCCAGAGAAGTGATGAAAGCTAAGATCAAAGCGGAAAATGGAATTTCAATCATGAAACTCCATAAGTGCCCAGCACAGGGCCTCGCACATAGTGGGCTCAACAAACATACGTGCACCACGGAATACACATGCCAATGAATTCACAACCAAATAAAACCATGGCTCATTACTTATATAATTATTAACAAGGAAGGGTATCCCCAACACGTTGTTTAACGAAAAACTGTAGGCAAAACATACTTTGTGTGTGTGAGAGAGTGCACGTGTAGGGAGAGACAAGAGATTCATTGATTGGTTTCCGGAAAGATGTCCATCAAAATATTAATGTTAGGAGATTTGAGGGTATTTTCATTTTTACTTTAACTTTACAAACTTGTTTTAAAAAGCTTTTTTAACATTTTTAATGAAATACACAATACAATACATGTATCATTTATTGTAACGATTTTTTTTTAAAGGACCCAGAGAAAGGGTAGAGAAAGTGGAGCAGAGGTGAGGCCAGGAAGGAACCAAGGCAGAGAGAGGAAAAACAGAAGACAGAGGTGAGGAGAGGGGCCAGGGCAGGGGCAGAGGGCTGAGTGCCCTGGGTGTCACCACCTGGTGGGGACAATGCCACTTAGACTGCCAAGGTCCTGCTGGCTTCCCAGCCACTCTGCCCGTGCTGTGTACCTCTGGATTTTCTTGCACAGTGGGGTGGCCATGGAGGGTGGGGGCAGGGAGCTCCTCAGAGATGACCAAAACAGAGGCACAAAGGGGAAAAAAACAAGACCATGGGATCTGGGCTCCCAGTCAGCCGACCCAGTCGGAGGGAGAGCTTGTGAAGGCAGCCTTGGGGAAGACGCTCACCGGGGTCTCCTCTTCCCTCCTGATCCTCACTTCCAGGGCAGCTGACTCACTCACACATGCACACATATACACATGCACACACACATCCTGGGTTGGGGTCCCAGCTCAGGGCCCACCTGTGTGAGTATGTACACATATCAGGGTGGAAAGAGGGTCTCTCCTGGGGCAGGAAGGTCAGCCAAGCTACTATAATTATTCCAGGGAACATCATTTACTGCCAGTAGAACTAAAATCACAGCTCTCCTGCCTGGCTCCCTCCCACGGACAATCACAGCCCCAGATCTCTCTATACAGAGGCAATATGGCTGCTTACAGTTTTTGTGGCAACTGAAGAGCCACCACAGTAGGATCTGCTGTCCTTGGCCCATCCAGGGCCTGCGCTGAGCCCACTGAAGGGCTCCTGCCAGTCTCCCCATCCTAGGAACCAACATTCTTCCTTTTCATACCCAAAGTCTTAAAGCTTCAGAACCAAACAACCTCGCCCCATTGTACAGATGAGAACACCAAGGCCCAGAGAGCACAGGGACTCGGCTAATGTCACAAGGATGAGTGAATGGTGGAAGTCCGCTTCTCTTACATGTTGGCTTCCTGTCACCCCAGCGCACCCTCCCTTCTCCAGGGCTGTCCCCAGAGAATCCCCTGAAGAGCTGCTCTGTTTCCCAAACCTGCCTGGGGAGGAGAGGCGAGAGCCTGAGGTTTCCTGTCTGGGCTAAGAGTGAAAGGGCAGAAAGAGGGAATGAGGAAGGAGCAGCCAGCAGCCACAAAAGGCTTCAAAGAGCTCGGGCCTCTGCCAAACTCACTGTGCACAGCCCAGTGGAGCCCCGGGCCAGGGCGCCTGGCCCTGCCCCCAGCCTGCGGCCAAGGCCATTCATTCTCTCTCCCTCCCAGGAGCATTAGGAGGCCGGGCCATGGGACGAATCTTCTCTGCAACCCCAGGCTGTGCCACCCAAGGCGTGAGCTCTGGGAATGTGTCCTGCCTCCTGCCATGGCCACAGCAGCAGCAGGCAAAACTGCCCAACCCCAACCTGCCTTTCAGCCTGGAGCAGGATTTTAGCTCAGACGGGGCTTCCGTGTTTCAGAGCTGGAAAGAAATATGGATCATAAATAGGCAACCTGAGGCCCAAAGAAGGGCCAGAGAGTGGCAAAGACAGCACGCAGGATCCACTTGGGTGATAATCTTTTCATGTAGGTCCCTGACTGACGTCAGAAGCCACGTACAGCTTGAAGTCTCCACTCGTAAAGGGAAGAGACAGGGGGGGACAGAGAGAGGGAAAGGCAAGCATTTGGGGGAGAAACGCAGTTATTCACTCGGGAAATTCTGATCCAGGGCTGAGCCTGTGGCTGGGGTCTGTGTGCTCACTACTAGGTTTCCGTGCTTGCCCAGACGGCTCTTGTGCCCTGGGATCTGTGAACCCCACGGTTGGTGCGCCTCGGGGTGGCCATGCCTCTCAGACTCTTTGCACGGCACCTCCCATCTGGCACCTTGAGCTCCCGAGTGCGCGCGCCGGGGATCCGTGAGCTCCAGCTCGGCGCCCCCGGGTTCTGCGCCCGTTAGCAGGCACGCGGCGCCGGGGGGGGGGGGGGGGGGGGCCGCGGGGCTGCCGGAGATGCAACTGACCTTGGCGGGCATCAGGACAATGAGTGGCAGCAGGAGGAGCGGGGTAACGAACAGGATCACGAAGGACTTGAACTTGGAGATGTAGCTCAGCGCCGAGGCCATCGCGGGGGAGGGAGACTGGCAGGAGAGTCGAGCGACGGGCAGCGAGAGGCTCCGCCGGCTTAAGAAGGGGCAGCAGTTAACGGGGATTGGAGGGGGGCGGCGACAACTCCGCCCCCCACAGTGGGGCCTCCGGCAGCCCCGGGGCGGGGCCACCCCTCGGGGTCGGAGGGGCGAGCCTGCCCCCAACTCCGCCACCCGGTGGCGACGGGAGGCGTCTTCGGACTCCAGAGCTTCGGACCAGCCCTCTGGGGGCAGCCTGGGCCCTGACACCCCACGACTCTCCGAGACTTTCCTGCGCTGCGGTGGACAGAGGTGCGCCCCGCGGCTGCAGAGCGCGCCGTTTTCGGACATTCATTCCGCCAGCCTTGGCGTGCGGACTCCTCCCACGTCCGCACCTGCCGTTTCCTGGGCTCTAGGGGTCCCGGATGAAAGTCTCCACTGGCCCCTGGGTCTGCCAGATCTGTCTCCCGCGTTTCCCTCTGTCCTTTTCACCTCGTTACGCCCGCCCCTGCCACACCTCTCCCGGAGGGGTCCCCCAGCGCCCTCCGCACCCCGGGGTCCTCCTCCGCCCAGTCTCCCCCGGCTCCCGCGCCGCGTTCGCCTTACTCTGGGCACAGGACCCCTTTCCCCAGCGCGTCCTCTCCCACCCAGCCCGGGGAGGCGAGGCCACCGTGCCCCGCAGCCTGGACGGCTTTCGCCCTCCAGCGGACACAGGCGCAGCCCGCGCACGCCCCGCCGGCCGAAGCGGGCCCTGCGTGCAGGGGCCGCACCGAGCCCCCGCAGCCGCCGCTGCCCATCCGTCCCAGGCCGCTACCGCCATTTCACAGAGGGAGACGCGGGTCTAGAGGGGAAGGGACACAACCAAAGCTACGCTGAGAGAGTCGTTCATTTGTTCGGCCCTCCACCTCATTCAGCGCGCCAGCCGACAGACAAACGCGTACTGAGCGAGTATTCTCCGCTAAGCCCTGATTTGCAGACGCAAGGATGCAAAGACACCACCACCTCTGTGACCACCTTCTTTCGACCCTACTCTCTGCCTGTTGTCTTCTCCTTCTGCAGCTTCCTTTGGGGAGTCTTATCCACGCTTGTGGTTTAACTACAGCCCGCTCCTTAGCGTCTGCCACTCTCTGCCTTCAACCCGGCGTGATGCCAAAGTCCCAGATTTCCGTATTTCCAACCTTTCGCAGAAATGGATGTGTCTCAGGCCCTAAGACTCAGTACATCCTGAACCAAGTTCTTGACTCTTCCTGTGACTTGCACCCAAGGACACACATTCCCCTAAACCCCTTCTGCAATTGCCTCCCGTATGTCCTCCCCCTTCTGTAATTCCCATTTATATCATCCTGGGTTTACCCCCTCCCTCTTTCCCGCGGGGCGGTTAGTACAATCTGTTCCTATATATTTATTGATGTTATTTAGTTTAAAATGTTATTCCTTTTTTAAAATGCCTTCAGGTTGGTATAAAATGTTATTTCATTTTTTAATTGACAATAATTGTCCATATTTATGGTGTATAATGTGATTTTTTGATATATGTATACATTGCAGTGATCAAATTAGGCTAATGAGCATATTCATCACCTCAAATATTAATATTTATCATTTCTTTGTGGCGAGAACATTTGAAATACTCTCTTTTAACTATTTTGCATATAATATATAATACATTATTATGTGTGATTTTTATTTCATGTCTCTTTTTTTTGGTCACCATATGTCCAGCCAGCACCTTTTCCAGTGCCTGCTCCAGGGTGTGCACTCAAAACTTTTTCTCTGGGATGCATGAATGAGAGCAAGTAAATGATTTCAGAATACTACAACTGCTCCAGAGTGGGTACAGGAGAGCATGGTCACTGGTGCTAGACTGCCTGGGTTTATATCCTGCCCTATCTCATCCTGGCTTTGTGCCTCAGACAAGTTGCCCTCTCTGAGCTTATTCTCTCATAAATTGAGACGATAGTACCAACTTTGATATCCAACAGTTGTTTTAAAGATCATAGAAGTTCATGCTCAGAGAGTGCTTAACACAGTGCTTTAACATACAGTCAGCTATCAGTAAATATTTGCTCTTGCAATTACATACAAATTACTCTGGGTAGCAGAGGGCTTTGGAGAAGTATTCACCAAATCTGACTACAGTAATGGGGGAAAAATTAGCTGGGCATGGTGAAGTGCACCTGTAGTCCTAGATACTCTGGAGGCTGAGGCAGGAGGATCCCTTGAGCCCAAGAGTTCCAGGCTACGGTGAACTATGTTCGTGCCACTGCACTCCAGCCTGGGCAACAGAGTGAGACCCTGTTTCAAAAAACAAAAACACAAACACACACAAAACTAATTGATTAATTTATTAGAAATCGTGATCAAACTTCTCTGATATGTATTTAGTATGCTTAGTGAAAGATGTGAAGGAGGTGGCATTTGAGCTGAGACTTAAAGGCTAAATAATAATTTTCCAGGCAGCAGTGGAAGCAGGCAAAATTACCATTGAGTGAAAAAGAAAGTATTAAGATTGTTGAGAAAAATCCCAAGATAGTTCAAGAATACTGGAGACTAAAGTGCCACTAAAACAGCAAAAAACCTATAGAGATATTATACTAAGTTCATAGATAGGAAGAGGAAACATTGTAAAAATATCCATTCCTGTCAATCCATAAATTTGATTCTAGTTAAAATCCCAACAGGATTTTTATTTGACAAACCTAAAATTCAGGCAGAATAACAAGTAAGCCAAGAATAGTCAAGAACCCTCTTTAAAAAGGTGGGGGGAAATTGCTATCAGACTTCAAGAATGACAGAGTTATAATACTTGATGTAATCATTAACTATTGGCATGAGAATAGAAAAATAGAACGGTAGAATAGCCTAGAAATAGACCCACGCTTACAAGAGAGGTTGCATGCACTACCCAATGCCTACTCTTACCAGCTCAATAATTAGTTTTTAGCAATAGAGACATTTTTCTTTCACTAAGTATACTAAATACTTATAGGAGAAGTTTGATCATGACTTCTAATAAATTAATCAATTAGTTTTGTGTGTGTTTTATGTTTTTGTTTTTTGAAACAGGGTCTCGCTCTGTCACCCAGGCTAGAGTGCAGCGGCACGAACATAGCTCACTGCAGGCTGGAACTGTTGGGCTCAAGGAATCCTGCCTCAGCCTCTGGAGTACTTCACTACAGGTGAAGTGCCCTTCACCATGGTGCACTTCACCATGCCCAGCTAATTTTTTTATTTTTTGTACAGACAGGATCTCACTACGTTGCCCAGGCTTGTCTCGAACTCCTGGCCTCAAGTGATCCTCCCACCTCAGCCTCCCAGAGTGCTGGGGTTACAGATGTGAGCCACTGTGCCTGGCCTGGAATATTTAGTTATAATGGTATATAGTATATAATTATGTGATGCAACTTTTAGCCCCACCTAAATCATTTAACATAATTTTAATCTTAAAACTGAGGTAGGAGGAGTCTACTTTTTGGTACAAAAGTTCTAAAATTTGGTGTGTTTCATCAATTTGACCCCAGTTTCAATTTGCCCTTATTGGGGGAACCTGGAGAATAGTATGTGGAAATTCTATGTACTATTTTTTGTAATTCCTTGTGAGTCAAACAATTTAAAATAAAAACAATTTTTAAATTGTGGTAAATAAAAAGTATACTTTAGACTGATGAATCCAATCTTTCTCAGCTCATATTTTATGGCTGACATTTGTAGCTAAGAAAATGGTGTTACTGATGAGATTGTGACATGCAAAGAGGAATGCACTGGTGCCTAGATTTTCTTAGACTTTGGATACTTTCATTTGAGTTTTTTTTAGTTTATTTGCACTTGGCCGTGGTGCATGAGTGTGCCAATGGATAGAGCTACTCCAGTGACGCGTCACAAGGGCAGTCTTACCAGTCATTTCCACACTTTAACTTGGGAATGCTGTATAATTTGTAAACAAGCCTTGGTTGCTAAAAACCTGGTCCTGAATGTTGATATTAAGAGTGTATGGGTCAGCTTTCCCCAGATTAGACTTACAACAACAAATATTTATGTGAGTCCCGAAAGTCAGTTGGGAGTCTATGGTTTGGCAGCTCTGCCCCAGGCTGTGGATAGATGGTGCGCACATGGTGGGCAGCTCCATATTCTTCTCATTCTGGACTGTGGATCTGCTCTACCCAGACTGAGAAAGCAGTTGCTCTTGGGGACATGCTGTTCTCATGGCAGAGAGCAGGAGCCAAGAGCACTGCTGGGAACTTGCAGTACCTCTAAGAGCTTCTGCTCAGGTACAGCAAGCATGCTTCACCTCCCTCACCTTCTACTAGCCAAAGCAAGTCCCGTGGCCAAGTCCAAAGTCAGTGCGGTGGGGAAATATATTCTGTCTACAGGGAGGGATGACAAAGGTGGGGGAATTAATAATTGTGAACAAATAATACAATCTACCACCCATGATAAATATTATTAAGTCCAGGGCAAGACACTTGCATCTTTTCAAAGTGATGTGTTTGGAAATGATATCAACTTATATGAGTTATACGAGTTAAGTTCCATGAGTTATGAGTTCAGAGATGGTTGTCACAGGGATGAAAACGAACACATCTATTCAAATTGGAAAATGAAATCAGACTCTTTTTTTTTTGACAGAAAGTAAGTCTGATTTGGACGATTAATTTGACAAAAAAGACTGACTTTGTCCATTAGGTTTTATAGAGGAGCTAAATTTGTAGCTCCAAGGTTTTGACAAAAGTATATTTAAAGCACAAAACAGAAAATCATTTTCTATTCTATTGGCCAAGATATGTTGAAAGTAACAATGTTTTCACTTCCCCAAATCTTTCAGAGTATCCTGGGTCTTAAAATATACCTCTCAGTGAAAGAGATATTTAATTATTATTTGAAAATCTTAATAAAGTCTTTTTTGGTGTATGCAATGGTCTGAATGTTTGTGTCCCCCCACCAAAATGTATATGTTAAAATCCCAATTCCCAAGGCAATGGTATTAGAAGGTGGAGTCTTTGGGAGGTGATTTGGTCATGAGGGTGGCACCACCATGAATGGGATTTGTGCCCTTATAAAGGAGACCCCAGAGAGGTCTAGTTTGCCTCTTCCACCATGTGAGGACACAGGGAGATGGTGCCATTTATGAACTAGAATGCAGGTTCTGACCAGACACTGAATCTGCCTTGATCTTGGACTTCCCAGCCTCTAGAACTGTCAGAAAAAATATTTCCATTGTTTATAAAATACCCAGTTTGTGGTATTTTGTTATAGCAACCTGAATAGACTGACAGTGTACTTAACCAAAAGTTAAGCAAGAAAATGACTCTAAAGACTGAGCAACAGATACTTGTCCAAGTAAGGTGATTTCCAATTCTTTGCTGTCAACAAAATTGGATGAGAACTTAATTAAGCTGTCAAGTGATACAACATTAAAAACAATATTCTATGATAGAGCATTATGTGATTTTTGGTATATAACTTGCAAAAAATTCATAGAATTGAGAGATGCTGCTTTAAAGAATCTTCTATTCCCATCTATTCATTTACATAAACAAAGTTTCTCAGATTTTACATCTATAGCAGGAAGCTGGGAGAGAATCAGTGCTGAATCCTGCCTCCTCCTAGTAAGAAGTAACCTTCATCCACGACTAAATGAAAACACAAACACCCTGTTAATCTTACCCAGTTGCCTTTCCAATCAAATTTTACCTTTTATATGTAATAATTATTTATCAAAATCTATGTTACATTTATGTTGCTTTGGTCCAATGCATACTAATAATAGCTGTTATGATAACTTAAAGCAGGAGAAAATGTTAACATTTAGAGCCTTACTATCCTAAGAAACTTTAAAACATCAATATTTCCATCTGTACACACAGTTTTATTGCAGAAAAATATGATTGGGAAAACAATAGTAGACTTCAAATTAAAAAATATCTTAACAGAGGTTTTATGGGTTAAGTGGAATGGAAATACAAGATAGAAGAAAAAACTACATAAAATTTTGTCATAAAAGAGTCTGTATATTTTTAAAGTGGATAATGGCAAGTATCAAATTACTATGGTGTTTAGATTCCATTGAATACATTTTGAAAAGCGAAGTATCATTTTTATATTTAAATTATATTATTTACAGTAATCAGCCATGACACTCTTTGCAACTATTAGTTTGAATCACATAAAATTGTCAGTATTCAACTATTTTCAACCTACAACTATGGCAATTTCATATGTTTCAAATTAATATTTAAACCTATGATAAAAAATTTTAGATGTCAATTTGAAAATGTAGAAAGGGGTACATAATTTTTCCAAAATAATCTTAGGAGGAATATGATCAAGGAAGTCCAAAGATCACTGTCCTAGAAAAAAAATATTTTCTTGCACATACATACAAGGAGACATATGAAAGAAAGTTTGTAGTAATAGTGCTGGCAAGAGCAAAAAAATTGAAACATCCAATAACAGGAGAATGAATAAATAAAGTGGAGTATTTTTATGCCAAATTTTTTCTAGCAGTAAAAGTGAAGGAGTTAGAGGTATACACATAAATATGGATGAAGCTTATAAATATTTGGTGAAAGCTTTTACTATTTTGTGAAAAAGCAAGTTACAAAATAATACAGCATGAAAATATTTTTGAAATTTATAACACGCAATATAATACTATATTTAGTTTAGGGATACAAACAGAAGTTGTAAAATCTAAAGAATATAGGGATAAATAGACACCAAATTTAGTTTTAACCTAGTGGGGAGAGGCATGTGATTAGAGAGGGGTGCTTCAACTGTATCTGAAATGCTTTATTATTTTTAACTGGATATGATACAGAGATGTCTATCATACTTTATCCCTTTAAAACATATTTTAAATATTGCCCAATAAATGTTTATAACATTTTTAAAGGGGTCCACATACATTTAACACTGGAAACGCATTAACGAGGCTCAAGGTATAAGATAAAGGAAAAATATTTCAGACAAAAAAAGAGATAATGTCCCAGTTACTGCAAATTTAGTCCCCTCCAAAACCATCTATTTTTTGGGCGGGGGGAAGTGGTTAAGTAAGAGAGAAAAGGGTGTACTGTGTTTTTTGAAGTTAGGCAAGTTTCTTTTTATCGCTGTGTATAGAAATGACGTCTCAATGAAAATGTTAAACTTTGATCTCTTTTCCAAATTGATGCTGGGTCCAAAGTTTTGTGTCACTAAATAGTATTAGTAGCCTTGACCGGCAAATCTGAAACCACAGATTCCTTTGAACTGAATGAGTTCTCACATTTTCCCCTTTGCTCTTAGTTATTCAGTTCCGTCCTTGCTCAATGGCACGTAATTTTAAGTCCCTTTTTCTCGAGACACACCCATCAATAGAAAAGATGAAAATATTTTTGTGGGGGGGATATCTTTCTATCAGTAAAATGTGTACATTTTTATGGCACATTTTGCATATCATTGTTAAAAATATCTTATAAAGTGATCACTGTCTGAATTTAGGTAATATTTTTTATATAAAGAAGGTTGTCAGAATCTCAAATAAGACATCTGTATTGGGAATGGAAGGACAGGATTGGTGTGATCTATCTAAAAGAAGGACTCTCTAGGACAAATTTTCCCTCTTTACTGTGAGATTCTAAACAGTGTATAAACGTTCAGTAACATCTCCCATCTCAACAAAACCGTCTCTGCCTTACACTCCCATCCCGCGCCAGTCAAAGAAAGCCCTGCTTTTCTCAGGGCCTTAGTAGCAAAACTCCTGGGAAGAGTTGTCCACACTTTCTTTCCTCTCAATTCTCCCTTGAACCCATCCAATCGGGATTTTGTGACTCCATCCAGACTATCTGTTAAGGTCACCAGATCACTGATTTAATGGCCAACTCCCAACCCTCATCTCACCCTGGCCCGTAGCAGCGTCTGGCTCTGCTGAACATCCTCTTTCTTACAACACTTTCTCCACGTGCCTCCCAGACACCACACTCCCTTGTTTTCCTTCCACCTTCCCGGTGGCTGCTTCTTAGTTTCCTTTGCTAGTTCTTCCCAAACTCCAAACACTGGAGAGTTCCAGGGCTCAATTCCTCTCCAATTTTATCCAGTCTCGTGGCTTCAAATACCATCGATTGTAGACAGCTCCCAGATTTATGTCTCCAGGGCAGTCCCAGCCTCTCTCCTGAACTCTAGATTTGCATCTTTAACAGCCTACTTGATAGCTCTACTTGAATTTCTACTGGACACCTCACACTTAAAATGTCCAAAATAACTCCAGAATTCCCTTCCCAACACAAACCACTCCTCTGCAGTCTTTCCCATCTTAGTAAATAGCAAGTCCATTTTTCCAGTTGCTCAGGCCAAAAAACTTGGAGTTATTCTTGACTTTCTTTCACACCCAGACTTCCAACCCATCAGCAATCCTCTGGGCTGTAACTACTAAATATATCCATAATCCAATTATTCTCACCACCTCCGTGGGAACCAACCTGATCCAGCCCCCGTCCTTGGATTTCCAACTGGTCTCCCCACATCCACTCTTACCTCTTTTCAGTGTATCCTCAGCACAGTCCCCAGAGATAACCTTTAAAAACACAAGTTGGATTATGTCACTTCTCTGCTCAAGACCTTCCACTGACTTCCCACCACAATCACCATAAAGTCGGGGGTCACAGCATCACGTGATTTGGCCTCCCAATGCCTCTGTCCTCTGCTCCTACCTCGCTCTGCCTTACCCACTCTACACCAGCTGCTCCTCCTTGCTCATCCTGGAACACACAAAGCCTGCTCCCACCTCGGGACCGTTGCAGATGCTGTTCCTTCATCCCAGAATGCTTTTCCCACAGATATCTACGTGGTTGGCTCCCGCACTTCTTTCAGATCTTGGAATAATTCTACCTTATGAGAAAAACTTTTCTGCCCAACCTACACAAATAGCATCTCCGAGCATAATTCACAACCACTTTCCATGCTTTATTTTTATAACTCTTACCACCACATGTTAGAGCATAATTGTATTTTTGTTAATGTCTTCTCTCCCTTACTAGAATATAAGCTCTATTAGAGCTGAGACCATTTTATTCAATGCCATGGCACCCATCAGCTGGAATTGTGTCTCACACGTAGTAGATGCTCAACAAACACTTGTTGAACAAGTGAAGGTAGGAGGAAGCCAGCGTGACTTCCAGGTTTCTGGCTTGAGTGGCTGGTGGTGTCATTGACTAAGATAGGGATATATGGGGGGTTGGGGGTAGGTGGAGGTGGGGAGAGCAAGCTGGTGAAGTTTCATTTTTGACCAGTTGTATTGGAGTCCACCTGCTGCCCAGAAGGCAGAGAGGTAATTTAATCTAGAGTACAGGAGAGTGGCCCTGCTGGAAATGGAGAGTTGGAAGTCATCTGACAATGACCTCCCCCCCCAGAGAAGATATACCCTGAAAACAGAAGGGGCTCTCTGGCCGAGTCCTGGGAGACAGCCACCTTTAGCAGGTGGAAGGAGGAAAGGATGTCAATGGCGGGGACAAAAAAGTGCATCTGTAGAAGAAGGAAGAAAACAAAGGCAGAAGAAACCAATGGAAATCAAGGATCGGAAGGGATTCAGGATGGAGGGAGAGGGCTGCAGTTCTGACTGTCAAGTGCTTAAGGACTGGGCAACAAGGTTATTTAGAGGGAGTGGAGTTCAGGGGAGTAGTGGAGGGAGGAGCCAGGCTACAGGGGACGGGGAGAACAGGAGGTGATGTGCAGAAACAACAGCAAGGTTAGATTGCCCTTTTCAGAAGTTTGACTGCGAAGAGAAAAACAAAAAGCAAGGTGTACTTAAAAAGGCTGGAGGATCAAAAGACATTTTCTGTTTATTTGCTTTTATAATGGGAGAGGCACGCACATTTTTATATGCAGGGAGGGAGTAGGGAGGTAAGAGGCAATGGGAAGTAAAAAATAAAAAATAAAAATAAGTAAGAAATAGGAATAGGACTGCAATGGAGGAAAGCAGTGGAGGGTTGGGTGGAATTGCCTTTTTTTTTTTTCTTTTTGAGACAAGGTCTTACTCTGTTGCCCCAGAGTGCAGTGGTGTCATCATAGCTCACTGCAACCTCAAATTCCTGGCCTCAGGCCATGCTCCTGGCTCGCCTCGCCTCCCAAAGTGCTGGGATTACAGACATGAGCCAAGGAGCCTGCCCCACCTTTCTTACAAATCTCTTCCAATGCATCTGATTGTCAGAATGACACTCACATCTGAAACCCCTGCTGCAAGGGGAACCACAGCATAGGGAACCACACCAGGAGGAGGGTGGGATCGATGTTAAGTCTCAATTTTCCATACCCAACCACCTCCATTTCATTTATATATATGTTTGTATAATTATATTTTACATAAAATAAACATTATAAAATAATATATAAAATATAAAATAATAATATAAATGTTTAAAATATATAATATAAATATTTTTATATAATTATTTTGTTATATAATTACCATATATATCTATATACTCAATAAGGTTTATTGAGCATATATATCAGCTTCTTTGAGTCTATATTTATATATTTTTATATATATATCAGCCTTTTTGAGATATAATTCACATCTCATACAATTCACCCGTTTAAAGTGTACAATCAATCGTTTTTAGTATATTCACAGAATTGTACAACCACCACCACAACCAATTTCAGAACATTTTTATCATTTTTATCACCCCCAGAAAGAAACCCTGTACCCATTAGCAGTCACTGCTTGATCTCTTCCACCCCACTAATCGTAGGCAACCACTAATCTACTTTCTGTCTCTGTGGATTTCCCTATTCTGGACATTTCATATAAATGGCACCATACAATATGTGGTATTTTGTGACTGGCTTCTTTCACTGAGTATACTGTCTTCAAAGTTCATCCATGGTGCAGAACCTATCAGCACTTAATTTCTTTTTGTTGCCAGATATTTCATTATACAGAGAAACCACGTTTCTCCATTCATGGGTTCATGGACATTAGGGTTGTTTGCACTTTTTGACTATTATGAACAATGCTTCTGTGAACATTCACAGCACTAGTTTTAGTGTGGACATATGTCTTCATTTTTCTTGGGTGTATACCTACGTGTGAAATTGCTGGGTCACATGGTGTGACCTTTTGAGGAACTGCCAAATTGTTTTCCAAATTAGTTGCTCCATTTTATGTTCCCACCAGCTGTACACAAAGGTTCTAATTTCTCCACATCCTCGCCCACACGTATTATCTGTCCTTTTGATTCCAGCCATCCTAGTGGGTGTGAAGTAGTATCTCATGGTGGTTTGGGTTTGCGTTTCCCTGATAGCTAATGATGCAGAGCCTATTGACCATTTCTATACCTTCTCTGGAGAAATGTGTATTCAGATCACTTGCCCATTTTCTAGTTAGACTTTATTATATATTAAATCCCCATTTGGGGGGATTTATTTCTGCACTCTCTAGTTGGTCCCTGTAACCTATTTTTGTATTTCTAAAGCAATACTATTCTGACGTGATTACAGTGTTGCCTCTATTGTTCATTCTTACACATGGTAAGACAAATTCCCCATCACTGCTCTTTTCTATATATTTCTTTGCAATTCTTGGGTATTTATTCTTTCATAGCACATCTCTGTGCCATTAAAAACTTCTGTAAAAATTCTGATAGATATTGCTGTATATATGTAGACGTTATCTGCACATATGCGTATACCTGAGGAGAAGTGACATTTTCAGGTTCAGGTCGTGTTTTACAATATTTAATAAGATGTTGTGGTCCTTTTCAAGTAGCCACCCCGCTGTGTAGCCACCATCCAGGTCAAGAGCATTAGCAGCACCCAGAAGCCTCCTTCATGCCTGTTCCACCTAAGATAACCACTATATTGACTTCTATCACCATAGATTAGTTTTTTTCCCATCATCTTATTGTGAAATTTTTCAAACAAATGGAAAAGTTGAAAGAATTTTAAGTCAACACTTATATAACCACCACCTAGATTCTACTTGCTTTATCACGAATCTATCCAACTATCCATCTCTTTCTCTGTCTATCCGTTTATCAATCTACTTTGGTTGGCTGGTTTTTGATTTGGGGTATTTTGTTTTGTTTTGGGGTTTTTTTTAGCATTTCAAAGTAAGTTATGTATCAGTAACTAGAGTTCAATTTTTTTTAATAATATTTCTTCTTTGGAGTTAATATTTACATTCAGTAAAATAAAAAAAAATCTTAAGTGTAGTCAAGTGTCGCTTAACAACAGGGATGCGTTCTGAGAAATGCACTGTTAGGAAATTTCGTCACTGTATGAAATCACAGAGCATACTTATACAAACCTAGATGGTATAGCCATGGTGTACTAGGCTTCTAGGCTCCTAGGCTACAAACCTGTACAGCATGTTACTGTACTGAATCCTGTAGGTAATTGTAACACAACAGTAATTGTTTATGTATCTAAACATAGAAAATGTACAGTAAAAATACAGTATTATAATCTTACAGGACCACTGTCATGTTATAGGGTGCATGAATGTATACATTAACTAAGTTTTGACAAGCGTATATGGTTGTGTAACTCAAACACCTATCAAGAATTAGAACATTACTATTACCTGCAGAAAATTTCTTCATGTCCCTTCCCAGTCACCTCTTGCATCCCATCCTACCCCCAGAGGCAATCATTGCTCTGATTTTTTTCCAACACATATTAGTGTTGCTTGTTTTTGAACTTTATATAAAGACAACCACACAGTATGTACTTTTTTTTGCGTGGCTCCTTTTGCTTAACAAGATGTTTCTGAAAGTCACCAATTTTGTTGCATATACCAATACTTCATTCTTTTTAATTTGTATACATTTCCATTGAAGAATCGCACCACAATTTATTTATCAGTTCTGCTGTTAATGGACATTTGGATGGTTTTCATTTGGGGGCTTTTATAAAGAATGTTGCTGTGAACATTCGTGTATATCCTTTTGGGGGGACATGAGTATGTATTTCTGTTGGGTGTGTGCTTGCGAGTGGAATTGCTGAGTCGCAGGGAAGGCACAATTGATTTTTATAGAGATGTTACATAGACATTTTTAAAATGTATATTTGAGTGATACACAGTTCTAAATATTTATCTATTAAATCAAGTTTATTGACTTAATATTCAATTTCTGCTAGATCTTTCCTTGTCTGAAAGAGATATACTGAAATATCCCACTACACTTGCATTTTTATCAAGTTCTTGCATTTGTATTAACTTTTTGCTTTATGCGCTTTATATTTTGCTACATAATAGCTGCTTTGTATAGGTTTAGCTTTCTAAATAATAATAATATTATCTAAAAATATATAGATATACTATGGTAATATCATCTAATAATATCATCCAAATAATAATATCATCTTTCTAAATATGTCTTTTACCATTACATAATGACCCCCATCACTCTATTTAATGCTTTAAATCTCAAAGTTCAACCTTAAATTCTATCGTGCCTGAAATATTGCCACTTTTTTTTCTTTTTGTTTGTATTTGGCCATCTCCACGCTGACCCTTTAATTTCAATTTTTCAAAACCATTTTGAAGCATTTCATCTGCATTGGCATATGGCAGAATTTATTTTATTTTCTCTTACTTTTTATTGAAGTATAACACCCACAGAGACATAGGCAAAGTCATAAATGTACAACTTGATGAATTTTCATAAAGTGAACACACAGTGTAACTACCACTCCGGTCAAGAAACAAAACATAGTCGGCTTTCCAGAAGCCCCATCTTATGCCCCTTCCCAGTCATGTTTGACTTCTAACAAAAGAGAATATTTGGCCCATTTGTTGACTTTGTATCCAGAAATTGTGCTAAGATCACTTAAATTTTTAACAATTTAACTATAGACTCTTTGGGATTATCTAAGCACATAATCACATCACCTGCAGATTATAACAGTTTATTGTTTCCTTTCTGTTACACCTCAGGGCTATGGTCTAAATGTATGTGTCCCTCCAAAATTCATATGTTGGAATCTAATACCCAATGTGATAGTATTAAGAGGTTGGGCCTTTGCAAGTGATTAAGTCACGAGGGCTCCACCCTTGTGAAGGGGATTACTGCCCTTATAAAAGAGGCCCCAGAAGCTGCTTTGCCCCTTCCACTATGTGAGGACACAGTAGGAAGGTACCATCTTTGAAACCGAGAACAAGCCCTCATCAGACACTGAATCTGCTGGTGCCTCAGTCTTGTACTTTCTAGCCACCAGAACTGTAAGAACAAATTTCTATTGTTTATAAATTACCCAGTCTAAGGTATTTTGTTACAGCAGCCCAAGCAGACTAAGACCCTCAGGTTGCCTAGAACATGGAGCCTGAGGAAAGCTTACAGGGAACTACTACTACAGTCCTGGAAAAGCAGGAGTGAGGGGGAAGAGAAAGACAGAAAAAGAGATAAAACAAATATAAGGGAGTCAGGATATTACCAAGTGGCCACAACTCCGTAACAAGCATGAGAGCTCAGGCCACAAGGCATGTTCACAGAGGCCATGTGAAATGATTGCATCTCCAAACATTCTCCTGGGGAGGCAGGGAAAATAGCTTACCCACTGATGTCTATCCCCTCTTGGTCAAAGTCTGTCCCATAGGTTGTCAACTCCCTGCATCACCCTGACTCTTCAACAGCTGCCAGGGAAGCAGTGGCACCTACAGAGCAAGCCATAGCATGTGAAGTAAGCCATCCACATTCCCCCCCTCCCTCACCTGCATCCGGCAGCCTTTCAGGCCCTTCCAGGTGAGCTAGTGCATGTGGTGGGTGCCTAGAAGGCCCCACAGCATCTCTCACCCCACTGGCAGCAGAAGCCTCAGGACATGAAGCAAAAGGCATGCGGCCAAGACATGAGGCAAGCTGCTCCCAAGTCATGACTGCAAGTGACGTGAAAGATCAGAAGCAGCTACTATAGAGGGCTTGGCCGTCTGTGCAGGCAAGACTCTCACCATGAAGCAGTGAGTAGCCCACCTCAATCCACTGAAGATCAAAACTTCTCTGCAGCCTGCAAAAATGCAGCGCAAGGTGATCTTCCTGCAAGATCATCAGTAACATGGAGCAGGAAATCAGGGCAGAATGAATCTAGGGAGGTGCATAAACTAACTCTGGCACAACTTCTCATTCTTACACATTTATTTTCAGTGTTGCTGTTGTTGCCTAATTGCACTGGTTAGGCAAGGACCTCTAGTGCAATGTTAAATAGAATAGAAATTACATGCGTCTTTGTCTCATTCCTGATCTCAGAAGGAAGACTTTTAACTTTAACAATTTAGTACGATGTTCACTGTAAATTTTTTGCAGACACTCTTTGTCATATTAAGAAAGATCCTTTGTATTATCAATGGGCTAAGAGGTTTTTTTCAGACAGGGTCTCACTCTGTCGCCCTGGCTAGAGTACAGTGGTGTCATCGTAGCTCACTGCAACCTCAAACTCCTGGGCTCAAGTGATCATGCGTGCCACCATGCCCAACTAATTTTTCTATTTTTTGTAGTGATGGGGTCTTGCTATGTTGCCCAGGCTGGTCTCAAACTCCTGGCCTCAAGCGATCCTCCGTACTCAGCCCCCCGGAGTGCTGGGATTATAGGCACAAGCCACCATGCCTGGCCTGGGCTAAGAGTTTTTAATAATGAATGGCAGTTGAATTTTACGAAATACTTTTTCTGCATCTATTGAGGTTTTTGTTGTTGTTGTTGTTGTTTGGGTTTTTTTGGTTTTGGGGGTTTTTTGGGGTTTTTTTCTTTTTTTGAGGAGAAGGAAAGAGGAATTTATTAATTTGCCGGCAAAGAGGAGTTTGGCAGATTCCTGTCTCAAAGTACCAATGTCCTGCCTCTGAGCAGAAGTACAGAGCTTTTAAAGGTTCTGATTAATTCCATAATCCCATCTTCAACTAAAGACAATCTCGTGACCTCCACCTGGATTTATCCCATCTTTGGCTAAGACATCTCATGACCTCCACCCAGACAATTCCCTAGAGCCAGCTCCTGTGGCATAAAGAACAAAAGACATTCCCCTGCCCCTCCTGACCACTGGCCTGGGGCAGGGATGCAGGTCCCAGTTTTCCAAAAGGAGTGGGGGATGTTTTAAAGAGACATAAAACATTTTGCCATTCTTTTCAGCCATTTCTTCTGTTATGTATTCCCCCCATCAATATTACCCTTCCATATCTATGGGAGGAGGGATGATGAAGTCATTGAGCTACTTCCTGCTGAGTTGGGACGATGTCCTAGATGGAAGTTTTTCACTATGTATGCCGTTGCAAAGCTTTGACAGTATATTTACAACAACAGATTCCAGGAGAAAAAAGTCATAAGTAATAACTACAACAGTGAGATTGACAAGGCACAATGGACTGTCACTTTGCACACAATGTCCAATACAGGGTTGGTTAGAAAAGAAACATGGGACCTCTGAGTGCAGAGCTATTAGTTGTACCCTGTGGGTGATCTGAGAGACTGGCTTCTGCAAATTAAGAAATCATATACACAAATACTTGCACCAAACAAGGTTTAGGATAACACACCCAGCAGTAAGACAGATTAACAGAAGAGGCAAGAGCCCAGGGAAATCCTCACTAAGGAGTTATCCCATCCTATAGACAAAACAAATCACCAAAGAAAGATTAGAGAAAATATCAACAAACAGATACTTTAGAGCACCTAAAGCCTGGCCCTTCCACAGGGGTGTACACCTCTTTGCTCTGGTATGATATACACCAGGTTTTCATTCTGATGATTTCAACAAGGTATGACCTGTTAGAGGCACTTCATAGGGTCTCTTTTACTTCTTTGTTTCCAACTGGGGTGGAGACTTGAATGAGGCAAACTCATGCATAGTGGGTAGCACCTGACCCAATTTGACATATTGCTTTATTCTGCTTCCTTTACTCATAGTTATATTATCACACTTACCTTGGGGTGCTATGAAGGGTCTCTCATAAACTATTTCTTAGGGGCTCAACCCAAGCCTGCTTCAAAAGAGTTACTCTTATCCAGAGGAGGGCAAGCAGCAATACCTTATCCCGCTTTAGACAGGGTTCCTGCATCAATTCCAGGGCTTTGCTTACTTGCTGGGTTACCTCTGCCACAAAGGAGGGTCCATTATCACTCTTGTGAAATGCCCAGGGTTCTGTGGAGTGTGTTCCTGGGTCCTGTTGACAATGGGGTGTCTGTTGATGTCCTCGCTGTAGGAGGAGCTGTTGAGCCGTCTCTGCAGCTGCCTGTCCATGGCATCCATCCCTGGCATCTCCACCAGCATGGCATTCTCTATCTGCTCAGCCACTTTCTCTAGACTGCCAATGCCTGCTATCCCATCATCCTCCAAAGCCCATGCCTGCTCTGTGCTGGCATATGTGTACAGGAACTCAGCAAAGGCCCTATCTCAGGCCAGCAGCTCCTGGTAGGAGCCCAACTAGAACCTCAGATGTTCTCTCCATTTTTGTAGGACAAACCTCTATCCAGCCTGAAAAGGTATCTACCAATACAAGCCTAGGCATTTGAGTAAAGGTGCCAGTCATTGAAAGTCTGGACCCCCACATGATGGGTCACCTTCCTGTCCTTGGACTGCCCCAAGCACACCAACAGTTAGTTGCAAACGGGGTCCTCTCAAATGAGGTCCCACCAAATCCTTTAAGGCACACAAGGCACACAAACAGTGCATTGCAAACAGGATCTTCCCAAACAAGATCCCCCAAAATCCACTAAGGTATCACGCCCCTAATGTGTGCATTCATGTAGGTGCCTTATAAGAGGCCAAACCAAAACTTCAGGAAGGAGAACAAATCCATGGGAATTCTGTCTCCACTTAGCTCTGTACACCATTCAAGTTCCTCAGCTGCTTGCCTACGGCTGCCTCGCTGCTGCTTGGCCCGTCCCCCATTGCTCCATGCCTGGCTCACAGAGCATGGGCCATGGCTGGTGCCGGGATTGGAGCAACAGCTGGGGGAAGGATCCCCCACCCCCAGACCACTTCTGTCCATGTGGCTTGGCACCAACCGAATCCCTACTGTCAATATTTGCCAGGGATCCTGTGAGGATATTTGGAGGCAGGGGGCTGTGGCCCCCTCCTTCATTGTCTGAGTCCTGGACTTTAAAAAAAAACATCTTCTCTCCTAGGGGCTTCTTGCTACCTGGAGGCTTTTGCAACTTTCGGGCAATGCTCTTTCTAATGTCCTTTCTTTTTACAAAAAGCACACTAACTGTACATAAATTGTCTTCCTCTAGTCAAGTTGAGTTTGCTGCTGGGACAGACCATTCTGAACCCCAAGTCATAATTTAATGGGTGTGTGACTGAAGAGTTAGTTCAGGCGACTCCCTCCCCGGCCCCTCCTGTGGTGCCAAGATGGTGGCAGTGGGCTGTGTGTGCTGCTCCTCTCTCCTGCCAGGTCTGCTCCTGGGCTGTGGCCCCACCCAGCGCCTCACCCTGGCCGGCTGCGGGGGTTCCAGCAGGGGTGGAAGGACTTCATTTATCAAAAATCACACAAACACAGATCATTTTGTATACAATAAACAATTAGTTTATCTCAAGCAGAGAGCTTGAGACTCAACATTTTAACTCTATAGCGGCAGGTCAACCATTTGAGCTCTGAATTTTAAAAGAACCAAAAGCTCAGAATAAACCATGGACCATCAACCACCACTTTTCCTCATAGTCCAGACAAGTGATATTACAATAATCTTTAGACATAGGTACAAAAACTCACCAGACAAAAACTCACAATCAAACACAAACAATATAGGGAATTCCCAACACAATCTAAAATGCCAGTGCCCATCAATCAAATGGGAATTTTCACTTAATGGCTGCTTCACCTCACACTCTAGCACATACATTGGATTACAATAACACCCTTCTCTTTACACATAGGTTTGTAGCTATAAGTTAACCCTTCAGCCAAAGTTTTTCCTAAGGGAATTTGAGATGGGGCTTCCTTATGTTGCAACAAAACTCACAGATAATAAACAGACAACACAGAGAACTCTCAACATAAAATGCCAGGCCTATCAAACCAACAAACAAACAGACAACACAGGGGATCCTCAACACAAAAATGCCAGGGCCTATCAACCAAATGGGAACCCAAAGGGGACAAATGCCACCCAAAATGGCACCTCAGATGGTGCCTCCATCTAACATTCCTGCCCTAGTCCATGGCACTTTGTAGTCCACTTACATGCTTTATTTTTTCCTTGTAATACTATGTATTTGATTTTTTTTAATCTATCTTTTTTCAATTAGAACACAGCTCTGTGAGGAAAGGCATTTTTGCCTGTTTTGTTTACTACTATATCCTCAGTGACTAGACCATTGCTTGGGACATAGAAAGCACTCAAAAAATATTTGCTAAATGAAAGAATAAATGAATGTATGCTCTGATCAGTACCCACATGCAAGCATCTTTGTTTCTGCAATTTCCTTTCTGCCAAGTCAGCTACTCCTCCTCCACTCAAAATTGCTTTGCTTTCTCTTCTCCTCTTCTATTTCTACCTGTGGGTCCACACCATTTTTGTGCCTTATTTCTATCACTTTGATAGGATTTGAGGAAGTTACAGAGTTAAATGTCTGTGTTCAATTCATCATATTTGCCCAGAAATCCAAGTTATTCATCTCGTTTCCACCTTTGCAGAATGCTTTTCTTGCCTTATTTGCAGATGTGATTTTTGTCTCTAATCTGATCCCACCCGCTTTCCATCTTTCTGGGATTCTTCTCAATGTCTGCTTCACCAACTGTTCCCCATTTGTTTTTAAGAATAATTATGGATTTTTTAAACCAAGAAGAAGATTCAGAGCAGGAAGAGGAGGTAGTAGTATGTACTCAGCCTGGCATCTTGAAACAAAGGTCCTTATCTGTTGTATGTTCTTTCTATTGACTCGTCAACTTTATCCTCAGCATGAAAATTTGTTCAAGTCTCTCCCATGTTAAAAATTCTGGTGATCTGGCACCACAACTCCACTCATGACTATACTACCTTTCTCCTACTCTTCAAAGCCAAGCTCCTCTTGAGAAGTGTCCTCAAGAGTTTCTCATCTCCAAGTCACTTCCAAACTCATTGAAATCACAGACATTTCCATAAAAAATAACTATAAATTCTGGACAAAGCACAAAAACACTACCTGAAGTCACTAGAGGGGAGAAAAAAACCCAGATTCTGGAGGGAGTCAACACTTTATAAAAGAGAATAACACTACCCAACACTTGGGAAAAGCCCAACATTATTTGACACTTGGAAGGAGGGAACAGCATGGGGTGAGTTTCCATTTTCACAGCTTCTAATCTAAGGACAGGCCACACAGGCTACCTAAAGCTCCAATAGAAAAGTCACAGACTTTCCAGCCTGAAGGACGTGAAGACAAACACAATGGCTGGAAAGTTATGGGGAAATCTCAGAAAAGAGAGTGCAGGGAGGGGGAGCCTTAAATCCTGCACATAAACTCTTCCCAAATCCCTGGATGACCCCTGAATAATACATACATGAGGCAGATTCTAGGTAATCTAGCTAAGAATAAAAATCTGAACTGAGATTTTAGATTCAAAGTTTTTATTTGCATCCAATCGATTACTTGTCTGTTAAAATAAAAAATACTGCTTTTTAAAGGAATGTAACAGAACCAAGTATCTCTATAACACAATATCCACAATGTCCAGAATTCAATTCAAAATTACTTGACAAGCCAAAAAAAAAAACAAACAAATATGATCCCTTCTCACAATCAATAGATTCCAACCCCAAGATGGCCTGTATGTTGTAATTAGTAGACAAGGATTTAAAAATAGCTATTGTAACCATGCTCAATGACATAAAGAAAAAACACATCTATAATGAATAAACAAATAGGAAATCTCAGCAGATAAATTAAAAACTATATAAATAAACCAAATGGAAAATCTAAAATTGAAAAAACAATATCTTAAATTAAAAATTAACAGCAGATAGAAGATGACACAAGAAAGAGTCAATGAATCTGAAGCTAGATTATAGAAATTATCTAATCTGAAGAAAAATAAAATAAAGAACCGAATCTCAAGGATGTATGGGGAAATATCAAAATGTTTAACATACATTTAATCAGAATCCCAGAAGAAGAGAGATAGAATGTGGCAGAAGAAATACTTGCAAAATAATGATTGAAATTTCCCCAAGTTTGGCAAAAGACATTAATTTACAGGTACAAGAAATTCAGCAAACCCCAATCAGGATAAATATGAAAAAAAAAAGTCTAGTCAAATTATTATCAAATTGCTGAAAATCAAAGATAAAAAGAAAATCTGATAGCAGCCAGAGAAAAATGACAGATTATATACAGGGGAATGACAATTCAAATGACCAAGTACTTCTCACCTGATACTGTGGAGGCCAGACAACATTTTTAACGTATTGAAAGAAAAATAGATTGTCAACCCAGTATTTTATATCCAATGAAAATATCTTTCAAGAACTGAGAAAAAATAAACATATGTTCAGATAAAAGAAAAAAACTAAAAGAATTCATTGCCAGAAGACCATAACACTACAAAATAAATAAAGTACTTTAGGCTGAAGGAAAATTAAAGTGCATGGAGACTCAGATGTTTAGTAAAAACTCTGGACACTGAGGCTCAGGTAAGCGCCCTGATTGGTGATCATACATCAGTGTTCCAGGACAGTGACACATTCCTAAGGATAAATTAAAATGGCATTCTAAAAAATATTCAAACAATCCAAAAGAGGACAAGAAAGGAGGAACAAAGGAACAAAAAACAGAGGACATACAGGAAAAATGACAATAATATGGCAGACCTAAATTAAACCATATCAATATTATATTAAATATTGATGCACTAAATGCTCCAATTAAACTATGAACTTGGAAGCAGCTCCTTCAACTTCTTGCTTTCTGGGGGAAAAGGAATAGATCATCCATTCCCATGGCTTGCTATACCCATATGAGATAGTTGCTGTGTATCTACCCAAATGCAACGGGTTATTTCACTTCCATACACCTTACCGTTAGCCTCGAATGTCCTTCCTATGTCACCCCACCCTCACCCCAACATGAAACACACACACATCGTACTCCCTCACGTCTTACCTGTCCATGAAGATGATCTGATCTGACCACTCCCCCTACTCCAATTAAAATAGATCATATCTACGCATAGATGAGATTGTATCTTGGTATGTGAACTCCCTAAGAGCTGAGAGTTCATTTTGTTTGTGACTGTAGCCCCTGAGCCAGGCGTCTGTCAAATACATTAATCAATAAACAAAATTAAGTGGTGAATATGGTAGACTATACCCTACCTACTACAATTTGCAATAGCAAACTTGGATAGGGGAATAATTCAACTCAGACCATGTTCTCTGCTTTGTAAAATAATAACCTGCCAAGTTGGCATGGCATTGTATTGTTTTCCTGACCAATACTAACATATTTGCTCAAATAAATTAATATTCCTTCCTTGCTTCATTTTTTTTGGAGAAAATAAGTTCACATGCCAATGCAAAAGCTGACCCTTATAACCTCTCCTCCAAATAAATTTTTACTCTTTTTTTTTTTTTTTTTTTTGAGACAGGGTCTCACTCTGTTGCCCAGACTGGAATACAGTGGCACAATCACAGCTCACTGCAACCTCCAACTTCTGGGCTCAGGTGATCCTCCTGGCTCAGCTTCCTGAGTAGCTTGAGTAGCTAGGACTATAGGTGTGTGCCACTGCGCCCAGCTAATGTTTTTATTTTTTTGTCGAGATGGGGTCTCACTATGTTGCCCAGGCTCGTCTCAGACTCCTAGCCTCGAGCAATCCTCTCACCTCAGCTTCCCAATTTTTTTACATTTTCATGATAAATATTAAGGAACAATAAACTTTTCTTTAACTTTGTCTCTTTTTTTTTTAGTGACCTACCCCTGGCCTTCTGCACAGAACCCATGTTACTGAGATAGAAAAGCAGTGGTGTGCCGCTAAATATTTAATAACCAACTCTTGGGGGTTGGGGGCGGGGGTGCCCTGATTTGTAGTATTTGCCAATTTCCATGGTGTGAATACTTTCACCATGGCCAATTTCAAGCTACCTACATGACCTCACGAATGGAAAGTTGGGAAGACATGGCACAATAAGATCTCAGAGCCCTGAGCTATTGTGAGAAAGACCGTGTGATGTCAAGGACAAGGTAGGAAGCAAGGTTCACAGAGACAAGGATTGGAAGAGGATGTTATTATTCAAGACATGAATACAAGCTTTCATTTTTAAAAATTAAAACACTAATTATTCTCTAAAATGCGAGTCTGAATGGCTGCTCATCACCACAACTTAACAATGCATATTATGTTCACCCCAATTTCTGATCGTGAAAAGACCCTGAGGACCTGAATTTTTTCTCTTCCCCCTCCCCGAAAAGTAAGAACAAAAATTTGACATGCATGGTCATTTATCCTGTGTCCCATGAGATGTGGCAGCAATCGAGGGAGCCATACCCTAATCGAGATCTAAAAAAACCACTGCGGAGAAGGAGAAGGCGTCTAACACTGACCCTGAAATATCCTGGACGTTTGGGCTGTGACAGCTGATTGGATGGGAATGGGCCAAGGGGAGGGGGTGAGGAGCTGCTTTAACCAGAAAAAAGACTGTGAACATGTGAAAACAGACCCCTGATGGAAAGAAAGGATGGGGCAGGTACTGGTCACCACCAACGCAGACAGAATGCCATGGAGTTGCTGTTTCTTGCCCGTGAGTTTAATGACAAGGTTCCTTCCCTTCACATGCCAACTAAGCAGGAGCCGGCAGGACATTCCCTGACTTTCCCACCCAGCCAGACCTGGAGTCTGCCCCAAACACAATCACAGAAATTCCCAGGCTTGAATTCCACCCAGAGACTAGTCATCTGATGCAATTGCATGTGGTCTGAAAAACAAACTCCCACCCAAACACGTTGTACTTGGGAAGGCTGCAATCTACATGATCACGTCTCCCAGAGCTCAGGCCCACTCTGACCACAGGATCCTTCTAAAGGCACGACTGACAGAAGCGTGTGCAATTCCACCGTATAATTTCTGTCTGGGCAGTGAAATATCTCTGTTGTGACATCATTCTCCTTAGCATAGTGATCCCTTGAAAGAATAAAGCCTAAATAAGATCCCTTCTCAAAGCCCACTATTAAAACAATCTTCTTTTAATATCCTCTCCTGTTTTCATTTTATACAGCTTTCACTCACAGTTTCTCTTTTGACCCTCAAAACAATGCACAGAGGTATGTATTATACTATTCCTGCTTTCTGGTCCAGCCCAGAGTTCCCGCTCCCTGCTCACCTCCTCCCAGTGAAGGTGACAGGGCAGCCTGGCCAAATCACGTCTGAGGGATTGGCTCCCAGGGACAACCTTCACCCCCCGCCCTGACCCACGGGCCTGACACAAAGAGACTGCCGGAAACTCCTGACAACTGCCAAGTGGGTAGCCACAGTGTCCTGGAAAGGAATTCTAAGCCCACAACAGAGCGTTTCTCATCTAGTTTTTTTTATGGGATTGGGGCTGGGGAAGGGTTGGTGACCAGCCAAAGATGGGTGGCAGAATGGTGAAATCATGCAAGCCCACGTTACTGATTCATGTTGTAGTGGGAATGGGGACAGGCTTTTGTGCTAACCAGAAGGTTCCTGCATATACGCTCTGATTAAAAATAGCAATGGCTCAGGAACAGGCATGGCAGTCAAAAAGAAATTTTGCTTTATCTGTAATATTATATGTTTTTAAGAAAAGAAAGCATATTCATGCATTAGTTATGTTATTGTAAGTTATCTTGAAAAATCAAAAGAAAATGGCCATTGTGGCTGCTTTGAGAGCCCTTGGGTTCTGGGGTGTTGTGTGGGTGGGGAGAGATTTCTAACTTCCTGCTTAATTCTCTCAAAACACATCCCTTTACATCTGTTCGGGTCAGCTAGCATTTGACTGCCCACTGTGGAAAGCCCAGCACTTCACTGCCTGCTAGGCACGAAGCACATGGGAGTGATGGACCAGAAAGAGCTTGCTCACAAATCACCTACACCTGTGGTTTGGTGGGGACATGCTGAGACAACAGACAGACAAGCAACTAAGCATAACCAGAGACAGAGGAGGTGGCTCCTGTATCAGCGGTAGCACAGGCGTTGGTCTTAAAGAACTGCTGGAATCTTGACAGGGAAGGGAAGGGTGGTACCAGGTGGGACAGTCTGCAAGAGGAAACATCTTGGAAGAAAATTAGGATGTAGTTGAAAAACAAGTCACGGTCACTTATATAATAATTCCACCCCCATGTTCCTGTCCCAGGTTCCTGTCCTCTAGGATGTCCCACCTATACACCCCTCTTTTGCATCTCCCACTACCCCCGTCCCTGGACATCTCAGCAGGAGACAGTGTGTGAAAGCTCTTCGTTTTTATCATCACTGACACTCACAGACTGACCGGAGAGAGACAGGCGTGGGAAGCGAAGGTCAGAGCAATTAAGGGGCTTGCCCAGCTGACGAGGACATGAATGAGGATGCCAACCCCAGTCTCTCTGACTCCTGGCCCAGTGCTCCCCCCACCCACCAACTGTCAAATGAGGTGGGTGGGATTGTGGTTAGGTACATAGGCACCTGAGTCAGATCCACCTGGTTTGAATCCCAGCTCTGACGTTCACCGTGTGACCTTGAACAACTGGCTTAACCTCTCTGTGCCTCTTTTCTATAGTTGCAAAATGAAGCTAATAATCCTTCCACCAGAGCTGTTAGGCAGATTAAAACAAATATAATACCTGTGAAATGCTTAGTATAATGCCCAGAAAGTAGAAAATGTTGAAGCAGTCATCCACTATTACCTCCTATCATTCTGATCATTATTGCGACCATCCACTGTCTGTCATTGGGTGCCTGAATTTTAGAGTCTGCCTGGAGGCTGGAGCCCATGTCTGAGCATTTTCCTTAATCCCGTTATCCTCCTGGGATAACCCCACTCGCAGACTTCACAAGAATTCTCTGGGCCTCCTTGTCAGGGCTCAGAATGGTGGTTTAGAGTCCTGCTGTTAGCACAGCTGTTTCTGGGGTCTGGGAAACTCTAAGGACCCCCAGGGACACATATCAGAGTGGGTCTCTCGAGCCAGAGGGGGAGGTAAGCAACTTCCACGTCCTGTTCCCAGTGGCACCCCAGCCTGCTGGCCACCACCCCTTCTCTTCCCATGTGCTACCCCGGGCCAGCTCAGATGAAGAGCTTGTCTGTGCCTTGGCTTAGATGGGCTTCCCGTGAGCTCACCCACAGGGAGCTCACTCTTCCCTGGTGACATGCTCACTGCATCCCAGACCCTCCCAGTCCCACTCCTGGGACTGGCTCCCCTGCCCCATCCCTGACACATCCATCCATGGACATGATGGCGTGGCTGGAAGGAAGCTCAGAGCCTCCTGCAACTCCCACATACTGATCCTGGCTGTCCTCTCTGCAGCAACACAGGCCCCATCTTCCTCTCATGAGTACCAAGGACTGCCCCCACATGACACATCTCCACTTCCAGGATAAAACTCACCTACCCCCATCCCCTTATCCTTCAGATGCAAAGCGAAAGGCCAAAGGCCAAAGGCTTAAGTCACAGCGCTGTCCCTGGAACTTTGAACACCTGACTTCCAGAATAGCATCTCCCTCCTAGACCAGGGACTTCCCACTTCCCTGCACGGTAAAATCACCTGGGACCTTTTAAAAAACTCCAAAGCTCGGGCCATATGTGGGACCAGTGAAATTACATTTTCCAGGGGTGGACAGGCACCCATGGTTCCCTTTAAGTTCCCCAAACGATTCCAGTGTGCAGACAAGTTTAGACACCACTGTGCTCCCACCGCCATCACCAATAGTCCCATGATGGCCGGGCTCCCTGCTAAGTGCTTCTAGTAATTCTTACCCATTCCCATCAGTGATCCCTTTGGATTTCTGACATTCTGAACATCATTTTGAAGTTCTTCATGTATTAGTGATAAGCTGCTAGGTATTTATCAGCTATTGTAAAGCTATGAATATGGCGTGCTTGCTAAAGTTGAAATACAAATGTTCAAAACCACAATCAAAATTCTCCAAGTGCACACTAACATCTTAATTGTCTTTATAAACAACAAAAGGTGAATATTAAAGCTAATTAAAAACTGGCTTGATTTTTTACGAATAAAATTTGGGGAAGCAGAAATATACATTACATCCCCCTTTAAAAATTCAGCATGAAGTATGTAATATCAAAGTGTTTCTAATAGGATTACAATTACTCACAAATTTTTTCAATTCTTGCTGAGCTATTAGACACACTGTTTTGTCACTTTTATTTGTCTAACTCATAACATCACACTTCTTCCTGTGGGGAAAAAAGAACACAAGTAGACGAACTTTCAAATTTTCTATATTCACTTAATTCAATTATGCATATATAATTTTGGACATGTGTTGCCTTTAACAGAACTTGGTTTCTTTGATGATTCAAAGACTTTAGGTCAACTGGTCTTGTTGTTAATAACTGTCTGGGGTCATGTACCCCTTTTTGAGAGTCTGATAAAAATGTCAGTGTCTCCTCAGGAAAACGCACATCTTCACATGAAGGCAATTTTGCACACAATCTCTGGAAGCCCTTGGAATCCTAAAGTCCCCCAGGTCCCCAGTGTAGTGTAACAAATGAGAAAACACGGAAGCCTAGAAAGTTTAAGGTGATTCAAACTGCCAGTTGATGACACTGTCAGGATTCAAACTTAAATCTCCCAACCCTGTGGCCACTGCAGGGGAGACATTGCTTGGGTGCAAAGCCTGATTCTGCTGCCTATCGGCTGTGCAACTTGCCTCAGTTTCTTTATCTGAAGATATGGTAATGATAATAGAACCTGCTCACAGTGCCTGTCATCTTAGCATCATATTAGTATTTACTGCAGTTATTAATATTTTACAAAGGAGGGAGGAGAACCTCAGGGAGCTAGGCAATTGTCCCAGGCCACCGAGCTGCCACGGCCCAGTATATGACTCCACTCCCAGGATGCGACTCCAAAGCCTATAGTCTGGGCTCACACCACCCTGCATCTCTAGTTCCTCCAAGGACCCTGTTTTCAAAGTTGTCACCGACTGGGACCAGAGCAAGGTGCAGGAGGTCCAGGAGCCACTTTTAGAAAGCAGCCCTCAAGTTCAACATGGCAAGTTCCCTCTTTCCTGTAGGGGAAGGACCAGAGCAGAGCAGGAGAGCAGGGAGAGGGAGGTCAATGGTTTGGGAAACAGAATGCAGACCCAGGCATAGTGAAGCCAGCTGGGGTGAGGGGACGAGCTGCTGCCCCGCAGAGGCCTAGCCTCTGGCTCCCACCCTCAGGGTGGTAGAAACAGCCTGTGACAGCAACACAGGGTGACGGCAAAGGCTGAGGGAGATGGCAGGGCCTGGTGGTGCTGCAGAGGGGCTTCCTGGGAATATCCAGCCACAGGAAGCTTGGAGCAATTTTGAGCTGAGAATTCTGCAAATCTCCTCCCTCCCGGAAGCTGTGGGCTGGCCCACTGGGACACTTTCAGTTTTGTTTCCTTGTCTGCAAGAAACGAAACTCGAAACTCGACAGAAATACTCCAGAGACCAGACATGGAAGGAGCCTTCCAGGTATGCAGGAACTGGTAAGAAGGCACTTTCTCCCCAGCGGCCAACCCTAGGCCGGCTAGTGAGAGGGGCAGACAGGGCAAGGCTGTTTCTGAAGTGAGGAGAAAGTGCTGGTCGCATGAAGTCACCTAGGAGGGCAAGCTGGTGGGACCTGTGAGCCTCTGGGGTAAGTGGTCAACATTACCCTCACCTCACTGCATCCCCCTGGGCCACCGAAATTTTAGACTTTCTGATACAGTCCTGAAGCCAAATAGCCAGGCCGGTTGTCCCTACTGGGCTGCTACTCACACTTGTCAGATTCTGGGTCCTAATTTGGGGTTCTGATAATACGGTCTTCATACCAGTCTCTGAAGGGGCCCACGGAGATTCTCCAGGACCGCTCCCACCCTCACCTGGAAAGGGAGCGCAGAGCAAAGCAGGGCAGGGAGGGCAGGGCAGGGGCCTGGGCCACACCTCTAACCAAGGGGGGACCTGGCCCGGTGAAGAGCCTCCCTCTCAAAGCCCCTACCTGTGGCAAGAGCCGGGGGGGAACCCTCCTCAGAGAAGTTTGCTCCACCCAGAGCCTTCTTGCTCCTGTGTCTCTCCCCAGCCCAGGAGGAAGGGCAGAGGAGGGAAGGGGCCAAACCCAGCAGAGGGGAAAAAACAGAGGGAATGAGGGAGAAACTGCCTGCCTGTCGTCTGCCTGCACAGGGCAAACATGAAGAGCTTGTTCAGACCAAGAGGAGTGAGGCTTTGACCATCCCTCTCTGGCCGTGTCCCATGTGCCAGGGACTTGGGCATGCAACTCTCCTAAACGTTCTTTGGGCCCTTGCGGTGATAGACACTGTGTCTCCTCTGTCCCAAGCAAGAGCTGATGGAAATGACAGGAGGCATTTCTTGGTGAAGAGGACCGTTAGAGAAAAATGCCTGGCCCGGAAGGTGGAGGTTCAGAAGGCTTCGTTCACTGGGGCCTCCAAGAAGAGACTCAGGGTCTCTCTGCGAGTTAGCACAGGTGAACCTGAAGGCAGGGGAGCGGTGGATGGCCCCTTGCTCTCGGAGACTTGGGAAGTTCATGCAGGAAGAGATTCTGAAAGTTGGCACTGCCCTTGCAGGAAGCGTGGGCAGCATGGGGCTGTGTTGCTAACCAGCTGTGGGCCAAGCAGGGGTGCCAGAAAACAAGAGAAAAGATTTGAAAGAACTGGATACTTGTTATTTCATTTTTAAAACAGTTTGACTGAGGTATAATGACATAGAATAAACTGCACATTTTTAAAATGTACCATTTGATGAGTTTTGACATATGTTATATACACCCGCCAAACCATCCGCATGATCAAGTTAACGAAGCTATCCATCACCCCCAAAAGTTTCCCTGTGTGCTTTGTAATCCCTCCCTCCTGCTCCTTCCCACTTACTGCCCCGGACAATGCAAGACCTTTGCAGGGCATCCTTACACTCATTGCAAGATGTTGTTCTGATTTTGGATCAGCATAGGGAGTGTGCGTGGAGCAAGTGGCATCGCCACCATTATATTTTCAGTGCTTAAGGCTCTGAGGACCTAGCCCTGGGTGTGAAATATAGCCCCATGTGTTATACCATGAAAATAGTCTATTTTTCTTCCCTCCTCGATCCTGCAGCAAAAGAAACGTGGCCTCTGCTCACTTCACCCTCCATGAGGTCCACTGCCAGCGGTTCCTTGTCCTCTGCCCGGAGCGTGAGGAGGCCGTCCCAGGGGCGAAGATGGAGGAGCATTGCAAGGACAGCCACCAGCAGGTGAGGAGGTGCCAGGAGGGACAGGGCCTGGGAGCTGGGCCAGGGTCCAGCCCTCCCTGCAGCAACTCACGCGGCTGGTGTGGGGAAGTCACTTGGCCCCTCCACGCACAGTCTGTGAACAGGAAATGGTAATCCTGTCTTTCTCGTGCTAAACTGAGTCACCCTGACGTTTTCCTATTTCCAATCCTTTCCCTACAGGCTTATGGGTCTGGCCAAGGCAAGGGGTCCCTGTTTCAGGAAAGGTTGGGTGTTCTTTGCAGATTTGTAAGAAGGGAAAGTGAAAAGGAGGGTGCTGGCAGGCAGACAGGTCGAGCTGACTTTTTTGTCTAATTGTTCATCTCCATCCCTCCTGGGGCCCTTCTCCTGTCTTTCTGGAGGTTCTCAAGCTCAGGCATCCATTTCAACTCAACCTGGTCCAGCGAACACTTCTTGAGCACTGGGCTGGGTATTAGAGGGAGACTGAGGCAGCCGCACCCGATCCCTGTCCTCTAGGGGCTCACAGACTCATACCTGGAACACCGTGAGCCTTGGGTGCTGGGTGGAACCCGTGTCTCTCCTGTGTGTTTAGGTTGGGTGTGCGATGTGTCAGCAGAGCGTGCAGAAGCCCTTGCTGGAATTTCATGAGGTGAGAGTCATGTGTGATTTCCCCTTTATAGCCAAGCAAGCCAAGCCAGCCAAACTGGGAGGAGAGGGACGGGGAGGAGGGATTTCCACCTGACCACTCTCTTCTCACCCCAATAGGCTTGGAGAGTGGTGGAGAACTAGCCCACCACAGGGGTGCAGGTCCTCCTGTCCCCCAGATGTTGATCAGAAGGGCTTACCCTGGACCATGAGCCCAAGAGAGCTCAGATTCCCTGAGGGCAGTCCCCGCTCTGGCCCTTCCCGTCTGCTTTCTCTTATTGGCTTCAATTCCCTAGGGAGATGGGTGCATGTCCCTGATCTGCCTACAGTCAAAAAGGCTGGTGATCATGCCCTTCCTGCTGCCTCCCACAGGCCAAGGAATACCAGGAGCAGCCTGTTGAGTGTAAGTTCTGCAAGCTGGCCATGAGGCTTAGCAAGCTGGAGGTCCACGAGTTCCACTGTAGCAAGCGGATGGAGCTATGCCCAGACTGCGGCAAGTTCATCATGCTCCGAGTGCTGGCCCAGCACAAAGATGTCTGTCGGAGTAAACAGGCCCAGCTCAGGAAAGGTGAGCACACAGGCTGGGGCGGTAGAGAGATGCTTCAAGGACCAGAGCCTCTCCTGGATGGGATGCAAGGAATGGAAACTCTCAAGAGGATAGATGACTAGGGTATGTGTTATGAAGGCCTCAATTCACCTGGCTACTCTAGTTCTAAGCCATGCATTAGAGTGGCCTTCTTGTGTGTCTGCCATGGTCTTCAAATGACTGGTCCAGGGAAACCAAGAGGCCAGGAGTGTTTCCTGGCAGCTGCACAGACAAGAAGGCCAATGGGGAGTCCTAGAAAATGGGAGGCTTTCTTTAAACTCCTCCAGCATAAGCCTAGCCTGGCAAAAACTCACCTGCATCCTTTTACAGTTGAGAAACCTACACACAGAATGAAGCAGGGGCTTGCTAGAGGCAGAAATAAGAATGGACACCCAAGTTTCCTGGCACCAAATCTAGAGCTTTTCCCACTATCAGCCATGGACAGAAAGGGAGCTAGCTGTAGCTCCTGGCCTTTGGCCTATGTGTTGGCTCCCTGGTACCATTTCATATTCTCTTGACCCAATTTCCTCTTTATGAGGTGTATTTACTGAGGACACAGCCATCAATGTGACAGACCTTTTGTTTGACTTCACTAGTTGTTTTGGTAACGTGGTAACATGGGAGAGAGCCTAACACCACTTAGACAGTAACTCTCTCCTGGTAAACAATCTACCCAAGGTCAAAGTGGCCAGTGAAAAACTGGGAAGTGTGAGAGTCATGTACGTTTCCTTCATTCTAGCATGGCTGGGCTTCAACACAACTAACACAACTTCAACACAACTTCATCTTCAACACAATTTCGTCAACACAACATAACTCAGCACCAACACCATCAACAAAGATGTGTACAACCAACACCTGGTCTGGTCACAGACCTTGGTGGGATGAGAGAGCAGTCGGATTGGATGGGGCTGGCATCCGTGGTTATGGCTGCCTGCATCTCTTTAGAAACCAGTCCTGCTTTACGAATGTGTCTCTCCATCAGGGTTGCTGTAGCCCTGAGTGCACATCTGTGGCCATGAGGAAATGATGTGGGTGACTCAGCCAAGGGTTGCCTGTGGACGCTGGCAGTACAGGAAACTCAAGGCCAGGCGGGCTTGGGGGCAGTTCGTACTCATGAGCACAGGCCATGTAGACAGTTGTGGGAGAACTGGGCTAGCCATTGTCAAGGGCAATCATTTGTGGTGGTGTTTCTGTGCTTCTTCAGGGGAAAGAATTTCAGCTCCTGAAAGGGAAATCTACTGTCATTATTGCAACCAAATGATTCCAGAAAATAAGTATTTCCACCATTTGGTAAGTAGCAATTAGTAATTTTCTAACGGTGCCAATAGCTAGACCACATTTCAAAAGTGTGATATGAAAGGCAGGTGCTGGGCCCAATTTTACATAGCACAGATATTAGAGGTTCCCATATTTATTTTTTGCTTTGCTCAAAAAGGGAGTTTAGTGACTTACCTCAGGCTAATCTAGCATAGATAATTGATCTTCATTTGTGCCCACGCCTTCAAGGGGCCCCCCCACCCCTGATCACCTCGGACCATCTACAACCTTCAGGGCCAGGACATTGCAATGTGGTCTTCAGTAGGGCCTGTCTTTCCATTGTGTGCCCCACTTGGCAGTCTTCTTTATTAAACTGTGAGCTCCCTGGCAAAACTGAATGAGTTGTTCCATCTTCCTGATATCAGGGCTGGGTACAAAAAGGGGACTCTGTAGAGATACAGTGATGTGATTGATTGATCGATTTTGCCTGGGGACATTTACAGACTCTTCCTCCCATAGCCCTGAGCACCTTTTAGTGCATTGCTGTGCCAAGCCGTCCCCTCTTTTGCACAAGATGAAGCACTTCCCCTCTGGGAAACTTACCAAGGCTTCTCTCCAAGGAACTCATCTCCTTTTCCTAATTGCTACTTAAGAAAGCTGTTTACCTTTCTTAACCCTTTAATTCCTGGAACTATAGACTATCAAAACTAAAGAGATCTTAGTGATGGTCCCGCTTTGTGGGGTTTTTTTTATTATTGAGGTAAAATACATACAACATAAAATTTACCATTACTGTAGTGACACTTAGTACATTCACAGTGTTGTGCAATCTAGGCCCAGAACATTTGCGTGATCCCAAAAAGAAATCCTGTGCCCATTAGTAGCTATTACCTACTCCTCCCCCTTCCCAGCCCCTGGCAACCACTAAGCTGCTTTCTGTCTCTATGGATTTGCCTATTCTGGACATTTCATATAAATGGAATCGTATAATAGGTATCCTTTTGTATCTGGCTTCTTTCACTTAGCATAATGTCTTCAAGGTTTGCCCACGTTGGAGTTGTAGCATGTTATCAGCACTTTATTCCTTTTATGGCCTTTTTCTGGCCAGACCACATTTTGTTTCTCGCTCTATCGGTTAATAAACGTTGGGATTGTTTCCCTCTCAGCTTCTTGCTTTCTCAAGTGTAGTCTGTGGCTCAGCAGCAGGAGCTGGTTAGAAGTGCAGACTCCCAGGCCCTAGAAATGCTAGAAATGCTCAATCAGAACATGTAGGGTCACAAGGTTTCCCAGATGTTTCAGGTCTGAGAAGTGCTGCACCAGCCCCATGATTCTCATCCTCGGCTACACATTGAAATCACCTACAAACTTGTGTTCCTTAATACTGATGCTTGTTCTGTTATATGAGTGGTCCACATCTTCTGCTTGAACCAGAAGATACTCGATGAGCACTAAAACAAGAGTGAAGCTGACCACCCCCCTTCCAAATGTTCACACTGGCAACCAAGGACACCTACATACTTATTTGAAGGCTGCGAGGAAGTGGGGGGCTCCCATAAACATGGAACTGGATTTGTGGCCAGAAACCCTGAACTTTAGTTCTGCTTTGCCACTTACTGGTTGTATAACCTCCCTGAGCTGCTTTCTTCTTTTGAGGAAAATAGAGATAATGATTTATCTACTTCTTCATGAAAATAAGGCACCATGACCACTCAACACGAGCTCTACCTCCCTACCAGCATGCACAAGCACACACTCTGCCTCCCCACCTGTTACCATGGAGGAGCTTTCTCTGTTCCTATCTTAAGCCTGTCCCCACCCCGCCACTAGTGCACTACAGCCTTTCTTTTTGCCTACACAAGGTCATGCAAGGTCATTGCTACATTGCTCCAGCAATGCTCCCCTCTCTCTCCCGCAACACGGAGATGTTATATGAGCTGTACACATAGGCAACAAAAAAGTCTCACAACTGTTCAATTTCAGATGTTCTAACGTTGCTTATGATATGTTTTTTAAGGAGTAATACTTACAAATACTTATCTCAATGGTACTACAGATACAGGAAGGTATTCCCAATGCTGGGAATCACTTGCAGTCCAAGTGGGTCCTTGGCTTAGCACAAGCAAGAATTCAGGAGCAAGCCAACGGTTTAAAGTGAAAGCCAGTTTTATTCAAGAAATATAGAAGATCTACTCCACAGGCAGAGTAGAGGCTAGTTCTCCCTGCTGAGGAGAACAGCAACTGTGGTTTTACTGATTTCTTTATTTAAGCAATGGGTTAATCATAAGCTAAGCAGGGGAGAAATATTCATATTCTTTCTTAGAAAGGGGCTGTGAGTTCCCGGAACTGGGACCCTCCCCCTCTTTACTTTATAAGGTCCCTCCCATAACGGTCATGGTGTCAGTGGGACTTTCTCCTAGCCTGCTAATGTATTATAACGAAGACATAATAAGCTGCCAGGTCAAGAAATGACCTATTTCTTTGCTATCTTGGTTCCAACCAGTGTTAACTTGTTCTGTCGCCACAACTTTTTTTTTTTTGATCAGGGTGTTTAGGGGCTTTTTGATTCTGTGTTAAGCAATGCCTACTGGTTCCCTATCTCACTACTATCTCTACATGAAAAGAATCCTATTTTTTTTTAATCAGAAAACTAGGGACTAAAATCATGTATACTAGGTAGTTTTATGGTTCTCAGTCTTTAACTTTATGTTAACATGACCCAAAAACAAAAAAACAAAAAATAACTATCCTGATACCATTTCCTTCCAGCTACCATCTTGGTTTTTGTTCTCCTTTGTAGCAAAACCTTTGAACTAGTTGTCCATAGTCACCATCCATTTGTTCTCCCATCCTTATCTCTGCCAAAATTTTGTTTCACCTTTTCATACTACCCCTCTTTAGTGATTATTATTATTATTATTTATGCAATTCATGCCTCTTTGGATACACTCACAAGTTTACCCTACTCTTTGCTCACATTCTTTCTAGGATCCCAAGCTTTCCCTCTGGGTACGATTTCTCTTTTCCTGAAACACATCTCAGTAGTGCTTTCAGCAAGAACCTTGGTCACCAGCCTGAACCTAAAGTAAATCTTTAGTTGCCTGAAAATGTGCTTCCCCCCTCCCCACCCCCTGCTTTCTTAAATGATAGTTTAGCTGGCTATCAAATTCTAAGTTAACAGCTGTTTTCTCTTAGCATTTTGAAGATTATTCCACTGTCTTCCCACCTCCATTATAGCTGTTAATAGGTCTACTTACAGTCCAATTACCATTCCTTCTAGATAATCTTTTTCTTTGGTTGATTTCAAGATCCTCTTTGCCTTTTATCTGTAATGTGTCTAAGAGTAGATTTATTTTTATTCATCCTGCTCAGAACAATGTGCTCATGTAGTTTTGATTTTTGTTTGGTTTTTTTTTTAATCCTGCTCGGGATTCTTCCTTTCTGAATACAAAGACTTATGACCTTAATCAGTTCTGAAAATTCTCATCTGCTATCTCTTCGAATCCCCAACATTCCCTGACTGTCCCACATTCTCCCATCTTCCACTCTGGAATATAATGGATACATATTAGGCCTTCTGTTCCAGTTTCACATCTCTTAACCTTTCACGTTTTCTCTCTTTATTTCTCTCTCTTATATTCTGAGTAATTTCCTCAAATCTGTCTTCAAGTTCATTTGTTCATTCTTGGTCAAATCTAATCTGCTGTTTTTAACCTATCCATTAAGGTTCATTACCTGTGCTTTTCATTTCTTTGACTTAATGTGTTTCAAATTTGCCTATTCTTTTCTCATGAGATTTTATTCTTTTCTCTGTTTTAATCACCTTTAATTAATTTATTTTACAGTTTCTGTCCTATTATCTGAACTTCTTAGAAGCTAATCCTGAGCTAACAATTCACTTGAGGTGGATTGTTTCCCTGTGTTTGTAATTTTGGATTGTGAATTTCTATTTGGTGGGACTTTACTTGTGAAAATCCTCTACGACCTATTTTAAGGCTATGTAACCTCCAGAGGAATTTTGTAATTTTTTTCTGCCAGATATCTCAATTTTTATGTTAATTCTTTTGTGTGGGGATTCCTAAACCATGAGGCTAAAGTAAATATGAACCCCAAACACAAGAATGGTATGGACTTGTGATTTTGAGTTTTCAGGGGGATGAATTTTTTCTTCCCCACACTTAAATTCCAGCCCAACGTAGAAAAGCTTCTTTGCCACCTGCCTTTTCTAATTAGCTGATTCTTTTCTCTTAGCCACCATAATTTAGCCTTTAAAGTTCCCAGCTTTGTGCAGGAGAGGGGGAGTCTTACTTCTAATTTCCCACCTCTGTGGATGGGACATTTCTCTCATCCAAGCCCCTAGTCACAACATTGACCCCACATCTCCCATAACCAAAGTGTCAGCTCATGTGCTTAACTAGTGTCTTAGTCCATTTGTGTTGTTACAACAGAATACCACAGACAGGGTAATTATAAAGAACAGACATTTATTTCTCACAGTTCTGGAGAGTAGGAAGTCCAAGATCAAGGTGCCAGCTTGGTGTCTGGTGAGGGCCTTCCTGTCACATCCTAGCATGGCAGAAGGCAGAAGGGCAAGCTAGCCAAATGCTGCATGAAGCCTCTTTTATAAGGTCCTTAATCCCACTAACAAGAGAAGAGTCCTCATGTCCTAATCACCTCCTAAGGGCCCTATCTCTCAATACTATCACATTGGCAACACCTGAATTTTGGAGGGGACACATTCAAACCATAGCAACTAGTCAGGCCTTCATTCCTAGAATGCAAAGTTTTTCTTTCCTGCAAAGTCAGCTATGAACTTTAATGGAATGTTTGTCATATTTTATCCAGTATCTCTACGTGTTTATAGTGGGAAGTTTTTGTGTTATCTAGTCTACTGTAATATCCAACCATTAAAGCTGAAGTCATTTTTTAATTTGCAGGAAAAATGTTGTCCAAACTCAGAGTTTGAGAAACATTTTCCAGTTGGAAAGCCCCAAATTCCTCCTCCATCTCTTCTAAGTCAGCCTTCTGAAAACCAAACTTCCACAGCAGAGAAAGATGTCCGTCCAAAGACAAAAAATATAAACAGATTTCCTCTTTCTGAAAATTCATCAAAGCAAGCACCAAGAGGCAAAAACAAAACTGGGGATCTGCCTTCAAAGTCTGAGTTCAAGACCATGACCACCTCTTCTATAGAAGATGAGGCAGCCTATGACATTCTGAGGAGATGTTCTCAGTGTGGTATCCTACTTCCCCTGCCGACCCTAAATCAGCATCAGGTACACAGCCTTTGTTCTTGTTCCTGTCTCCCTTTCTCTGTATGCCCAAATGCACTCTGTCGTAGCACTCACCACCTAGTTTATTTGCATCACCTTCCAGAAACTGGGTCACCTTTGAAGATAGAGCCAGATCTCTCATTTCTGGGTCTCTAGCTTCTAACCCAGGGATTGACACACAGCAAGTGCTTCAAAACTGTTGAGTAAATGAATGAAGCAGAGGGTACCCAGTCTATCTCTGTCATGGTATAGATATGGCAACTGAGGCCCAGAGATCAGAAGTGTCTTGGTCCAGATCGTAGGTCAGTTGGTGGTTTGCCTCCAGCAGATAAAGGTTTGCTTCAAGCAGATCAGGGTTTGGAGCCATCTCCCTGAATATCCTGATTTTTTACATCCTAGATTATTTTCTAGTAATAATAAGAATTGGCATTAGAGGTAGTTAAGCACTGTGTGCCAGTTACAATGAAAGCTCTTTACAAATGGTTAATCTTCATTGTAAATAATAGGCATGTATTTTATCCCCATTTTACAGATGAGGAAACTGGACAAAAAGAGTAGCTTGCCAAGAGCTATGAAATTAGAGAGTAGCAGAATCTAGCCTGGAATCCATGTGTATATAGCTGCAAAGTTTATGCTCTTAACCTCCAGACTGGATGCCTCACTTAAAAAAATTTTTTTTTCACTATTTGATGTTTTTCAAAATACAAAAATACTAGAATTTGTTGTAACTAGTTGACATAATACCACAAAAGGAAGTACAAAAGCAAAGCTAATCATCCCCCACTGCCACCCCATTTTCCTCAATCCCCTTCCCCGAGATACCAATTTCAACAGCCTCATGGGCATCTTTGCAAAACTTTGTCTTTGCTCACACAAACCTGAATAAGCATATACAGGATTTGAATTGTTTCTTTTCCCCCACATATTATCTTACTATACTCACTACTCTGCTATTTGTCTTTTTTGCTTAATATATGATGCACACTCCTTCCAAAAAGGCAGGCCTAAATCTTTTTTTCTAACTTCCTTATGCATTTATATATGCACATAAGCAAATGGGCTAATTTCATACTTGCTAGGGGTGCTATTAGTGCCACTTTCCCTTGCCTCCCACAATTTGGTATGTTTCCTTCCACACTTTCCTCCATCCTTATGTAATAGGGTTGCCAGATTTAGCAAATAAAAATATAGGACACCCAGTCAAGTTTGAATTTTAGAGAAACAAAGAGGTATTTTTTCTTTTTTAGTATAAGTATGTTCCATGCAATGATTCTCTGTTTCACTGAAATTAAAATTTAACTGGGCATCCTGTATTTTATTTGGCAACTTTATTATATAACCACATACAACAAACACACATATTTGGAATCCTATTACACATGGTTCTTTACATCTTAATGTTATGATTCAGCAACATCCACAGAAATCTGTTCAAGTCAAACAACGTGGCTCATTTTTTTTAATAGCTGCATAAGAGTCCACGGTGTGTGGGTGTGGGATTCTCTTATCTGTTCCTCCGCCCCCTGATGGTGATAAGCCTCCCATATCCCTCCTGGTTCAGGGGGCTCCATGCCATTCCTAAGCCATCACACCCACTCTGGGCCCCTGTAGCTCAGGGCTCCCTCTCTGCAAGGGGGGACAACAGCAATATCCAGAGATATTCCAGGAACTAGCACTTTCCACTTTAAACATAACAAACTTTTAAAATATCCATTTCTTTAGGAGAAATGCTGGTGGTTAGCATCACGGAAAGGAAAACAAGTGAGACATTCCAACTAAATTTGGAAAAGAAAAGGTACTACCAATTCAGATTTCATTTTTAACACTAGCTTTCCTGCTTACTTTCTGTGGTGGTCTTGTGAAAAGAGATGGGTTTATTCGTTGGGATCTAAAAGAAAAGGTTTGGACTAACTATTTTTCCTCCTTTTGAACAGAGATATTGGTTTGCCCAAGGCCTACAGATAAACCAAAAGAAAAAAAGAGGTTCCAGTTCTTCTCCCGAGACTTCTGATTAAACCCCTGGGCCTTACAGCCCAGACACCTTACAGAACCCAACTTCATCCCTAAAAAATAAAAACGCCCTCCCTGAAAGCTTCTTGCTCACCTGTATTTGGATTCCGCACTGGTTTTGCAGGGCAAGGGATGACGGCCCTGCGCAGGGAAAGGGCAGCTACAGAACAGAAGACGTGGAAGGAGGGAGGGAGAGGGAAGGCAGGCTGGGCGGTGGGCAGGGCCAGGTGAAGCGCAAAGGGCGCCTCCGACGGCTTCGGGACGGGAAAGCGGCCTGGGGGGGCCTAGAGAAGCAGACAGTACACTCCTGCCTTCCTGCCTGGGCTTTGGGGAGACCCGTTTAGGACACTCGCCTCTGCCAGGGGAGGGAAGGGCCAAGGAAGATGGGTGCGCCCCACCCTCCCGAAACTGGAAAGGCGGCGCGGTTCTCCAGCTTCGTGGTGTTGGCGTAAGTCAGGTCTGCGGAGGCTTTCCTGTGGAACCTTGTCTAAGGAGAGGAAAGTGGAGCCCCAGGGCTGACCGCGCAGCGGCGGCTTCCAAAGGAGAAGCCCATCGGACCCCGGGCTGGGTCAGGACGGGAAAGGCGGAGAACTGAGCGGGTCTGAGCCCCAAGTTCCGGGCAGAGCCTCTTCCTGGCACGCAGGGGGAAGGGCAGGGCCCATGGCATCCTCACCGGAGCGCGGGCCGCACCTCCTGCCTCCCAGCCCCTGGCCGGGGCGCCTTCCTAGACAGTCTGCGCGGGGGCCCGTCTTGCCGTCCACACGCGCGATCACCTGCTCTGGCAACTCCAGGTTTGGGCCCCAGCGACCAGTGCGGACGAGCAGAGTCCCGCAGGTGGCGGCGCGTCACAAAGGCGGCCCGGCGCTTGGCATCCAGCCTGGGCCAGGGCCAGGCGCGGCCCCCCGCGCTGGCGGAGTTGGCGTCGGAGCAGCGGCGGCGCGGGCGGAGCAGGCAGGCGCGCTCCCCGTCCCTGCAGCCCAGACCGGGCGCAGCCAGCGGGTAACGCGCGAGCGCGGGCGGCGGCGGTGGCACCGGCGCGGGGTGGCGGTGGGACGGGGCCGCAGGTCCGCGCGGGGAGGGGCGGGCTGCCCTCCTCACCCGCCTCCTCTTGGAAGCATCTTGGGCTACGGGAGTTTCCGGGCCACCTCCCCTGTCCCGGGTGGTAAGACATCCTTAGGTTTCCTTCCCTGGTTGGACGCTGTGTGATACGGTAGACCAAGCCTAGGTTTGGGAGTCCTAGCCTGGGTTCTAATCTCACCTCCCTGCTTACTGCATGATCTCACCGGGAAACTTTGTGAACCTTCCAACATTCCCCATTTGTAAGATGGGCGTATTCATATCATCCTGACAGGGATGTTGCAGAACATCCTTGGCACCAACTTGCTCAGTGGCAGCCAACATTTGTATAGCACTGACTATGTGCTGGGCACTGCTCTGCTGCTTTCAGTATGTCAGCTCATCTAATCCTCTCAACGCTAGGAGAAAAGTCCAGTTTTGACCCTATTTACAGATGCGAGGACTGAGGCACAAAGAAATGAACTTGCCTAAGGTCACACAATAGCAGCTGACAGAGCTAGGATTCAGCCCCCTATGCTACACTGTCTCTGGATGTGTTGGGGTGGGTGCGCGCCTAGTAATGATGCATGATTTGAGGGCTTCTTGCAACAACTTTTCCAGCCCACCAGACCTATTCTTCCAACCCCACGCCTTACAGTTTCAGTGTCTGATGGTTCTTCTGACTTAGGACTTTGCTAGGGCGAGCAGTTTAGTTTAGCTTTTGAATTGGTTTAGTTTTTCTGGAGCACCTTATAGGAGCTCTGCTCAGAGCTGAGTGCTGTGGGGGCCCCTGTCCTTGGGCAGTTTACAAGTGATTGAAGAGACATCCCTATTTCTTCATTTGTTAAATTTCTTCATTGTTTAAATGTTTAAGTGCCCTCTCAAAAGCAGAATGAGGATGTCGCTAGCCCCAAGGAGTATGTGGGTCCCTTGGAAGAGAGAGGCAAGGACACAGATTATCTTAAAGGACAGACCCTGGCCAGCAGGGACAGAGAAGGGGGGGAGGCTGAATATGGACGTAGCCGAGCTGGGAACCGACTAGAGCCCTGTGTCACAGGTGGGGGCAGGCTGCTGTGAAATCCCTTATGGAAGTCTGTCCAGATCTGGAGATGAGAGGGCCAGCCCGAGACAGGAACCAAATTGTTCAGTGGGTGGTGAGGGAAAGTGAAGGGGTAGTAAGGACAAGGCCTGGAGAAGTCTCTAGGAAGACCCACACAGGTGCTCACTTGAGGATGCTTGTTGCCACTGCGGTGCTGGCAGGAGCAGTAGAGAGCAGATGGGGCATAGGAAAGACACGCACCTTGAGTTCTATTCAGCTAATAGATGCAGTGGGTAAAATGTACGCAGAACCTCACGAAGGAATCTTACAAACATTAACTATACATTTGGCAAGCACACATACAAACAAAACAATGCACATCAAACACATTGGAGTAGTTGCCTGGGGCGGGGGAGGGCAATGGAATGGGATAGAGGGTTAAAAGGGAATAAATGAATAAATAAAACCAGAGCGGGGTCTTGCACAGACAAACAATGTCTGTCCTGAATTGAAATATATGATTAACTTGCCCCTCTGCACCTGAGGCCCAAGAAGTGGGGCTAGGAAAAGTACAGAAGGAAAAGTCAAAAAGCCTAAGTTCCAGTCTGGGCCCTGTTACTAACTTGCTATGTGACCATAGGCAAGTCCCTTAACCTCTCTGGTCTGCCTTGCAAATCCTGCTCACCCTTCAAAACCCAGCCTGGTCGGAAGGCTGAGGCAGGAGGATCGCTTGAGCCCAGGAGCTGGGGACTAAGTGAGCTATGACGAGGCCACTGCACTCCAGCTGGGGCAACAGAACAAGACCCTGTCTCAAAAACAAAAACAAAAATAAAAAAACCCAGCTTGGATGTCACCTGCTCCGAGCAACCCTCTCTACTTCCTCCTTACCCAGACAGAATGAATCACCCTGTGTTTGTGCTACCCTGTACTGTGAGTCTGCTTGAACCTTTCCACTTTCCTCACCGTATTGTAATTGAGTACTGGCCTGTATCCCCAGATAGACTGTGAAATCCTTATAGGTGTGGACTGTATCATGAATTTATCATTGCCATCTGCACCTGTCACAGTGCCTAATACACATGAGACCACAGAGAAAGCTAGTCCAATTGAGTTTAATTTCTATTTGACAGGTAATGGCTCTTCATTTTTACTCCCCACAGAAAGCAAGTGATTGCTTTTCTTGCCTCCTTTTTGGAAGCCCTGCCTACCACACAGCTGCACTGTACCTCCCTGTTCCTTGATGGACGAAGAAAGCGAACTGATCCAGCCCCAAGACCAGAGCTGCTGGGCCACTTTGCCCGATGTGTGCCTGCGTCGTGTTTTCTGGTGGCTAGGAGACAGGGACAGGTCCAGGGCCGCCCTGGTCTGCAGAAAGTGGAACCAGATGATGTATTCGGCCGACCTCTGGCGATACAGGACCATCACCTTCAGCGGGAGACCTTCCAGGGTGCACGCATCCGAATTCGAGTCAGCTCTTTGGTACGTTAAGAAGTTTGGTCGTTATCTGGAACACCTGGAGATCAAATTCCTGAATCCTTACAACGCTGTCTTGACCAAGAAGTTCCAGGTCACCATGCGGGGCCTTCTCTCGTGCCTGGGCAAGAGTAACAACCGTCTGAAATCTCTGTCCATACAGCACCTGGAGCTCGACCGCCTGGTGTGGAGAAACAGCATCAGGAGCTCGTTCATCAAGAGCTTGAGCTTCTTCCTAAAGAAAACAGGCAAACACCTGGATTATCTCAACCTGAAAGGGGCCAGGCTGACCGTGGAGCAAGGCTGCCATGTTCTCAACTCCCTGAGCTACCTGAGGAGTGAGAGCTTGGCCTCGGAGCTCAACATCGAGGATTACTTCAGCCATCACCTGGCCGTCTACAGCAGCCCCCAGTTCAACAAGACCATGGGCACGTTCCGCAACCTGGCGGCCCTGACTCTCAACTATAACTGTATCTCCGACGAGCTGCTCGAGAACTTGTGTGAGAACAATGCCAGCACCCTCTGGACCATAAACATCAAATGCCACATTCACGACCCCCATGGCCAGGTCATCTGGGGCATGTCCTGGGCCAAGCTGGCCAGGCAGGCCACCAACCTGAAGGTGAACTTCTTCTTCGAGCGGGTGATGAAGTACGAGCGCTTGGCCCGGATCCTCCTGCAGGAGATCCCGGTCAGAAGCATCAGTCTTAGAAGCTGCTACTTCAGTGACCCAGACTGGTCTATGCGGCCCACTCTGATGGATCTCCTGCCCACCTTCCGGCACACTCTGCAGGTGGGTGGGAAGTGAGGGCAGGGAGACTTGTGAGGCACCGCTGCTGCTCAGGTGACTGGCTTCCCCATAGGGAAGCCCGCTGCTCCCCGCTCTTGGCTGGGCTCACTCAATCTCAATTTGAGGTTCTAGGAAATGTTACCAAACTAAGCCTCCTCTCCTCCCCCTAAGACCATAGTAGATGACAAAAGCTGCTGCTCACTTCCTGCATGTGTGACACAAGGACTTTTCTGGTTGCCTGTCAACCAAGGAAAGCCCCTGTGTGCCCAGCTCAGACCTGTGAAGCCTGAGCCAGGAGGTGCCTTGCAGGTGAATAGGTGAATAGTAGGTGGGCAGCCTCTTCCTACCCTTCCATGAGGTCACAGCAGCACACAGGAGACCTGGTGCCTCCTGTGGTCAGCTCTCAGCAGGGACCTGTCTGGTTACAGCCGTGTCTGGTAATTGGGAAGGTAGAATGGGAAGGATCAGACCAAAAAAAAAGCCAAATTTGACTTAGGCAACTGAAGAGCTCAGAGGTCCTGAGATGTTTCCTAATCTAGCAGCATTCCCACCTGTAAAGTCAGAATCACTTTGCCGCTCCTGAGGCCCTAACAGCAATTGTGACAAATGATATTAACAGGTATATATACCACTACAAACACGGGTGGGCTACAAGGTGCTAATACCTCATATGATACCCATATGACCCTGAGGTGGGCAGGGCAGACATTATCATGATCCTTCTGTGCTGCAGAAAAACTTGCCATTTGGCAGCTGGCCCACAGTCACCCAGCCAGTCTCCCACAGGGCTGGGACCTGCACCCTGGTCTCTGGACTCCAAGTACACCACCTCCAACTTCCAAGTTTTGCAAACTCGAATAAGATCACCATCATTCTCAAATCTCTTCCTCTGAGAACCACAGGTCCGATGTCCCTTGTCTGAAAAGCTCCCCAAACCACCATGGCTATCAGGCCAAAAGCCGGGTCAGGGAGATGTTGTGGTTTGCCCCAGCCAGTCGCGGCATCTCTGCTCACACACATCTTCCCCCTTGGTGCTTTTCCAGAAATTAACTTTTGAGTTCAATAACAACCATGAGTCCCTGGACGAGGAGCTGCACCTCCTCATCTTATCCTGCAGGAAGTTGTTTTACTTCAAAATCTGGGCTTTCCTCGATGTTAAGTTCGTGGAGCGGATCTTGAAGAGTCAGCAAGAGGGGCAGTGCGCCCTGCGCACACTCAAGGTACGAGCCCCCTGGGCCAGCTCCAGGGGATAGAGCAGGGATGTCCAGGAAGGTGCTTCAGCTCTGGGACAGAGGTCAGACATCTGTCCATTGGAAATTAGCAATTTCATGGAAGGGAATTTTGAGCTCTCTTCCTTAGTAGTTTGGGTTTGGGCTTTTCCTGATTCTGCCAACAACTGTTCGTGTAGATTATTTGGATTATTGTCAGGTCCTGAATGATATAGTCACGATGTGTGTGTGGGTGGCGGGTGTTTCTCTGTTGGCACAGGTGAGAATTTATACAAACAGATATGAGACGAATGAAGAGGACAGGACCCTGCGGGACATTTACAGAAAGTACAGAAAGCTGATCGATGCAGAGCTTAACTATTTTGTCATCGCTTACCCCATGATGTAATGAGCGCTCTCCAGAGGAAGAAAACTAGGAGCACTTTGAACTTGAAAACCCAGTTCTTACAGAACTACACTTGGAGCACCCCCACCCCACCCCTTTTTCTTTTCTCTCTCTCCTTTTTTGCCAGTTCCACACCAACATGAACGTCCCAGCAAAGGCTGGGACTGCTGGTGATGTGAAGGCCCCAGGTGACTTTAAAGTGCTATCTTTACCAACTATCCAGGGGTGATTTCTTTTTGTCATTTGGTTTTGCTTTTTGACACCCTCACTCGGCTACAGAACTAAAAACCCAAAGCTACTCAGAGTGGTTTCTTACTAGAGGATCCTGACCCCTGCTAACCTGTGCACCTGAAAAGGTGTGTGTAACTAGCCATTGAGCACATAGAATCGCGTTTTCTACTGACTGACATTATCAGTTTGGAAATACTTTACATCCTGGCTGGCCTTCGTGCTAGAGCCTCCTGACGTTAACCTTCGCCGAGCCTGGTCTCAGATGCGTGGAAATCCACCAGCCCGTCCCTGGGTGAAGCAGGAAAATCCTCACTTTTAGAAGGATCCTGCTCAGAGGGAACTCCCTCTCACAAAAGGAACCCAGGACTTATGGGCCTTGTGGACTCAGATCTCCTGCTTCTGCTTTTCTTGTGTTTTTTATTTATCTACAGCAGCATCCCACCCAGCCTGCTGTGACCACTCAGTCCTCAGGTGCGGGGCTGAACCGGAAGTGGCCATTACACTCACATTTACAAAGAATTTGTAATGTATGGGGAATGTTCCTAATGCAATGTTAAGTGAAAAGAGCAGGACACGAAACTGTATGTTGAGTATGATATCAATCATATAAAATGCATATAGGGATTTTTTTTAAGCATAGAAAACATGCACCAAAAATGTTAGCATTTTTGATAACAGATGTATGCAACAAAATGCATGCAACAAAAATGTTAGCAGTTATCTCTCAGTGGTAGAATTATGGGTGGTTTATATAGTCCTTTTTATGCTTTCCCATATTTTGCAACTTTTCTACAATGACCATATGTTATTTTTATAGTTAGGAAAAAATCTAGTGTGTTTTAAATAAGGAGTAATTATAAATTCCTGAGCCTGTGCCATAGCCATGTATTGCTTCTGGTCCTTTGAGATTTTTGTACACAAAGTGGCATATAGTTCTTTTTTTTAATAGATATGAATTAATAAAATCCCAGAATACTTTTAACAAGTGACTCATTTCAGATTTTGTCTGTCTTGCTTTTTGCGTGCTGTGTCCATATTTATGCTTTTCAATTTTCAAAGCACTTTCACGTTCACTGTCTCATCTGAATCTCCCTATGATGCTGTTTGGCAGACATGGTTCCCATTCCACTAACGTTCAGAAAAGATCATACCAGTGAAGGGAAAGGGTCCCCACCTGTAGGGAGCTTCCAGGTCTGGTGGGAGAAGACACCTTAAAGTGTCATAATACACTGAAACCAGAAGGGCCCTTGGGAGCAGTCTAGTGCTGTGTGGACCAGAGAGGAGGTGACTTGAAGGAAGTAATGGGGAGCATCAGCTGGAATCCAACCACTTGGCAGATGGATTGATTGGCATAATGATTTCTCTGTAATGGGGACCAGTTCCTTTCACCCCCAAACACAGAATCTGAGTGCAGATGACTCCTTTATGGAAAATACGTTAACATAAATAACAACATTTTTATGAAAATGTTTTCCATAAAAGAGTGAGTACATCTTACAGTTTTGCAAATCTCTGTCATGTCTGGCTCAAGAGCGGACAGCTGAATTCTCATCCCTGCTTCTGCATTGTCTGTTGCAATGTTGCACACCACAGAGCCCCTGGAAAATGCCAGAAATAATGACAGTGGAAAAAGCACATAGCATCTTGGTATTATTGTTAACATAGTTTTGACCTCATGGATCCCTTGAAAAAGGGGGTCTCAGGGGCCCCCAGAGATCCCCTGACCACACAGACAACAGGGTCAAGACCAGGAGAGTCCTACTGAAAAAATGCGGAGCACGTCTGCAAACCCACCCATTTTCGAACAAATATCATCCATTTTTTAAATTGCCACATTCAGAGGCCCACTGGTATATGGAGACAGCCAACACCCCTGTGACCTCTCTATTCCACTCAGAGTGACAGCTTCTTGTTCACTCCTGTCCCCCTTCTCCCATAGAGAGCAGGAGGGTGGGGCGCTCCCACAGCCTTCCCAGGCTGAGGGTCTGAAAAGAGCACCCAGCTCTTTGCAGAAACACGAGCAACCCAGCATGTCCCTGTCCCATGTTTATGAGCAGGAAACACATTCTGCCCCCCTGGGGCCTCCTCTCAGCTATTGGCTGGAGCTGATGAAGCCCTGGCAACAAAGTGACTGGGGCAAGCCCCCTGAATGTCCAATTTGCAATGGACTGAAAGTTTATGTCTCCCCAACATTCACATATTGATATCTAATGTCCAAAGTGATAGCATTTAGACGTGGGGCCTTTTGGAGGTGATTAGGTAATGAGGGTGGGGCCCTCATGAATGGGACTAGTGCCCTTATAAAAGAGCCCCCTGAGAGCTCTCTTGCCCTCTTCTGCCATGTGAGGATTCAAAAAGTTGGCAGTCTGCAACCTGGATATGACCCTCACCAGAACCCAACCATGCTGGCACCCTGATCCAGACTTCCAGCTTCCAGAACTGGGAGAAATAAATTTCTGTTGTTTATAAGCCACCCAGTCTATGGTATTTTGTATAGCAGCCTGAACTGCTATACAAAGTATAGCACAAGTATATAAGGCACAAGTATATAAGGAAAGTAAGGCTGTGACCAAACTAAGGTGTAAACGAGTACCCACAGGCAAACTGACAATGCAAGCACAGCTTTTTGCTTTTGAAAAGACTCTCAGGGATGGACTAATGACTCTCTGGGCTGGAAGGGTCCTGAGGCCTGGGTTCTTGGTCCATTTAGGCCACTAATTTGTATGACCCTGAATAAGTTCCTTATCCTGTTGAGGCCTTAGTTTCTGCTCTTTGTAAAATGGGAGGAGCTGAGCAGCCCCATATCACTAAGGTTCCTGAGACACAAATGTGCCAGGATGGGGTCTATAATGCTCAGCATAAATGTGAATGACCACTTCATGGCCCCAAACCTCACCTTTGGAGCCAGGCTGCCTGGGTTTGAGTCCTGGCCTGCCACTTCTTGCTGTATGCCCTTGGTCAGGTATTTAACTTCCCTGAGTGTCAGCTACTTAGGGAAATTGAGAAATAAATTATTTAATACATGTAATACAATACATAAGCCTGGCCCACAGGCATTCAATAAATGTTGGCTTTTGTTTACTAAATGAGGGAACAGACTCAAAAAAGAAGTTGACTTGTCCAGAGTCATATAGCCAGTTTGTAACAGAATCAATACTATAGTTTCCAGTTTCAGAACCCAGAACTCTTTCTTCCACCCAACAATAAAATGAGAAAAACACAATCCCTCTCCCATTCCCTACCCAGCTAATGCCAGACAGATAATTAAAGTGATCGCTGATTAAGTGTTCACGATGTGCTAGATATTAATTCACCTAGTTTTAAGGAATCCTCACACAGTTCCAGAAGGTAGAGACTACTATTATCCCTCTTTTAGAGAGAAAGAAACTGAGGCTTTGCAAGACTAACCTGCCCCGTTACACATTTAGGAAGTGCTGGAAGTGCATGCCAAACCCAACCCAATTCCAGAGCTGTGCTCTTAATTACTACACATCGTCTCCCACAGCAAGAAGATTTGGAGTCAATTGTACTGTAATTCCATTAAGCAAAAGAGCAGAAGAGAAGATCAATGAGAACTTCTGTTTTACTATGTTTAGCTTAGAAATGCTGCTGTGTAAGATGGAACTCTTAAGAACCAAGTATTGTGAGTAACATAGAAAGAAATTAATAAAATCTTTATGATGTTTTTAGAATGATGGATGTCATCGTTTCAGGAAAAAATGTCATCAACTGTAACTTGAAAGAAGCAATTTTCATAAACACAAAATACCTCTCTTCTTTGACAGATATATACCCATTTGTACATATTACCCAAACAGCAATTCCAGAGAGGGGACCCACAGAAATTTTTATTTGCAATTCAAAACCACAGAATCTTATTAGTTCATTGGCTGAATATCACACATGGATAGAAATCATGCTGTGACTTCCCTGGGTGGTGCTTAGAAAATTAATGTGATTCCTGTTCCTCTACATTTGCAAAAGCATAGACAAAAAAAAAATCAGGACACACACATACACAGTCTTAAATGCCCAAGTGGAATGTAAGTTCCTTGAGAGCATGAATTTTCACTTTGTTTATTGTGAATCCCCAGTGCCTAGAACTGTCCCAGGCACAGAAGAGGCCCTCACTATTTGTTGAACAAATTAAAATAAGACTTTGTTCAGAGATGATTCCACCTTTGTTTACAGTAAAAAAGTGTTTCAAAGTAATATGCATTTTGTTTTGACCCATCTTACTGAGTATTAAGGCAAATATGTCTTTTTAAAGCAGCCATTAAGGACACAACATTTATGACTCTGAGACAACTGTGCAACTAATTGAACCAACTTTGTTGTGTACTTTTAGACAAAGGACTGGTAATATAAGGCATTTTCAGCAGGCAGTAACCTTACAAATCACCTCACCAGCCACTCTCGCCCCTACCTCAATGTCCTCTCTTCACAGATGAGGAAACTAAGACCCAGGGAGGGGAGGAGACTCACCTACCATTCCCCAGGCAGTTACTAGGAAAGCTGACCCTAGGGTCTGCGTGCTTTGTCAGCCAAGGCCATTCCTAGGGCATGTATCCAATCCCCTTTTCTCCAATCTGTCCCCATCAGAATCTTTCTAGATCACAATCTAACCTTGTGACTCTTCTATGTCAACGACAGCTTGCTTGTGACTGAAGAATAAAACAACCTTAGAGAAATACAGATTCAAGAAGGAACGACAAAGATACTTACTGAAGGACTGTTACTAACAGCAGAAAATTATAACCAACTACAAAGTCCAACAGCTTGGGAAGGGGTGACATAAATGCTGGTAATTTCGTCGTGCAACAATTTAAAGAAAGACTCGGGTGGACCTTCATGTCTTGCTATGAACACCCTTCAAGACATGCCAAGTGAAAAAAGCAAGTCGAAGGGCAATACATATAAATTGATACCATTTATGTTTTGCTGGGCAGAGATTCCCCGCCCCACCTCCGCATACGTCGTTCAGAACGCACTGACTATTCGTGAGGTCAGGGTTCACAGGCGGCGGGTCCAGCCTTGCCCCTCGCAGCAGAGCCGCACAGCCAAGGCTCCTCCGGCCTCCGGGGCTCGCCTCACGCATCGCCCTGGCCCCCGCCCCAGCCAAGACCACCACCCAGGGGAGCGATCCTGGCAGGTGGCAGCCAGTTCCGCCGCCGCTTCCTTCCGGGAGCCGGGATTGCCCGCTCCACCTTCACTCCGCTCCCTCCCTGGAGCAAGGGGGCTGGACGCTGGACGACCCCTGGGTGCCTTTCGCGGTTGCGGAGGAAACCGGAGTAAAACCTATTTCATCTGAGGAGGTGGGGATAGAATAGCCAGGGACGACAGGGGCCGCAGCCGCCCTGGCCACGCCCCGGCCACGCCCCCAAGCCTCTGATTGGCCAGGGCGCAGACCCTCGGGCCACGCCCCGCGCGCTCGGGCTGCAGGACAGTCTCTCTTGCTACCTCTTGGAAACGCCCCTGGTCGCCCCTGTGCAACTGTACGCCAGTCTTCAGAACTTTGCCGTGGTCTGCACGGCTTTATAGGGTTTGACCCCAGTCCACCTCTGTAATCTCAGCTTGTACAACTTCTCCTTTTCTTCAGCCACACTGGCCTTTTCTCCGTTCACTAAAAATGGGTTTGTTTTCCCCAGATATTCATATGACTGCCGCCCTCTTGTTGTTCACCTTTTTCTCGGCTTAAGTGTCAGCCCATCAGAAAGACCTTCTCCCACCACTGGTCTCAAGCGGCCACCCGCCAGTCCTGACACTTGCTCTCGCATCACCCTATTTCCGTCGGGGCGCTTTCTACCATCCGGAACAGCTTTGCAGTTTATGTGTACTTTCTGCCTCTGGGTTGGGCTCCAGAAGGACAGGGAGCTCTGTCTTGTTCTTGTCTAGTATCTGTGCCTAGCATAGTCTCTGGCACTGTAAATAGGAGCCCGGTAAATATTCGCTGTGTTAATGAATAAATGAATGAGCTCACACACACACCCCAATGCCACAGGCCTGGTGTGTGACAGATGTGACTATACCTTTGCTGACTCACTGAAGAATGGTTCCTCCTGTGCAGGGGGCATAGCTGGAGGCATTCAGGTCTGTATTAGCTTCTTCACAGGGGAACCCAACAACCAGCTACAGTTGGATGAACAAGCAAATCCTCCCAGTTTCAAGGCCATCAGCAAGGGTCTTCCTAATTTTTACATTGTTAAAAAGGGGGCTTGCCAAAATTCATGAATGAATTTCCAAGTGAAAAATACTTGGAGGCAACAGATCCTGGTTTGGGATCTGAAAGCCCAAGATCCAATTAAGCATGTGTCATTCATTAAAGCATGGGTAATTCATTAGCTGTGTAACCTCTGGCAAGTCAGTTCATGTTTCTGTGCCCCAGTTTTCTCATTTGAGACCCTGTTTATGAAACACGTTATAACATGTAAAGCTCCATTGGGGATGGGAGAGCTCTCTGTGAGAGCCGGAGCCTGCCTTGCCTCGCTGACTCTGCCCCAAATTTCCCAATGCATATCCCTGCTACTTGCCAGGCCTCAGTCTTCCCATCTGTACAATGAGGAGGTTGGATGAGATCATGGGGAGGGGTGGATGGGACTCTGTTCCTGGACCCCTGCTTTAGTCAAAGGAGAGCTCCCTCCAATTTTTACTTAATCACAATTCTCAGTAAGGTTTTGACAAAGAGTTCTGGAATAAAAACAGAGAGAGAGAGAGAGAGAGGACAAAAACATTGGGCTAGCTGATCAGTGTCTGGGTCCATATGCTGACCCTGAGATGGCTGACTCGACAGTGACTTAAACAAATAAGGGCTTATTTTTCTCACTAATAGGAAATCTAGAATTAATTGGCTGCTGGTTTTGCTGCAGGGCTCCCCAGGGTTGGCACTAGTATCTCTACACTTCTCTCGACCTTCCTCGTGGTCTCCAGAGGCTACTACAGCTCCAAACACCTCAGCCACTGTCCAGGCAGGAAGAAGAGGAGTAAGGGACAGCACTAGTGGTACAAGTCTTCTCCAAAAACCCCCAACCAGCTTCTGCTTTTGCCTCCTTGGCCAGAACTGGGTCACATAGCCACCCTCTATCTGCAAGAAAGGTTGCAAACAAATCTAGCTCATGTAGCCTCTATAAGGGATGTGGGGATGGCTGCTAGGCGAGGCAGCCAACAGTGGAACCTATCTCCTTCACCTCAGGCACTGTGTGCAGCTGACCAGCCAGGCAGGAGTGTGGAGTCCAGGGGCTGTTCAGGGGCCTCAGCTCTGCTCTGACAGGCTGTATCCCCAAAGCTGTAATCGAGTACACCCTCAGATACAGGGTGGTTAGGAAACCCACAAGCCAAATCAGCTAACAGTATTGATTTCTCACCATCCCTTAACTCTTCTCTGCTGCAGTTAGGCAGCTGTGTTGCTGATTGTAGTTCCTCAGTGTGAAAGACCCTTTGTGGCATTCATCTGGGAGCTGAGGTTAGCAATTCCCTTCCAGACGTTGAGGCAAAGAATAGAATTTTAAGTCACCACAGGAAACAGACTTCCTAACATAAAGGTCTGATTTGGAAAACGTAAGCTCAGTCTCCAAATCTCACACTGAGTCGCTATGAACAAGTTCTTAACTCTGTGCCTCAGTTTCTCCATATAGCGTCTCTCCTTGCTACTAAATGGTGGGTATAAGTGGTTTTATTAGTGTATGCAGTAGAGTTAGCCTGCTTGGGTCTGAATCCTATCTGTGTGGCCCCTCCAAGCTTTAGTTTCCCCACCTGTATAATGGGAATAACAGTCTGTATTATAACTCATATAAGCACTCGACAAATGTTAGTCGTTGTCATAATCATCGAGATGACCAACAGTCTTGCTTGCTTTTGATTTGAGATTGTAACCTCTTTCACAGGGACCCACACCCAATTCCTCACTGTTCTGGAAACAGATTTGGCTCTGAGACCCCCCGAAGCTGTGCCGCTGCCTGGAATGTCCCCTCCTTTCCCACCAAGCAAACATCGGTTTCTCCATCAAGATCCCACTCGGGGGCAGCCCCACTCCCAGCATGCCCCTCTCAGTTAGCCCACTCCCCCAGCCAAGCAGCCATGGCCTGTGACTTACAACTCTCTCGTGTGGCAGCCACAGGAAAGCACTGGGAGTCAGTGAACAGAAAGTAGAATGCAGCACAAGGATGCTCGAGTGTCTCACAGAACCCAAGGGCCTCAGACACCACCTGGAGTGGAGGAAGGGAGAGCTGCAGGGGCTGCAGGGAGTCCTCTGGGCTCTCTTTGTTTTGGTGCATTGACTTCCACTTTTCCGCTTGCTACGGGAGGCTTCTGGCTTTCTGTTTCCCATCCACAGTACAATGGCTGTCATTCACGCTCCAAAGCCTCCATCTCCTCTATTCAAGAGAGCAGCCAGGTGGAACTGAAATCCCCTTGTCCCAAGTCCAAATTCCTCAGGAGAGGGGCTCATTGGCCCAACTTTCATGAGCTGCTCCCACTGGCCCAGGCAGCTGGGGCAGGGAGTGAGGAGGAGAGGGACCAGGTGGTGCCAATGTGTTGTTCCCGCTGAATCGTGGGGAGGGGGCAGGACAGTCCCTGAGAGGGGACTTACACAGTGGACTGTAGGAGTTTGTTTTTTTGGATTTGGTTTTTGGTTTTTTTTTTGAGACAGAGTCTCGCTCTGTCACCCTGGCTGGAGTGCAGTGGTGTCATCATAGCACACTGCAACCTCAAACTCCTGGGCTCAAGCAATCCTCCTGCCTCAGCCTTCCAAGTAGCTGGGACTACAGGCGAGCACCAACACGCCTGGCTTATTTTTCTATTTTTAGTAGAGATGGGGTCTCGCTCTTGCTCAGGCTTGTCTGGAACTCCTGACCTCAAGTGATCCTCCTGCTTTGGCCACCCAGAGTGCTAGGATTATAGGCATGAGCCACCACACCCGGCCTGGCCTGCAGGAGTTTGAATACAAACAAGAAGTCACCCTGTTGCCTACTTAGAGCTCTGCTTCACATTCAGAAGCAATGTCTCCACGTTCTGTGGTCTCAACAGGGCCAAACACACTGGCTTTCCTTCGACTTATGTTAGTTAAGGTCCTTAAGAGGAAAGTAACAGAGACAAACTTCTGGAATCTTAAACAAGAAAGGGATTATATTGGGGCATCTCATAGAAAGAGGTGGTTGTTGAGCCCCGTGTGGGAGAACCCAGGGCAGCCCTAGGGACCACAGTCACAGGAGTCTGTGACCCTCCTCAACAGAGCCTTCTAGTTACTCCCAGCCTCTGCGTATTTCAGAGCACAGAGCTCTGGAAGCGGACCCTGGACGGCCCAGCTGGGTCAACGAGCGGTGGCCAGGGAAGGCAGGTCATATCATATGGACATGGTCACAGAGCCCTCTTGTGTATATTTGGGTGTGGTTCTTAGAGAAAAAATTATTGGGGTCTGGGAAGCCATAGGGAGAAGAGCCCTGAGTTTGGAGCCAGGAGTCCAACTTTGTCTGAAACTCTAGGGTGACCTTGGGCAAGAAGATTTCCTTCCCTCGTTCTTCTCTGGACCTCTGTATCCTAGCCAGCCCCGGCTGCTATAATAAAATATCAGAGATTGAGTGGCTTAAACAACAAATATTTACTTCTCAACAAATAAATATTCATCAGATATTTAGTTCTGGAGGCTGGAAAGGCCAAGATGGAGGAGCCAGCAGATTTGGTATCTGGTGAGGGCCGGCTTCCTGGTTCACAGACAGTGACTTCTCACTGTGTCCTCACATGGTGGAGGGAAGAAACAAGCTCCCAGGACTCTTATAAGGACACTAATCCCATTCAGGAGGCCTCCAGCCTCATGACCTCATTTAATCCTAATCACCTCCCAAAGACCCCACCTCATAATACCATCACGTTGGGGGGTAGGGTTTCAACATATGAATTTGGGGGACACAAATATTCACTCCATGACACCCTATCTCCTCATCTATAAAATGGGAGCGTTGGACTGAATGACCACAGTGGTCCCAAGCAGCTCTCATAGTAATGCTGTCCTGTCCACTCACACACTCTCTTTCTCTAGCATCCACCACCCAGGATCTAAACCTTTGGGATTTTCCCAGAAGATTCTGTGGTTTTCAGAAATGAGATTGTCAGACAGAGGATGTGCCACTGTCATAGACTTAGCCCTCAGAGACCCACACATTCTACCACGTGGCACTTGCAGGTGACATTTATTCACAAACAGACCTCAAGGACTCCAAAACACTGAGGACTTCTCCATGGTGTCAGGAGATGGTGAGGGACCAGGGTTTGTACCAGCTTGAGCAACAGTCACCTTTTGATTTGGCTCGTTACTGACATGTTAACCTCTCTGGTAACATAAAACCATTCTTTCCATAATTCTAACTGTCCCAACAAATTTGAGAGATGCTAACTTCCCCTCAATAAAGAGTCTTTGTACCTAATTGGTATCTTCCTTTTAAATGCCATTTGTGGTGTAAGGCATGCGATGGGAAGTGTTTTATAAAGAATTGTCTTCTTCAAGGATTTTAAGAACATGTCAGGGACTGAGAGCCACAATTCATACAAGGCTCAAACCAAGCTACCCTGTACTCTGCAATGACTTCATTATGTAACTGGCATAAAGGTAAACACAATAGGCAATAATGACACTTTAGTATTTGGAATACAACTAGGTCCAGCATTCACCACTTCCATTTCTGGGCTTCAGTTTTCCCAACTGTGCAATGATTAAGTTGGACTAGATACTTTTCAAAGTCTGCATTCACAGTTTTAAGGTTTATACGTCCAAGACACACTCATCGTTTAGGGCCATAGGCCAAGTTGAAAGAAATCAGCTCGGAACCTGATAATGTGGACTATAGGCTCGCATGTAATAAACAGGGAGATATTTCACCTACCCTTCTCTGATCTCTCAGCTTTTCTTAGTCCTTGGGGCAGAGTATGTACCAGCAGAGAGCAGAGGTTAGTATATTTCTTTTCAAAGACTAAAATAAGCCGACTCTCTGGAGCATCCGACCCGCTGGCCCGTGCTTGAAACATGGCATCCGTGACACCATGTTTCCTGGCTTCCTCCAGCCCCGCGGATGCTTCACTCAACCTGGTAGTGCCGGTGTTGCCCAGGGCCCAGGCCGGACCGGCTTCTCCATGCACTTCAAGCTCCCATGCATTTCCGTAGCTTCTCCTCTGCCTCTGTGCGGATGTCTCCCAGCTCTTTTGCAGCCAGACCTTTCCCCTTCACTCGCCAGCCCACCCTCACTTTAGAAGCCCTTCTCCTCCTCCTCTCTCCCGGCAAATGGCACCACCCTTCACCCCACTCCTCAAGCCAGAAACCTGGGGGCCATCCCCGAGTCCTCCCTCTCCCTCCCTGTGTAACTAATCCGCTACCAGCCCCCTGACCCCCGGACATACCTACGGCTTACTCTATACCTGCTTCATGCCTTAACTCGGTCTGTCATGTGTCTAGCTGGGTTACAGGGCCTCCTATATGGCCTTCGGGTTTCCAGGTCCAATCTCTGCACCACCCTCCGGCCCCACCCCATCTGCACTTGCCTGAGCCACCCCACTGTGTCAAGCGTCTGTTTCTCTGCACAGGCCTTTCCACCTTCCTGGAATGTCCTGCCTACATTTTTCCTCAACTACCCAATTTCCACTCGTGTTCCATGGTAGGTGCTCACTAACGGGTAATGGTTGTTTCCATATGATCGTCATCATCCTTCATATCTCAGCTGAAGGGTGGTCCCCTCCAGGAAGCTTTCCCTGACCCCCGAGGCTGTCCTCACAGCTGCCTGTCCTTGCCTCGGCCACAGCACTGTGACACAGTCATTGTGGCTTCACCCATCTCCCCACCATGCCTGCTACATGATAGGTGCTCAATAAATGTGGGATCAATTATTTTGAAATTTGTGCTTTTTTAAAGCTCTCGTGCTACTTTTCAATATTTTCTCTTAGATCACAGAGGCTTTTTCTCAAAATATTAGGAACTAACATTTTACAAAAAAAGGGTACCATTTTTTGAGCACCTACTACATCAGGCACTATACTAGGTGCTTTACATACAATATCTCATTTTATCTTCACCACAACCCGGCAAGAAGGATGTTCTTCATCTGATTTACAGACAAGGAAAATGAAGATTAGAGAAGTTAAGTAACGTTCCTGAAGCATCACAGCGACTTCGTAACAGAGCAGGAATTAGAACCTCCTACTCTCCTTTGGCTGCCCCAAATGCTGTGCAGGGGCTGAGGCAGCATCCTGGTAAGACACTGGCTCAGGCTTTTTAGGAAACGGTGATTTGGAATTTGACAATGACCTTTAAAAAGCTTCAGTCTTAAATTTGGCAGCTACCTCCTTACCTGATATGCAGAAACCCCTACCTAGAGATACACCCCTGGTATGTATCTACACTTGCTGACAGGAGGAAGTTCCCCTCACATGTACCAGTCAACTCAAAACCATGAGACTCTCACTAATCTCCTTTTTCCCAGAACCTTGGATGACAAAGCACTACACCAGAAAAGGGCAATATGGATCACAAAGACAGTGTGGGCAACATGACTCTGAGATAACAGAGGTGCAGAGGGGCTAAGTAACCTGCCCAAGGTCACACAGTAAGTGTCAGAGTGAGCCAGGATTTGAGTCTTGGTCTATTTGATCTCAAGACCCCCATCCCATCTATTAATATGAAATAGAGCTAGTGATAATACCAGCTTCTTTAGGTTTTTTGTGAGGATTTGATGAGAAAATACATGGGAAGTCATCTTTTTAACTGTGGGTCACATCCTGGTGTGACAGGTCATCCCTATTATTATCCATCAGTCAATTACCTGGGATGACCTGAGGCTATGTCATGCCTACATAAGCCACAGAAGAACCGGATCATGAAGGAATCAGGGCTGTACATGAATGAGTACAAAACTACTTTTAAATGGAGCCCAGACTGAACAGGAACCAAAGAAATACAAGCCTGGGATTTGGGTCATGCTGAGAAATCTTCCCTCTCCACTACCTCTGGCCTTTAAGAAAGTTAGGGGCCAATAAGCTAGGAACCTGATTGCTTATACTTTCCTCTTATTTGTTTTGATGCATTAAGGGAATAATAACAAAGCCTAATTGTTCTATAGCACCCTATGCTTTCCAAATGGCTTTCATTTAACATTAACATCATTGGCATCACTATGCAAGGATGGATAGTTGACTTGCCTGAGAAATCACATATGGCATTTTTAAAATGTTCCAATATTCATTTTTCAAGTGATTATCCCTCAGGACTTTTTCTGGTAGTATTTGAGATGACTGATGCCGGCATTTTCCCCAAGGTCTGGAAGCCCACAAATTTGAAAGCACAGCTGATTCTGTGTGCTAGATCTTCCGACAAGAAGCACCAACAATGTAAATGGTTCTCCAATTACAAAATTAACAATTGAGAGTGAAAAAATCATACCACTAACTTTGGAGAATTAGCTGACAAGAGTTTTATTTGGAGAAAAAAATACTTGGAAAATAATCTTCTGAATTAAACGATATTAGTCTTCTCCAGGGATCAGCAAATAGAACAACTGATTGTGATCAAGTGCCTTTCTCATGGACCAAGTTCATTACCAATATTTTAGAGGTGATGTTACTTAGACTGCATTATGATGGTTCTCTTAAAAAAAGATTATTTCTGTTAAATGTGGTTTTCATTGATTTATTGATGTATCTGGAGCTATTATTTCAGCAGGTTTTACAAAGCCTTCACTCCATGACTTCTCGGTGTCAGTTTGGATGCAGCAACCACATTTCATGCTTCAGGTTGACGACGAAGTTCTCGAACTCTTCAACGTAGGCTGAAAAATATGAAGCGTCTTTTGCAGGAATGAAGGCAGTTGCCTTTAAGCCAGACCTTAAACACTGTCAGTTTATCATGAAAAACACGTAAAGAGCCAGTGATTAACAAGGAATGCTTATATGTCATTTACTTCAGATTTGGTCTCAGTTGCCAGAGTTAAAGCTTAGCTCATCCTCATCAAGGGGCCACAGTGACTACTTCCTAACAGCAAAGCAACCTTTGGTAGCTAGAATTCTGGTGAATGGTTGTGTACTGGAATAACGGGAGCTTGTTTTTAAGTTCATTAAGCAGAGTTGAAGGGCTTCCTTCCTTTGAGCTCCCTATTTTCCTGCTTTGGGCTATTTTCTGTAGGCCAGAATTGGTTTGCCTCAATACTGCCTATACCCTGTGAGACTAAATTAACTACACAAGACTGTTGGCTATGGGGCAGCTGGCCCTGCCCTGCAGGGCAAGTGACTCCTGGGAATGCCCTTTCACAACACCAGGATCTGAGGTGGAGATCTCCATTCCTCATGTTTCCCTTCCCCCGCCCCCTTCCCCCTCTCTTTCCCCACATCAGGACCGACAGGTCAGCGGGCAGGTCTAGGCAGCTGTGAGGATGTGCCTCTATTTCACCCTGGGGGAGGGAGATACCAGCTTTGGTCATGATCAGCAGGGAGCTCAGAATCCACAGTCAGTGTTCTCGTTTATTTCTTGTTAGTTTTGTAGCTTTGGCTACCTACGCTTGTCGACGGTAGGATGTAAGAACTCTTGCTCATGACTGTTACCCAAATATGATCCTGGTGTCCTGAGTGGGGTGGCTCTGATCTTATCATTCCCAACCCTGGCCCCCCACAACAGGCTGGAGAGGTAATAGTGGGAGAAGATGACAGGACATGGGCTTTCTGGGTCAGGGTGGGTGGTAGTCAACAGAATCCACAGAACAGAGAAGGACCTAGATCGAGTACTGGGAGAGGGCTAATCTTCCTGAGAAGTGTGCCAAATTCCACGCTACTTCAGGGAATTCCCACCCATTGCTGCTTCCCAAACCACCAAAGATGTAAAACTTTGATCCTATGTTTCTTTTAATTATGTTGATTACAGACAAATTCAACTTTGGTTCTATTTAAAGAACAGTCAAGTTTCAATGGCTACCAGTTGAAATGATGGCATTTAAAAATAAATTATTTTATTATCTAAAAATAAGGTTTTATTTTCTCTTGAAAAGATATCTGGTTTGGGTGGGTCAGAGGGGTGTGGAACAGAGTGGCCTTAATCAGGAGCTACAAAGGCTTTTGCAACTGTGGGTTAATTGTAAATGCCCTCCACAAAACATGGGTTAAGACAAGATTTCATTTATGAAACATGCTGATGCCAAATGAGATCTGTGAAGTGTGTGAGCAAACTTACTAACAGAACATTGTGTTCTTGAAATGTTGACGTTTCTGCATTTTGTGTCTGCATATTGAGAAATGGCCTCAACCACAATCAATGTAACATTTCCCATAAAAACTGCAGGTGCCAGATACTGTGATGAGAGCTTTATATATGTTATCTCACAGATCTAGGCTTTATTAGTCTCAGGTACAGATTAGGCAACTGAAGTGCAGGGAAGTTTAGTAACTTGTTGTGGATCACACCATGGGTAGGTGATGGAGCTGAATTATGAACCATGTCTAACTGCACAGCCTGTGATCTGAATTCACCACTGAGGCTGGTTGCCTCTCAGAGCCGTATTCACAAGGAAGGATTTTGCCCAATGTCTTCACATCCTTTGGGACAGGCCTCATAACTCTGTTTTGGGGGGGGGTTGTTGTTTTTCTTGGGGGGGTTGTTTGTTTGTTTGAGACAGGATCTCACTCTTTCACCCAGGCTGGAGTGCAGTGGCATCATCATAGCTCGCTGCAATCTTAAACTCCTGGGCTCAAGTGATCCTCCTGCCTCAGCCTCCCAAGTAGCTGGGACTACAGGCATGTACCACCATGCCCAGCTAATTTTTTCTATTTTTAGTAGAGACGGGGTCTCGCTCTTGCTCAGGCTGGTCTCAAACTCCTGACCTCAAGTGATGCTCCCACCTCGGCCTCCCAAAATGCTAGGATTACAGGCATGAGCCACCGCACCTGTCCACATAACCCTGTTAAGTTAGCACAAACTCTGAGGTTTGCCCTGTAAACTGGCGAGGACTATTTGGACCCTTCCAGGCCAAGGCAGAAGAGCACCCAGAGACCTCCCAGTGGGCAGAGAGGGAGTTCCCACCTTGCTCGGAGAATAGGAAGGGCTGCACATTTGCTCAGCACTCTGAGAGGTGATACTCAGCACCTGGGTGGCACAGATCAGCATTAACCTGATGCTTTTGGCCTCCAAGAGGGTTTCTCCCTCTCAGATTGGAAACACCCCTTGCTGACAGCAAAGAATCTCCAGACCAAGAAACACTTAGATTGTAAACCTCCCAGGTGTTGGGCCCACATCCTGCATTGTCTTTGTGCCCCACGATACCGCACATGGACCTAGGCAGCCAGATTCAGGGAAGGGTTCTGGGCCATCTAGTCCAATCCTCTTACTTTACAGGTGGCTCTTAGGGGGGAGAGGGACTTTCCTGGCAGTGTTGGAACTAGAAGCTAGGTCTACTGATTCCTGGCTGGTACTCAGCCCCAGACCACCAGGTGTCCAATAAACATTAAGGACCCAAATGTTAGCAGAGAGTGTAAAAGCAGCCCCATACATGGAATGGTACTGAGACCATGAGCCCCGTGTTTGGAAGGTGCTCCTTCACTGTTAGCAGAAGGAATGAACAAATGAACGGTTTCCCACAGCAAAGATCTTCCTTTGACAGTCACCCACATGTATTCCTGAGCTGCTACGACTTGGCAGAAGGCAGCCTGCTATAAGCAAAGTTCTCTCTGGAAAAGAAACAGTACATATATGAAACTGTCTCAGTAAAAACTTTTAAAGAGGTAGATAACCATTAAAATAGTTACAAAGATGATATAGCAACGTGGAAAACTGCTTGCGATGTCCAATGAAGGAAAAAACCAATTATACAATTGAGTCTATGCCATGACTACAACCGTGCAGAAATTATGCTGGTATAGGGGAGGAGACTGTTCACAATGGCTCACATTTACCGAACACTCCCTTCCCTGTGAGACAGACTCAGTATGAAGCCCTATACAGAGGTTATCTCCTTCAACCCCCCTATAACTCTATAACCCTATGAGGTAGGAACTATTGGAGACCTTAAACTCAGGGATGCCTAATTTCAGAACCTACACTCTTAGCCACTGATTTGAATCTGTGGCAGGAACGTGAATTTTGGTTTTTTCTTTTCCTTTATTGTTACTTGAGTATTTAAAAGGAAAAAAAAATACTCCCAATGATTACTAATTGGTCTGGAAAACACCACCAAACTCACACCTGGAATATGCGTTTACATTCAGGAAAAGAAAACATCTAAAACCCCTCGCCGCGTGGTGGCGCTAAAGGACGCACCTTTCCCAGTACTCCCAGCAGCGGTCGCCGGGACAGCCTCCCCAGGAGCCTAGCGGCGTCGGCCGCCTCCTTCCTGAGCTGGCACTTCTGAGACCGCAGCGCCCGAGGTCTGCACACAGACCGTCCACCCCCATCAGCCGCCCCTGCCACGCCTGCCACCGCAGCTGACACGCACGTCCCCAGGTGCCCGGAGCCCTCCTCCAGCCTGTGAGCCAGAGACGTCCCCACTCTGTGACCCCACAACTCCAGACAGCAGCAGCCTGGCTCACCCGCTCCTGGTCCTCTGCCGCAGGATTGAAACTCACTCAGGAGAAAGGCCCGGAGAGACGCCTACAGGCTCAAGGGGACTCCTGATCCGGGCTCCTCTTTCATCTGGGTTTTGTACGACTTGAATAGGCTTCCCGTGGACTAGCGAGGGGGGTCTAAGTCAGCAGTCCCCACACTGTTTTCTAGGAAAAAGGAATTGAAAGCCAAGAAAAAGGTTTGCGTCCCATCTCTGGAGCTAGCTGGGCATGGTCTGAGTAGGTGATCTAGCCCAGCCACTGAATTGAATTGAATCTGAACTAAAATGTCTTGAACCCCTCTCCCAAGGCCCCAAGTGCTGTGATATTTTAAGAGCTGGCCTGTGCTAACACATAGAATTTAACTGTTAAACTGAGACAGAATAGGGACAGGACTCAGGCCCCTCACCCCCGACCACAGAATTCAATATAACCAAACTCAGCTATTCACAGAGGGTTGAGACAAATAGTTTTCTAACCGCCAGAATTCAACCCACACCCATGTTAGAAAAGGGCTAAACACTCTTGTCTTGTGAATAACGTTTTTCAAGACCACTAAAACAAAACACTGACACAAGCTGTTAAGATGTCTGGCTACAAAGAAACCAGACCTGTCCAAATCTAACCACCTCCAGCCAGAATAGACCCCCACACTGACTTTACACTGATTTTTCCTCATTATAATATCACTTTAATGCTAAAAATCACGCCCAGGGGTAGAGATTTAACATGCTAATGAGACATACAATGCATGAAAAGGCATGTAATAGAACTACACAGATGCAAGAACTCTCCACCTCTGCATGCTTACACAGCACCCTTTTCGCACCTAAGCCTCTTTAAAACTCTCCTGAACTCCCCTCGGAGAGCCAGCCTGAGGACCTTTTCCTTTGTGCTGTCTCCCTTGTACTTGCGCATAAGCCCCAATAAAGCCTTGCCTGTGGCTCCCATTTGGCCTCTTCTTAATTTCTATTTCATAGAAAGCCCAAGCACCCACACCGGTAACAAAACAACCATCATACCAGCAGCATAAGAAAAGAAACTTGTACCCAAAACTCAGCCTCTGAGCAGTTTGGAATCCCGGCTAAGAGATTGTGGCAGGCCGGCTAGAAGTCTCACCAGCCTGAAATGAGAGCTCTGTCCTGCTGTGTTATGATGTGGTTTAATGAGAATCAGGCCGAGCCCTACTATTAGCAGATGGCATCGGGGTGGATGCCCCCGGCCCAGCCCCCAATGTCTTCCCCATCCCGTGGTGGGATGGACTTCCGCATCTGCATGCACAGCACTTCGTCAATGTAGATGGTGTTCTCTTTGACATGGATCTCCTCCTGCAAGGCCAGCTGTCGGCGATGCAGCCCTTTCAGCTCCACCTGAGCTTGGGCTAAGGTTTCCTTTAATCTAGGAGAAGAAACAACCAAAAGGGAATGATTTCTCTCTCTGCATTGCATTTTCAGGGGGAAAAATGCATCCAGGCTTTTAGTGAGGAAGCCAAATTGGTATGTGTTCTTCCCCTCCCTCTCTCCTCCTTGAGACAGAGATTTCCAGTTGGTGGCCACAGGCCAGAATTCATGACACAGACACCTGTATGAAATGCCAACATTTAAAGCTGCAGATTTTACCTAAACTTCTGGATTTGGGCTTCTTTAGAAACATTTCAACATTGGGATCCATTTCTTGGATGGCAACAATTTTGGCTGGAGTTAGTGGAGACTGCCCTCTAGGAAGGAATTTCTCAAACATTATAGAGCAGGCTCCACTCCTATGGTCACTGCCTAGCCCCTGCTTGAAATTGAGATCGGGATGGAGCTCGGGGCCCCTCTGCTAGCTGGCCGCTAGCCTACCTTGCAACGTTGTGGGTGATCTCTTGAACCTCCTTGATCAGCCTGTACTGTGCAACATCGCGACACAGCTCCACGTTAGGCCGGTGCGTCCTGGTCTCCAGGCGCGTATGGGCCACCTTGGCAGGCCCTTCTTGGTCAAGGATGGCTTTTTCAAGAGCTGTAATATTTTTCTCCTGGGAAGCAATCTCTTCCATAACCTTACAAAAAGAATTAGAGCAGGTGAGGCCAGGTTGTGCCCCTCAAAGCTCACCAGCAGACAGCAGATCTGTTATGGCCACATAAGTCAGGAAGAGGGAAAGCGTCAGATTTCTACTTAGGCAGGACCCCAGAATGAGTCTGCTCTCTCTTCCTTGAAGCAGTGATTGCTAGTGGGCAAGGTGACCTGCCCAACCTTAGAACCTCACAGATGGAAGGGACAGGACTGGCCATTTGTAGCCTCATCTCCTATCCAAAGGAGAATGCCCTTAGCAAAGGCTTGGCCAGCATGGGGGTCTCACTGCCACAGGAGCAGAAAGCTGCCTCTGTCCTCATCACTCCCACCCCTTAGCACCAGTTCTGTCCTCTGCAAGCCTGGGGAAAGAGTGTGAGCAGTTCAATCTGAGTTTGGTTGGTATTTTTGAGGGTGGCCCTGTGCACAAAAAAGACTACTTATAAGTTACTTGGGTTTTTTTAATTAGTATTTAACTAGTTAAAAAATTTATTTCTTCCTTGAGCTTTTTTTTTAATCTGTGTGCCATGGAGATTTCCAAACATACACAAAAGTAGATAGAATAATGAATGTCGTGTTCCCATCATGAGTTGAAGCAATGAGCAACATACGGCCAATCTTGCTTCACCTATATCACACCATCCCCATCCCTGCCCATCAGTGTGATTATTTTAAAATAAATCCCAGATATTACATCATTTCAGTCTTAAATACTTGAGTATGTATTTTTAAAATATAAGGATTCTTTTTTTCTCTTTTGACATAAACACTATACCTTTATCATACCAAAAAGAGCGAGAGAGAAGAATGATTTCTTAATATCGTCTAATATTTAGGGTTCAGTTTTCCCAGTTGTACCATATTTTTTGTAAGAGTTGGTCCATTCCAATTAGAATCCAAACAAAAGTCCACACATTGCATTTGGCTTTCTTAAGCTTTCGCTTAACACTTCTTAAGCTTTTCTTAAGTTCACTTCACAGATAGACTGTTTTTAAATTTAGCAAATATTAACAATCACTTTAAAGTGATTTTGACTAATAGTTGCTCTCACTTCAAACTTAGTTATGATAAAATCCTTTGAACATTTATTTAAAGCAGCATTTATAAATTTGACATATAGCTTTTTTAAAAGATTTGAATTATCTTAACAAATAAGGCCTTCCAAAGTTCTTAAATAAATCTCATCAATTTAATAAATTAAACTAAAAAAAAGACTTAAATTCTCTTAAATATTCTTATGCTGTCTTCAAACTTAAAGTTTCAACTTAAAATCATAAGGCTAAATCAATTATTTCATTATACAATTTAAATTATAATTTTTTAAAAACAGGCCAAATTCTCTCAAATTTTACAAATACTTTAAATATACAAAATACATAGATTCTTTAAAACAAAACTACTGCTATCAGTTTTGTTTTACCAGGAATCTATCAGGAATCAGAAAACTATGGCCTGTGGGCCAAATTCAGTCTGCCACCTGTTTTTTGTGAAATAAGAACTTTTTTTAAGTAATACACTATTTTTTAGAGCAGTTTAAGGTTTAAAGAAAAATTGAGCAGAAAGTACAGAGCTCCCCTATACCCTGTCTCCCCCTCACACAATTTCTCCTATTATTAGCATTAGTGTGGTATTTGTTATAGTTGATGAGCTAATATTGATATGTTATTATTATTAATGAAAGTCTGTAGTTTACATTAGGGTTCACTCTTTGTGTTGCACATTCTGTGGGTTTTGACAAATGTATAATTACATGTATCCATCATTACAATATCACACAGAATAGGTTCCACTACCCTAAAAAACCCTTGGGGTCTCCCTATTCATCCCTCCTTCCCTCCTCCTCCCACCCAAACCCCTGACAACCACCGATCTTCTTAGTCTCCATAGTTTTGCCTTTTCCAGAATGTCATATAGTTGGAATCATGATTTATACCACAGAGTATGAATTTCAGATTGGCTTCTTTCACTTAGCAATGTGCAGGTCAAGTCCTTCTATATCTTTTCATGGCCTGATAGTTCATTCCTTTTCAGCGCCAAATATTATCCGATTTCCAGATGTACCATGGTTTATGTATCCATTCACCTATCTTGGTTGGTTCCAAGTTTGGGCAATTATGAATAAAGCTGCTATAAACATTCATATGCAGGTTTTTGTGTGGACATAAGTTTTCAACTCATTTGGGCAAATATCAAGGAATGGGATTTCTGAATCCCAAAAGCATGTTTAGTTTTGTAAGAAACTGCCACACTGTGTCCCAAAGTGGCTGTACCATTTTGCATTCCCACCAGCAATGAATCAGAGTTCCTGCCACTCCAAATCCTTGCCAGCATTTGGAGTAGTCAGTGTTTTGGATTTTCTATAGGTGAGTAGGAGTATCCCATTATTGTTTTAATTTGCAGTTCCCTAATGACATATGGTGTTGAGTATCTTTTTATATGCTGAATTGCCATCTGTATAACTTCATTGGTGAGTTGTCTGTTTAGATCTTTTGCCCATTTTTTAATTGGGTTGTTCATTTTTATATTGTTTAGTTTTAAGAGTTCTTTCTATATTTTGGATAACAGTCCTTTATCAGATAAGTATTTGTAAATATTTTTTCTCAGTCTGTGGCTTGTCTTTTCATTCTCTTAAAAGAATGGCTTTTACATTTTTAAATGATTGAAACAAATCAAAAGCAGAGTATTTCATGGCATGTGAAAATTATATAAAATTCAATTTTAGCATCCATAAATAAAGTTGTATTGGAACACAGCCATGCTTATTCATTTATTTATGACTGCTTCTGAACTACCACAGCAGAGTTAAGTCATTGTGAGACTGTATGTGATGCTGTCATTCCTTTGCACTGTTGCCCAGAGCACTACAAATCACAGTGACACGGTTATAACTTGACAGCTTTCCAACTGTGTATCACCATACAGTGACATCTTATTGTTTTGTTTTATTACCAGTATGTCTTTGTCCATCCCTGCTGCTATAACAAACTAGCTGAGACTGGGTAATTTATAAAGAACATAAATTTCTCTCTCACAGTTCTGGAGGCTGGGAAGTCCAAGACCAAGACAAGCAGATTTAGTGTCTAGTGAGGCTGCTCTCTGCTTCCAGATGGTGCCTTGTTGCTGTGTCCTCACATGGTGGAAGGTAGATGGGCAAAAGGGCCTAGCTAGTTTCATTCAGCCCTTTTATAAGGTGATAATTCCATTAATGAAATAGCCTAATCACCTCCTAAAGGCCCCACCTCTTAATACTGTTGCATTGGGGATTAAGTTTCGACATGAACTTTGGAGGGGATGCAAACATTCCAACCAGAGCACAGTTCATACCCACCATGTTAAAACAAGAAAAGTGGGTTTTGTGTGTTGCACTTTTAAGGCCTAGTGGAGAACAGGTTTTATTAATCAATTAGATGTCAAACCATTGTGTTTATCATGCAATAACTCTATCGCTGTGCTGAAAGAATACCATATACATGACCACAACCAGACTAAGCACTCATGGCCATATTCTGACCTCACAGGAAAGCAATGATCAGAAAAAGCGGAAAATGGAGTATCTCATCACTGCAGAATTTCTTCACAGAAATGAAAATGAGACCACAACCAAAGTCGCTTCCAAGTGGCTCATTTGTTAGCCGAGCCAGGAAAGCCATTTACTGGTAGTGAGTTAATTCAGTCATGTTTGATTGCAGCAGCTGAGGAAGTGTGTCCAGAGAATATAAACTTGTTTCAGCCTATTAGTCTTTCTGCAGAAATAGTTGCTCAAAGAGTTAAGGACATAATAATTGATTTAAAAACCAAGGCAAGGCCGAGTGCTATGGCTCACACCTGTAATCCTAGGGCTTTGGGAAGCCAAGATGGGACAGTACTTGAGGCCAGGAGTTCGAAACCAGCCTGAGCAACATAACGAGACCTCATCTCTACAAAATTTAGAAAAAAATAGCCCAGTGTCGTGGCACATGCCTATAGTCCCAGCTACTCGGGAGGAGCCTGAGGCAGGAGGATCACTTGAGCCCAGGAGTTTGAGGCTGCAGTGAGCTATGATGACGCCATTGTACTTTAGCCTGGGCAACAGAGTGAGACCCTGTCTTTAAAAAAAAAAAAGGCAAATCATTTTGAATGGTTCCCCTTTGGTCTTAATGAGTTGACAGGTGTTCTGATACTGTTCAGTTATTGTTTATTCAAGGAGTCAATGCTGAGTTTGAAGTGACTGAAGAATTAGCCTCTGTGACTGGTCTGCATGAAATAACTACTTTCAAAAAGTTGAGAAAATACGAATTCAATACAACCTGAAGTGGTATCTGCTAAGAAGTGTCACAGCTGATGGTGGTACAAATATGTGTTGAACAGAAAAAGGCTTAGTTGAACAATTTTACAGAACTTGTGAAATGTAAATTATTTAAAGCTTATGGTTGGTTATTTATTATATTACTCATCAAATGGTACTTTGCAGAAAATATTTGGATCTACCATGTGTTATTGAACTAGTATCATCACAATGAACTTCATTAGCTCTTGTGGTCTTTACCATCATTGGAGCTGTGAATATTTGTCAGAAATAGACACTGAATATCCTAACTTGCCCTACCACTCAGCAATTCAATGGCTTAGAAGTGGCAAAATTTTCTTGTGATTTATTTTAGCTCAGAGCCAAGATCGATATTTTAATTTTGCTGAATAAGAAACTACCTTAAACCACTATTATCAAACACTGAATGGCTTTGGAAATTAGCTTTTGCTGCAGGCTTAATAATATTTCATGATGAATCCAACCTAAAATTACAAGGCAAGACAGCACATCTACACAAAGCTTATACTGCGGTAAAGTCATTTCAACAACTAATGTGATTTTAATTACAAGTAACGTCAAGGTGCTTTATATACTTCCCGTGCTGTCAAAAGTCGAAGCAAGAAGCAAGACCTTCATTCCCACACAAATTTGCAACAGATATTTTCCAAGTTCCAGCAGTGTTTTTTGGACCTCAAAGCAAGGGCAAAGGAAATTTCCAAATTTCAAAATTCACGTAAATGTACAATCGAGGAGTTTCTATCTAACCTTGTGCTGGAAGTGATTAATCTGAAATGTAATGATATTGGCTAAAAGGCAAATATCAGGAGGAAAATCTAACAGAAATCTATAAATGCCTTCCAAGCAATGAATACATTCAATTAAAATCATACGCTCATAGGTTGTTATCATTATTTGGCAGTACATTTCCGAATACAGAGACATTTTCAAAGATGAAATACTTAAAATATCATATGATCAACATTGACAGCTGAACATGTGCAATAGATTTTGTAGGCAACACTAACTTGGTACCCCAACAAAGCAAGATGGTATCCTCCCCAAAAAAGAATTCCCTTTTCATTAGTAGACCTGTATTACAAAACATTATACTCAATTATTATTATGAGCTTTGTCAATGAAGAATTTGTGGAAATTTTTTCTCCCCTATTACGTAAATACCTACATAATTAACCTTGATTTTGCCTCTTGGCCCACAAAGCCTAAAGTATTTACAATCTGACTCTTTATAGAAAGTTTGCTGACCTCTGGGGTTAGATTATCTTAAACATTCCTACACTTAATTCTAAATCTTCCTGGGGTTAAAATACACTTTGCCCAGTAAGGAAACAATTGTGTCATCACAAACAAAATGGGGGTTACCCTATCATTTAACCTGGAGGTTGTCTTCTCAGCTTGCTAAATCTTTCCGTGACCAGGGAGGCTTCTGGCCAGATGATATGACCAGGCGGACAGTTTTCTCAATTGGATCTTGAAATTTTTGGCTCTTAAGCAATCTACATGATTTCTCCTGTTAACTCCTAAAGCCTTTGAACTTGATAAAATCCTGCTTTTTTTCCCATATACTTTCTGTTTTAGACTACACACTTCTTAATATTAAAATGATTTCAGATTAAGTTTTGGTTATCATTCATGGCTCCGTCAGATTTGTGGCACATCTCTAAGTTTGTCTCACCTACATGAACCTTCTCACACCCTCCCCATAGTAAAGGAAAGACCCTGTTCCCCTGAAGCTGCACTAACACAGCAGCCAATGGCCACATGTTGCCACTGAGCATGTGAAATGTGCCTGGTCCTCCCAGAGATGAGCTGTTAGTGTCAAATCCTACACGTCAGATTTCAAAGACTTAGTTAAAAAAAAAAAAGATATATCATTATATAAAAATATATCATTAATTATTCATATTGATAACATGTTGAAGTGATAATGTTTTTTATGTAGCTGGTTAAATAAAATATAACAATTCATTTCACCTGTTTCTTATTACTTTTTAGAAAGTGGCTACAAGAAAATGTAAAATGACACGTGTGGCTTGTGTCATATCCTATTGGACCTCTGGATAGGGGCCTTCTGGATAGCTGAACACATGTTGGTTCCTAGAGGGTGGTGTGCCCAGGAGGGCGTGGAAGCTCCACACCCTTGCCCACATGCCTCACCCTGTGCATCTCTTCCATCTGGCTGTTCAACTGTATCCTTAACAATAGCCTTTATAATAAATGCGTAAAGGTAAGTGTTTCCCCAAGTTCTGTGAGCCACTCTAGCAAATCAGTTCAACCTAAGGAAGGGGTCATGGGAACTCCAATTCATAGCCGATGGGTCAGAAGCACAGGTCACAACCTGGGACTTGCAATTGGCATCTAAAAATGGGAGGGGGCAGACTTGTGGGACTTGAGCCCTCAACCTATGAGATCTGACACTGTCTCCAGGTCAATAGCGTGAGAATTGAATTAAATTAGAGGACATCAGCTGGTGCCCGCTGGAGAATTGCTTACTTGGTGTGTGGGGAACCCCCCCAACATCTGCTGTCGGAAGTACCATGTTGAAGGGTGTGTGAGAGTAGGAAAAACGATTTTTCCCCCACCTCCCAGAGGATGACAATGATATCTACCCATTTCAGGATCGCTAAGGCATAGTAACATAATAGCACAGTGTCTGGCACCCAGTACAATATGAACATAACTCTTGTCATCAACATCCTTAACAGTCCTTCAGACCGGTGCGGTGGCTCACGCCTGTAAATCACAGCACTCTGGGAGGCCAAGGTGGGAGGACTGTTTGAGGCCAGGAGTTTGAGACCAGCCTGGGCAACATAGCAAGAGCCTGTCTTTACAAAAAAAAAAAAAAAAAACAACAAAACCAGTCCTTCAGATAGGGCCTCACCACCTCAGATAAGAGCAGGCCCATCAGCTCCATGTTCTAGATACCTCTCCCACCCTATTGATGGTCTGTTCTCAATTTTCTTCCAACTAAAATCTTTTCATTCATACTGCTGCCCCTAAGACATTCTGTGCTGGTACAATTTATGTTTTAGACCCATGTAAAAGACTGTACTTTTGTCCCTGTTAAATTTCATCATTCCAGCCTGTCCAGATAGACCATTTGGGGTGTTCATTTTAGATGTCCCTTCCAAACCTCCAGGCTTAGAGCACCAGCTCCTTCAGGAACTCTGTCCTCCAGCAGGACTGGCTCCTCAGGCCCCTGCAAAGCCAGCTTCTCACCTCTCTTCCCTCTTCCCCTGCAGCCCTCTCCCGCCTGTCTGCCCTCCCAGCTCAGACCCATGTCAGGCCTACACTAAGCTTTTACTCCACCACGAAGCCCCTTGAGTATTCTTTGACTATCATCATCATCAACAGCCAATTTTTGTTGATTTTATATATATATATACTATATTGATTACATATACAAATTATATGTGTTGTGTATATATAAAAATGTGAAACTTACATGTGCCACGCATTGTTCTAAATATCTGATAAGTTGTCTAATTTAACCCTTACCAACCCTGGGAGGTGCACTCTATTGCTGTCCCCACTGTATCAACAAGGAAACCAAGGAACAGGGAGCTTCAGGAACTCCCCAAGACCGCACACAGTGATGCCACAGTTGAAACGCGAGCTGTCTGGCTCTGGCACCTCTCATTTTGCTGAATATTGCAGTTTAACCTTCTCTTATATTCTGGTTTGTCCTTCACATCACAGAAATAGATCTTGTCTCACAACTAGACTCTGAGCCCCAGGAGGGAGGGCCACGAATGCAGCAGCAGGACAGCTCGCAGCCCTTCCCCTTTCCATGTCTCAGCTCCGCCAGCTGTAAAATGCAGGGGTGCTAAGAGCAGCCCAGTCAGGGGCTATCATGACCCCCTTGTCAAAGGGGGCAAGAGGCTCAGTGAGCTCGAGGGATCTGTTTGACCCACCCGGCTAGCTATCACAGGACTGGAATTTAAGCCCACGTCTCTTCAGCCCAAAGGCAGCACTCATGCGGCTCGACTCTAGTCCCCAGTCTCCCTGAGCTTAGCCTTGTGGGGTGTCCACATGTACTCAGGACCCAGGGGCCCTTGGTGGTGAGGAAGGTGTTCTGGAACCAGCTCAGATGGGCTCTGATTGTTAAATATTCGGGCCCATTGTTAAATGGGTCACTTGAAATCAACCATGGTGTGAGTATTTATACTACAGAAATCTGCAGATTCTACAAATCAGGGCCACTCCCCTCACTGCCCTCCCAGAGCTGGTTTACTAGCACACCATGGATAACCAGGAAGGGAGAACCACCCAGAGTCCCAGAGCTGCAAGTGAGTTTGGAGAAACTGGTTGCACTGACTCACGGAACTTCAGTGTCCCAAAGGCCTCCATATTTCACAGAAGGAGGAGCTGAGGACCCAGTGGGGAGACAGCTGGGCACACAGCTGCGACCAGACCCTGAGCCTCCCATCTCCTGCCTCAGGGCTCTGTCCTCTGCACTTCTGTTCTCTGCAGCAGTGAGTAACAATAGAGGCCCAGAGTGGGGCAAAGTCTCATTCCAGTCCCCAAAATCCCAAAGCCTGCCGCTAAGATGGAGAGATATGAATGACCCTTACTCATGAGTTAACCCAATATCACAGGCCCAGAAGTCTAGTGGTCTGGCCCCAGGGGCATGCTCATTTTCCACAGCGAAGCCTCCTGGGTCTGCTCTTCAATGCTCCCTCCAGGGGTCTCACCTTGCCTAGATGAACTGCCAGCTTGTCCCTGGCATCCTTGGTCTCTTTCAGCCCGTTTTTGAATGCTGTGTCCACCACGTCACACTGCTTGCGCAGGTCATTGGCCGTCTGGGACAGGATTCGGTCCACCAGAGCCTTCAGCATCAGGGAGTTGTTCCGCTGTTTGTCAGCCTTCTCCACGTTGGTGTTGGAGAAGTCCAACCAGTCTTCTAGACTCACAGAGCTGAAATAGACTCCATGCATTCATTCACAGCACTTTTAGGCTAGGGAAGGGGGTGTGGGGAGGGAGATGAGCTCCTGGAAATGCAATGGAAGCTAAACTTAACTCCCCCGTCAGAAGCACCTGGAATGTTTCCCCATCTCTAGGTAGAGCAAACAGTGCTCTGTCAATGGCAATAGCTGTCACTTTGGGTAACCTCCCTATTCTGTGCCAGCCACTGGGCTGGCACCTTACAGACATTATCTCATTCTGTCCTCATGATGGGGTTTATAAGAGTTTCTAACCCCCACTTTACAGATGAGGAAAACTGAACTCAGAAAAATAAAGTAACTTGGTCTAGATTACAAAGCTAAGGACAATTTAAGCATCAAAATAAGTAGTAATAATGACATTATAACACACTGAATAAAATAGGAAATCATGAGTCCACCCAGATGTAAATAAATAAATGAGTAAATTACTAGTTTGAAGAATAACTGTTTTACCTGACAACATTGATGAACCTCAAAATAACGTTAATTGGAAGAAACTGGACACACACACAAAACATACAGTGTATGATGCTATTTAATAAAAAGCAGGCAAAACAAACCTATTAGAAGCCAGGGAAGTGGTTGGTTACCTTCAGGATGGAGAAAGGAATATTGATATTGATCAGAAGGGGACAGGACGGGGGCTTCTGTGGCGCAGTGGTGATGTTTCCTTTCTTGGCCTGGTTGGTGGTGTCATGAGGATTTGTTCACTTTGTGATTAGAGGCAGCCTCTGGGGTGACCACAGTGATCCCCGCCCCCTGGAGCTCACACCTTTGTGTAATCCCCTCACCTTGAGTATGGGGTGAACTTACTGACTCACTTCTCACAAACAGAAGGATGAGATGTCACTTCTGGGATTAGGCTATAAGAGAGACTGTGGCTTCTGGCTTGGGTTCTCTCTCTCTCTCTCTCTCTCATTTTTTCTTGGATCACTCACCATGATAGAAGCCAGATGCTCTGTCACGAGACTGACCCATGGGGAAGCTCACATGGCAAGAAACCGAGGCCCCCCATCACCCACAAGTCAGCCTGGAAGTGGACCCCACCCCCATCAAGCCTTCGAGTAGACGGCAGCCCCAGCAGCTGGCTTGACAACAACCTCATGAGACCCGAGCCTGAGGCACCCGGCTAAGCAGCACCTGGTTCCCGACCCACAGAAACTGTGAGATAATAAATGTTTATTGTTTTAAGCTGCTAAATTTGGGGGTAATTTGTTATACAGCAGAAGGTAACTAACATAATGATAACTCCTTGAACTATATGTTTATTATTTGTACACTTTTCTATATGTATGTTTTGTTTCAAAAAGAACATCGTAAAAATTAAAGTGAGTTAGGCTGTGATAGAATGTTAATTAAAAAATGCAAGTCAGATGTTACAGAAAAGGTACATAGTACAATCCCATTTTCATAAACTAAACAAAATCTACCTGTGCGTGTGAGCGTATATACATAGACTTGTATGAACATACAGGTAACACTGGTTATATTTCAGGAGGTGTGAAAGTGGAAAGTGGGAAATTATTAACTTGCCCTTTATACACTTTTAGATCCCTTTACTCGTTAAAAACATGAAGAAATAAAAGAATAAATTTTAAATGCGTAAAGGTTTTATATCAGACTTTCTTAAAGTGGGGCCTAACCTGGAGGACCCTGGAGCCTCAGGGCCCTGTGTTGGGGTGGTCACCATTCAGCACCTGCCTCTGCCCCCAGCCTGCCCCTTCCCAGCTCCCAGCCAGCTGCAGGGACGAGAGTCCTCAGGTCCTGCCTGTCTGAGAAGCACTGCGATGCCACCAGCAGGGAGGATGGCCATGCGGCCCACTCACTTTGGCTCAATCCTCACAATGTTGTCCGAATATCTGATGTTTGGGGAGTTGTTGTTGAGTGAGAAGCAGATGTCATCAATAGTCAAGGCCACAAACTTGTCCTTCAAATCCTTTTCAAGATTGTACTTGGCAGAGCGGTTCAGCCTAAAGGGACAAGGTAAACTGGGTTTCTCCCGCTGGAACACCCAGGTGGCACCTACAGGTTCTCGGGAGACCCTGAAAACAGAGCTAAAGCTAGGTCTGGTACAGGATGGTGGCACTTTCTCCCCACGTTTGCCATCACCCCATTTGATGCTTGATGACAAGTCAGCATAACCAAACCTATACTTCAAGATCCTCCCTCCCTTGCACTATGACATTTCCTGGTGTCTCCACTGTGGTATACTGTATGTGAGGGGTCAGCCCTGGCAGCAGTGGGCTCCCACCTCCTCCAGTTTATAATTGGGGTGAAATCCAGCCACAGCCACAGCCACAGCCCCCACTGGAGGGCCACGGCCATGTCTGAGGAGTGTGGCCCGTTCTAAACCTGAGTGTTGGGGCCACCTGGGGACACACAGTGTTTGTGAGAGTGTTAAACCCCATTCTTTCTGTGCCCTGGAGCCTGGCCTTTGTGGGTGCTGCCTCTTTGCAGAATTCCCAGCAGGGATTTGGAGGGCAGGCCGGCGCCACACCTGATCTGCTCGGCGGCCTCCTCTAGGGTGCGGGTCAGCAGGGCCATCACGCCCCGGATGATCTCCGCCTCCTTTATCAGCTCCTGCTCCACTTTGTCATGCACCAGGTCGATCCCAACGCGCTTCTCCCTGGCCGGGGAAAGGCAGCAGTCAGCCGACACATGCAGGAAGGCCACTCAATGTTGGCTAATGACTGAACATCGAAACCGTCTGATGAAACAACTGATTCGCATATCTCCCAATCCGTCTGATGACGTGGTAGGTGATGGATATTAGTTGGTGTCTATGTGACTTCAAAATACCCAAACACCATGAAGAAAAAGAGATTGGTGACTCGTCACCCGGTCTGAAAAATGCCAAATGGACTTTTTTCTCCTTAATTTGACCATTAGCTCTGAAGTCTACTTCTTCTTACCTATTCATTGGAACACTGTCTTTTGACTTACAATTTCAAAGACATATGTGTCCTTCGTTGATCCTAGTCCTGCTTTTAGACAAGGAATTGAATCCCCAGAAAGATGTTTTATTATAATAATAATAGCTAGTAATAATAACAACACCAATATTGTTATATAATATTATCTCCACCACTGAGCACTTACCCTGTGACAGGCATCGTGCTGAGCTTTTTATATAAATATTCTCACTTAACCCTTTCAAATACAGATAAGGAAATTGAGTTACTAGGAGACTAAGTAACTTACCCAGTGTCACAGAACTGGGTATTACACTTGCTTTTAACCACGATGCTATACTACTTCCAAAACTGACCCCAACTGCCTAATATTTTGTTCTTTCCCACCCTGCACACCAGTGCTTGGGAGGAAGGCTTCCCCACTCACTAGCTGCATGGACTTGCACGTTATATAACTTTTCTGTGCCTTGATTTCTGTTTTTGTAAAATAGGCATAATTATTAGTATTTCATAGGATTGTGGCAAGGTACAAATGAGATATAAAAGCATACAGTACAGTACCTGGCACATAGTACATGCTCAATATATTTAGCAACCTCTACGTTATAATTATCTGCAGGCTTAGACTTGAGCCAACTGGGTGTGGGCCTCCTTGATCAGCTGCTACTCCCCTTTGCGTCAAACACTGTCTGAATCTGGCTGGGGAGACTGCTGGTTGCCACAGAGGGTTTTGGCTAAGCTTATGACGGGAATAGGGCTTTCCAGGAATACAGAGGCATGGTGCATTTGGGAAACTTCAAGTGGCTCAGCACACCTAAGCACATCCCACTATTGGGGATGAGATATGGACATGGAGAGGTCACTGGGTGTCCCATCATGATGAACCTTGTTTGCTAAGCTAAGAAACTTGAACTTTATCCTGAAGCTATTGAGACATGGGGTTGTAATTAAAGGATTTAAGCATGGTGGGGGGACCTGTAAAAATCTGCATTTGGAAAAGTTCACTCAACAGCCAGTGTGGAAAGTGCACTGGATTGGAGGGAGCTATGCTGGCAGCAAGGAGACCTGTTAGGGCACTCCAGCTAGGGCTGCCATAGGGAATAGGTCTGGAAACCAGCATCACCCCAGAGTAGAGAGGATTGTCCTACTCGTTGGATTTATAGGAGGGAAATAATAATAAGGCATGTTCGTATAGTGCTGTCTGGATTGCAAAGTGCTTCTGTGTATCAGAGCAGAATTATTATCCCCCAGGAGCTGTAGTAGCTGTTCTTACCTTCTTCCTTGACAACAGAATGCCTGATTTTTTAGCTGAGTACCTGGCTGCCCCAAATAAAGACAACCATTTCCCAGTTTCTATTGGTGTGGCCATGTGATTAAGTTCTGGTCAATGGGATGCAAGCAGAAATGGTGAATGCCAAACCCCATTTATTCCTACTTGCTGGAATGTAGAGGTAATGGCTGGAGCTCCAACCACCATCTTAAATCACGAGGTAATCTTGGGAGTGACAGCCACATGCAGTGGAGCAAAAAGATAGAAAAGGCCTGGAACCCTAAAACTGTGGCCCACCATGCCAACTCTAAACTGACTATCTCTAGACTCCTTGAAGGTGAGAGAGAACGAAACTATTTTAAGTGTAATGTTATTTTGCAGGTTTCTGATATCCACAGCTAAAACTAGTTCTAACTTATATTTACATTGAGTCAGTCAAGAGCAGAGTTTGGACAGGAACCAAGTCCAGTGCTCCTTCTGCTGCCCAGCACCCTGGGCATGCCAGGATAACTTCAGACTCTGAAAGAACACTGCTCGTTGGCCGCATTCTAACCCACCATCTCGCACAGCCAGCTTTTCCTACCCGACATCTCATTTCTCACAACAGATGATTCATTCGGGGAACCTTCCCTCCTACCTGTATGCCAGGCACGTCTCAGTGATGTGCAAGGGCTCTTTAAAGCTCTCCAGGGCTTTTTCCAATCTGGTCTTATATGTGAGTAGATCCTCGGTCTCATACACAAGCTGCTCAAGTTTGTCATCTAACTCCTTCTTCCAGAACCTGACTTCCTCAAGTCTCTGTTCTGAAGCACACAGACAAGTTACGCCAGGATTAATCTACTCCCGATGTAGCCTACTTTTGATTAGAAACTTGAGGACTGGTGTAAAACTATCTGAGATATGTTCTTTTCTTCTTAGATCTGTGCTACTTGGGGCATCTTTTCATCTTTTTAAATGTTTATTAGCAAGAAGGAAGGAAAGAAGATATATTTCCTCTTGCGTCCAACATCAAATTTATAATTCTACACTCACTAATTCTTCGATGCCCACTGTTTTTTATAACTTTTAATATTATCAAAGATATAGATGTATATTGTTTGAAATGTCAAATAGTATTACAAAGTATTACAATCCTCTGACTCATTCTTACCCACCCCCACCTTCTGAGGACAACCACCTTAAACACTTTTATTATTTCTTCTGGCATTTTGTTATGCCGCTATTTATTCATTATCAGTTTTGATATTATTTATTGATTTCCGATGATGAAAGATAATGATTTGTTCTTAACCAACTCACATAACATACTCTGGTCCTTCCATCTCCCAATATAGTTATATCACCATTTTGTTAAGTAATAAATAAACTTATTATTTATTTATATTTTTATAAATATGTAAATGTTATTTATACCTGAGCCATATAGTATACTGTGATAAACTTCTTATATGATTTTCTTTCTTTTGGAGGGGTTAATAATTGCATTTTTGTTTCACTTTCTTTTTTTAATAATCATTAAAGGCAAATTTATTAAACAGTATAAATAAAAGACAGCTGATTACAGTAGGAAAAGTATATAATATATAATGAATTCAGAATGAGTTGTTCAGCATTTGAATCTTAAAGTCATAATGTACTGGTTATATAACTGTCAGTTTCCTCTTCTGTAAAATGACTCATTATTTATTTATTCATTTCAAATATATTTTATTGTATATATTTGAGGTTTACAACATGATGTTATGGGATAATAAAAGGGTTACTATAGCAATTGCTTCACTTTCTCTATGGTACTAATTTTTCCTCAAACTTTCTGACAGAACTATGTATATCCACTCAATATATTCCAACCCACCGAGTAATCTATCAATTTTGTTTCTCTCCTAGAGCAACTTTGTCCTCCTGCTCCAGTCTGGAAGGGGTTGCTCTCTAGTTTGCTGCATGGTTGTCATCCCATGACTTTGCTTCCAGGAATCCCTTCCACCCATCTCATGTGTTGCCGTCCTATTTCCTGGATTGCATTTCTTCTTCTTCCTTGATTTACTCCTTCAATGTGCTGAAGCACATCCTTCAACAACTTCCTAAGAAATGGATGCATATGTGGTAAAATTTTTGAAAACTTGCAAGTCTGAAAATGCCTTTATTCTACCCTCACCGTTTGCTTATATTTGGCTGGGCACTGAGTTATAGATTGTAAATCTTTCTCATGTAGAATTTTGATGGCAGCGTTCCATTTCCTTCTAGTTTCCAGAGTTTCTATTGAGAAGTCTGATGCCATTTTGATTCCTGATTCTTTGTATGTGACCTGTTTTTTTCCACTCTGAAAGCTATTAGAACTTTCTCTATTTTCCTAGTGTTCTGAAATTTAACACTGGTGTCAACCTTATTTAAATATTGTGCCAGACACCAGGCATGCCCTTTTAGTCTGAAAACCTAGGTCCTTTGGTTCTAGGAAATTTTCTTGTATTCTTTCACAGATGATTTCTTCTCCTCCATTTTCTCTGTGCTTTTTCTAGAACTCCTATTAGTTATTGAGGCTCCCAGATTGATCTTCTAATTTTCTTATCTTTTCTCTCCTGTTATCTGTTTCTTTGCCTTTTTTCTTCTTATAATTCTTATTCTGATTCTTCTTTCAGGAGGTTCTTCAACTTTATCTTTCAACACTTCTTTTGATTTTTGAGATTGTTCTGCTCTCATATTTTTAATTTCTAAGAACTCTTGTTCTCCAAATGTTCTCTTTCTAAGGACTCCTCTGCTTCTTCCATGGGTGCAACATCTTCTCTAAATTCTCTAAGGGTCTGATAGTGTATTTTTTTCTTTCACTCTATTCACTGTTCCCTGAGTTTCTGTGTGTTTGATTATTTGTTGGTTTTGATGTCTGCCATGTTAGACACTTTCCTCAAACGTTAGGTAATCCTCGTCTGATTTAAGAATGAGATGCTAAAATGCTACTGGGAGCTCTGTCTGCAGGGACAGTGTTTGTCAACCAGAGCATCATTGTACAAAGTGATCAGGCAGGGCCCAGGCAACTCACTGGAGAATCCGCAAATGTTAATATCTATAGATCTTTCCTTTTGGACCAGTTAATTTCTCCATGGAGAAATCTTCTAATCTCCTGTCTGAGGGTAGAAGCCTGCCTACCAGTGTCCTGGGAACAAGCTGGAAGAATTACTGTTCACTAAGTAGACTGTCATTGAATCCTTTAACCTTTAACCTTCTGCTGGAGTGAGGGAGAGCTACAGCAGAAAAGGAGCTCTTTATAAAAACTTTCAACCAATCTTGTTTCTGGTTCTATCCTTAACCTCCAGCTTCAGAAGTAACTGATGCATCCAATTTTGAACATTGCAAGGTTTCTGCAGAATGAATCAGCTAGCTTCTTGCTGTCTTCTACCCATCTTGACTTTCTGCAGTCCCTGAGTGTGTTACCACTTGATCTTTTGCTTTCTAAGATCTTGTTTTCATCATTTGTTTACTGTTGCTTCCTCCCTAACACACTCTCTCTCTCTCTCTCTCTCTCATCCTTGAGGCATAGCTTTCATTAATCCTTTCCTGCTATTTTGTTGGAATTCTAAAAGGGAGAGAAGACAAAATGCATGTGTTCGCCCACCACGGAAATTGAAGGCTCCCCACTCACACTTTGTAAATGACTTCTACCCCCACGTTGCATCCTCCACTAACCTACTGGACCTGTTATCTCAAAAGTCACCAATAATCTTCAAGTCACCAGTCCAAATTCATTTTTGTTAAGCTGTCAGCCTCCTTGATATTTAGACAACCATTGATACAATAGAAGACATCCTCGCACATGAAACCCTTATCTTTTGTATCTCATGACCTTGGTCTCATCTTTTTGTTCTTCTACCTGAACTTGTGTTCCCCAGCTCTTCTCTTGATCCTCTTCATCCTATGAGCTCTTTTCTTCTCTTTCAATACATTCTTTGGGTAATCTAATCTATACATATGGTGCCCATTACTGTCTTTATGTGATGACTCCCAGATTTCTATCTCTACCTCTTAAATTCTAACTGGCTACCTACTGAACTGAGCTTTCTAAATTCAAGGTCTTCCTCAGGCTTGGTCCAGACCCATCTCCCTCTCATCTCCATCATGCTGTCCCCCCTCATGTACTCTGTACATCAACTTGGACCTCTACTTAATCCCCCTAAATGTCATTCATCCTGCCTTTATTATTTTGTCCAAGCTATCTCCTTGTTTTCTGTCATTAAAATTCATTTATAAATCCAACATACTTATTATTGAGCACCTCTTCTCTCCATCTTTACAGCCAATGCCTTAGTCCAGGCTAAAAACTTGCAATAATTTTAGTTACCTGTCTTTTTATTGTGTTTTATCTCTCTCACATACTAGAATGTGTCTGTCTTTTTCAACTTTACACTCCTAAGCATCTAGCACAGTGTTGGACTTATTTGATGGATGGATGGATGGATGGATGGATGGATGAATGAACCCTAGTCCCAAAAACCAGGATAAGGAACTACAGAAGCAGAAGCAAGTTTTGAGGGAAAGTGATGAGTTCATCTTGGGATGTATTTGTTTTGAGGTGCCTGAAGGAATCTAGGTGGAAATATATAGCAAGTAGTTCTCTATTTCCATAAAAAGTTCTCATGAGAAGTTAGAGTTGATGATTTCTATTTGCAAAACAACAGCACAAAGAAGATAGTGATAAAATTTCTAATGAGGTCATCAAGAGAGAAAGAATAGAGGGAAGAGAAGAAAAAGCTAAGAAGGCCAAGAACAAAACACTAGGGAACACCAATAAGGGATGAATGGGGAAAAGAAGCCTCAACATGGGGAAGAGGAGGAAACAGCCAGATAGAAAGGAAACGAACCAGGAGAAACTTGTGCCACAGAATTCCAAAAGCATCCAATATTATAAAGTAGGTCAAGTTGGGTGAAGACTAAGTGGACTGGGAAGTTGAGTAGTCATTGGATAAGACCAGGTGGAAGTGATTTGCCCCTCCTCCAATCTGAGAGTGCCTTATTGGTGCCACTCATGGGATAGATCACACCACATCCTAGGTATCTGTGTACCTCACTCATCTCTACTTTCAGACTGTAGGTTTCCCAAGGGCAGGCGCCTGTCCGATATGTCTAGATCATCAGCGCCAGCACAGGCACTTGTAAGTTATGTTTAACTTTTTATTGAACTATCATAAACCTATAGAAAAGTACACATATCACAAAATTCAACGAATTTTCATAGCCTTCACACCCGTGTAACCAATACCCCACTGAAGAAGTAGAACATTACCAGTATCCCAGAAGGTCTCTCATGACCCATTCCAGCTCCTCTGGTTCCACACATCGATGCTGACTCCTAACATTATAGATGAGTTTTTCCTTTTTTCTGCCTGTTTCACTTTATATAAATGGAATATGATATGTCCTCATTTGTGTGTCATTTATTTCATTCAACATCTTGCTAAGTGTGTTAGATTCATCTGTAGAGTTGCATGTAGCTGTAGATCAGTCATTCTCTTTGCTGTGTAATATAACACTGTTTATCCATTCTACTGTGATAGAGGTGGTTTCCAGTTTGGGGCTACTACAAATGGCATTCCTTTGGACATTGTAGCATGTATCTTTGGTAAACATATATATGAATTCCTTCTGGGTGTACACCTAAAAGTGGAATTCGTAGGTAAAAGGCTACACATATCTTCAACTACAGTAAATACTGCCAAAGCTTTTCAAAGTGGTTATACCAATTTATACTTGCACCGGCAGGGTGTGAGAGTTCCACCTGCTCTCCCCAACACTTGCTATTTTTCTTTTTTTCCCCCTTTATTCTTGTTCTCCTTCTTCTTCTTTTTCATTTTAGCCATTCTGATGGGTAATGGCATCTCAACTCTGATTTTAATTTATACGTCCCTGATGACTAATGAAATTAGAACCTCTTCATATGTTCATTGATTGTTTGAATTTCTTCTCTTGTAAGGTGTGTGTCAAGTTTTTGCCCATTTTTTATTGAAATATCTGCCTTTTTCTTTTTTATTCTTAAAAGTTCTTTATATATTCTGGATATGAATCCTCTGTCAAATATGTATATTGTGAATATCTTCTCCCACTCTGTGGATCACTTTTTCAGCCTTTTAATGGTGTCTTTTTCATAAACAAAGTTTATGAAACAAGTTCTTCATTTTAATACTGTCCAATTTATTGTTTTTTCTTTTATGCTTGGTTTTTTTTGGGTCCTGCTTAAGAATAAGAAATCTTTGCCTTCTCCAAGTCATAAAAATCTTCTTCTCTAGAAGTTGTACTGTTTTTACCTTTCCCATTTAAATATGCACTCCACCTAAATCTGAGATAGGGGTTGGGATATAATTTTTTCCATATGAATATCCAATTAGCCAATTTATCAGAAAGGCTATCCTTTTCCCATTACACTGCAGTATTGCTGTTGTCATAAATCAGACAAATGTATATGTATGGGTTTGCTTCTGGACTCTATTATGTTTCATTGGTCAATTTGTCTATCCTTGCCTAAATTGCACTGTCTTAATTACCAGAGCTTTATCATAGGTCTTAGAATCTCCAGTGAAAGTCTTCCAGCTGTGTTCTTCAAGATGATCATGCCTATTCTTGACCCTTGGCGTTTCCATATGAATTTTAGAAGCAGTTTGCCAATTTCACCAGGAAACATGCTAGGAGTTTCATTAGCATTGCATTGAACTATAGATTAATGTGGGGGGAACTGACACTCTTAAATACTGAGTTTTCCTCCATTAACTAATATATCCTTGCATTTATTTAGAACTTCTTTAACTTCTTGCAATAATGATCTGAAGTTTTCAGCATAGACCTCTTGTTAGATTTATTCCTAGGTATTTGATGATTTTAATGCCATTATAATTGGCTAATTTTTAAAATGATTCAATGAATCAATAAAGTTAAGGTTCAGACCTTGAAAACGTTTTCCCCATGCCTCCTGAAACACAAGTGTTGTGAAAAATGAATGGTGCATCCTCATTTTTAACATTTACCTATTTGCACAATTATTTAGAACAGGCCTGTTTGCAGGCTGGTAAGGATCCACCCATCAGGGGAGCCTAACATCTAACACAGCTGGCCCGGATGAAGCTCTGGTTTATTGGAGGTCAAAATACTAGCAGCCCGCAGACCGGATTTGATCCATTGATGTTTTTATTCAGCCGGCCCAGTTTATTTCAAAAGTGGGTAAATTCCAGCTTTCTAGATTTTCTTGAAAAAAAAATCAGACAATTAGGCAACACCGGGCCCATATTCTTTCTTGGAAGAAAGGGGTTGAAATCAAGTAGCAACTGCCTCCTTTGATGGGGCACATGTTCTCCAGGGCCCCAAAGCCCCCAGCACTCCCTACTGTCTTACATCCAACCCCTATGTTACCTCCTTGGCCCTGATAGATATTTGAGCTTGTGACCTCTGGTTTATCACTTTTTGTTATTTGAGAGATATTGTTTGTTTGGTTTGGTTTATGTTTATTTTTGGTTTTGGTTACTTAAGGGCACCACCCTTTAAATGTTGTTTTTAAGTATAGAACTGTCAAGAGAAAATTAACTCTTCCTTTAAGACCTGGCTCAAACGTTCCCCTCTGGGAAAACTTTCCCAATTCTCCTGTGCCTACCCCACCCCTGCCTTTGTTCCCCTTACCCCAGCAACTATCTGTGTATACAGTTGTCCCATATTTTGCAGGGGATTAGTTCCAGGACCCCCTCCATACCAAAATCTGCAAATGCTCAAGTCCCTTATATAAAATGGCTTAATATTTGCATATAACCTATGCTTATCCTCCTGTATACTTTCAATCATCTCTAGATTACTTATAATACCTAATACAATGTAAATGCTTTATAAATAATTGTTATACTGTATTTTTTATTTGTATTATTTTGGGGGACTTTTTCCCGAATATTTTCAATCTGTGGTTGGTTGAATCTGTGGATATGGAGGACCAACTGTATTCTGATTATTAATTTTTGTACCTATCTCCTCTTCAAGCCAGAAGCCCCTAAAATGCAGAGACTCTGATCATTTCCTGGGATGTTCCCAGTGCATAGTCCATAAATGCTCTTAGATGCACAATAAATGTGTATCAAATCAGTGAATGAATGAATGATGGACAGCTGACAATCAGACTGGGTTACTGTGTGTCTATCTTGGCAGTGAACTTAAACATAGAACCTGGAGACTACACCTGTTTTTCCCTAATGTTTCAAGAATAATACATTGCCACACCTGAACATGACCCTATAGCTAAACCTCAACAGTCTCATCCAAACATGCTCACAAATATACCAAGCACATTGCCTTACCTAGTTTCTTGTTCACATCACTTTGAGATTTTCTTGTGGTCTTTTCAATTTCATCCACAAGCCTCTGGCTTTCTGCCACCAGGCGTTCAGATTGGGACCTTTGGGCCTCTGCTCTGTGGTACTGGCTCTTGTTAGCAATGTGCCATTCCGACGGCAGGAACTTTGGCGGAAGTTGTAGTAGTTTAGCCATTTGAGATTTCCAAAGTCCTGATCAAAGGCAGACTTTTTCTAGATTAAATGAAAGCAGTTTGTCCTTTTCTCACATCAATTTTTATTAGTGTGACATACATACCAAAAAGTATATAAATCATAATCTGTACACCACATGATCATATCTGTGTAGCCAGCACCCAGATCAAAAAACAAGCATTACCAGCATCTCAAACCTCTTCCCAGCCACTAGTCTCCACTTCAAGCCCTGCAGGGTAACCACTATCTTGACCTTTAACACTGCCAATTAGTTTTGCTGTTTTTGAATTTTAAATGTATGGAACCATACAGCATGTATTCTTTTGTATCTGACTTATTTTGCTCAACATTGTTTGTAAGATTCATCCATAGTGTTCATATATTTGTAGTTTGTTCATTCTCATTGCTGTGTAAATTTTGGTATATATAAATATATATAATACACCAAAATTTAGCTGTCTTTTTTACTGTTTATTAATATTTGGGATGTTTCCTTTTTAGGGCTAAAATGAGAATACTCTGACTATTCTCATACATGTTTTTGGTGAAAACATGTATGCATTTTTATGATTCATTAGAATTGCTGGGTCATAGGGTAGTGTTCTGCCAAACAGATGAACCCAGACATGTTTTCTAAAAAAAAAAAAAAGAACAAATGTGACATATGTGAATAGACGGCTGGGTATTGAGCCTATTCAACATAGAATCTAAAAACTTCCCAGGACAAAGAAAAGAGAGCAGGAAGGAAAACACATGAGAAGGCAGCTGCCAAAGGCAGGCAGCAACAGAAAGACCAAAATGTACCCACTTGCTCTGCACACGTCTCTGAGCGACTGCGAGAACGACGTTCCTCAGACGGGCCCATCCCTACCCAAAAATCTGCGCCCCTGCCCTTGGGGGCCTCTGGACCTCTGAAGCCTTCACGCACACAAGGATAGAACCAGAGGCAGATCTTGCCTGGACGGAGCACCTCAGCCCGCCCAGCGCCCTCAGACGACACGGGATTTCCCCACTTCTTCCTAGTCCAGTCCCTCCTACGGCCTCTCCCAAGTTTGTCTGAGTATGGGTGCCAAAATTTAACCCCAGAGAGGTCCCCCAGAGGGACCTAAATTACGGCTGATCCCGACAGGCACAAAGCACTGGGTAGGGCGGAGGGCTGCGGCTATGGATCAGTGGGGTAGGGCCAGGGTTTCCTCACCTCAGCGCCGCAAAAGAGGTACTACACCAGCTCGGGATGGGAGCCTCCTTACCCCAGCTGGAGCTCCCGGCTCCCGCAGAACAGGGAGGTAAACAGCGCGGTCTCCGTGGCAACCGGTGACGGGTCGCTGGGGCAAAGGGGGCGGGTTCCGCCGCTAACAGTGTTGTCAAAGTCTCTGCGCAGGCGCGAATTCTGCGGCCCGGAGCACCAGGGACACAGGGAAGGGGCGTGCCGGCGGTAGAGCCGGATGCTCGGCCATCTCAACCTAGCACGAAGTTGCGGGGCACCAAGCAGGAAACAGCGGCCAAAGCCCGGGGCTGGGAGTCGGGAGACCTGCGCTAGCCCTGGCCCTGCCGCGGGCTGGATCACCTCGAGCCGCGCTGCCCCCCTGGGTCTCGGACTCCCCAGGTGTACTGTGGGGTTGGGCTGGGTGATGCTTCCAGGCCCTCGCCGTCGCAGGCGGACCCAGGACCACCAAGCCAGAGACCCGACCTGCAGGTGCAGGAGGCGCGAGAGACTCCTGGGGTTGTCGTGGCCGGGAAGGGGCAAGAAGGAGGAGCCTCGGAGTGGGAGGAGACGCCGGGACCCGGGGCGCGCCTGGCGCGAGCGGAGCCGCAGGCATGGGATCCCAGGCGAGCGCTCTGCAGCCCGCGCCCGTGGCCCGCCCTCGACGGACAGCTGTCTCCAGCCAGGGGCGACGGCCAAACCCAGAGCTGGGAGTCAGGAGCCGGACTTCAAGGCCTCCCACTCTAGCCCTCAGTTTCTTCATCTATAAAATGAGCAGATTGGAGCTTTCAAATTAATATAGTGCTTGGAATGTGTTCTTTATGGTTGTAGTACTGGTAAAGCACTAACATGTATGAAATAAAGAAATTGCACGGCGGGGGGTGAGGAGGTAAATGCGGATTGGAAAGATCGACCTGGGTGGTCGTCTACGTAGGCCGAAACACAGAAAATAGGTATTCAAATCTCCCGCCCATATGGTAAACGCCTTCTCTAGCCCCTTTACACCAGCCAATCGAAGGCAAGCTTTCCTCCAAGAGCAACCAATCAGAGGAGGTTCTGCCTCGTTCCCGCCCCGTACGTAACGCAAGCTGTTGCGAGCGCCCGGAGACTCTCGAGACGTCATGAATATTAAACGCAGGCAGGGACTCTTTTGCATATTCATATTCCCCACCCCTCGGAGGAGAGGCTGGTTAAGGGGCGCCGTCGGCTTGCCCCGCCCCGGAAGAGGCTCAGCTCCTGGTTCGCGGCAGGTGTTCCCGGCTTGGGGCCCAGATTTCCGACCGTGGGCGGGCTAGCCCGGGGGGACCGCGCCGTGTGCCCGCCTTGGCACTGCATTCCCCCGGACACATGAAAAAAGTGGTCCCGGCCCCTGTCCGCCCGGGCCTGGCGGGCCCCACGAGCGCGGGCGGCCGGAGCGCGTGGCGGGCAGAAGGCCGGCAGCGGGCGTCGGGGAGATGCGCCTGGCGGGGGCGTCCTCTCACCTTGTTGGAAACGTGGCAGAATAGGTCGGCGTTGTATTTTGCATCAGTATACAAATTTACTCCTCCCACACCTACACGGGGAGCAAGGGGATGGAAAATCACGAGCCCCTCACCTAGCAACTGACCCTGAGGCTTTCGTCTCCCGCCTTGCCTCCTCTGCTGCTGTTCTACCCTTTGAGAGGCAGGTACTTGGATAGTGTTGCATTTCTTAATATGCTTTAAAAAAAACAAAAACCTCTCCTCCAGCCATTTCGCTATTTATTATGGAGCTTAAGTGTAACGGCAAGTATTTGAAAATATGTTTAAAAGAAAAATCTTAGTTTGCACTCACAAACATATACAGGCCAACAAAGGAATGAGTCCGGTACAGGAAACGTGGAACAACTTATTATCAATAATTCCTCAGTGTATATCTGGCAGCAGTGTATGGGTAGGAAATAATGAAATTTCAAGCACATATCCAGCACCAGGCTTATACTTTACTAAATAAGTGAGCATACAGCCAAAGCTTTTATTCAAAGTAGAAATACTCAAAGTATATTTCAGTTTTAAGTGATTTTGAGATTTTTATTGTTTGAAATAAAGTTATATTACCAAACTTCAGCCATTCTATACCAACTTCTTGATTTTTGACATATTCTTGCACCACCTGTGAAATTATTTTGATGTTTTTCTTCAAATAACCATTTTACATGTGGCGTATCATTTTAAAAGGAGACTTTGCACCACTACCATTAATGGAAAGCTAGTATCACTTGTGAGATAGTAGCCATTAAAAATGAAGTGAAACAAAACAATATAAAATCTAATGTTGATGAAAAACAATGAGATAAAAGTAATGATAAATCTAACTTATCTTTTTTTTTTTTTTGAGAGACAGGGTCTTGTGCTGTCACCAAGGCTGGAGTGCAGTGGCGTGATCACAGCTCACTGCAGCCTCCAACTCGCCGGCTCAAGTGCTCCTCCTGCCTCCACCTCCCAAGTAACTGGGACTACAGGCACACACTACCATGCTTGGCTAATTTTTAAATTTTCTGGGGAGACAGGATCTCACTGTGTTTCCCAGGCTGGTCTCAAACTCCTAGGTTGAAGGGATCCTCCCACTTCTGCCTCCCAAAGTGCTGGGATTACAAACATGAGCCCCCACATCCAGCCTAGCCTATTATTTTAAAATTCACATCTGAAAGCCAGTTCTTCAGTGTAAGAAAAATGGACCTGTTTATAATAAATAGATATTTGGCTTGATGTTGTTAAAGACCACTTGTTTTTTAGTTTTGGTGTTTATCTTTACTAGAAATCTCAACCCACTAGTAAACATATTTAGAAAGGTTAAAAGCTATAGCTACTCCCCAAAACTGATGACTTTTGTCCAGTGGGGAACAGGGAAGTATAATCCTCCTATGGACCCAGGAAGGAGATCCAGATGAGGTGAAACCCAGAAGTCTCTAGGACAAAGTCGTTTCCTTATCTGGCCTCACCTCTTGACACTTCCATCCTGGAACTGAGGGTCAAAATCAGAGAACCAAGTTGATCATTTATTTAAACTACAATGAGTTTCCTCCAGAGTTTGTATAGGTCTCTTTCCTCAAGTGGGGAGGAGGCCTTCAGGCAAACACCCCAAAAGTCACTCTGCAGCCACTAAGAGGTGGAAAATAATGGGAAAAAAATTAAGTCAGAGAGGATAGCTCCAGGAGATTTAACATTTGTCAAGTAGGACTTCCAGAAGGACAGAAAAAAAAAAGGAAAAAGGCAAAACAACAACAAAGGGAGGAGAGAGAGAGAGTACTTGAGCTGAAGACTCAAGTCTTTTAGATCGAAGGACCCATGTGAAATTAACACACACACACCGGTTATGTGTAGTCGTCCCCAGATATCCATAGGGGATTGGTTCCAGGACTCCCCACAGACACCAAATCTGCACACACTCAAGTCCCTGATATAAAATGGCATAGTATTTGCACATAACCTACACACACCCTCCTGCATACTTCAAATCATCTCTGGATTACTTATAATACCTGATACAATGCCTACACATCGCTTCATGTGGATTCAATATAGTACTCGGTGTGCAACAGCTTCAAGTTTTGGCTTTTTGGAACTTTGTGGAATTTTTTTTCCAAATATTTTCAATCTTCATTTGGTTGACTCCCCAGATATGGAATCCACAGATACGGATGGCCAACTATACATCTAAACCTATTCTGGTGGAATTTCTTAATTAAAAGAATAAGGAGAAAAAGAATAAGTATCAAGCTTTTAATCTCTAACACAGGTTGCTAGAAATGATACTAGAATAGCATCTTCAAAATTCTAGAGAAAATTATTTTAAATCTGGAATTCTAGAACCAGACAGAACATCTCATATATGAGAGCAACATAAAGATTTTTTTTTTTTGGACGTGCTAGTACTCAAAAAGTTGAGCATACACTCCTTTCGGGAAAAAAATTACTAGAGCAAAAGTGAAAAATCCAGAAAGAGGGAAACATTGGATATAAGAACCAGTGAATTAACACAGCTGTGTGATGAAAAGAAACCTCAGGCCGGGCGCCGTGGCTCACTCCTATAATCCTAGCACTCTGGGATGCTGAGGCGGGAGGATTCCTTGAGCTCAGGAGTTCAAGACCAGCCTGAGCAAGGGCAAGACCCTGTCTCTACTGAAAAAAAAAGTAAAATAGAAAAATGAGCCAGGTGCAGTAGTGTATGCCTGTAGTCCCAGCTACTCAGGATGCTGAGGCAGAAGGATTACTTGAGCCCAGGGGTTTGAGGTTGCAGTGAGTTCTGACGCCACTGCACTCTAGCCAGGGCACAGAGGCACAGAGCAAGACTCTGTCTCAAAATAAAGAAAAAAGAAAAAAAAACCCTCAGTATAATAGTATAATAACTGGAAAGCAATCAGTCCAAATTATAACTGAAAGTCAGTAGAGTTCTTGAAGAATATCTTTAAGAAGAATTACACAAACTATATGATTCATAACCCAGAAGTATAACTGCATGGTGAGATGGAATTATATGTCTCTTCCGAACAATAAAAAGATAGACAAATAGAAATTCTGAGAAAATTACAAAGTTGCACAAGAAAGTTTTAAGTATGAAGAAAATTAAATTTTGGTATCGTTTTTAGAGTAATATATGGAATATAAAAGATGGTGCCAAATGCCATCACCTCTTCATGAAAGCACCACTGATCATCCCAGCTGAACCCATTCATTCTCTGAACTTATTCACTGATTCATTCAACAAAGATTTATTAACCACTCTCTGAACTCATTTTCTGAATTCACTCATTTATTAATTTGCCCAAATATTATTAAACATCTACTAAGTACTAGGGCCTGTGCTAGACACTGAGGGTAGACAATAAGACAGAGTCTCTGCCTTCTGTGGGGTTTACAAATGCACATGCTATTTGGCATAGCAATTCAATTCCACATCTAGGGATTTATCATACAGATACCTCTGCACATGTGCCAAATGATGTACTAGATGTAAAAGGTTATTCATTGTAAAATTGTTCTTAATAGAAAAAGATTTAAAATAACCCAAATGTTCACCAAGAGGAGACTGAATAAATTATGAAATGGTCATACAGAAGAATATTTTTCAGCTGCAAAATATATAATTAGGAATCTTTTTATATCTGTTTGCTATATATCTTGGTGGTCACCAAGATATATTAAATGAAAAAAGTAAGGTTGAGAGGAACATATATAGTATTCTACCATTGTTATGATAGAACAAGATAAATGTAATCGTTTATGTACCCACTGGATTTCTCCAGAAGGATACATAAGAAACTGATAACACTGCTTCCCTTGGGAAGAGATCTGGATGGCTGGGAAAGGAGACTTCACTGAATACTTCTTGACCTTTTGAGAGTTGTACAATATATTGTCTCTATTAAAAAATACAATTTGAAAATGCAAAAACTCTTCATAATAATAAATTATTTAAGTAAATGGATGACACAAATAGGGCAGCCAAGAGAAGAACAGAAGCTGTGGAAAGAGTTGGGGCAGAGCTAAATTGTCATTTTGAAAACAAAAGAATTCTGACAGAGTGAATGGAGGCAGTAGTGTATGGCACACTTAGCCAGGGGCCTGAGGACTGGCTTCCAGCCTGGATCCTACCACATAGCAGCCTCACTTTTCTTATCCATTATAATATATGCCATCTCACCTTATGATAGTCATGGGAGAGTATTTTGTGGATGCAGAAATGCTACCAAAAACATCAGATATTATTAACTTCTTGTTTAACTTTCATACAGTGGCCACCATGACCCCTGGTCTCTGTTTTGGTAGCATTGCCGGTGGTATTGAGATCTGTGTCAGCTTCCCTACTGAAATGCACCTGGATGAGAGGAAAAAAATCTTCTTCCATATAAGGGTGAGTTGTGAATGTTTTTCATCTTAGGTTTCACCATGGAACAGCGAGTTCATTGATAAGAAACCATCAGCCTTTTATTCTCCATATTCTTTATATTAAGTCTCAATATCATAGGCCGTTGTGTGAAGCTGACTATTCAAGACACTGGTGTTCTGGGTCTGTGCCAGGAACTTAGTCCTCTGTTGCATGGCCCTATTCCAAAATCAGCAGTTAAGAAACATGATAACTTAAAAGCTTTTCATTAGAATTTTAAACTTCCACTAACTCACCTAACAATTGTTGCGTGCTTTTAAGAAGGCCTTAGAAGATAGAGTGGATGTAGAACATATGCTTCCCTTCTGAAATAACAGATTCCCACTGCCAATAAGGACTAAGATGTTCTTGGCCATCTTTCCCCCGTGTGGTGAAAGCAAATCGACAAGTCCAGCATTTCCCCAATAGTACTTTGCCAATGTCTACTGTGCATCGTGACCTCCCCCAGCCTCCGTGTCACTCACAGCATGCATCTGGAAATGGCAGTCCATGGAGCAAACTGGACTTCACAGGGACAGAACCTTCAGCCCACCACATTCTCTTCACTAGAGTATAAATTATTTGAGGGCTAGGACTAAAGTTTACACCCACAGTGCCCAGCCTCACTGCACATATAGTGTGTACCAAGTAAATGTATATTGAATGAATATACTCTAAATGATTGAGCTACCCAGCCATAATGAAAGTGAGCTGCATTGACAGAAGAACCCAGTTCCCCTAAGTGGCAGGGAGACATCAGACAGAGTCCTATTGCCTAAATTAGTGTTCATATCAGGAAACAAACTACTCAATAAAAGAAATCAACATGCTATCCATATTTGACTTATGTTGCCCAATCACTGTTTACTTTCCTTTTTTTTCTTTCTTTTAAAGACACAGGGTCTCGATCTGTTTCCCAGGCTGGTCTCAAACTCCTGGCCTCAAGCAATCCTCCCTTCTCAACCTCCCAAAGTGCTGGGTTTACAGATGTGAGCTACTGCGATCAGACTGTTTACTTTCTTTTTGTCAAATACCCTAGCTAGAAAATGCCATGAGAAACAAATTTTCTTTTTATGCTTACATTTGCTCTTCTACCAAGAGTTGATTTAATTATGAAAGGTTTTTAAAGATTATTACAGATTTATGAATTGCAATTGTCAAAAAAATTAAAATACTTCAAGATTTTTGAAAGCATGCAATATGAGTGCTTTTTTAAAAATTGTTCCTCATGGTTACCTATTTGGGGCTTGTAAAAAATCAGTAAACCATGGTATCGAGTTGTTCTTTTATCCTAACACTCTTATTTTGATGTACATTTCCTGATAGCTTATAGTTCTATTTCTTAAAAATTTTTAAGCATTTAGTGTGTATGCTGCTAGAATTTCTACTCATCTTTACTTCATTTTGCCCAAAGAACTTCAGAAAGCAATTCTGGTAGTTTTTAAACAAATACTTACTTTTGAATTTTTGAGATACCTTTTCAGAGAATCTAATTCTTGGAATTGTAAGGAGCTTGAAAAGTTACCTGGTCCAATCCGATGTTGAAATCCCTCTAGAGCATTCCTGCCAAATGGTTGTCCAGCAGTAGGGAAATTGCCACCTCCCAAGGTGAGTTTTGAGGCTGTTGTTCTGGAAAGGCCTTCCTGTAGCTTCTATCCATGGATGCTGGTTTACATCTTGGGCCATACAGAATAAATCTGCTACATGAGCTCCCTTTAAGTATTGTAAAACACCCACCCTGTTCTTCTAAGGATTCTTTTCTCCTGGCTAAATAGGCACAATTCCTTTGACCCTTCTTCATATGATGGTATTTCTAGTCTTCCATCATACCATCTCTCCAAAAACAAAACCTCTATTATTTTTAATTTCTTATTGATATATAATTGTTGTACATATTTTGGGGGTACATGTGATACTTTGATACCTGTATACAATGTGCAATGATGAATAACTTCTTTAAAAACTGTAAGAAAAATATGTACAATCAAATGTCTCATATATTAAAATGTTCCATGCCCATTTAGGTGGATGAGGCCAACTGACATTTTGCAGACTTCAGACTAAAGCTAGCTTTGTCGTATTTTTATATTTTATATATTTATTTTTTTATATTGTATATTTTTTGAACTACATGTAAAAGTGTCTCTGATTAGGATGGGCTTTTTCAACAAAGTTTTTAAAAAATCCACGCCTCTGTGTGTCTAAACATATACAATTGTCCTAGTGAAGATATATATGCCACCCTCAATCAAGGTCAGGCAAGGCTCAGGCTACCTGCTGGGTTGCATTCTCCCGTCATAATGCAATGGTCAGCTGTACATCACAAGGCAGCTAGTACTAGCTTTAGTGCTTATTAAGTTGAGGATGTTATTTGTCTGACATTTATAGTTACAACAAGAAATGGGGGCCATCATTCGATATTGTAAGTATGCCGACTTTGAAACCAAAAATCTCCCACTAATTCCTCTCACAAGCCTTAGAATCAGTTTTTGCCTGATGAATGCATTGGGTTTGCAATTCTGAAAAATAAACTATTATCATTTGTTACTATTTATCTGCAGGTTTTTCTCATTATTATACAGCTAATTTTTTTAATAAAGAAAAATAATAGATACTGAAGCTGCTACATTACTATAACTACAATCCTACCTCCTCTTCTTATTAGTTGAGTCATCTTGGGGCAGTTATTTAGCCTCTCTGTGCCTCAGTTTCCTTATAGGTAACTTACAGAATAGCAGTGAATATTAATGAATTAATATGAGTAAATCACTTACAAAAGCCTAAGACATACCTAAGACTTGCCTAAGACATAATAAAGAGATAATAAAAGCTATTATTATGTATAATTCAAAGTTTATTTAAAGTCCATTTTTGTCAAGTAGCTTCATTGTTCTTACATGTTATAAATTGGAGTTTATATAAAATGAATTCATGAAATATCACCTTCATTTCTTTGTATGTTGAGGTTCTGCACAGGATTTCAACTAAAAACAAAAGGTTCCTCTGCTAGAACGATAGTGACCAAAAAAAAAAAAAGGTATCAAAAACATTTGATTTGACCTCTAAATTTCCCGCCAGCTTTAATAGGAGGGATACCACAATTCTGTCCAGGTGAAAGTAATAGCAGATTCTAAGCACTGAGGAGTGGGAGGGAACACACCATCCCATGAGGCACTTGCACCTTTGGGTGTCGAAGCCCTGTCCCAACTAGCAGCTTAACATCACCTGGGAACTTGTGAGGAATGCAGATTCTTGGGCCCCACCCAGACACTGAACAAAAACTCTGGGGGTGAAGAAAGGCCTTGCAGTTTGTGATGCAGACTCAAGTTTGAGAACTGCTGCTATAAGGGAAAATCCCCATGATTCAGAACGCTGGGCTTCCAAAAACTCTAGAGTAATTTTCATAATTAATATAGTTAATAAACAATGTAAGAAGTTATTTCCATTTCTGTTAGAAGAAATTCCTTTCTGCTCTAAGAGTGTCTACATTAAATGCTGTTAAGAAATGAAAATGAGGAAGGAAAGCAAGTCTCGGGAATCACGTAGTTTAACCCTCTCAATTTGCAGAGGAGACAGAGCCCTAAAGAGGTGAAAGGCTGTGTCCAAGGTCACACGAGCAAGAAGACAGAACTAGACTTCCGGTCTCCCAAGGTTCAAGTTAGGGTTCAAACAAGTTGGTTGATGAGATCAGCTTTGTGAAAAATATTGGCAATGGTTACTGAGCATCACATAAATAATGTAACTCCATCGAATGGCTGGGTCTTTCATATTTCGGTCTGTTATTTTTGCATTGTGTAGCACAGCACCTTGTAGTCTTCAAAAGATTAAGAAATAATCCTATTTTTCCTTTCCCTTCAGTCTGTAGGTTTGGCACATTTGAATTCCTAAGCAATCATCTCAGAAACTCAAAAGGGAAAATAAGAAACTGGAATCATTTTCTTTGTGACCCAGAGCTGGGATGGCTGAGGTGATTGTAATTGTCCGGTGGAAACCATAAAGGAATGAAAATCTTGCTCTCCAAAATGCTCAACTAAATATTCTCCACTTTTTATCCTTTGTAAATTGCTTCTCTAAATTAGAAACATAGGAAGTGAATATAGCCTTTTGCTTTCAAGTTTCCTCAACAAACCAATACTTGACTTAACCATTAATCATTTGAACACAAGTGGTTAACTTTTTTTTTAGAGACAGAGTCTCACTTTGTCACCCAGACAGGAGTTGCAGTGTCATGATCATAGCTTACTACAGCCTCAAACTCCTGGGCTCAAGTGATCCTCCCACCTCAGCCTCCTAAGTAGATGGGACTACAGGCACATGCCACCATGCTTGGCTAATTTTTTAGTATTTTGTAGAGATGGGGTCTCACTGTATTGCCCAGGCTGGTCTCTAACTCCTGGCCTCAAGCAATTCTCTTGTCTTGGCCTCCCAAAGGGCTGAGATTATAGGCGTGGGCCAACATGCCTGGCCGTGGTTAACATTTTAATTAAAAAATAATAGAGGTTATTCATTGTCTTAGTCCATTTAGGCTACTATACCAAAATACCGTAAACTGTGTAGCTTACAAACAACAGAAGTTTATTTCAAGGCACCTGCCAATTTGGTGGCTGGTGAGGCCCTTTTTCTCATAGATGGTGCCTTCTTGCTGTGTCCTCATGTGGTAGAAGGGGCAAGGTGGCTCTCTGGGGTCTCTTCTATAAGGACACTAATCTCAATCATGAGGGCTCCACCCCCATGACCTAATCATCTCCCAAAGGACCCACCTCCTAACACTATCACCTTGAGGGTTAGGATGTCAACATATGAATTTGGGGAGGGGACACACACAATCAGACCATAGTATTCATGTACACACAATAAGGAAACCAAGTTTACTTAATTTTTTCTGTAGATCTGGAAAGGGTGTCTCCCTTTTCTTTATCCTGGAGATTATCTTGTTCATTCTCCAGAGCCAGAATTAATAAATTAGGCCAACTTTTTCTTAAAGTATCCAATTGTACCATGTTTTGAAAGAAAGTAAAGTCACATCCACTAGACTTTGTGAGGCAAAGACTTCGAAACTGGGAAATTGGGTGGATTGCCCGTGTTCCTAACAAGGCTGCCCATCAGTCCCCAAGAGCAGAAAGGTGAAAGGTTGATGGTGGGGGTTTGGATCCTAGGCCCTCAACCAGAGCAACTCTAAATGATTCCTCTTCCTGTGTTTAGTTGCAAAATTAACAGTCTCCTGCTCTCCTGGGTTCCAGTGTTAAAGCAGTGATGGAGTGAGGCACTAACAAAATTGTCAAATTTCTTTTGAAATGAAATTGAAACTTATTTACTTTATAAATATGTCTTTGTTGCTTTAAATCACTTCAAATTTTACCTAAGGGAAGAGCTTCTTTTATAGCATAAAAGAAAACCAATTTTGCGGCAAAATTTATTCATAATCAGACCTCCGGAAATCCCAAATACCAAGGGTTTCTCCGTGGTGTGCATGAAATTGTACGGAAACAAAGTATTTATAGCTGTGCCATTCAACTTCACATTTTGCTTAACATTTACATTCCCTTTCTGTATACTGATACCTGATTATCTCAGGTATCCTAAAAATAAAACCTAATATTTTTAACTGCCCATAAATTTTAAAGATATTGATGTGCCCTTTTCATAAATCAGTAGTCATGGAGTCAGGAGGAAGCATAAATAGTCACTGTATTCATTCACCTACATGCAGATAACTGTGTTCTTAAATTGTACTGAAAAAGCATTGCTTGCCCTTTTATTTAAAAACAAAAAAATCTCAGAGGCCAGTCGCGGTGGTTCATGCCTGTAATCCCGGCGCTTTGGGAGGCCCAGGTGGGAGGATCACTGGAGGCCAGGAGTTCAAGACCAGCCTGGGCAACATAGCAAGACCTTGTCTCTACAAAAAATTTTTAACAATTAGCCAGTATGGTGATGCACGCCTGCCAGTCCCAGCTACTCAGGAGGCTGAGGTAAGAGGATCGCTTGAGCCCAGGAGTTAGAGGTTGCAGTGAGCTATGATGACACCACTGCACTCCAGCCTGGGCAATAGAGCAAGACCCTGTCTCAAAACAAACAAACTAACAAAAAATCTCAGAAAAGTCATAGTCCATCACTCTATCTCATAATGAACTTTTCTGGTGTTTTCCAAGACTTGGAGTAAAGAGCTATAGCTGTCTCTCCTGAACACTCTCTGGAGCAAGAGTCTTTTTTACTCATAAATTCCACGAATAATGAAGGAAGGAGGAAAAAAAAGACGAAGATTCATAAGAAACTGATCAACTGCAGGACTACGCGACGCACACCAGGGCCTCCCAGCCACAGTGCTCAAGCAAGGCCCGATTCACGGTCCCCATTTCTCATTTCTGGGAGGTAACTTCCCTCCGCACTTGGCACCACGGTATAAAATAAAGCAAAGCCCCATAGCTAGAAACATGATAGTCAAGAATAAGTGCAACATGTGTTTGTTTCTACAAGTCTTCACTAAATGTTAAAGTAGTATGCTTGTGGAATAGAATTAAGTCGTGAAACACTTCCTATTTCTCCTTAAGTAATAACCACCACCACCACCACATACACAAGCATGTATCCTGTGCCAGGCACTCTGCTAAACACTTTGTAGATATTACCAAATTTAATTTACACAGCAACCCTCTGACATAGCTATGATTATGGACCCCGTTTTTCAGAAGAAGAGAGAAGGCACAAAGAAGTTACTTCGTTCCACTTGCACAGCTACTAAATGGTAGAATCAGGATTTTGACCACCTGACCCTAGAGCCTGTGATGTCAACCATGGTGCGCCTCTTCTGAGCACTGCCCTGACCCACATGCTCCTGGGAGACAGGTTAGTCATTTTCAAGGTAGTCCAAAGTAACCTTTTCAATATGTAATGCCAGAGGCTTGACTAGTCCTTTCCTAAATCTGGCCCACGTTTGCCCTCTGGAGTTTGAACGAAGTGACTATTTCCTGTCCTTCTTCATGTGCTGAATGGTTCTCCTTAAGGAAAAACAGGTGACCCTTTGAGCATCCCCCATCTGCCTCCATGTGCTCTCCTGTAGGTGTCTTCACCCAGCCAATAGGAATCTAAGCAGGGGCCCTGCTTCCAGGCTGTCCTGTGGCTGGAAGTCTGGGCTCCTGGATCACAACATAATCTTGACAAGGCTTTGTCAATTTGACTTTGGGGATGATAAACATTCCCTGATTTCTAAGTGTGCTGAAGTAACTTTTATGAAACTTCCTTTGTTTTAAGGGTTTTTGCTTTGGAGACGCTGAGGGAATATGTATCTATTTGATAAGACTTAGAAGGCTTGCTCTTGGCTGCTTTCTAGGCAACCAAACCAAATGTCAAACATGTTAAAATATCCAGGGCTCCACCGAGGTACTCCAGAAATAAGGCCAAATGTAATCCGAAGTAAGCAAGAAAGAAATTAGGAGGTGGCTTTAAAATGACACCTGCATGCGCAACGTGAAAGGTGGCCTTACTAATAACCTATCTCACAGAGGAAAATAACCAACTAACAGAAAGTAAGGAAATAAAGTCACAGCACAACTACCCTTTGCTTAATTAAAACCACTGTGACCTAACTCCTTATCTCTAAGAGTTTTGTTTTCTCAGCCTTGAAGAGCCCTAAGCAGACAGTAGGGGTGCCATCTCCCTGCTCCAGCTCTCTGCCTCAGTTCCTGCCACAAACACAGATTTCAAGGACTCAGATAACCTAGCCTCACAGAGAAAGAAAAAGAAGTAAAGAACTCCCTGACATCTTGCAGCCACTTCTGTTATCAGTCTGCTGAAGCAGAGGGGGAAAAAAGCCATTTTTACCCTTTAAAATGGCAAGCAACTTTCCCTCAGCTGCCCAGCACTACCCTCTACCTTTTCTTCAGTGCCATGGCCACACACTCTCTCTCTCTCTATTTCTTTCTTTCTTGGGAAAATTAATAAACTTTGTACTTCTTTCTCTCCTAAACTCTGTGTGAGAATTCTTTCTCCAGCCCGCAGTAAATAGTAAATTTCCACCATAACACGATGTTATTCATTGCAGCATCATTGATAATAGTGAAAGACGAGGAGCAACTTACATGCCCACCCATAGGTGGCTTGTAAGGTGCATCCTTACAATTCAAAACTAAGAAGTTACAAAAGGATGAAGAAGGACCTTATGTGCCAAATAAAATGATCTCCAAAGGATAATGTTAAGTGAAAAACAACGACGACAAAAACCAACTCGCAGAGTGGTTGGTATTGTCTATTATGTCCTCAAAAAATATTTGTGTAAATAAGAGGGGGGAAAGAAAATATATACATATTCGCTTGTAAATGCATATATATATATATATATATATATATGGATATACAAGAAACTGGTGACATGGGCTGACTCTGAAGCAAACTCAGGGGCCACGGACAGTGGTAGGAGACTTTTCACTGATTATCCTTCTGTATCTTTTACATTTTGAACCATATACATATATTTCCTTTGCAAAAATAATTCTATTTTTAAATAAAATTGACTCTAGACCAACATCTATAAATAGGCACAAGATAGATAATATTGTACCAAATAAGACAAGGGGCTGGAAGACTTCAGCAATAATGATCAGCTATCAACCAGTCAGGACCAACCAGTTAAAAAGAAAAGAGTTACCATATTTGGTCACTTATTATAAAGAAAGTTGAAATCAGATTTCTGCTTTGGTGATGCCATAACATAAGCTACATTTCTATGATTAATTCCAGTTCCTAACCATTGTTTCTTGTAGTAAGGCACAGCCTTGAAGTAGTCCAGACACAATAATGAATAGAAATTTTATAGTTTTCCCAAATATCTAACCAGTAGTTAAGTGCCTGCATTTCAGAAAGCTTTTACATTAATCAGGCATTCATTTAACACATCCCTTTTTGAGCTCCACTGGCTGCATAGCACTGTGCTGGGTGCTTCAGGATGGGTAGCATAGGATCAGCTTCTGGCATCAGCCCTGAGTTCAAGTCCAGTTCAGGCTCCTATCAGCTGTGGGATCTTGGACAAATTACTTGTCTCTCTCCATCTCAGTTTCCATATTTGGAAAAAATAGACACAACAATATCTATTCCACAGATTGCTATAAAGATTCCTAGCTTCTCTGAGAGGCCGAGGCAGGTGGATTGCTTGAGTTCAGGGGTTCAAGACCAGCCTGAGCAAGAATGAGACCTCGTCTTTAAAAAAAAAAAAAAAATTAAATGAAATAATATATGCAAAGTGCTGCAGAAGCTTAATAAGTAGTTTATGTCCTTTGATTCCCTTTAAGGTGCTTGGTGTCTTGACCCACTCAGGAACATTCATTTTCAAGGCAGCATATTGTAACAAATAAGTGATATAAACAGCATATATCACAGGACTGTAGTTCCTAATCAGCAATTCAGAGCAACATCACCTGAAAACATTTTTACAAAGTTCTTAGAGCTATTCAATCAGCATCACCAAGGGTAGGGCTAGGCCATATGAATTCAGTATGCAGTTATTTCTTGTTTAAATAGGTAATATTAAATGATTAAAATTTTAAATAACATAAAGGGGTATACAATGAGAAATAAATCTCTCTGCCATTCCTATCCCTCTGGTTCTTTTTTGCCTCCCAAGGAGCATTCATTTTTTCTAAGGATATTTTGGAAAATAATTTTTTTCCAATCTTTTTTCTCTGTGGTCTTCAAATTGGATAATTTCCATTGTTCTATCTTCAAGGTCACTGACTTTTTTTTTTTGGTCATGTCCATTCTGCTATAAACCTATAGCATTGAATTTTATATTTCAGATATTGTATTTCTTTTAGTTCTAGAATACAACCACTGGATATTTTAGTAGTTTCTATTTCTCTGTTGAAATTTTATATTTGTTCATTCATTATGAATATAGTTCCCTTTATGTCCAGTTCTTATTCTATGATATATTTCCTCTTAACCACAGACAAAAAAATAATTTTTTCCACTTCTATTTAATTCTCAGATGGATTCCTTGTCTAGATAAAGAAGAATTAGCCAGGCACAGTGGTGTGTACCTGTAATCCCAGCTATGCGGGAGGATCACTTGAGCCCAGAAATTCAAGACCAGCCTGGGCAACATAGCAAGACCCCCATTTCCCACCCCCAAAAAAGGAATTAGACTCAGTAATCTTCACCAAAATAAAATTATTACAATCCCTTAAGGCCAGGTGCAGTGGCTCATGCCTGTAATCCTAGCACTCTGGAAGGCCGAGGCAGGAGGAGTGCTTGAGGCCAGGAGTTCAAGACCAGCCTGAGCAAGAGTGAGACCCTATCTCTACTAAAAATAGAAAAATTAGCCGGGCGTTGTGGTGCGCACCTGTAGTCCCAGCTACTTGGGAGGCTGAGGCAGGAGGATCACTTGAGCCCAGGAGTTTGAGGTTGCAGTGAGCTATGATGACGCCACTGCACTCTACCCAGGGCGACAGAGTGAGACTCTGTCTCAGAAAAAAAAAAGGAAAAGAAAAGAAAGAAAAAAGAAAAAAAGTATATAAAAAAATACAACCCCTTAAAATCCTTTTTATTCACCTTGCAAGCAAATTTTAATTTCAGTCTTTACTAAAAATAATATTTCACTTTAAAACTCTCCTGTGCATCTAATGTAAATGAAAACAATACGTATTCTGTTAAGTGATTTGAAGGAAGACATCAAAACACACTGACTTTTGCATATTTTTTAATTGGAAATTTTTGGATCTCTCTGCAGTGCCTCATTATGTAAGGTATATAACTTGCAGGGCATGATCTCAGTCCCTGAACTTTCAGTGGCAGCAACTAGGACACACAAACACTTTGCCACCTGTCCTATAGTTGCTAAATAATGTTGGCCCTTGAGTCCATAAACAAAGAGAAAGCAATTCTCTCCTGTCCACTCACTGTGGCAGAGAAAGCATCTCTGCTCCTCTGCATTAGGGGAAAATACATCTCCTCTGCATGAGGGAAAAGAAAACAGAACTTCTGCTAAAATGGTACCCAGGATAATAATTTCTTTTGAAATTAACTATTCCATCTTATATTAGTCATAGGGAAGTATGACTAACAATTTTCACTAAAAATTGCTTTAAAGATGGAGTTAGGCCAATACTGAGAAGAGTACCTAGCACAAAATTGATGCTCAATAATCTTATTTTTATTAATTAATGAGCCAAAAAATTAAAAATATATGGTTAAACTGGATTGTATTTCCCAATACAAACAGCAGAATCTTCCAAGAAAAGTAAATTTTGAGGGGTTTTTCATTCTCAAAGGGCATTTTTTAATATAAAGTTTGTATTGAACAGATTTTACAAAGAACAATTCCACACTGTGGCAGAGTGTGTCTGGGCATAGCAGTTGTCTTTGTTCTTTATGATGAAATTATCAAACACATCAACAAGATCTGAAAGTCCAGTTTCCAAGAGAGGAAGATGGTAATGGATACTGGTATAAGCCAGGCCTTCTACAAAAGTTTGAACAACTGCCTGATCCCTTGAGTTGTGAAAGGTATTTTTAAATTAGTATTGCATAGTAAAAATTATGTGTTAATTATTAATTGTCAATTGTCTTCAATGTTACTTATGCACTTACTAATCACATAAATCAGGACTATTTCTTAATGTTTTATTTAAAAGTACAGTTTAGGATGCTAAACATATGTTTATTATTTGTAAATACCTGTCTGCTGGCATTTACATGAGCCCAGCAAAGTCTGATTGGGCCAAACCCTGGAAAATGTAAATATATTTATTCTTCTTTTACTATTTGCCATGGCCTATGTCTCCTGATAATTTTAATGATGTCTGCTATTGAATCTTGGCAGACACCATCCGGTGCTTCTCAGAATGTAGGCAGCCATCCAACAATCTGCATCAGAACCCACCCCCACCCAGGGGGTGCTTGTTAAAGGATAGATTCTCAAGCCCTATGACAAACCTGCTGAGTCAGAAGTGAAGTTTAAGAAGTGCTGCACCTTTAGGGGCACTTGTTCTGTCCTACCAGTGGTCTTCCCTTGGGTTTCACTTTTCTACCAGAAACAGAACATAAATCTAAAATGGTCTTTGCACTTGGACCAGTTTCCTTTGCTGATCTAATACAAGAATAGCTTTTTGTACTGTGACTGCAAGCATGCTGAATAGATCCCTTGTATTTCAGGAGAAGAAATTTAGTGCCTGCTTGCTCACCATCACCACTGGCCCTGGTAGCTCTGAGGATAAACCAGCTTGGATTTCACCCTTGAGGATTAACATTTCAGAGGCACATAAAGCCACTTGAAAGTCAAGATGAAGCAGGGCAAAGTGTGCACTGGGTTCTTTGTGTGGTTGGTTTCTTGTCTTTTGCCATTTGTCAGGCACAGCAGCTGAAGCTGCTAAATCAGATGAGGTAGTAACATTCAAGAGTGGAACCAACTGCAAGATGCTCTCCTGGAGGGTGCAATGAAAGCTGCTTACCCACCTCCTGCCCCTCTAATGATCAACTCTACACCCGGGATTATAGGGGAGGAAAAGTGTACTCCCCAACTCTTAGGTTCTATTCCTGTGACCTGCGAATTAAACTGACAAAAGACAGATTAACAGGGAAAAAAGCAGGCAATGTTTATTGATGTTAATATTTTTACATGCATGAGAATGTCACAGAAAAGAAGTGAAAACTCAAAGTGGTTAGACTTGAGGACTTATATATCATTTTAACAAAGGGTGATAAATTACGAAGATGTGAATAGACAAAGGGAAAGGATGTTTGGGCTTCCAGGGGTGATAAATTGTGGGAAAGTGTCTAGAAATATATGGAAGAAACTAATGGAAAATAAGAGTTATTTTAGACTCATCTCAATGCGACTCCCCATCACCAGTGATAACAGTGGGGCTCTCTCTTCCTGGTACAGAGGGGCATCTTCCTCAAAAGAAAATGTAGGTCCTATGTTTAGGCAGATAAGGGGAGGGCAGAGAACTTTTCCTGCACCTGTTGTTTCTTTATTGCCTATAGCTCAAAATAATTCTTCTGCCAAGGCAGCATATTTTGGGGTGGCACATTCTGATCCTCTTCAGAATCTTCAGCACATCCAGTCGGGGAGAAGCTGGACAGGGAGTGGCACAAAAGGATGGTTTTAGGTAGTTTCTTTGAGTTCTAAGTGCAACCCCTGTGCAGAACAATTGGCCTGTGCCCTGGTGAGGCCTCCTCTCCCCTCTATGGCTGAATTGCTGTGGTCTAATGTATGAGTTGTCTTCTAAACCCAGAGGAAATTATAGGAGCAGGATTTATGTGCCCACCAGATAGAATAGCTCTGTAGGAAGACAGAATCTTAGTGAAAACCAAGCCTCATGGTTCGAACGACTGAAAATTAAATAATAATTAATTTTTCAAAGTTTTATAAAATATGTTGATAAACCATATCTTCAAATGAGCCCAATACTATGAATAATAAATAAGGTCCTATTTAAAATCCTAGCAAGGACCTTAACGCCAGGAAATCATTATGTTCCACTAGAGGGCAGTATAGCAACAAGTTTATGAAACACGCTCAGAAGAGCAGAGGAAGAAAATTGTGATGAGTTTCTAAATTTATGACAACTATTTTGGGCAGAAACAAAAATCAAATACCATTTTTACTATAAAGGGTTTGCCTATATGACAAGAAAACTACTCAAGAAGTTTGGTTTTTTTAAAGTCTGAATGACATATTTTTTTAAAAAGCAAGTTGACTAACTTGGAACAAAATGCAACTGCTTTCAATTGGTTGCTATGTTGTTCTGTTGCTATGTGGTCTAGTAGAAGCTACAAACAAAATCAAGGCGATCACATTTCCTCTGCTTCAGCCATTGGAAAATCTCCATACGCCTAAGAGTCCTCACCTCCAGTTGTGCCTGGAGCTACAAAGTTCACGGAAGGGTTTAAATTGGGAAGGATAGTAACAGTTATAGCCAGCTTTTGTTGAACTCTGAGTACCAGGCTGGGAGCTTTACATGGATTATCTCTTTAATATCCACGGTAGCTCTGTGAGTTAGGTACTATTATTATCATCTTCGTTTGACAGATGAGGAAACTAAGGCCCATAGAAGGTTGAGTGCTTGCCCATGGGACACAGCTCGTGAATGGCAGAGCGGGGATTTAAACTGGGCAGATGGAATCTAGATCCCAAGTTTGAGCTATTTCTAGGCAACTAGTGCCAAAGATAGAACTAGAACCCATGTCTCTCTGTCACAAATTAAATAATGACTTTAACATTTTAAAAAATGTATATGGGCAGGAATGGGTAGAAGAAAACTTTAGGAGAGGACTGAGGGGTAAGACACGAAGTGACCGTGTTTGCAAAGAGACAGGTTCATTTCAAGAAACAAGAACATTCCAGGCTGAGTGGGGATGCCCCATTTATGCCAATGATGCACAGCACCAGAATAGCCAAGACCAGAGGGATTTCCAAAATTGCCTCCTCCAAATCCAAAGTGCCCAGAGATCCACAGACTGGTGGACTTCCCAGGAGAAGCCTGCAGAGGTCTGCTTCTTGCTTCATGCACAGAATAGGACAGACAGAAGTTCACATAAATTCTCAGAACCCTTAGTCAAGTTCATCCCAAAATTATAAGATTAATTATAATTGCTGCCACTTGAGCACTCAAATGCCAGGCCCTGCGCGAACTATTTTACTTGTATCAGCTCATTTAATCCTCACAATTCTATGAGGTGGGCACTGTGTCCACCATCTGGGAATTTCGTGGGCTGGTGCCTCTCACGGGGGCTCCCTTGTGTAAGCCGTGTGTGGATACGTGAGTGAGAATGTACGTCTTGCACACAAACTGGCTTATCCTAAACCCCCCTCATCCTTAAGCAACACAGCCAATTTTGTTTTTAAAATGCAACCCACTTCTGAGTAAGCATGGCAGATTGCTCACTTCTCTCTTCCAAAAATCCGCTAAAATGGCAATGAAGGAACAAAGAATACATAAACTCATAAAGGAAAAAAATGAGGGAAGAGACAAACATGGATGAGAGAGTCCCAGAAATATTTGGAAGATGGAGAGGAGAGGGAACTGACTTGGCAGAGGTGGGGATCACTACCTGGCAAGCGGAAGGAGCTTGGCCTTGCAGAATCCAGGTTCTGAGGCCTGGGAGATACAAGATCTACAGCAGATGGGAATAAGGTATGGAACTAAAAATAGGGGGGCTAAGTGGCCTTACAGGGAGTGGTTGGCCCCTCTTCCTCCTTCTACCTTGGAAAGTGAGCAGGTATCCCAGCAGGCTTACCCCAGCCCCCTCCACCCACGCATTGCCCCCCTCCCCATCCAGAAGTTCTCTCTGGATAACTGAATGGCTCCAGAGAAAAGACACCTCCAGATCCTGACATTTTAGAGTTCAGCCCCAATTAAAATCAGCTTGCTGCCCAATGACCTTGCTTTAAGTCTTTCCCGTGGACCAGCCTCACCCACTCCCTGAGAGTTCCCATTTGTCTTTGTAGGGAGTCACACCTAGATGAGAACAGGCACCCCAGGATCACCAAATATCAAAGGACAGCCTCCAACCTAAAAAAGAGAGATCCAAACAAACAGGAAAAGGGAACCTAGAGAAAACAGAGATGATGCAAGGAGCAGGGAAAAAATCTGAAAATAAAAATCTGATAGATAACTTCTTCAGAGAAGTAAAATAAGATGCTATAACCATTAAACAAGGGTTAGGTGTGGGTTTCTTTCACCTTTTTTTTGGATGTTGTGTTTAAAGGGATTAATGAGAAAACAAGAATGAGATTTTGGAAATTATTTAAAAAGAAAGTAGGGATAAAATATTCAAAAGCAAGTTTGAAAGATAAAGTAGAACAAAAAGATAAAGAGATTTTAAAATAATAATTGAGAAGATAAAAGTGAGCAGCATTCCAGGAAGTCCAGTTTCCAACCAACAGGAATTCTATCAGGAGAGAACAGCAAAAAGGAGAAACAGAAGGAAGGAAATGATGGTAAAAATACCATTTGCCAATCTAGAGAGATTGGAAGGCCCCACTAAGTGCCAGACACAATGAATAAAGACCCACACCAAAATGCAGCACCAAAATTTCAGAATACCCAGAATGAATATTTCTAAAGCTTCCAGAGAGAAAAAAATAAAAAGGGCCTTGAAAGTAGAAAATGATTGTTAGCCTAGAATGTTTGTGACCAGATGATCAATGAAACATGAAGGTGGTATAAAAGCATTTCAGACATGCAAGGACTCAAATGCTACCTCACATGTATATCCCTTCTTAAATAGCTACTGCAGGATGTGCACCAGCAAAATGAGGACGTAAACTAAGAAAGGTGCTGTGGAGCTAGGAGTCATGGGATTCAACACAGGCCAGCAGTGAAGGGAAGTGCCAGGATGACAGCAGATAGATGGCAACAAGTCAAAAGGGGAGCAGGAGACGGCAGGCGCCGGAAGGGAGGTGCCTGAGGAATCAAAGAAAATGACACGTTGGAGGATACAGAAAATAGTATCCGGAAACACTGAAGCTCTTGGGGGAAAAAATTAGTAATTGGTATATAAAATAGCAGGTAAATAAAAAACAATAATTAATTCCAAGAAATAAAACAAGAGAATGACTCATGCAAAGGGCCTGAGGTAACAGTGAGTCTAATGCACTCAGGGACTAGCAAGGGAAGTGTGGCTGGAGCAGAACAGGGAGGGGAGACTAGACGATGAGGTCGGAGAGGTGAGAGGGGCCAGGACAGGAAGGTCTTGTGGGCCATTCACCCCAAGTGAGATGGGAGCTGCCTCAGGGTACTGTGCAGAGGAGTGACATGGTCTGACGTGCATGTTAGCAGGGTCATGCTGCCTGATGTGTTGAGAAGGAGCTGTAGGAAGGAACAGGTAGAAGTAGGACACTACCGCAGTTAGGAGGTCACTGCAGTGATCCAGGTGAAAGACAATAATGATAGCCCAATTGGACGACAGTGGCGTGGGCCAGGGTGCTAGCAGTGGAAGTGGTGAGAAGCAATTGGATTCTGGATATACTTCGAAGGCACAGCCAAATATTTCTTGATGTATAGGATGTGAGGTATGAAAGAAAGAGAGAAATCAAAAATGGTCTGAGCAACTGGAAGGATGAAGTTGCAGTCATATGAGATGAGGAGACCACAGTTCGAACAATGTCCCCATCACCTGTTGCAGAACCAACCTAAACTTACCGGCATAAAACAACAATCATTTTTTATTATTGGCTGTCATGACCCTGGCTGGTGACTGGGCTCAGCCAGGCAAGTCTCACTTGGTGTTTGGGGCTAGAGTCATCTCAAAGGCTTCCTCACTTAATGTCTGGTGCCTTTACTAAAAGATTCTTAGAACTAGGGGATGGACAAGCTGAGGCTCCTTGGGCATCTCTGTCTGTCTGTATGCGGTCTCTCTCTCTCTCCACGTGATCTCTCCAGCATGGTGGCTTCAGAACAGCCAGACTTCTTACATAATGGCCCAGGGCTCCAAAGGGATGGGTCCCAAGAGGGAGGCTATATTGCCTTTTATGACCTAGGTCAGAGGCAACACAGCGTCATTCGTTTGCATTCTATTCCTTAGCACTGAGTCCCATGTTCAAGGGGGAAGGGAATCAGACCCCTCTTGATGAGATGGTTGCGGGGAGGGGGGGTCAAAGAATCTGCAGACATGTTTTGAACCACCACAGCAGGTTTGGGGGAGTTCAGTTGGGGGACGTTTTGAGTTGAACATTATTTGCATAGTCATAATAAACTCTGACTATTGATTTAACCAAAGTTGTGATGGGACCACATTGTGGGGGTACTGAGCAGAAGGAAGTGACGGGGTCACCGTGAGGGATAGCCAAGTTCTCATCCCCCTCATGGGAAATCAATGGGCACATACAGAGGAAAAATCAAGGAAGAAAAGTAAAACAATGTCAGTTGGAAATACGGAGACAAACACAAAGGGAATTACGAAGAAGAGGTAAGGATGGTTCCTTCTAAGGAGCAAGATGGGGTGAGGATAGGGTAGGGGAGGGGTTGTGGTTTGCAATGTCTTTTAGTACTATTTGGCTTTTTCATTTATATACATGTATTACTCTGATAAAATAATTAGTTTTTAAAAGGATGTAAATTTCATTTCCATAAAATGGATGTTAAAAATGTATAGGAAAAAAATGCCCCATCCACATGGCAAGTGCAATTGTAGGAAATACCCCTTTCTACCCTGCGCCTTCTCTGTCACGTCTCTGGCCTGAAAGAGTGTCCAGACCCATGGAGGGGCTGCCGCACACAATCCAGGGACGCCATTACCCCTTGTGTTCTCCCAGCGAGGCCCACGGCAGCTTCCCAAGTCTTAGATGCAGCCCACCAGTCTCCTCCCCAATCCTTCCAGACTGCCCATCGCAATGAGGAGAAAACTGGCTCGGTGAGTTCACATGTTCATTAAAAGACAGAGGACAGACTAGAAGGCAGGCCTCCTGGCTGACAGTTTAATGGTGTCTCCAGGATAAAAATGGTGGTTGCTGTCATTGTAGATGATACTAGCAGGTGGGATTGGGGGAGGAGGAAGGTGTTTTCCTGGAAGGGATGTCCATCCCTCTAAATTAAGTGCATTAATTTTCCTGAATAAAAACACACCTGTCATGACATGCACTGCCTCAAAAAGATACTTGATACAACAACTGCGATGGCCCCTGGCTGAAAATACCCCATTTCCCCTTAGTCACCCTCCTCAGGTCAGGGTAAGCCTACCGGCTAACGCGACAAAAAGAAACAAACAGATCTGTGGAATGAAATCCCTTGGCTAAGAGGAACACTGCAGCCACGGGGCAGGGGGCACCAAGGTTCTGGGCCAAACCTTGGGTTTTTCTCTTTCCCTCAGGGGGGACAGAATCCAGGACGCAGAGAATCAGTCCCTATTAGGGGGTGGGCATGGCAGAGCAGAAGGGAAACCCGACCCATGTCAGGCAAGATGACTGTCATTGCTGTTAACCCTCGGCAGACCAGGAACTGCCAACAGAGCTAACTAACCCCCTATTACTACGATAACCCTAGTGTTATGTCAAAGCCCTTATTAAAGTGATTTAAGTGGCCTGGCAAATGGTGTTCTCCAAATTTGCCAATGTGCAACGCAATGGCAACCGTGATGGTGGAGCAGTTTTCACGGGTGGGCAAAACAACCCTGCTACGGTCAGGTCAACAGAAGCCTCCGAGCAAACTCTGCCCGAGGCTGGGATGGCAGTGAGGACAGACATGAACAGAACCCGTCCATGCCCTCAGGTTGCTCACAGTGGACTCACACGTTCTGAGTGGCTTAGGTACAGTCCACATTCCTCAGCAGCTGTGACAGTTGTTTACTCTGTGGTTCTGCCCTGTGTCATGTGGCTAATCCAATTCGCTTAACTACTCTAGGATAGGATCTGTTTGCTCTGCCGGGGGAGCATTTTATTAATTGGAAAGTGCTGGCCCGTTGAACATGCTGTGGGTCCTGAAGCTAGTGGAGCTGGCCTTGTGCTTTGACAAACTACAGCAGATTCCCCGCAGGGTCTCTGGCCAGGCTTCTCCGCACTTCTGTGTTCTAACCTGAATTTGATTGTTTTTCTGATCTCGTGCTAATGACCAAAGGAATGAGACTAGTAGTTTCCCCTGTGACACTAATTAATATCTTTCGCCCAAGGCAGTGACGCTGCACTTTGGGGCTGAAATTTGAAACTTGTAACCAATGGCAGTTCTGGTCCAGCCTGGAGAAGCTAAGTCACAGCTTGTTACCTTCAGCTTCGATCATCAACATCTGCTGAATAAACAAATCCCGACTGGAGCAGAACTCTGCCCCCCAGGAGCCTCTTCCCACTGGCTCTCAAAACTCCGCTGATCGGAATTGAAGCAACCTTGAACAAGAAGGTCCCATTGGAAAGAAATTCACTGGCACCTGATTAATTCTGAAAGTAAGCCCTTAACCTTCAGAAACTTGGGCTGGGTCCATGGAGCCCAGAACAACTCATTCTTTCATTGAGGTGTCTGGCACCGAGCAACCTGTTGACTAGGCAGCTCTGGCCATCCATTCAAGCACCTACCAGACACAGTAGACAGGCCTCACTCTGCCCTCAGGGAGCTTGTAGTGTAGTGACAACACAGGAGCTGTGAGTGATAGGATAAAGCTGCCAGTGCCCTGGGAACAGAGACATGGAGGGGTGTTAATGAAGGCCTCCCTGAGGCAGTGATGTTGAGACTGAGCTCTGAGAGTGAAGCAGGAGGGACTCAGATGAACGGGCAGAGGTTGCAGGTGAGGGCTGGGGCTGGAGACACATGGCCGGGAAACGTGGTCTCCAACGCCCAGCTAAGGAATGGCTTAATCCAAGGACAATGGAGACAGTGACGGGACCAGATTTGCACCTTAAGATGATCGCTCTAGTCCCGACATAGAGAGTGGGTTGGAGAAGGACAAGAGAGAAGGCCTGGAAACCGGTGTTAGGAGGCAGTGGTTCTAATCCAAGTGAGAAGATGAGCTAGATCACCTTACAGGCAGTGGGTGGAGAGCACTGGGACCAACAGATACAGAAATCTTCCTAACGTATAAAGAGCTCTTAAAAATCAAGGGAAAAAAGATAGAAAAATGGCCAAAAGACAAAAGGGTTCATAGACAAGATATACAAATGTTCCATAAACATGAAAATATGCTCATCTTCACTCATGAGAAACATACAGGCCAGGTGCGGTGGCTCACGCCTGTAATACTAGCACTTTGGGAGGCCAAGGCGGGAGGATCACTTGAGGCCAGGAGTTCGATTGGAGACCAGCCTGAGCAACATAGCAAGACCCCGTCTCTACAAAAAATTTTTAAAAATTAGCCGGGCATGGTGGCATGTGCCTGTAGTCTGAGCTACTTGGGAGGCTGAGGCAGGAGAATCACTTGAGCCCAGGAGTTTGAGGTTGCAGTGAGCTATAATGATGCCACTGCACTCCAGCCAGGGCAACAGAGTGAGACCCTGTCTCAAAAAAAAGAAGAAATACAAATTGAAACTATACTGGAACCATCTATCACCTATCATATGGACAAAAAAAGTCTGACAACACTCACCACTGGGGAAAAAAACAGGCATTCTCACGTTAGTGGTGAGAGTACAAAATGGTACAACCTCTATAGAGAGGAGTTTGGCCATGTCTAACAAAATACGTATTTACCCTTTAACCCACCAATCTCATTCCAGGGAAGTAACCCTAAAGATCACCCCCACAACTGCAGAACGGCATATGCACAAGGCTGTTCACCTCCATACTGTTTGTAACAGCAAAGTGCTGGAAACAACCCAGACGTTGTTACCTAGGAGACCGCGTGAACAAACTGTGAACTATCCACACAGTGTAGTACTATGCAGGAGGGTCTCTATGAAATGATTTTACTTGTTAATGAAAATAAAAAGCAAGGTACACAAGAGAGTCTATGCTATGCTACCTTTTGTGTAAGAAAGACAGGAAAATAAAAACATAGGTATGTATTTGCTCATTGTTGTGGAAGGAAGGAAAGCAGGGAGGAAAAGACACAGACACGCAGGGAGGATAAACCAGAGACTAAAGGAGAGGGTGGGAACCGATGGAGGAACATTATGGGAATATAGCTATTTATATCATTTTTGACTTTTGAACTAGGTAAAGATTTTACATATTCAAAAAAGAAAATAAAAATGATGGAAACAAACCTTCAATTGAATACAAACAGAAACAAATGAACCTCACTGCACAGCAAATTCATAAGATGGCTTCCAAGAGAAAAAAAATAATTCAAGTAACTTTTGAATCCACCACCCTGTGCACCCTTAGGGAATATATTCTACGGAGGGGAAAGGGGCTGCAAACAAATCCCAAATCTTACTTAGCGGGTCTGTTGCTGGCAGTGCCATCAGTTTAAAAATTCTGAAACTATTGTCTGTGTATTATAGTATAGAAGAAATTCATAAATATATTGAAATTATTGGGGAAAAGGAAAATTAAATATGGAATAAAGTACAGATGAAGACTGTGGCATTGAATTTAAATTGGAGGTATCAATGTAACTGGAGGCTCCTCTATATAAAATTTCTAGCTCTATTCACGGAAAGGGCCTAGGAGCATGACACCCAGTAGCAATGAGCACACCTAGTTCCTGGATCTTGATTGAGAAACACGATTCCCTCCTACAAGAGTCCAGGATTCGAAGAAATTGCTGATTCCAGAGTTCGGGCAAAAAAAGTAATAGGTCAGTCTGGAACATCTTGTGCCAGAAAGCCAGGAAGCGCTCAAAAAATCATGGGGATGTGGCAAAAGGACACAAGGCTGGACAAACTTTGGACAATTGAGCATCAAAAAGAATGACAGTAGAAGATTATATTATATTATTTTTAAAAAGAATCATCCCTGAGTCCACAGTAAAAACTGAGGTAGGGAAAGGGAGAGACCTTCTTTGCAGGAGAACACCAGCCAATAAATATGATCTACAGAATTTGTCAATCACCATTTTCAATCCCCAATATAATTACAGATTCAGGCAAAAATCATCAATTGGTAATCCGAAAGGTACTGGGTTGCTAGGGAACAGGACACTCACATGGTCTGAAGAGCACTGCCCCACAGATTTCTAACTAATCACAGTGGGAAAGGGTGCCTGGCAGACACCGCCTCGACCACGCAACCAAACCTGGCACAGCCAAGAACGGGCAAACCCACTGCACGTGCTCCGGATGTGATGCCACGGAAATACCCATCTGGGTGGTGTTTGTGCCCAACATGGTTCACCTGAATCTAATCGGGAAGAAATAGACAGATACAGTCTGTGGGACAATCTATGAGGCAACTGGCCTGGGCTCATCAAAAGAGTCCACTGAAAAACAGACAATATACAAAAAAAGGGAGGGGCTGTTCTAGATTAAAAGAAATAAAGAACACGACCAAATGCACTGTGTGAACTTTGATTGGATCCTGGACGTTTTTTTTTGTAATAGTCATAAAAGGTATATGGGAACAATTGCAGAAATTTGAATATGGACTGTACATTAGATGAATAAATCTTCAATTTCTTAAGTATGCCAATATACTGTGCTTATGGAGGAGAACGTTCTTACTCTTGGAAGATATTTGCTGAAGTATTCAGGGGTGAGTTTCATGCTATCTGTGCCTTACTTCCAAATGGCTCAGAAAAAAAGACAAAAATAACTATACACAGAGAGAGACAGAACACAAACACGGCAGAATGTTAACAATCAAGGCAAAGGAATATAGGTGTTCATTGAACTATTCTTTCAACTTTTCTGTAAATTAAAAAAATTTTTTAAATAAAGCCTTGGGGGAAACTAATAGCTCTGATGATCTAGGACACTGACAGAAAGCTTGAGCCCTTCCTGGCCGCACATGATGCGTGGAGGAAAGCAAGCGGAGGCCCACAATGTCTGGGTGCAAGGGTGACCTCCCTTTCTAGCATGGACAACTGGTGTGATGGTGCTGCTGTTTGCTGAGGTAGCAAACCCTGGAGAAGGAGCCAGTTTTAGAGAGAAAAGGAGAGGTCAAACATTCACTTCAGACATCTACAGACTCCCCAGAGCCCACGCAGGTGGGCCCTGGGTTACAAACCCCTGAAGTAGAAGAAGGAACACAGAGGAGCAGGGGAAGAGGAGGCTATCATGAATGAACAGAAAAGGGAAAGAACAGCCACAGAGGTGGGGTAAGCCAGGAAGAGGGGTCCAACAGCACAAATGCCACTGAGACAGCAAACAAGATAAGGACACTCGTTACTGGGAGTGATTAAAAATTGGGTTTGTAAAAAAGATAGATTTTTCCCCTACCTACGGCACAGTAAAAAACTTAAGGGATCAATTTAAGAGATGAAGGTGGAAAGTCAAAATGGTGCTGTCAACCACAGCACCTGCCCTACTGATTCAGGGCCCCTCCCACTGTGTGGCCCTTCTCCCCCCAGCTGAATGCCTGGGACAGCACAACCTTCCTGGTTCCATTCTTCCTGGGTGCTTTTTCTTGTTTGGTGCTTTCTAAGGAGAAGGCAGGTCTTAGGGACTTTTAATGTGCTCTTTCAAAGGACTATGAAGGCTGTTTGGCGTCAAAGCAAGCCCAGACACCAAGAGGTAAGAGATCAAAGGCTCTAAAAGCAAGCCCAAACAAAACCTTGAAAGTGGTTCACGCCTATAATCCCAGCACTTTGGGAGGCTGAGACTGGAGGATCGCTTGAGGCCAGGAGTTCAAGACCAGCCTGAGCAAGAGCGATATCCCATCTCTACAAAAAAAAAAAAAACAGAAAAATTAGCCAGGTGTCGTGGCTTGCACCTGTAGTCCCAGCTACTTGGGAGTCTGAGGCAGGAGGATCGCTCGAGCCCAGGAGTTGGAGATTGCAGTGAGCTATGATCACGCCACTGAACTCTAACCAAGGCGACAGAGCAAGACTCTGTCTCAAATTAAAAAAAAAAAAAACTCAAAAATGAGAGAGATAAGATGGCTCAGAAATAATTATACCAAATCCAAGTCCACAGGAATAACCAATTCATCAGAATGAGCTGGTCATCTGTCACCAGCTAGAGAAACCCAAACCAGAGTTGGTTCTGCTAGATTAGTAAAATGCCCCACCCAAAATGGACCAACTGAATCAGCATTTCTGGTCTTCTATCCAATTGCTTGAGTCATATAGACCTGGTCCTAATGGCAGAGAATAAAATATTCCTTCACACTGGTCTCCAGTTACAGAGTCCTGACCACTGCAACTGCGAAAGCTGAGAGCTTTTTGTCATCTAACACATTTGTGAAATTCATTGGCTTTAACAAACTGTTCCCCAAACACCTGGCCTGTACATTCTCCTCTAACCAGCATGTGCTATATCATATTCAGAAAGTGCGTATAGGCTCTCCCTTGCCTTGAAAAATACGCATCAGCTGTCAGAAAAGCTAAAACCCATCTTGGCTCTGGTGAAACGTTCACTTCAGGGAAACACACACACAAGCCAATTTGGTCAGACTTAATAAGTTTTAACAAAATCCAGGTGAAGGAATCTATCTGGAAAAACAGAAGAATCTTATGAGCAGCTCCAAGAAATAATTCTCTCAGCAGAGGAAAAAAGATGTGAAATCCTCCATACTATGGTAGAAGGCAACATAAAACTGGATTTCACAAGTGGGGAACTTTTGTGTAACCCTGATCTAAAATGGTGGTCTCCAAATGTCTCAGGATTGCGAAACCCTCTACATTTCCTCCCATGACTTGGAACCCTCATGCTTTGTCCTAGAGGTAATCAAGTTTAAAACTCATTAACTCTTATGATCTCTTATTCCCCACCTCCAAAGACCACAGACAAGAACATCCTAGAACTGACTTTAAAAATATCTAGTCTGTATTATTCTGAATGTGAGACATGAGGGACACTATTCCTAAAGTTTAAGAGAAATTGTTCCTTATTCCAGCAGGATCTGCTCTATTTTATGTGCAGAATTTCAAGGCCATGTCTGCAACTCTGGAGAGCTCTATTTAACGTGTCCGAGTACTCAGTAACATATAGGCATGCTTTTTATAGAGCCCTTGTGTTCCCAAATTGGCTTTATGTTTGAAACCCTAAGCTTCAGTTTTGTGTCTCTACTAATAATAGGGCTCAACTTTTCAGGCCTACAAGAGATGAGAGACCCTGCAAGGGAATGGTTCCCACCATGGGAGAATCCCAGAGAGGGGCAAGACTGCGGCCTGAACCAACAAATGCATGGAGACTACTGCTAACCCACCTGCAAGCTCTGCCATTTTCCTCCTGACACCCCCAAGGATCTTCCACCTCCCAGTACAAGGGACACACATATGATTCCACAAAGGCACACAGGCACTGGTGTTGAGAGCCTGTTGCATAAGATGAAAACACATATTAGCTCTTTAAAGGGAAGTTTTAGAAGTTCATGGCTAAAATCCAACCAAATTATAAAATGATTCTTGACTAAGAATAAGCTAATGGCTGGAACTTTATAGAACCTAAAGATTTTTCTATTATAATAAAATCCTACCACCAAACAGCTGTGAAAATAAACCAACATTCCTGGATGGGTTTCCTCCAAGTGCAGGACCACCCCAAAACCTGGGCCACTGTTTATCACAGATATGTTAGGCAGCATCCAGAGGACAGAACTCGAGGAGAAACTTTCTGTTCACGCTCCTTCCACAACATGGAGATGGATGACTGATGGGCAAATTCAGAGACAGCAAATGTCATTTTCAACTTTTCGGGCAAGTAATTTAAGTACAGAAAGCAGTTAGGGTGGGATTTAAGTTAGATCATTTGGAATGTGTGCAAAGTCTCTTATTCGCAGAACCCACATCTCCCAAACAGAAATAACAAATCCCAAGCAAAGTTCAACACATTTTTTTATGTACAAATGGGTCAACAGTACAGACGGAGTTACTTTTTATAAATACCTGCGGTATATCCCCTAAAAAGATGTGAATAAAAACTCTCTCTCCGCACAAAGGGCCTATCCTTCCCCAAAAGTGTTAACTTCCCGAGAGCCTATTCTTAGCCAAACACTTGTGGGGCCTCCTGGGAAAAACAGGAGCACTTTGGGACCAAGGCGAGAGCTTTCCCACCTCCCCAGAGAGCGGAGGTGACTCGAAGGTCATCTGTTGCCCAGGTCTTGGGAGTGATTAAACTGTTTCTTCCCAAGACTTCAGTCTTCTTTGTCAAGCTGCTGATTAAGCAGTCTCTCTGTTTCCTGGCAGCCGCCCAGAGGGAGGGAGGAAAGGGACCTACAATAGCGTGAGGAAGTAAAAAACTGGGTATTTTGATAAAAAACATTTGGTAATCAATGTAACCCTGTAAAGCCGATGTATCAAATTCACCAGAGGGAAATTGTAATTTAGCATTTTGGGATCTACAAAGACAAGCATTTCTTTAGGAAGATCATTATTTAGCACCAATTTCTCTCTCTCTCTGGTAATTTTTCCCTTTCCTTCGAGCCCTTGGCTGTGATCAGCGCTGTCAGAGCACAGCTCAGCAGTGCTTTTAATCAGTAACACAGCTGGGCGCAAAGGAGAGCGCAGTCACACACCACAGAACAAACAGCTCGCTCACACCAAAAGGCAGCGCTTCTCAGGGTCATCCGGACTGGGGAACACAAGCACCCCGCAGTCTTTTCCTGAGGTTGCTCTTTGGCTCTCCAGGCCCAAGGGCTTTACTCAAAGCGACGCAGGTGGTTGTACAGCGACTGGACATAGGTGAAGACACACATGGGGTCCGGCTTGCGGCCCATCACCATCATATCCTCCACTTCGATGAGGCGCTCACAGTTGGCCAGATTCCTGGAACACAGAAGCCCCATCAGAACGATGGTCCCAGCAGGGCTGTCACCACTGTCCCAAGAACAGCACTCAGCCTGGCACCAGACATTCCCAAGTGCCCACCAGCAGGGACTTCAAATAACTCCAGTAGGAGCTTCGGTGCTACTGAGTCTAAGGCAGCGTTTTCCAAGCTCCCATATCCGTGAACCACTATACAATTCATATTTTGATTTAAATAGATTTAGTTTATTTACATTTTAGGTGAAATTATATTAAAGTGAAAAAAAAAGTAAATGTATGTCAGTAGGATATGGAAAACCAGCATGAACTATAAAAACAAATGTAAAACTAATAAAACAAAAAATTAAATTTACCCATTTGCCTCCTAAAAGGGTTTTGAAATTTTTTATTTTTTACCATGATCCATAGTAAGGTACTTTTCATCATGATTCAGCACACACATACACATATGTGGAAATAAAGTTCCACAGAAATCTTTACCTTCACTACTACCAATATTTTCTCTATGATAGCTCATGTTTATTTCTTGTCTCCTCCTATTTTTTAAATGCTGGTCATGAAGCACTAAATTGATTTTACAATCTACTCGTGGGTTGTAATTGGCAGTTTAAAAAATTGCTTAAAATCATCTGGCATCCCACACGGGGAAATGCTGGTTTAACTGTGGCTCACTGGTGTAGACTCATGTGTCCACTGTGTGTCCAGGAACTCAAGGGATGCACCCCCCACATCCTATGACTCTTAGATCACAGTGTGGCTGGGTCCCCTGGGCACCAGATGTAGCCGGCCCGACATGATCAGGCAGAACCAGAAGGGCAAAAACGACGGCACTTGGTCTAATTGTCAGTGCCCTTCCTTCAGCAGCTGTGTGTATTTTTGTCGTTTGGGGGGCTCCCAGTTTTTTGTGTGTCTTTTTTCCATCAATAAGCACATGACCATCAAAGTTCAAATCCCAGCTCCATCTCTTACCAGCTAGATGACTTTGGGCAACACACTTAACTTCTCTGAGCCTCAGTTTCCTCATCTGGAATAACACTCACTGCACAGAGTGGGTGTGAGGATTATGAGCTAATTTATGCAAATCAGTTGGAACAGTACTTGGCACATCAAAAGAGCTCAATAAACATTACAGATTATTACTGCTGCTATTTCGATGATCATGCCTTTGCTTTAAGAAGCAGAGTGGATCCTGAAGAGGCCTGAATGTGAAATCCCAATAGCTGAATTCAGACTTCCCAATAGCTTCATCTTTCTGTGCCCATTTCTTTAGCAGAAAATCGGAAACCCACCTCTGTTCTCCCTCCCAGTGGGTTTGTTGGGAGGGTTTGACTCCACCATGTGTCTTTATACACCTTGTTCCCTAGACAGCCCAGCCAGAGAGAAGATCCCAGTAACCCCCCTCCCCGAGCCTGTGGGCCAGTTCAGCGCGACTCACTCAGCACTTTCCACCAGGCTGAGGCACAGGGGTAGCTCCCCGGGCTGTGTGCTCCAGAGACAAAGATTGTAACATTAGCACCCCACCCTGGGCCCTGCTCTGCCGTGCTGGCCGGATGCCAGGCCTCCTATCAGAAACCAAATGTCAAGGCGAAATGGAGACATCTGTCCCGGATCCCATCCGCACCTCCCCTCTGGGGCTGAAGCGTGTGTCCTGTAAGGGAATCCAGTGGCTTCGTGGGGTGACAACTGGGTTTGGGCCAAGAAGAAAGCACCCTCTCTCCCTAGGACAGGCCAGGGCAGGGCTCAGCGTTAGGGAAGTCAGCCCTCTGATGAGGGCAGGCATGCAAAGGTGCTTTGTCGACACTACAGGATGGAAAATCTGAGTTCTTTGGAGATGCCAAGGACCTGAATTCACCTTCTTGAGCAACCATTTAGCATCTAGTGCCCTCCTCCTCACCTGCGGTGCAAGGAGAGTACCTTTCCCCCCTCCCTCCCAGGCCTGCTATTCAGAGGAGCCCAGGTGTATGTGAACAGGCTCCGCACGCGCCCACATTATCAGGATTGACAGAAGTGGCCTCAGCGGTCCCGCGTATGAAATGAGGACAGCAGTAGAACTTCAGGACCTCTGCTTTGGGAGAGAACCCAAACGTCTCCCTGTCCAAGCACCCCCATGGAAGCACCGATCATCTCTATAAAGGCCCCGTCTCGGCTTATTCACCTTGGAGTCCAGGGAAAGGGGGCCTAATTTCCTCCAAGGACAGCCCAAACCCCTCTACAGGTGGCTCTGGCCATGAGAAAGCTTTTCCTGGTGTTTTTAATGCTATTTTGCCTCTTTGTACTTTCTACCTATTGGTCCCACAAGGCTATTTATTTATTCAGCCTCATTTTTCCCCCACAAAAGAGCCCTTTATATGTTGGAAGACAACCTTCATATCTATGTCTTTAAATACCTCTGGTTCCTCAACTGTGCCCCCAAAGGGGACCTAGGACCTCCTCCTCTGAACCGGTTCTAGTTTCTCTCTAGCCCACTTTGCAGGAGGCACTCAGAATGGCTGGCATTTTCCTGGTATTGTCCAGCCTGTGTGGAGGAGAGCAAGCTGACCCCCTTTCTCTTTGTTCTAGAGGCTGCACTGCCCAGGCAGAGTCTTTGAGATCGGGGTGGCAGTCAGGATGTGAGCTGAGGCCTTGCCCTGGCATCACCCTCTACTGCCCAGACAGCAAGCTGTGGGCAAGGCGCTGGCCTCCCCACCAGGCAACCAGGGGCCTGGGCCAGGTGGGTCCCCACCCCACTGTTATCTTTAAGTTGAGCACATAAGAGTATGGGGGGTCCCTGAGAGGAGTCACAATATGCAACAGGCAGCCACCATCCCCTAGCTCCCTCTTTTCCTTCCCGCTACCACCTCTGCCCCTCACCCACTTCCTGCCCTGGGGAGTTCCAAATTCTCCCTCCCACAGGCAGAGAGCATCCCTGGCTTTAAGGCCATGGCATGGCCCACACCAGACCCTCAAGAGCACTTGCCTTCCACACCCCAGATTGTCCCCGCAAAGTGAGCACTATCCCTCGGAGACACTCTGGTGCCAGCTACGGCAGTATAGGTTCAGCATCCCAAATCCGAAATCTGAAATGCTCCAATGAGCATTTCCTTTGAGCATCGTGTCAGTGCTCAAAAGGTTTCAGATCTTGGAACATTTTGGATTTCAGACTTTTGGAACCGTGATGGCTCAACCAGTAGGTATAATGCAAATAACCCAAAATAAAAAAAAAAAAAAAATCTGAACTCCAAAACACTGCTGTTCCCAGGCATTTCCGATATGGGATACTCAACCTGCAACACGGGTTGAACAAAACTCTGGAGACAGGACGTGAGAAAGGGAAAGTGATGACCAGCATTGACTTTTATAAAAAAGATTTAAATTTCAAGATATTAGAGGCCCCAATTGCCTTTTAAACTTAAAAAACAAACTGCTTTAGTAAAAATGATATAAGTTTGTTTTAAATAATTCAAACAACGTGAAAAAGTCCAAAGGAGAAAGTCCATATCACTTCAAACACCACCACACAGCAAGAACCAGGGTTGACATGGGTCGACTACCATTTTTAAAGTGGATTTGCTTAAGCCAACCTCGTTGGGGTGGGGGGAAAGGTTTTCTCCCACTGCTATCTATTACGATCCTCAGCTACCTCAGGGCTGGCCTGTAAGGAAGGTGGAGGAGGGGATGGGGGGGTTATTTTTATTTTTTTAAGCCTGCTCTAAATGCAGACCAGGATGCCAGGGCTCGGACTACTACCTCCTGTCTGGTTTTAGACAGAGACACATGGGCACTACAAATAGCCTGGAAGCCCCTTCTGCTCTGGCGTAACCTGAGAGCAGGAGAGCAGGACACATTCCCTGCAGGGCAAAGGGGGAGCCTGAGGCTGCACGTCCTGCACTCTGAAGAGAGGGGAGGAAGAGCGCAGGAGGGTCAGCAGGCGCCCGCCCGACTTAGCCCCTTCCATAAAAGGGGCTGGTCCTCCCTCGTTCCAGGCCCTGAACACCTGTCAGGCAGGGGAAGCTCACTATGCTGTCAACACCGAATCACTCACACAGATTAGGCCACCGGGAATCTCTGGGACCATAAATTATTGGGGGGTGGAGGAGGGGCAGCACACACCACTTTTACTCCAAAGGTCCCAGATGCATCTTTGTGCCTTTAAGGCACTTGCTCACAGTAGGGTCTGAAATGTTTTCTTCCTGATTCAAGGTGGACCCATAGTTTGGGGACCCTGTGTCCTCCTTTCCCTTCCAAAGGTTGTGCCTTCATCGGACCCCAGGCTCCTCTCATCCCACACTGCATGCTCCCCCAACAGCCTTTCTTAGCTCTGTCCTGCTGCCTGCATGGTCCTGATGGCTTTCAACAGCCCCACGTGTCTGCTTGACTTTTACTGGCAAACATAAGGACTGTCTGCTTAAGACACTGACAGCCCGTATCTTCAAGCAGGTGTCCCTGTGCTTTCTTGCCAGCTTTTCTACCCAGCTTATTGTCCAAGGAACGAGGTGATCCAAGCTGCCGTCCTGCTCCCAAGGGGCCCCAGGCAGGCAAGCCCATCTTCCCAGCCCTCTCCCCCTGGTACCTGGGAGATAATCTCATGGATGACTCATGAGGGGAGGTGCCTCCCCAGGCTCTGAGCACTCTCTCCACACGGGCCTGCTGTGGACTCCCCTCCCTGCTGCCTCGAGTCAGCAGAAAAGCGAAAACTCATCTCAGCAGCAGCATCAAACCATCCTCCCCTCCCCAGCCAGGCTCAGGCCATAGGGGACACAGGGCCAGGGTTTTACCCCGCTGTTTGCTCCAGGGAGGAGGGAAGCAAGGCCTGGACCAGCCTCTACCACCACCGCGCCAGGGTAGGAATAGAAGAAACATCTGTTTGGAGTCTAGAATCTCCGTGAACTCAAACCTCATGCTGGGAAAGCACGGCCTGGAATGGCTCTGGCTCTGGCTGCCAAGGGAAGCTGTGTTCCCTGCGAGCTAGGGTGCAGGGCCACTACCCCATGGCTCAGGGCATCCCTCTCCCTGCCATGACCCTGCTTGGTCCAGGGCTGAGGGTGACCAAGGTGGCCGGGGCATGAACTGGCAAGCCAAGCATGGCCACACCTCTGGGCTGGGTGTTAGGGTGTCCGCAGCAGAGCCCCGACCCTGCATACTCCCACAGTCTGGGTTTTGACAGTCGCTGTGTCTGGGCTTCACGCAGCTGGGCCTCCTCCCCAGGAGCCACTTCTCCCCACCACGTGCCCTCACACTTGGCTCCACTTCACCAGCGTCTGGATCCAGTTGCACAATACACTCGTCCAGAGCTGTTTCTGCAATTAGGATGACAACTAATCCCAAGCAGCCAAGAAAGAGAAGGCTTTTAAAGTATACAAGGAGTTCTTATGACCCCAGGGGGCTGAGAGTCCGAGCAGCATCACCCAAGAAAACACAACACAACAGGGCTGATATGGATATTCCAAAAATGCAGGCTGAGGAGCCAGAGTCTCGATTCTGCCCCCAGGCCAGGCATTGCTGCTCCAGAGAAGGGCAGCTGCCCCAGCTCGAGGCGAGGCTTACGATACCAAGTGCGGGTTACGAGCCCCACTAGCTCCGACTCCTTCCCTGGCCAGGCTCAGAGCCTGGTGTAGGGGGTGGGGTGGAGGCTGGGACTGGGTGGTCAGGCCCTGGGGTGAGGCTTCCCTCAACCAAACAAGCACACGAGCACCACCCCCCGGAAGTGGGCCCTGAGGACCCAGACAAAAAAATGAAGGCTGAGCTGACCACATAAGGCACAAAGGCAGAAAGAGGGTAATAAACAAGCCCTCCAGGAAACTCAGCTCTGGCAACTGCCTTCCTTCTCTCTGACCTTCAGAGAGCTTAGCATCAGGCAGCCCCACGTACCACTCATCCGTGCCCCACTCCCTGTCCCGTGATGGTGGTGCCGTGATGGACTATGGCAATGGCTCCCCAACCCTGTCTTCTCATTGGGTTCAGTGAACAAGAAGCCCTGGTGTGAGGGCAGGAGGGGAGCGAGGTCAGAGTACTTAGCCCGCGGCTCTGGCCCTGCCAGGTCACTGAGAGCTGGCCGCATCCATTGCCCAAAGCACAGCCCTATCAGACAGTCTTCTGCACATGGCTGTTCTCTCAAGTTCTGTAACTTCAGCCGAAGGCTGTGACAGCTCCGCGCCGCTATTATCCCAAGGCTGCTGCAGTAGGCCTGGCTCATTTACCTCATTCCTGCCCACAGCTTTGTAAAGAGTCCCTTTATTAAACTCTCCTCACCCAGTTTGAATGTGCACCTGTCCCCAGCCAGAATCCTGACACACAGACCCCGCTGTGCCAGCTCTCCTGATGCTCCGGGGGTTGCCCCTGGCCAGTAACCAAATCCCAAGCCGGCTTCCCAAATGCCTCCTGATCCCAGAGCCACTCCCCCCACCCCCAAATTTTCTCCCTAGGAGTGTGACTTAAGAAGGTAGCCAATTCCATAGTAAATGCTAGAACAATATTTAGGGACGCAAAATCTTGTTGGAAGAAAAATCTACTTTTAAATATCCCAGATATTGTCCAATTTCTTGCTGATGGGCAGCTGTGGCTCATCCAAGCAAGTGTCTCTCTGCACCAGCCCGGAGAGGACAGACACAGTACTCTAGGGGACCCTGTCCCACTGCCACGCACACCTAGTCCACGGCCAGTCTCCCAGACTGCACCCCAGAGCTGGCACTCAGCAAAGAGGGCAGGCACTGCAGCAACAGAGCCCTGCTCCACCACTGAGTGCTATGTGACTCTGGGCAAATCCCTTTTCAGGCCTCAGTCTTCCCATCTGTACAAGAGGTAGACAGACTAGAGGGCCTCAGGTCCTTCAGCTTTGCAGACAGCTGCCCCTTACCCCCCTTGCCCCCGTTCCCCACCTGGGGCAGAAGTTGGGCTCAGGGACTGGGCTGGGGCTGGCAGCCAGCAGGACCTGCCATACTTACTCGGCCATGGTGAAAGCCAGCTCAAAGTTCTTCTGCCTCTGCGTGGGACTCAGGCTGTTATAGTCGAAGGCATCAGGGAAAAAGGAGTGCACCAGGGCGCAGAAGGCCATGCCGTCGCTCCAGCTGGAGGAGAAGTTCTGCAGGTCCACATGCTGTGAGCACAGACATCAGGGTCAGTGCAGGGGCCTAGACACAGGATTCCTGGAATTTCTAAGCACACGCCACAGGCAGCTATGTACCCACTCGGGAGGCACGATTTCTCTGGCTCCTATGCCTTCCCCCCAGCCCGGGTCAAACCTCTGGCCGGGGGTCCCAGTAGCCAGGGGTTGGGCCCCTGGGCCTCACCTGGTAGCCCAGAGTCTTGCTGCGGCACCACTCGAGCAGGATCTGCTTGATGCTGCTGGCACTAGCCACGCCAAAGCTCTGTGACCGCTTCAGCTTGGCCCGGCCCTCCCCTCTCCCCCTGTGGAGAGAGCGCAGGCCTGCTAGGGGGCCGCCCCACCTGCCGCCATCTCCCAGCCTGGGTCTGGGTCGGGGCAGGTGTCCCTACACCACCAGGGAAGATGCCCCACCTGCTCTGCTCATCCAGGAGAGACACTCTGTTGGCATGCAGCCCCGGTGCCTCACAGAGCAGCTACACAGCCACTTCTGATGGTATCTATAGCAGGACCCCCCAGGTCCCCTGTTTATGTCCCACCCCAGCGGGCAAGGGTCACTTGGTAATCCTGAGACAGAGAACCTGAGCTGGCATGGCCCTGTGCCCCTGCCCTCTGTCTGGAGCACCTTCCCCTTCCTTTCCTCCCACCCTCCTCCCGAGCCCCCTTCTTAATGGAGAGCTTCCTTCCCCAGTGACTCCTTCCTAGTCAAGAGGGACGGTTTCCCCCTCTGGATCCTAAGGACACCCCCTAAGGGCCAAGACCAGGTTGTCTGGGGTCAGTCGGGATGCTTCCTGGATCTGCCCTCCCTCACTAGCATCGAGCAGGGACTGACTGTGATTGGGGGTGGGGATGGGGGGGCAGGCTTGGGTTGTACCCTGCACACAGTAGGCATCAATACCATGTGCTGAAGACTGGGTAAATACGCCAAGGCAGGCCATAGCCAAGGATCCCATCCCTCATGGGGCATGGTAGTGGGCTGGTAGGCACATGGGTCCCGCCATGTTACCTCTTCCTTGGGCCAGTCCAACCCCACAGCTGGGCCTTCTGGCTCTGGCCAGGCCCCCAATCCCCTCCCAGTCCCCCATCATACCCAGAAGCTAAAGGTGCCACAACCTATGGGGAATCCGGGTGTGAGGGCGGCCTGGGGGCACTGGCTGCCTCGGAAATGCAGGAGAGGCCCTGCTGAGCTCACAGCCCTCTGCTGCCCACAGCTGGGGCCCCCTGCCCCCCCAGCCTGCCTCGTGGCCCAGCCCCGACTTCGCGCCTTGCCTGAGACGCCTCATCTTGGACATGGTTGGTGCCCTGGGGAATAGGACAGGACCCAGACTTGCTCTGCTGTGCCCACCTGACCCGTGTGGGTCTGGGCCTGCTCTGGGGACCCAGCCTGGGCTGTGGCGAGTGTTCGTACTTGCCCGCCGTATCCTGCTCCCACTTCTCAAACAGCGCCTTCCTGGCCTGCGCCCCCGAGGTGCGGGGCAGCGTCTGCGACCTCACCAGCTCCCTGCGACGCTCCCCCGGGCGATGGACCTGAGTCGTGGCTGGTGGCTGTGGGGACACAGGCGACTGGGGTGGCGTCACCAGCGGTGGGCTGAGGAGAGAACCACCCAGTCAGGAACATGGAGCCAGCCATCACTGGCTCACCAGGCCGCAGGGTCTCCCTCCACACTGAGCGTGAACGAGGCAGGCTGTCTGCACCGCCACAGGGGCTGCGCTGGCAGTCAAAGAGGAGCCCCCACTCACTCCAGTCCCCAACTGGCTTGGCAGGTTTTCTAAACTGAGCTGCCCTGGAAGCAGGCCTGGCCAGCAGGCCCAACTTAAGGAACAGTGAGCCCCGTCTCTGGACATAATCACCCCTTGGCAGGGATGGGGGAAGAGAACATGGAAGCTCATCCTATCCTCCTTCCTCCCGTGGGGGCTGAGACACCCCCTCCGATCTTTCAGCTGACTTGCTTTGAAGGGTCCACAGAGAAACCAGTCTGCAGCCATATTCTCCAAACAAAACTCCCCACCATGCCCCGAGGCCCCATTTCTGCTGCCCAGACCCTACCCGCAGCCCTGCTGCCCTAGCGCTCCGGAGGCCCAGCCCTCCATGGAGGCAGCAACCCAAGGAGGGTGCCTGCCCTGGTCAGCACAGGGATGCCCTGCAGGTGGCCTGGGTCCAAGGCTGAGAGACCCCTGGGGAGCAACGACCCCAACGGGAACATGGCCCTGACTCACCTGTCACTGCGTTTGCTTGCCACCACTGCCCCAAAGCCAGAGGTTGACAAAGACCGCGTGAAAGAGGGGTTCTTCTCTGCAGGATGAAGGCAGGGAGAGAAACAAGAAGCCCTGGCCTCAGGGAGGGGCCAGCCCCAGCTTCCCTCCCTCCCTCTGGCCCAGCCCCTTCACCCAGCATCACTCTCTGGACAAGCAAGGGCCCCTGGGCTGAACTAGCCTTGCCTCAGCAAGCAGCGGGGAGAAAGGAGGACAGAAGCAGAGCAACGACATGGAAGAGGTCTTTTAAAGTGTCCCCACCTGCTCTCCAGAGCAGAGGCCGGGGCCTCCCATGCTGGGTATCCAGCAAATGCTGATCCCACACCCTCCTTATAGAAGCCCACATGGCTCCCCCCAGGACACACCACTGAGGCCTGACCACAGGGCCAAGTCAGGCCTGGGGGCCCTGGGGAGGGGACTGTGCCAAATATGCAGGGCAAGAGGCCACCTTCCAACCATGGCCTCGACCTGTAGTAAAAGCCACGGCTGCCCCCACAGGGATGACACTGTTGCACAGGAGCTCTGGATAGGAGTTGGGCAAGGCTGGGCTGAGGGAAGGGGTCGCAATGACAGGCAGAGGAGGGCTGGGCTCGGCCCCGGGTTCTTCAATTCTCCTGCCAACTCCCACAGCCCCTGCCCTCTCTCCCCCACCCCAAGGTGGGGTCTGCCCTCAGGCCATACTCTCCAGCTCATACCACTGGGACTGGGAGTCCAGGGTGTGGTGGCCTCACTGGGGCTTGGGGTGAGGCCCCCCAGGATGGCAGCAGATGTGGGCGATAGAGCTGCAGCCGAGGTCTCCCCAGAGAACCTCTCAGAGACTCGGGTGACAGCTGTGACCGGCTGGTGGGGAAGCCGCAAGGAGAGGCTCACAGGGCGAGGCTTGCAGGGCTCCGATGCCGGGAAGGTTTGGGCAACCTCAGGGGGTCCATCACCTGGACCTGGAACATGTGATCAGCAGGGTTAGGGGGTGAACTGTGGCAGTCACAGGGGCTTCAGACCTCCTAGGAGGGTTACAGCCTCCCTGAACCCTCCTCCTACCTCCTCCAGGAAGACCCCCCGACCTCCCCTACCATAGATGTCTTGCTGCTCCAACCAGAGTTGATTCTTCCCACCTTCTCCTCCTAGCCAGCTCAACAAATACTAGTTTGGCTTGTCAGTCCACTCTCTGTCCTATTCAGTGCTTAGACAAATTCCTCAGCCCCTACTTACTTTCCTCAGAAACAAAGAGGCTCACTACCTTCTGAAATGGGCCATTTCCCTGTGTGTGTAAAAAGTTCTACTTCACATTGAATAAGGCTCCTTTCCTGGCAGCCTCTCCACCTGTTGGGGTTCAAGCTCAAGTCCATCCCTCCCCAGCCAAGGGATGGCCCGGCATAGATGCATGGCCAAGGCCTTGACCCCAAACCTACCAGTCACCCCTCCTCTGCCCTCAGTCCCTACCTGCCCCTGGCTGGTGCCCATTCTCGATGACACATGAGTTTGAGGTCCTTCTCATCTCCAACTCACTGGCTTCGTCATGATCCACACTCTGCAGAGATGCAAACACCACTGAGACCCCGTCAGCTAGAGCCAGTTGTCTACCCAAAGCCCCTCCTGGTGTTTGATGGCAAACAGTCATTTTGAGAGAAAACAGCCCCCAAGAGGTACAGTGACAGGCCAAGTTACACAGCAAGCTGGGATGAACCCACCCCATTTTGGACATGATGAGGGGCCCCTGGGACATCAGGGAGCTAAGGAGGTAGCTGAATATTTAAGTCTGAAATTTAAGAGAAAGGAAGGATAAGTGATGGACAAACAGGAGTTGTGGTGCCCAAAGGGCCCCTGGAAGCCCAGGACAGGAAGAGCCAGCCTGGGGCTGGCAGGGGCCTGGGATGAGGCAGCACATCTCAGGAAGCAGAGAGGAGTCTGCGGAGGAGAGTGAGAAGGAGCAGCCAGAGAGGTAGGAGGAAACCCATGAGAATGTCAGGAAAGCCAGGAAGAAGGCAGGTGTGTCCAAAGGCGGCCTGAGGCCAAGGAAAAGAAGGTCAAGATGAGATGGAACAGGCGTCCATCGGTTTGGCAAAAAAGAGGTCACGGGTGATCAGAAGCCCAGGGGATGGGCTGGGGGGCAGGAGACGGCCTGGGGGAGCAGTCAGAGAGAAGTGAAGACAACAGAGTAACATTAGCCATAGGGGGCCGGGGAGGGGTTTTTCCAGATAGAAGAGGCAGGACCACATTCATAGGCTGAGAGAAAGGTGAGGGGCCATCTGCAGGGTGGGTTCCCTGGCAAGTGGGAGAGGACAGGACCCAGAGCCTGTGGCGAGTCTGGCCTTGGACTCAACTTCTGATTTAGGAGGGAAGAGGAGGAGAGGCCAGGCCCATTCACAGGGACGCTGGAGAAGGGTATGCAGCCGAGTCAGCAGGGGCAGGAGAACCAGCCAGTCCAACTGGAACCCCAGCCTCCACTGTCACCAGGGTGCTGGGCTCAGGGGTCTCCACGTCCCCCCACACATCCCGCTCTGGTCTGACAGGTTCCACAGGTCCAGGCAGGGGCCTGGAGGGACAGGCTGATGGCGAAACCATTTTCCCAGGAATGTGTGTCCCCTGGGGGGGGGATCCCAGACGCCTGTCCCTGCACGTTGCAGGGCCCCCATCCCCTGCGATGCCCCAGGGGACCAGACACCACAACCAGAACCAGACAGGAAGCAGGTTCTGCACGTGCTGGATTCCTGCTGAGGGGTCTCCAGAAAAGGGAGAAGGGAAGGGGCTGGGCTAAGGCAGGCTGGGAGGCTGAGCCCAGACCCCCAGGTTCCCCGCCCCTCATCTGCAGCCATTCCCCACCCCGGGAAAAGGCTCTGCCCGCGTGCCTCAGGTGAAAGAGTAAGGGGCTATTCTGAGACCACTTCCCAACCCATCATCATACAAATGGGGAAATCAAGCCAAGAATGGGGTGGGGGTGCCCCTAAACCCACGACATGGCAAAAGGTAGGGGCAGAGTCAAGGTTTGGGACTCAGGTCTCCTACCCAACCCAGGGCTCTGTCCACAAAGCACCCCAGCCTTCCAGAGGGCAGAGAGGACAACCCAAGACAAATCTGTCTCCTAGGACTTGGGTCAGAGTGAGCCCTGGCCCCACTGGACCTGTCCCAGCTAGATGAGGCTGAGGAAAAGGGGTGAGGCTGGGGTAACAACCCCAGCAGGACCACCAGAGAACACAGAGCTCCTAAACCAAAGGGCTGGGCCAGGCTGGGGCAAGCTGTTCTCCCAGGGCCCAAGCCCACCCGTGGGGGCCTCTAGCACATTCCTCCAGTGGGCTGCTGTCTTCCTTTGGTGGGGGCAGCCTACCTCAGCCATGGCAAAGGGAACCAAGGAGGGGCCTCTGCACGCTGGGGCCAGGGCAGAAATCACTGGAGAGCCCTGGGACTGGGGACAGATCCTGCTGAGCTGGCCTGATACCCCTAAGATTCCCTACCTCAGCTTTGTTTTAAGGAGGGGGAGGTGCCCCATGAGGAAGCCCAGGTGGTGGTGGAGTGTGTGTGTTGGGGTTGGGGGTGGGTGTGATGGGATAAGGCTGATTTCAGGGACTCCAGTAGACGAGACTATCTTACTGGGGAAGTTTTTAAACATTTTTGGGGGGACTGAATATTTCAGGCCTTCATGGTGCTGCCTGACCCAGGCGGGCTAACGTGTGGAGGCAACCCACGCCGGGCCAAAACCCCCGTCCTGAGATGGCTAACCCCACTGCCCCGGCCTCCTCCACTCACACCACAGTTTTAAAGGACTCAATCCAAACCCCTCTCTAAAGCATTTAACTCTTATCACACAGTGTGTCTGGGAAAGCAAGGCAGATAAGGCAAGTCTGGTTTCTTTCACAGTCAGGCCTTCGACACCAGGCTCCTGGCAGCTGCTCCTGAGGGACTCCACTGCCTCGGCCATGGGGACCCAGTGGCTCCAGCTTAGCTGACAATGACATTTCTAGGAAACAATTCTGGCCCAGCCTGCTGGGGCCTGGGCCTGGCCTCAGGCTGCCACCATCCACCCAGGCCCCCAGCTGGCTCCTGACTTCCTCCTCCCAGCCAGACAACAGCAGTGGCTCCCAGGACACTTTTGTTAGCCAGATTCACCCCAGCCCACTCAGTCAATCCCCCTTGGTTTAGATACAAAGAAACCAAGGTACAGCTGGGAGGAGAAGCCTCCAGGGCCTCACAGCAAAAGCTCCAAAAGCAGCTCCTGTCTGCTCCAGCATCTCAGGCCTCCTGCAGGAAGTCCTCCCTGATTACTGCCACTGTACTGCCCTATCCCCTAACTCCTCCCAGAGCTTCCCTAAACATTCCTCTGTCGTCCCAGGTCCATGCCCCATGCTGCAGTAAGGCCAAGGTTTGTGCACTCAGAAGCCGATTACTTGATCAACCCTTTCTGCATTGAGCTCAAGGCACATTTATATGCTGAGGACAATTCACCTCCAACCCCTTCAGTCCCCAGTTTGAAAGCAAATGGGTCTCTAAACCCCACTGCTTGTTACAGAGGGGTGGCATGACACCAGCCTCTGCAATGCCTGACCACACACCAAGCAGGTGCACAGCCACCACCGGCTCTGCAGGCAGGATGAGACCCTCCCACCCAGACCCCCACCACACAGACACGGAGTATGACAGGCCAGACAACCTGCAGCCCAGTGTCCAGCTGTTACTCTGTCCACGCTCCAGTCTTTCCCCGGAGTCCCAGTTCCTTGTTTGTGACCAAGCACCCAATCACATATGTGAACCAGAATGTGGGGATGGCTCCACACAGCCCCCCACTACCAGAAACTGGCCTGCAGCCTGTGTCAGAGCTCCTGGGGAGGGGGCAGCAAGAGAAGTGGGGACTGGGGCTTCTGGGGTCAGGTGGGGGCAGCTGCCTTAGAGTTCAAGGGGTGCGGACCCAGTGACCCAGCAGGAGACAGTGGCCACCCCCACCTACAGTGCTCAGCTACACTTGCTGCTCACCACCCCCCTCAAGCCTCTCTGAAGTCCACAGCCCATTCCCCCGTGGGATCTCCATCCTTAGTCCCCAACAGGCTAAAGCATCCCTGCTGACCCTGACCTCTTCTTGGAGAAGAACTTCCCTCTCTGGATGTCTAAGAGTGGGCTCTCCAGGTCCTCCTTGCCCCCTGGCAGTTCCTGGGCCTGGTTTTTGTTTCCTTTGGTCTCTTTTGCCTCTGTCCAGATAGCTCCCTAACCTCCAGCCTCGACCACTCTCTGGAGCACCAGATCCAAGAATCTACCTGTTCTGGGACAACTTCTCCTGGATGTCCCACAGCCCCCTCATGTTCAGCACCACTCAAACAGAACCCAGCATCTCCATCCAGATCTGTGGCCCAGTAGTCCCCCAAGGCAGGGCTCCCTCTCTGCCTCCCTTCTCACAGCCAAAGACTACCCTGCCTGCTGGTTCCCCCTTCAGAACCCCTGTCCAAAGCAGCCCTATCTACACACACTGCCTAGCTCAGACCTTTTCTGTCTCCCTGGACCATCACAATTAAGTTACCGGTCTCCAGCCACCCTCCAAGCTGCTATCCATCCCTAAGAGAGCTTGGCAGATATAAGGAGGACCCCATCCCTCCCCTCACCCACCACCCCCATAACCAAGAGGACTAGTTTGACACTGGTGAATAATGGCCAATTCCCATTGGAAAAAACGTCATGACTGGAGAGAATCCTCTCAAATGTACATTTACACATCTACATGCATATATGATGCTAAGATTTGTTTTTCTTAAAACTTGGACAGCTGATTCCATGAGCACACAAGTAGCAAAGGCATATTAAAATAAAACCTCAGAAACAACTGATGACACAGTTTATCAGGCACGTTTTAGCTCACAGTGGTGATTTTATACCATGGAAATGTAGAGTGTCATGCTCATAGGACAGACTTAAGTGTATCCATATTTCTAAATAGAGCACTGGGACACCCATGGGTTCTGCCAACAGGAAAAGTTTAAGAACCTCTCCACCACTGGACAAAGCCCAACTCCTCTGCCCAGCATGCTGGGGGCTTTCACAACTCACCCCTCCACTCTCATACCTCAAGGCTCCGCTCATCTGGCCAGTGAGTACTTGTAGCCCCCACCAACCCCCATTTGCACCAGTAGCAACAAGCCATGGGCCTCCAGTACAAAACCTTCCTGGGAGACCCACTGGGAAGGGACAACTGTGTTTGGAGCAAAACATCTCCAGCTGTCTGCATTGCTGGTACTGTCTGGTCTGCGGCCATCTCCCACCCTGGCTGGGACCTCCAGGAACAAGACCTAATCTGATCCCTTCCTCCTGGCCCCCTGAGGTGCAGCCCAGCCACAGCAGGAGATCTGAGCACCCAATGGATTGAACCAAGGAGGGGCAGCAGGTGCAGACAACTCACACTCAGACCCTGGAAACCCAACCCCAGAGCACATGCCTCATAGGGATGGAAAATCCCACCTAAGGGCCACTGCACACACCATGGAAACATTCTAACCCAGACGTACCATTCTAGGAGGCCCATGCTCAAGGTATTGACTGGTCCACGCAGGCCTCCACCCCACCACCACGTGGTGTGGGCCTCTGGCCATTCACTAACCCCAGAAATCTAGACACTGCTCAAGGCCAGTTTCCCCCTCTCTCCCTTCACGGTAAGGGATTTGCCCCCTACAATGCAGGGCTTCCAAACGTGGCTGCTGGGCTGCGTCCCAACCAGACTGTGTCCCCCTCCTCCCCCCACCCAGGGGCTCAATCTAGGTTAATCGATAACTGCAGCCGTCAGGCCTCAGTGAAGCAGCAACGCAGGGGCGCGTGAATGGAGGCGGAGGGGTGCAGGTAGGGGGTGCTGACCATTCCAACACGCCCAGCCCAGCGTGGCCCAAGACAGTGAACGGTCAGGGCCCGAACGACCCGTAGCTCAGCGCCCAAGCCTTTGGTGTCATGGGACATAAGGGAGAAGGAGACAGAACTCTGGGCAAACAGGGCCCGGCTCCAAAAAAGGGAGGGGGCCGAGACAGGTGCAGCTAGCAGGCTAAGGAGTGCTTCTCCTTCTCCTGCCCTCTCCAACTCCGGAGCGGCGGCCGGACCCCGGTCACCTAGTCCCAGCGGCCGGTGGAGGCACAGCCCTCAGCCCAGCAGACGCGCGGGGGCGCACGCAGTCTGGGCGAAGGGGCGGCACCTAGGCGTGAAGCCCCCCTCCCCGGCGCACGCGCACACGCACCCACGCCAGTGCGCCGCGCACCGGGGGGCTCACCTGGCCTCGGCCGGACAGCGAGAAGGTGGCGTGGCTGGCGAAGCGCGCGGTGCCCAGGCGGGGCGCACGGTCCGGAACCCCGGGCGCAGGCGGCGGGCTGGGCGTGCCGGGCACGGGGGACAGCCCGCTCGCCAAGCCCAGCGCCTCCACCTGGCGTGTCAAGCGCTCGAGCTGCGCCTGCAGCCGCTGGTTGTCGCGCTGCAGCTCGGCCACGGTGCGCGCCAGCGGGCCAGCCAGACGCAGCGCCTCGGCCACGCGCCGCTCCACGCCGCGCTGCAGCCCCTGCATGTCTTCGTGCAGCGCGCGCACTGCGCCCTCCAGCGCCGCCTCGTAGCCGCCCAGCGCCTCGCGCACAGAGCGCTCCTCCTCGGCGTCGGGGGCTGGCTCCATGGCCGAGCACAGGTCTGAGAGCCGGCCGGAGAGGGGAGAGGATCCGAGCTCTGCAGCTCCGTGCCGCGACTGGCCGCCGGCGGTGGCTTCGCCCGAGGGGCGGCCGGAGGGGCGGGCGCAAGGCGGGGCGGGCCCCGCGAGTCCGGGCACTGGGCGCCTGCGGGGGGCGGGGCCTCGGGGGCGGGGCCGGTTCGGGGACACCCCCGCCCCTAGGAGACCGGCGGGACAGTGCGCGATAGAGGCCCCGAGGAGGAGTTTGCCGGGTCTCTCCTCTCCCCGGGGTGCGGAACTGCGGGGGAAGTGCCTAGTCGGAGCACCCCCCCCAACAGCGGAGGAGCGGCGCGCGGCCTGCGGGAGGGACTGCGGGCCCACCGGAAGAAGGCCCTGGCCCCCAAGTGGCCTTTACTGTGGAGACCACAGCCAAGAGTTAAGCATTCTTCGGGCTTTCACCTGCAGGGCCCAGGTTCTGCTGGGGGCGGAGCATCCTCCACTGCTCAGAGAGACCTGAGAGCAGCTACAGCCGCCCCCCCACCCCCCGACCTGCCGGCCTGACCCACAGTGCCCTCCTTACGCAGTGGGCATGGCTCTCACACGCACATACTTACCTGTGGGACCTTCACCTGGAATTTCTTGCACCTGTTATAAGACCTCAGGGAGGAGACAGGTGGTGAGGTCCCCTCACTGTCTCTGCAATTATGTGGTGTCCCCTCCCAGCCCTATTCTGTGTAGCAAGATCTTTGTGCCCTTCCTACCAGTGTGGTCAGTAGGGGCTCCAGGCTTACCAAGGGACCCCTGCTAGGGGATCCTGGAGAGCCTGAGGACAGACAGGGAAGAAAGGGGGTGCTTAGGGCTCAATCTCCAAATCCTGGGATGGGTGGCTTTGGGACAATCGTCCCCCACCCCCATGAGAGTCTCAGTCACTGGCCTCGGCTCACAGGCCAGAGCTTCCACCTCTATTCCTTCTTGAGCCTCCTTCATGCCTGAACCCAGGCAGTGCCCCTTCCAGACCACACCCTCCCCAACCATCACAAGAAAAGGGAAGAATGGAAACAGGTGTTTCTTTAGGATGATGGGCAAAGATAACTAAGTTTCCACATACATAGTAAAACTGATTTAAAATAAAAATGGAAACATATCTCATCCTTCTTTGTGCAAAAAGCCTTTCCTGATTAGCCTTCTCTTTCCCAGGCCTGGACCGTCTGAAGAAGGCCGAGAGGCTGGGCAGGCACAGCCAGACGACCCACCCCAAGGAGAAGTCTGAAAGGCTTGTTCCTATTGTGTTCAGCTTCCAGGGATGTTTGGAGCCCACAATCACTCCTGGTCTGCACTTCACTGCCCCAAAGGAGCTGGATCAGCCTAACAGATGCTGACTGCTGCTTCTCTCCCCCACCGCCCCCCACCCCAAGGGGACACTAGGTTACCTAATCCAAGGAGCCTTCAGCAATTATTTCATGAGAAAGTCAAACGCCAAAAGGCATGCATGTTGCGTGTATGTGTGTGTGTGTGTGCATGTTCCAAGTAGCTGATCCAAACCACCCCCCGAATTCTTTCTCCAGGTGGAATCTTTGACAGAGACCTTATGAGATGCTGCTGCAGCAGCTCCTACCCCACACAGCACTCAAAGCCCCTGCAGGTCCCAGCACAGGAGCCTGGAGTTCAAAAACCCTGGTCTCAACCAGAGAAATCCTGTGCCTTTCCCTTACAAGACCCAAGGAAGGACCATGTGGGGAAGTCTTAGAGGGGACTGGACAGGTTGGTGCCTGGCCCCACACCGTTGTGTACCTAGACCATAGGCAGGGGAAGGGGGAGGGCAGACACGGGTCCAGCCTTCTCCCCCGCCCTCCAGGAGAAGGAAGGCTGGCTGAGGGAGGGCGCAGGAGCCCTGATAGGGAGGAGGAGGTGACGGATTGTAGGCATGGGCTGCCCAGCGTCCTTCAACAGTCTCCAACCTCAGGTTAGTTATCTGGTCCCTCCTGAGCCACCATGGGAATATCTAGGAGGAGCTGGTTGGGGACAGGGCAGGGCTTCTTCTGGGGCTGAAGTAGGAACACTGTTAAGGGCAGAGATGGGGCCTCACTGTAGGTTCTGGGGAGGCAGATGGTACAAGATTCAAACCATCCCCCGGGATTGGCTCCATTCCCTCAGTAGTCAGACCACTGAGTCAGTAGCTGGAGAAGAGCCTGGGAGAGGAGAGATGAACCAGGAGCAGGAGGAGGAGGGTCCAGGAGGGTCAGAGAGGGATGGAGGGAGAAGGGAGGGAGGGTGGGAGGGAGAGGGTGATTTTGGGACTGAGGACCAGCACCACCCTATGACTCCGTGACTGGTGGGGGAGGCCAAGTCTCTGCCCCCAGGCCCAGGGGCTCCTCTCGGCCCCTCCCCCGCCTCCTCCAGCTCCGCTCCTGCCCTGTACCAGGCGGTGAGGGAGGTGAGGACTGATGACCTGGCTGAACTCCCTCCACATTCACCAGCCCTGATGTCACAGAGGCCAACCTCCCACAGAGTCTGGGGGCTCTGGCGCCTGCCCTTCCAGTTCCCCCTCACCTGGCTCTGACCCTGCTGGGTGCTTGCTCTGCTCGGGTTCTAGGCTTGATGCAGGATGTGGGACAAGCCTTCCCTGGGCTTCCTGCCAGTCACTCACTCACAACAGCAAATCCTTGCCGGGCCAAACCACAAAGTTAGGGAGCTTAGAGTCACAGGCCTGAGATGGGGAAACTGAGGCCCTGAGAGGAGCAGGGACTTGCCCAAGACCACACAGCGAGGCATACAGACACGGGAGTGCAACTCAGGGCCCTGCCCCCAGGTACTTCCCTTTCCTGTGTGTAGTCCCAGCTCACCTCCCAGGGCAGCAGATTCAACCCATCCTGAGCTGCTCCTCCCTGTTCCCCAGATTGGCTATAGGCTCCACTCCTCTGGAATTGCTTCTCAGAGGTCTCAAGTGCCCCCCACCCCTGCCATGGTCCTCTGGCTGTAGCCCCACTACTCCCTCCTCTCCTCCCCCCCAACCCTTTTTCCTTTTCCTCCCCGTGATCTTCCTGGGTGGCTGTTCTTTTGCTCAGAGTCCCGTGGCTCTGAGCCAGGCTCCACCCCCTCTCCCGCACACCCTCCCTAGGTGATGTCATTCCTGCCCACACCTGTGGGGCACTTGCCTCCTCCACACTGAGGACCCCCACTTTTCCTCCTGCAGCCCAGCCTCTCTCCTGAGCCCCTATACCCACCCCTGCAGGGCCCACACACTCCCAGCCTCCTCAGGTCCTCAGGAGACATGCAGAGGGCTCACAGGGTGGGGAAAGGACATAAGAAATGGCATGGTTCAATCCTGCATACAATGCAGGAGTGGGCTCTGCCCACCTGCCTGGTACCACTGCTCCGCCCTCTGTGCCCCAGGTGCACATGCATGGGCACTCATGTACACACCTGTGTGCATGCACTGGACCCCACCCACAGAGAGCAGGGCATCTGTCTCAGCCATTCATCTGTCCCCACACCTGGTGCAGCAACTGGCTTTAGTAAATGCCCAAGAAACGTTGGGTAATTGGATGTCTGGGAAGGGGGGACTCAATGGGGAGTCAGTGGGACCAACAGGCCTGTGGGATGGATGGACAATAGGGGGTGAGGGAGGAGAAGAGGCAAAGGTGGCTCCCAAATTCTGGCTTGGGGTATGGGGTCCCATTCCCTAAGATGGGTTACAGAGAAGGTGCATTGGGGGATTGTGAGCTGGGGGTAGGGGGGGGGCTCCAGGCCTGTCTCCAAGTCACATCAGCCTTTGCATTGGGTCAAAGGCAGCTGCCCGTCTCATTGGGGAGCCCTCCAAGCACCTCTACCAGGAAGGACGCAGGTTGGAAAGTCAGGCCACAATTGGCCCTGCCATGCCCCCATAGAGGTCCCCATGGCTAGGGCAGCTAGCAGACCTGGCGATCAGGTTCACAACCGGGAAGGTGCATGCAGCCAGCCAGACCCTACTCCTCTCAGTCTGCAGCTGTAGGCACCCAAAGGGAGTGAACTAACAAGGCCTCCAAGGAGAAGTCCACTCCAGGATTGACCCCCCGCCACCCCTGGCAAACATACCATTCCCCACTCCTCCCAAATCCTGAGATCCAGCCTCTGCCCCTGGAAACCGTTACCTTGTTGTGAGATGCACAGGGGTGGAGACGCAGGGCTTATATTTATCTTTTCCTGCCAGGTTGCTGGGTTCGGAAGCTAAGAGCAGGATAAGGAGGGAGGTGGAAGATGTAGTGGAGGCTATGCGGGAACAGAGGCCCCCTAATGGGCAAGTCTTGGAGCCCCCAAGTCTCATCTCCAGCGGGGACCCAGGGCAGTGCCAGGAGAGGGACACATGGGTCTCTACCCTATTCCCCCAGTTCTCCCTGTCTGAACCAGGGCCCAAGGGTCCCATCATGGCAGCAGTCCCCAAGCTTTTTGGCATCAGGACTGGTTTCAGGGAAGACAATTTTTCCACGGACTGGGGGTGGGGGGGTGGAGTGACGTGGGTTGGGGGGCATGGTGCAGAGTTCAGGCAGTAATGCACGGCCCGTTTCCTAACAGGCCACAGACCAGTACTAGGCTGCAGCCTGGGGGTTGGGGACTGCATCATCATGGGACCCTTAGGTCCTAGGAGGTTGAGAAGAGACTCTTGCCCCCGGGTGACTCCAACTCCCCTCCACCAAACCTCCTCTAAACTCCACCCCTCCTTCGCAGCAGACACTCTGCCCAACACACGTGTACTTTTTTCTTTTCTCTTTTGGTAGAGATGGTGTCTCACTATGTTGCCTGGGCTGGTCTTGAACTCCTGGCCTTAAGCCATCCTCCCACCTCGGCCTCCCAAAGTACATGGATTATAGGCATGAGACACTGCACCTGGCCCACACAAGTACAGTTTTAATGTTCACCTTTTCCCCGTGTATCTGAGGATGTGTCTGTGCATGCACCATGCATGCTCATGCATGTGTGGGTGTGTCTGTGTAGGGGAAAGATGTGGAGCTAAGGAGCCCTTGCTCCTTGCCTACACAGACACCTGCACAGATGTGGGGGAGGGTATGTGCACATTTGTAAGGACCCATGCTTATAGGAGGGGTTTTTAATGCATTTGATTATAGGTGGGGAACATGCATTTATATGCACATATATGCATGTATGCCTCCAGTACATGTGTCAATGTGGACATCAGGATGTGTCGTATGCAGCCAATGCTGCCCATATGCTTGTACATGTGCATATGCTTCCACATATGTATTAAATCATTGTGTGAGTGTGAGTTTGAACATATATATCACATGCCCCATTTTCTGGCTAGGGACCTAGGAGTAGGTCTCTAGGAGGTACAGATCCCGGCTGCTGTGAGGTCTGCTTTGCAGAGACTTTTGCTTATAAAATTTCAAAGGTAGGGAAGGGGTAAGAGGGAATGGAGCTTCCAGCCCTCCCGGACCAGCCTTGGCCCCTCGACCCCAGTGCAGGAGGAATTCCCCACAGGCTTCTGCTGAGGCCCAGGCTACTCAGAGAATAAACACCTACTCCTGCATGGAGGGGCCTGCTGTCCTCCCCCAGAGGTGAGGGCTGCAGAGGGTGGGGTTGGAGACAGCTGCTTCCAGCCCAGATAAGTGTTGGGCTCACATTTTCCATTTCCAGGATCTGCCCCCTGGGTCCCAGTCCCTAAGACCTGGCCCCGCTGCCTGGCAAGGCCTATGCACTGAGAACTGCAGGATTGGGAGGGAAGACTGGGGTTCCAGGAGGAGCAAGCAGTGGTAGCAAGCACCCTGCCACATCTGTCCTGGACCCCGGGGATGGGGGAAAGGGGCTCTGGGGCAGGCCAGGCCCGGCCTGGGGCCCTCACCGCTCATATCTGAACTCTTGGGCCTCTGGAAACCTCCCAAACATGGGAGGAAGGAGGATAGGCCCCTCCTCTTATAACAACAATCCTGCGAGCACACCCTCTGCCCTGCCAAACCTGGCTGCCCCAGCCCAGAGAAGCCTGAGACCCAAGCAAGCAGTCATTGTTTGGACCCAGAACTGGGCTCAAACTCTGAGTTCCTTTTCCCTTCTCTCCGACCCCCTCCACAACTTCCCACTAAAGGCCTGGACCCTCCTGCCCAGCCTGGGCCTGCCTCCCCTCCCCCTTCACAAAGAAAGGGCCAGGGGGAGGGATTATTTATAGGGCCTGGCTCAGCGGCCTCCAGGACAAGAGGAGCCAGAGCTTCAGGGCTATGGCTCTCCAGGCCTTCCCCAGGGGCCCCGCAGGCTGGGCAGTGTCCGCTTTCAGCCCAGCAAAAGGCTGTGTCAGTCAGAGTGGGTGGTGGGGGTAGGGAGGCCAGGCCAAGGCAGGGGGCTGGGCTGAGGCCTGGGCCAGGGGTTCATCGCAGCCATTTGCAGCCCATAGACAAGCTGGGCTTCCTCAGAGCATTCTGGAGACTAACTGGGGCTGGGTGCTTACATGGGAGATCTCAGGGGGCACCAGCCCCTCCTTGGGAAAGCGTGAAGGTACCTGCCAGAGGTATCCCCTACAAGGCCCCTACAAGGCCCCAAAGGCATCTTGCTTTGACAAAGCTATCCCAGCTAGGACCCCCTTGCCCACAAGGAATGCTTTAGGGGCCATTCAAGGCCCTTGCTCACCAGGCCCCATCTATCTCTCCCACCTCCCCTTGCATTGGTCCCCCTGCCTGAATCATCCCTTCCACTTGCCAAATTGTCTGGCACATTCCTGCTCATTCTCCAGATCTTCGGGGTCCAGCTTAACTGCCACCTCCTCCGGGAAGCCTCCCCTAGTAAAGCCTGTCCACTCCCTGCCTCCACTAAGCCCCGTGGTGCCCACTGGAACACACCCTGCCTCTCCTTCCCTGCCTCCCCTCCAAAGCAGGGCTGTTTCTCTCGAGTAGTGCTCTTTGGTGTGTGTCAGTGTGGCTGCCCACCCCCCGCAGGCAAGGGGTCCCCTACGGCGCAGGACCCTGTCTCACTGTCTCTCTGTCCCCATCGCAAAGCCCCATCCCCATCAGCTAATGCTTGTTGAATGAGTGAATGAGTGAACTAATGAATGAACTATAGACAGCTGAGAGAACGAGGGAGGGAAGGAAAGCAGAAAAGAACCCCCCCGGCCCCGTGTCTCCTGAGCCTGGGGTACCCAGGCTAACTGCTTGGTGTCCCAGTGGGCGGGAAGGCAGCAGGGGCAGCCCAGGCCAGGTCTCAGTGGCACGGCTCAGCCCTGGGCAGCAGCCAGATCGGTCAACTCTCATTCTTTCCAGATCAAAGTTCCCTCAGGGGACAGCCCGGAACCTGACACTGGCATGGGGGGGCTGGCCCCGTGCCAGGGAAGGGCACCAAGAGGCCGGGCACCTGTCCCCAGCTCCAGGGACACCAGGCCAGCAGCCCAGGGAGGGACTGGACACATGTGCACACCTACTCTACCCCAGCCCCAGCCCCACCCTGATAAAGGGCCGCACCGGTTGGGGGGAGGGGAGAACCTGGCTCTAGGCTTTTCTGAATCAGACTCCCCGCCCCCCAGGACTCCAAGCCCCTCCACAGCCCAGGGGGACTGGCTCCGTGCACTGCCACCCCGCTCCCAGCAACCTCACTCTCAGAGACCCTCCAGGTACCTCTCTCTCTGCCTCTGTCTCTGTGTCTGTTTCCCTGTCTTTGCTCCTTTCTGTCTTGGCTTCCCATATTTCTGTATCTCTCTGTATTCTTTGTTCTCCCCTGAGTCCTGGTATCTCTGTCTCTCCCTCTATCTCTCTGTGTCTCTCTGGACATGAAGAGTAACAGTGGAGTGGTGTGTTAGCCCTTTCTTCTAAGGAGGGAGCTGTCTTCACATTCGTCCTTCCTTTCCACCCCTGGTCCCTACAGTGTGCAGGGAACATATTTTTCCTGGTGGTGGGATGGGGATGGGAGAGGGTGAGAGAGAACAGAACCCACTGCCCCTGCTGCAGCCAGGCCTCCTTGGCACCCTCGGGTTCTCATGACTGAGCTGCAAGCTGCATGAGCAGGCAGGGAGGAAGTGGGCAGAACTGCTCTGGGGCAGGAGGTGGGTGTCCCTGGGCCAGGTCCCTGAGTCTGCCACTCTCCTGTCCTTCCTCATTCCACTCCTGGTGTGGAAAGGCATGCCACAGTCAGAGGTAGCACAGGGCCCCCCCCCCCCGCCCCGGCCACGTGCAAGCTAGCACACGAGGGCACACGCACATACACACAGCATAGAGGTATGGTTAGGAGCACAGGACTCTGAAGCCTAGTCATGGCTCACCACTCTTTTTGCCTCCGTTTTCTTATCTGTAAAGTGGGGATCATAATAGTATCTGCATCCTAGGATTGTTATGAGGATTAAATTAGTTCATGTTTGTAAGTCCCTTATAAACAAAGGCCCTTATGTCTGGCACATAGTGATTTTATATACACAAACGCTCACACATTGGTTAATAAAAATTAATAAATATGCACATGTGCTTAAAATTTGGTCTGAATAAAAACTAGAGGTTGCTTTCACCTTTATCCTATTGCCCCAGGCTGAGCTGGACCCTGGTCACCAACAGGTCTAAACAGGTTTGATGTGAGTAGCTATTATGCAAGTTGAGGAATAACTCTAAGGTATGTGCATTTCTACACATCTGCTTGTGGAACAAAATTGTGTGGACAGCAGCAATGTCACACACATAGAGAAGTCACATTGCTTCTGGTTACAATGGTTGAAACCATTTCCTTCTGCTTCAAACATAGATATGAGATTTTTAAAAAATTAATAATCACACAAATGTGATCATAACAAAAGAGGAACATGTTTCTAGACAGGAAATGGAGACTTCTCCTTAAACGAAAGGAGACAGGAGCCTGCAGGAAAGAGAAAGAGCTGGTGTTGGCAGTCTTGGGGGCTGGGGAGAGAGCAGAGCTGAACCATGTAGGCTGTGCGCTACAGCGTGGATGCTAAGCATGACTGGGACCTGAGCATTGCTGGCATTGGGACATGCACTGCCAGTCAGTGAACATCAACCAGAACAGCTACATCTACCCTTCAAGGTCATGGCAAAGACCAAGCCACATGCCTGTGGTTGGGCCCTCAGCAGAGTCACCAAGCTCACAGGACTGTCCCAGGAATGCATCACTCACATGAGGCGGAGACTCACTCACATGAACACTTCTGAGAAAACCCTAGTCTGGAGCCTAGCGCAATACAGACCAAGCTGAGGCCACTAACAGATGGCCTTGGTTTTTACAGAATCTCCAGATAACCTCAAAACCAGGAATCACAGAGCACTGAGGAAGACCAAGACCATGAAAGCAAACAAACTCAGCCAACACAAGAACTGGTAGCTGAGAAAATAAAGTTTTAGAGCAATTTGAAAAGCACTTTATAGATACTATTTTTTAAATCTTCAAAGAAAGAAAAAGGAGAAACATGAAACAAGACAAGGAGGTCACGAAATAAGAATAGACCAAATGACAAAGATTCCATTAGAAATCTGGGGAAGTAAAGTTACAGTAAAAAATAAAACCTCAAAAGGTAGGCTGAATACCTGACTGAATACAGCCGAAAGGAAACATAATAAACTTGAGGGTTGAATTTAAACAATCTCCAAGAACTCAGTACTAAAAGATCAAGAGATGGAAAATACGAAGGAAAAAAATTAGACACCAGGGGAATGGAAATAGATCTATCTAGAATAGATAGAAGGAATGGCTGAGGAATTTCCAGAAATGAAAAGACCCATAAATCCTTAGACTGGGAAAAAAATCTCATCACATGATAAGCATGATAAACAAACAAACAGGCCAGGTACGGTGGCTCATGCCTGTAATCCTAGCACTTTGGGAGGGTGAAGCAGGAGGATCGTTGGAGACCAGGAGTTCAAGACCATTCTGGTGAGCAAGAGCAAGACCTTATCTCTACAAAAAAATAGAAAAAATTAGCCAGGCGTGGTAGCCTGTGCCTGTGGTCCCAGCTACTTGGGAGGCTGTGGCAGGAGGATCCCTTGAGCCCAGGAGTTTGAGGTTGCAGTGAACTACGATGACGCCATTGCACTCTAGCTGGGGTGACAGAGGGAGACTCTGTCTCAAAAAAAATCCTAGAACCAGGGAAAAAGCAGATTATCTAAAAACAAGGAACAAGAATCTGACATCAGAATCCTCATCAGTAACAATGGAAGCCAGAAAAAATAAAATACTATTTTCAAAGAGATAAAGGAAAATACCCTTGAACCTAGAGTTGTGTACACAGCTATACTATCCTTCAAGATTAATGGCAAATTAAATACATTTTTAGACATCTGAATCACTTGTATATGGTTCCATTTATATGAAATGTGCAGAACAGGCAAACCCATAGAGACAGAAAGTAGATTAGTGGTTGCCAAGGATGGAGAGGGGGTAGCGGTGGAAAAAAATAAACCTGGGAAGGAGCAGTGGGTTGCAAGAAGCAATAATGCACAAATAAACCAGTTAAACATATTGGCAAATCTAAATGTCTACCAGCTCTAATTATTAATTTTATTGTTTAGTTGCTGGCACTAATATTTCAGAATGTGGGCGTTGGCTGGGAGGGAAGAATACGGAGGGCAGTCAAGGTTATCATGTGCCAGGTGCTGCTAGTGTCACAACACACATCCTCTTGGCTTCACCTCTGATCTCAGCCAAAGTTGCAGCCACCAATTCCTGCAGGGCTCAGACTACTGGCTCTCACCTTCAGTTTGTTTCAATTTCTGCTCCAGGACTTGTGGAGTTAACTCCTCCAGAGGCTGCCCTCAAGCAATGGGGGACAGGAGCTCATGGATAAATGCTTCCCTTGCTAGCTCTTCAGATGAACAATCCTGAGAGGCCTTCCGTACAGGAAGGTCCCTGGTGGGACTAAGCCCAAACTGCCCAAGGTAGAGATCTCAATAGCACACTCACACTGACTTTCTCCCCAGCCCTCACTCTCCTGGTCCCTGTCTCCAGCTTCCTACCATTCCCTCTCAGATAAACTTTGTATACACAAATCCTTACTCACACTCTGCTTTCAAGAGGACTCTGAATTAAGACACTAACTAAGTTTCTTGACTTCTTTAGGAGGATCATAGACACACAGACTTTTTTTTAATTGAGACATAATTTACATCCATTAAATGAATTTGATGTAATTATGTAATTCAGTGGTTTTTAATACAACCACAAAGTGCGACCATCACCACTATCTAATTCCAGAACATTTTCATCGCTCCAAACTGAAACCCTGTACCAGTCACCTTCCAATTCCACCACCAACCCCTCTCCAGCCTTGGCAACCACTAATCTACTTTCTGTCTCTATGGGTTTGCCTATTTCATATAAACGGAATCGTATACAGTTGACCCTCCATATCTGCAGGTTCTGTTTCCACAGATTCAACCAATTTGGATAGAAATATTTGGGGAAAAAAAATAACAATAAAAAAATTACAAAATTTTAAAAATACAGTATAACACTATTTAAACAGGATTTACATTGTATTAGATATTATTAGTAATCTGGAGTGCTTTACAGCATGGGAAGGATGTCCATAGGTCACACTGCACTATTTTATATCAGGTATTTAAGCATCTGCAGATTTTGATATCCAAGATAGGTCCTGAAACAATCTCCCGCAAATTCCAAGGGAGGACTGTGACATGTGGTCTCATGTGACTGGTGTTTTTCACATACCATATCTTCAAGGTTCATCCATGTTGCAGCATGTCTCAGTACTTCATTCTTTTTTATGGCTGAATAATATTCCATCGTATGGTGCAGTAAAATTTTAAAATGAACACTCCACGTATAAGAGTCATCAATCGTGAATGTGTCAATCATGTTCTTTTTTTTTTCGTCTGTTCAGCTTTCTTTCTTTTTTTTTTTTTATTTCAGAATATTATGGGGGTACAACACTTTGGCTATATATATTGCCCATGCACTGCCCGTGTCAGAGCTACAATCGTGGACATCCCCCAAACTGTGCTCCCCGCATCCATTCAGTGAGAGTTGTCCCATCCCCTCCACCCCCCCTCCCGCCTGTCAATCATGTTCTTGTTTTTAATTGTGGTAAAAAAAAATAAACAACATAAAATTTACCATCTTAGCAGGCGGTTGGGGGTGAGGTGCACATGGCACCTTCAGACTCCGCGTCTGGCCTGCAAATGCTGAAGAGGACAGCAGGCCGACAGACTGCTGTTCTGCGAAGACCGTAGCTTCCTTTTACAGCTTGCATGCCTGGAGCAGGGAGGATGCGAGAGTCAGGGTGCATGCAGCCAGGGCCAGGTCTCCCCAGCCAGCCGGGTTTATGGGCTCTGAGATGTAACCTAGGAGGGGCGCAGGGTGGGGCCTAGGGCACAGGCCTGCTGGTCTCTGGGAGGAACCCACAGGCGGACTACTAGAGGAGGCAACTTGGGGGGGTCCCTTCCAAGGCTCTGCTTCTTCCAGCCACATGTGGCTGGTGAGCTCTTAAAACATGGCTGGTCCAAGTTGAGACATGCTGTAAGTGTAGAATGTACACCAGATTTTCAAGACTTAATACCAAAAAAATACAAAATATCTCACTCATAATATTTTTTACTGATTACAAGTGGGATAACTGATTATAAAACTGATTACAGTTTTGGGTATATTTGGTTAAATAAAATATAATGTTTCTAAAATAGGCCGGGAACAATGGCTCATGCCTGTAATCCCAACACTTCGAGAGGCTGAGTCTGGAAGATTGCTTGAGGCCAGGAGTTTGAGACCAGCCTGGGCAACATAGTGAGACCCCATCTCTACAAAAAAAAAAAATTTCTAATTAGCCGGGTGTGGTGGCACGGGCCTGTAGTCTCAGCTACTCGGAAGGCTGAGGCAGGAGGATTGCTTGAGCCCAGGAGTTGGAGGTTACAGTGAGCTATGATCCGGCCATTGTATTCCAGCCTGGGAGACAGCGTGAGACCCCATCTCTAAAAATAAAGAGAGAGAGAGAATAATTCCATGTTTCTTTTAACTTTTTAAAATGTGGATGCTAGAAAACTTAAAATTACTATTTGATTCACATCATATTTCTGTTGGGAAGCCCTGGTCCAGAACAAATAGTGATAGCTAACACCTATTGAGTGTTTACTATGTTCCAGGCACTCTAGTCAGGACATGACACTTAATAACTCATTTAAGCATCACAACAATCCTATATGGTTGCTAATTCCCACTTTACAAAAGAGGAAACAAACAGAAGTTTAGCAACTTACGTAATGTCAGCAAGTCAGTATTTAGTGAGTGGGGCTTTAACTCGGGTAGCCAAAACTGGGTCCTCTACAAGGAGAAGTTAGGGAGAGCTTTAATGTCTGGGCAAAGGAGTGCTCCCCGCCCCCCATCCCTCCACATTGCCCAGCAGCCCCTCTCTCCCCAGCCCTCTCCTCACCCTCAGCACCCCTCCCATCACCTCCTTTTCCTCCCAGAGCCTTCTAGCTCCTCACTGTCCCTGCCTGTCACCACCAGGTTCTCCAGGCCTACTCCAGACCCCACATCCTTCTGACCACCCCTCATCTCTTCCCGTCTCTCCCAGTCCACCTGCTCCCTTCCTTCCACGTGCCCCACTCACCCCTCTCTCTCACTCCATGCCACGTGGGGTCTCAGTGCTTCCCTTCTTTCTAGGTCCCTTCCGTTCCCAGCCCCTCTCCATCAACTCAACCCCCCAAACCATTCCCCATTCCGCTCCATCCATTTCCCCAGTCCCTTCCTAACCCTCCCAGACCCTCATCCCCTGTCCCCCGGGACCACCACTTCCTCCCGTTTCCCACAACCCCTCCGGGGCCCCCAGTGCCCCCCAGCCCCTGTGGTCTAGCCTACTGGAGACTCATTATTTTCTTCCTCTAATGAGCAGATCGTTTCCCACTTCCCAGATGGGCCATCACAGTGAGACCTTCGATTGGCCAGACATAAGTAAAACACAGACAAGGTGGGATGCCACCTCCAGCCACCCCTGGACCCAGAGAGAGAAAGAAAGATGGGGTCCCCAGGTCCCTTCTCAGTTCCCACCCCAGGCAAGATGACAGCGTGCGGACTGTGGGGCAGGGGGAGGGCCCATCCTGGCAGCCACATAACCAGACCAGAGCATGGGCCTGCTGCAGCAGGGAGCCATGGACGTGGGCCAGGGGCCTCTGTCTTTGGAGGGGATATGACTTTCCGAGATGGCCACCCCTGTGCCACCCCCTTCCCATCCATCCCGTCATCACCCAGAGCTCCCAAACTCCTCTCAGCCTGGCCAGGTCCCCTCAGTTCCTCCCAGGCCCTCTCCCAGCCCCCGATACCTGCATTAGGGACAAGGCTGGGGCAAGGAGATCATGGCTTAAAACTGTCTCTATACAAGACAGAAAGTGGAATAGAGGTGACCAGGGCTTGGGAGAAGGGGGGAGTTGTTGTTTAATGGGGACAAAGTGTCTGCTGCGGAGGATGAAAACATTCTGGAGGGGGATGGTGGAGATGGTGGGACAACACTGTGAATGTACTTAATGCCACCAAACTGTACACTTAAAAATGCTTAAAGTTTCATGTTATGTATATTTTACCACAATAAAAAAAATGTTTTTTCATTTTTCTCCATACAAGACATAGTTACTGATCACTCCCAACCCCACCCACCACCCAGTCCTCGCTGGTTCTCTCCAGTCCCCCTCGGTTGAATATTTTGCCCCCTCTCTTTCCCTATGTCTTCCCTGCCCCAAACTTTTAAGTCTCCTCCACTGTCCCGTCCCACCGGCCTCCACAGCTCCCCCTACCCCTCTTCTCTCCGTCCTCCCCTGCCCCACCCCTTGTTGCCCACCTACCCCCCGGTCACTCCCACTAGCCCCAGTCCCTCTAAGTCCCCATCAGTTTCTCTCAGTCCCCAACAGTTCCTCCCAGTGCACTCCATTCCCATCCCTACCCTAGCCACCTGCCGATCCCACAGAATCTCTCTGCCACCCCCCTTCCCCAGTCCCATTCAATTATCCTATTTTGGTCAAAATCATAATGCCTATGCATCCCGGGCACTATTTTTCCTCTCTGGGCTTGTATGAGTTAGAAATTGTGACAGGAACCTGCCTGCAGTGGTTTAAACGAGTGTAACAGGATATGAGAATGGGACTCATCTTGTTTCAGTATTGACTAAGACCCCAAGACAATGGGTGCTGGGGTCAGACCACTAAAGCAGAGTTTGCAAAAGAGGTGGCTGAGAACCAGTTTTGTGACCCTTAGCTGACCACCCCTCTCTAGCTCACAAAAGAGGCTGGAAAGGCTAAAAGAGGTTAAAACAATTAGAGGTCGGATTTCTTTGGAAAGACCAATACAGTGATTCTCACCACCAACCCCTCTCCACCAACCCTTCCCCAGCAATGGGGAAGGAGTCGGGGAGTGCTTGTCCCTAACCTCAGGTCTAGGGAAAGTGGCTTCAGTAGGACCATTCAGAAAGCTCAGTATGCATCAGTCAGTCAGTCAGTCAGCTGTTAACTGTTCCAGGGACTAGGGGAATGGCTGAGGATGAAACAGGGGTCCTCAGTAACTCAGAGAGCATATTAGACTGGTCTCTGACTCATGCCTCAAAAATCTAATAAGGGTGAATTCCACTTCTGCCTGTGAAGAATTAACTGCCTCAGGAATTGCCCCCTCCTACTGTAAGCATTTAGAAGTCTGGAGAAAATATATGAAACATATTTTTAGACATTGAACAATAGGTAGCACAGGACTGTGATACTTGAGAGAAAGGAAATAAACAATGTGAATGCCCCAGCTCATAGCCTAGAGGCAGCTCTGGGCCATAGTACAGTGAGGCATCTCTCAAACAGAGCCCAGCAGTCTCACTGAGTTGAGGAGGCAAAGACTGGAGTTCCAAGGCCAAAACAACTTGCAGGGCAAAGTACTGAGGGAGAAGGAGTCTCATAGAGAAAGAGCTCCAGATGCTTGCAGGAGATTATCCTGGAGGTCTGGGCTAATAATTGATATAGTCATGTGTAAGAAGAAACTACCCAAAGCCAGAGAAAGAACCACCAGAAAGTAGTAGTCCAAACAACTTGTAGAGTTCATACAGGACTAGGGGTAATCCCTGTTCCCACTAGCCAGAATGGAAAGACCTCACAATATACCAATCATTGGGTAGAGTCCTCATAAGGGTCATGTAGTAGTAGTAGGACTAATTAGTCCCAGAAGAAAGGCTGCCTACCATAACAAAGTTTAAAAAGAAGCCTGAAAGGATCAAACTGATTCACAAGTACTTAACTGAATGTCAGGACAAAAATCCAACACTCTTTAAAGGAATACAACAAAATACAGCACTCAACAATATAAAATTCACAATGTCCAGCACCTATTTAAAAATTACCAGACATACAAGGAAGCAGAAAATTTTGACCCAGGAGAAGAACTAGGAGAAAAATCACTAGAAACAGACCCAGAAATAACAGAGAATTAATAAAGACTTTTAAAAAGTTATTTTAAATCTTATAAATATAACCAAGGAAAATGTGGGCATAATGAGAGAAGTGGAAGAGATACAAAAGATACCAAAATGAAACTTCTACAGCTTAAATACATAAGATCCCAAATGAAAAATAAACTGGATGAGATTAAGAGCAGATGTAACACTGCAGAAAAGAAAAGATCAGTGAACAACTACCCAAAATGAAGCACCAAGAGAAAAGACACTGAAAAATAAATGAACAGACTCATAGCGGGTTGTGGGACAATATCAAACAGTCTAACTGGAATCCCAGAAGGAGAGGAGAAAATATAGGAATAAAAAAATTTTTAATAAATTATGGCTTAAAATTTTCCAAATTAAGTGAAAACTAGAAATCTGTAAATCCAAGAATCTCAACAAAATCTAAGCAAAGAAACAAAGAAAACCACACCAAGGCATATCATAATCAAATTGCTGAAAACCAGTGATAAAAAGAAAATCTTAAAAGCAGCCAGAGAGATTCTACTTCTAGCCAAGATGGAATAACAAGCAGTAGATTTATCTTCTCACTGAAACAACCTAAAATCAGACAAAATATATTAAATAACAGTTTAAGACATTTGACATCAAGCAAAAAAGGACAGTGATCCCTGAGAGATGGGAAACAAATTAGGTGAGTTATATAATTGCCCCAGCTTACTGCTTTGGGTGAAGTTCTTATGCTGTCCATGAAGCGGTATAACATCACTTGAAGAAGGACTGTAATAGTTAAAGATATATACTGTAACCTCAAAAGCAACCACTAAAATAATAAAACAGAGAACTATAGCTAATAAACTAATTAAGGAGATAAAATGGAATTATAAATAATATTCAATTGATTCCAAAGAAGTCACAAAAGAAAGATAAAGGGATCAAATGAAGTCTGAAATAAGTAGAAGAAAGTAATAAAATATAAGAGCAGAATTTAATTAAGTAGAAAACAGAAAAACAACAGAGAAAGTCAACTATGCTAGAAATGAATCCAAAAGGTGATTCTTTGACATTATCTATAAAAGGAGGGGGAAAAAAACTGTAGGAAGCTGATCAGGAAAAAAGAAAAGAAACAAATTATCAGGGATGAAAAATAGGACATTTCTACAGATCCTATAGACATCAAAAGGTTAATAAGAGAATATATGTACAACTTTATGCCAATAAACTCAACTTAGATAAAATGTACAAATTCCCTAAAAGATACAAACTATCAAAGCTCACTCAAAAAAATAGACAACCCTACCTAAAAGAAGTACAAATGACTTCCATTCCAGGTACAAATGACTTCACTGATGAATTCTACAATACATTTAAGGAAGAAATATTAAAAATTGTACACAACTCTTCCAGAAATTTGTAGAGAAGGAAATATTTCTCAACTCAATCTATGAGGCCAGCATCATCCTGATACCAGAACCAGATAAGAACATTACAATGAAATTACGGAACAATATCCCTTATGCACATAGATACAAAATCCTTAACAGAATGTTAGCAAATCAAAACTAGTAACATATAACAAGATAATACATCATGACCATATAGGAGTTTATCCCAGGAATGCAAGCTTGGTTTAACATTTGAAAAGTTAATCAATATAATCCAAATTAACAATGCAAATAAGAACTGTAAAATTATCTCAATAGATGCAGAAAAGGCATTTGACAAAACATCCATTCATGATAAAAAAAAAACTCTTAGCAAACTAGGGACAGAAAGGAACTTCCTCCACCAGACGAAGGGCAACAAAATAAACCTACAGCTAATATCATATTTTATCATAAAAGGCTGAATGTGTTTCCCCTAAGATCAGGAAAAAATACCAGGATATCCTGTCTCACCTCTTCTATTTAAGATTATACTGGAGGTCTTAGCCAGTGCAATAAGGCAAGAAAAAGAAATAAAAGGCATACAAATCAAATAAGAAGAAGTGAAACTCTTTATTCAAAAAACATGATTGTGGGCACCTGGTGCAGTGGCTCACGCCTGTAATCCCAGAACTTTGGGAGGTCGAAGCAGGAGGATTGCTTGAGGCCAGAAGTTTGAAACCAGCCTGGGCAACATAGTGAGACCCCATCTCTACCAAAAATTTAAAAATTAGCCAGGCGTGATGGCACATGCCTGTAATCTCAGCGACTCAGGAGGCTAAGGCAGGAGGATTGCTTGAGCCCAGGAGTTCAAGGCTGCAGTGAGCTATGATCATGCCACTGCACTCTAGCCTGGACAACAGAGCAAGACCCCATCTCAAAAAAAAAAAAAGATTGTGTAGAAAATTTTAATGAATCTACACAAAAGCAAGGTCTCAGGATACAATTATCAAAATCAATATCCAAAACCAATTGTATTTATACTAGCAAGAAACAGGCTTTAAACTTTTGAAAATAACATTTACAATGGCATCAGAAAACTCAAAACACTCGAGGATATATTTAACAAAATATGTGCCAGACTTATACATGGAAAACTACAAAATATTGCTGAGATAAATTAAATAAGAGCTAACCAGATGGGGAGATATACCATGTTAATGAATCTTAAGACTCAATATTGTCAGTTCTCCCTAAATTGATCTATAGAGTATCATTATCCCAATGAAAATTCCTGCAGTCTTTCTTTCTTAAAAACTGTCATATTAATTCTAAAATTCAGCCAAAAAAATTTTTAAGAAAAAATAAGAGGGCTCAAACTATCTGACTTTGAGACTTATTATAAAGCAATAATCATCAAGATGGTACTCTCTCAGTGTAAGGATAGACAGAGCTATCAATGGAACAGAATAGAGAATCCAGAAATAGGCTCACACACATATAGTCAACTGACTTTCCACAATGTAACTCAGTGGAAAAAAGGACAGTCTTTCCCACAAATAGTACCAGAATAATTAAATACCTATAAGCAAAAATAAAATAAATCTTGACCTTTACCTCACACCATGCCCTAAAATTAATTTGAAATAAATCATACTCCTAAATATAAGAGCTAAAACTATAATACTTCTGGAAGAAAACATAGGATAGAATCTTTGTAACCTTGGGGTAGGCAAAGATTTCTCATATAGGAAACAAAAACAAAATGAGAAACAGAACTTTACCAAAATTAAAAAGTTTTGATCTTTAAAGATGCTATTAAGAAAATGAAAAGGATAAACACAGTGTTGTACCCCCATAATATTCTGAAATAAAAAAAAGAAAATGAAAAGGCAAGCCACAGACTGGGAGAAAACGTATTTGCAAAATGTGTTTATCTGATAAAGGACTTGTATCCAGCATGCACAAGGAACTCTTAAAACACAGTAATAATAAAACAACATGATTTTTTTTAAATGGGTAAAAGATTTGAACAGATACTTCAGCAAAGAAGATATATGAATGGCAGTAAGTGAATAAAATGATGTCCAACTTCATTAGATATTAGGGAAATGCAAATTAAAACCACAATGAGACGCCAACACACACACACACAGCTAAAATCTTAAAAACGGACAATACTTAAATGTTGCCAAGAATATAGAGCAACTGGAACATTCATACATTGCTGGTGGGAATGAAAAATGTTACAGTTACTTTGAAAAATAGTTTGGTGGTTTCGTACTAAATGAACCATACACTTATATAACCCAGAAATTCCACTCTTAGATATTATTCCAAGAGGAATGAAAACATATATCCACACAAAGACTTGTACACAAATACACATAATGCCTATATCCATAATAGTCAAAAATTGAAAACAATCCAGTTTACATCAATTAGGTGAATAGATCAATTGTGGTACATAGATACAATGAACACTACAGCCATAAAAATAAAAAACTACTGATACATGCAACAACATAGATGCTCCTCAAAGGCTTTATGCTAAGTGACAGGAGCCGGATATGAGCAAGAACACAGTGTATTCCACTTATAATATGCAAATCCTCAAAACATGTTTTTTTAGGTAAAGGCAAACATATAGGGATAGAAGTCAGATCAGTGGACATCAAGGGCCAGAGGCAGGGAGTAGCAAAGGGGACAAGGAAACTTTTTGGATGTTGGAAATGTTCTCGGTCTTGATTGTGGTTTTGTTGCTGCCTCTATAAATGAAACGTGGTGAATTTTACTTTATGTAATCTATACCTCAACAGATCTAATTTTAAAAATCCAATGCGTGAGAGACTTGCTGGTTAAGAGTGGTTTTGATAGTAAATTGAAGATAGTAAATTGGCTGTATTGGAAGGTGGTAGCTCTAAAATCTGTTGGGGCAAAAGGACACGTGATTGTGTGCCATGGACCAGTGTGAGCCAGGGGGCGGGGCGGGGGGGGTGCAAGAACCAGCATCCGGCGTATTAAAACCTGCCCAGGAGCGCCACCTGGAGGGAAGGTGAGGCCTCAGCAGCAAGAAGCGGAAGCCGGAGCCCCCTGTGAGCCTAGAGGGAAGGGTGAGCTACCCCAACAGGAGGGTACGTGAGAAACCCCAATAATAGTGTGGGCTGGAGGGGCTTGCAAGGACTTACAAAAGTGCCCGCTAGATAAAGAGTCAGCTACATGTGCATGCAAAGCCCAAGAAGCTTCTGTGCCAGCTCGCACAGTACTGGTCAAGATGAGACTTTTCCTGCCCCTTTCCTGGGGGGACCCAAAGCAGCCAAGGGAGGAAGAGGAGAAGGACCCCAGGGTGTATGAGCGGGTGGGAGGAGGGGAAATTGAAAAGTTAATTAGAGTCTCTCCTTACACACACACTCTCTCTCTCTCACACACACACAAACACGCACATACACACCCCTTTTCCCGTTGTAGGCTGCTTGCCCAAGCAGACCAAGAAGGTGCAAGGAAGAATTTTTTAACTTTAGATAAACTTTTTAAGTTTTTGGATGGAGGGGGGGTTGTGGAGTTGGGTTTGCTTTCATTTCGTTTGGTTTTTTGGCTTGTACTTTTTTTGTGTGTGTGGCATTTTTGCATTGTGGTAAAATATACATAACATAACATTTACCATTTTAACCATTTCAGTAGCACCAGATGTGCTCACGCATCTGTAGAAGCTTCTCATCATCCCTGACTGAAACCCCACACCCACTAGACAATAACTCCCACTCGCCTCCCCTCAGCCCCGGCAGCCACTATCCTACCCTCCACCTCCAGGAATTTGCCCACACTTTTTTTTAAATTGCTATTACTGAAATGAGACTTTTATAACTTGAAGTGACCTGGGAACTTTGTACCAACGGAGAGTGTCCAGAAAAGACACGCGCCTGCCCTATATTCAATTCAAAAGGGTCCTCACAGAACAGATTTGAACGGAGAATGGGAGATAAAAATAAGGTTGCCTGAAGATGGCAGCCTGTGAGTCCTGTTTGTTCAACCTCACAGCCACCCAAATAAGGGGTTCATTTTGCCCATGCGACAAGAAATCTAAAAAAGGTATAGAGTCGCGGCTGACACAGCTGGCTGAGAGGTCATCAAAGCCCAGGCTCCCTTCAGCTTCCTGCCACACTGACCCTGACACAGCCCCACCGTCCACATAGCCCAGGTGTAGAGTCTGAGCTCCGGGCAGGAAGAAAGAGAAACGGCAAAGGCTTTGGGCAGAATTGGGGGAATCATGGCTCAAGTCATTTCCCATGTTCTGTGGTTCAGAAGAGTAACTTGATTGAAAAAAACCTGCTCTAAAGGATCAAGAAGTTAGAAGCATGGTGATGTCTCTTGGTAGGGCCAGAAAGATCAATGATTCTCACCTCTAATACTGAAGTCACATATGCATATTAAAAGACCTGGGACAGTTATCTACCTGGCTGAGCTTAGGCCACATGTTTGCGTACCAGCAGGGTAGTCTGCTCTGCTCCCTGGCTTCTGTAGTGGGAGGAAGAGGCGGGAGGCACTGGATATACTCACCTCTACCATATAACAGAGCAAAAGATGACCCCTGTATGTTGGCCCCTATATTGTTTACTTCTTCACAACAGGACAGCTAGCTCAAAAACCCACGGGAGCCAAACTCAAATTTTTATATATCCAATTGCTTTCAATTAAATAGCCCAAATAAGCATTTTTTAGCCACTTAGAGCCCACCTGCTCCGCATACCCTGCCAATCTGCCCCTGACATCTGCCGACCATAGATAAGAAAAACGCTGGGGCTGTAAAAGAGCCCAAGCCACAGGTGTCCTTGGTGGTTCTTTGACCCAGAGACACCCCTCGTCATCTAGACATGTAAATCTCTCCCGGGGAATTTCCCTTGCCTTCTTCCCTTTCTGGTGGTGGCGCTAGAAGGGCTCTTGTCCAAGCGCCACCCCAATAAAGCCCATCATGTGCTACTGCCATCTCGTGGTCATTTTACCTTTGATCAGCCCCAAATCCTAGAATCCACCTCAACTCACCAGGACACAATAGGAGAGGAATAATCCCCCACTGGAAAATCTGGATGCTATTAGGGAAGAGAATAAGAGAGCAGGCAGCCAAAATCCTGACAAACATCCACAACAGTGGGTAATGTCTAAGTCAAGACTCTCAGCACAAGTAAAAGGCTGGAGCTTAAAGGCAATTGGAACACTTCTTACAAGGGATAAAAGCAGTGAATAAAAAACTAGATGCTGACAAGAAAGAGACACCAGAGGTGCTTCATGATTCATCCCTTCTGCTTTAGAAACATTAGGAAAAGAAATTTACAAAGCACTGACCTCCTACTGGAATGGAACTGAACTTCCTCCATTAGACCAGATCTTCCCCCTTAAGTCTGGGTCTAACACACACTCTTCCTGGAAGCCCACAGAGTCAGGGAAGCACAAATGTCCTCCTTGCCTTCTTTAAGTTTTCAGAGTCTTTGAGCCAGTGTCCAATGTGCTAAGGTGCTGCTCCGCCTCTCTGCTCCCACTTCAAGCTGCATGTGATGTTTGCTACCCTTCCTCCAGGGACTCCTAGAAGTACGTGCATCAGTCAGGTTTATTAACTGCAAGCCAAAGACACACTTCGCCTGAATTAAATAGAAAATAAATTATGAAAATTCTGGGCACAGAAAGTGGAGGGATGAGAGGAGATTTTGGAGAACTAGCTCAGAGGCTATGCAGCCAGGATCAATGCTCAAAATCACACTGCAGAAATATCTGGTGAAGGCACTGCTGTTTTTACCTCATCTGAGCACCAACTGCCACAACTTGCAGCAGCCCTTATACTGAACATTAGATGCTGTGTTGCCACAACTCTGGGGCAAGATTGCGAAGGTGCACTGCTGTCCCTACCACGTAAAAACAAATGACTTCTGGATTCTCTGGTTATTGGGATAGAGAACAAAGCATTTTCCAGGAGCTGTGTTGATTTTCCTCCATAAATAAACACCTGGAACAGCAGCTGCCATTTGAGTTACCTCTTTTTATTAATACTGTATCTACTGTTATTTTCCAAGGCCCATCTGTTTTCTGTGTCATACAAACTACTAAATTAAGTTGAGATATGATAGGAATCGGTACCTCTTTGTCTTTCGAGTCTTTGGTGGTAGTATTCCTCTTTGTCATTCCTCGAAGAACGCAGTATTGATCTTGGTTTACTCTTCTGCCTATGGAGGGAGCACGCCTCAGGCTTCCACTTGGCCCTCACTGTGATAAAGGCTTTTACTCTGTGTGCCTGAGAAACAGTGTGAAGATTATGATAATTGCCCAGTATATTTATGCCAACTCAGTGTGCAAATCGCCACAGGATGAGTTAAGAATTCCACTGGACCTACCATGAAGGAATATAGGTCAAATTCCCCTTTATCAAATAACCATCAAAGTCCCATTCTAACTAATGGACCATAGTGGTGTTCAGAAATTATTAACTCAGAGCCAGCATCCAAAAATCCCTGAAAGCTGTGGGTATTTCCCTTTCCTGAGTGCACAGTTATCCTAGCAAATGGCATACACTCATTCTAATACCACCTCCCCTGTCTGTTGTGTTCCTGACTTGCTCAAAAATCCTGTCTAGTAGTTTCTGCAACTGGAATCATCTGAAATTATTTTTTTAAAAAAAATACTGGACCAATGGCCAGGCACAGCAGCTCATGCCTATAATCCCAGCACTTTGAGAGGCCAAGGCAGGAGGATTACTTGATGCTAGGAGCTCAAGGCCAGCCTGGACAACATAGCAAGACCTTGTCTCTACAAAAAAATTTTTAGACATTAGCCAAGTGTAGTGGTGTGCACCTGTAGTCCCAGCTATTCGGGAGGCTGAGGCAGTAGGATTGCCTGAGTCCAGGAGTTTGAGGCTGCAGTGAGCTATGATGACACCACTGCACTCCAGCCTGGGTGACAGAGCCAGACACCTGTCTCTAAAAAAAAACCAAAAACTGTACTGATATTCTGGTCACATTGCACATAAAGAGATACCTTGCAAGGAAAAGCCAATTCTTCTACCCCACCCCACTTCATTGTCTCCATTCTGTAATTAAAGGCAAATCCCAGAATGCCCAGGGGGCCAATTATAAAGTCAACCTGAGGAAAGGCTTACACACGTGCATGCACATGCACACGCACACACGCACACACACATGCACGGCAGCCCTGAGCCAGAGAAAGGATGAGCTAGAAAGTCCTTTCTGGACCTTAAGGGGATCATAGAAATGCTTACTGCTGGGCCCATACCCTTCCTTGTCTCTGGTTGGAAGGCGCAGCAACAGCCTCTGGTGGCTTCCTGGGCTCCTCACTGTCCTCCCCTCAGAAAAGGTACTTGGTGAATGTCTGTTAAATGCATCTGTGAGAGTATTACTATAGGCAACAATTCTCAAGCCTGACTATCCATAAGAATCATCTGGGGAGCTTTATAAAAACATCATAATGACTAGGGCTCACTTTCAGAGATACTGATTCAACTGGTGTCAGACTGAGGGAGAGGGAAGGGCCAGAATGTGGATTTTTTTTTTAAATCTCTACAGGTGATTTTGGTGTCAGAAACCACTGGACTAGGGGGCTAGGTAAGGCAGAGGTTCTCAACCTTGCCTACACATTGAAAACACCTGGGAAGCTTTAAAAACTGCTGACTCTCCAACCCAGAGATTCTGATTTAGTTATTTAACTGGTCTGCCTAGGCATTAGGATTTTTCAAAGCTTGCCAGGTGAATCCAATGTGCAGCTAAGGCTGAGAACCATTAGGATAAGAGAATGAATGAATGGGGAGATGAAGAAATGAATGGATCTACAGTCTTACACTTCAGACCGAGAGCCACTCGGTGAATGTGACCGTGTGTGTGGTTGCAGGGGTGTGATTATCCATCATCATCACTGGGGAGGCTGAGGCCCATGGAGCAGAGAGGAAGGAGCTCATGTTCGGGAGGATCTGCTCTGTACTAAGCACTGACCTAGATGCTTTAAATGTATTTTCTCGTTTAATCCTCACAGCAAGCCTGGAAGGATAGATATTGGTAACCCCATTTTACAGACATGCAGTCAAGGTTAAATGTCTTGCCTACAGTCACATAGTGAGTCAGTAGCAGGCACTGGGCTGGACCCAGGGCTCCTGAAGCCAATGTCAACCCCCACCCCGGCCCCAAAATGCCTGGCTACATCTGCCCCTGGAGCTGCCTTGGCCTGAGCACCATTCACCCCCAGGGCACGTCTGGCATCTAATTGGAGCTTAGCTAATGGGCACCTCTGGAGGACTGGGGCAGGGGGCACAGGGGAGTAGGGTTGAAGTGGGGGGGGGTAGCGCTGTCCAGGCCCAAAGCTGTGGAAATGAGAAAGACCACAGAGGGAAAGGTCCCAGGGACCCAACCAGTGGAGGTCTTGGTCCCAGAGAGCTTGCCAGGGCATAGCTCTACGAGAAGAGGAATGTTGGCTGGGCAGGGCAGGGGCCGAGAATCATGTTATCGGACAAAGGGAGCCAGTGCCAGGACTCCAGAGGCCAGGCTGAAGATGGGGCAGCAGACACCTAAGGTCCCCAGATGACTTTCTTAGGAAGGAAGGGCCAACCTGCACTCTGAGATTCTAACCTTCCTACATTGTGTTATTAGGAAGCAAAATCAAATTACTTTACGGAATGAGAGCAGATGGTAATTGTGATTCCCCTTCACCCTTGGCAAAATCAGAAGGTGGCAACCCTATGCTGCTCTCTCCATTTGGTTGCTTTGTTTATTTGTTTCTTTTTTATTGGTCCAAGAAATCCAAAAACCTGGTTTCTATCTCTAGGGGGCTGGAAACGGAAACTAGCTTGCAGTGGGCTAAGGAAAGAAACAAGGCAGGGACATAAAGACAGCAGGTGGACACAACTGTTTGTAGACTGGTGCTACTCAGAGTGTGGTTGCAGGATTGTGTCATCAGCATCACCTGGGAGTTAGGAAAGCAAATTCCTGGTCCCCACCCCAGACCTAGAGTCAGAATCTCTGGGAGGAGAGCCCAGCGATCTCATTGAACAATCTCCCTGGGTGATTCTGATGCACACCAAAGTTAAAGAAGCCCTGTACTTGCTCGTGAAGAGGCCAGGAGAAAGGGAAGCGCCTGGAGAACCACATACGTTAAAGGATAATTTTTGTGGTCATTGTTCTAATGTAGGAAATACTTGAGCTTTTTAAAAAACTCTTTTATTGAAATACAATATACATACAGAAAAGTGCACCCCTCACAAGTGTATAGCTTGATACATTTTCACAATGAGCACACCCACGTAACCAACTCCCAGATTAAGAAATAACATCACCAGCATCCCAGCATCTCTTCCAGTCACTATCTGACTTCTAATGGCAGAGACTAGCTTTGCCTGTTTTCGTACTTTACATAAATGAAAGCAGACAGCATGTGCTCGTTCGTGCCTGGCTTCTCTCCCCCATCCTCGTGTTTGTAAGACCCACGTATATCATTGCTCATAATTGTAGATTGCTCATTCTCATCACTGCAGAGTATCCCATTGTGTGGCTTACATCGTTCATTCTACTGATAATGGAGGTTTGGGCAACTTTCCAATCTGGGGCGGTTACCAACAGCGCTGTTTTGCTGCAGAGCAGATCCCTGATGAGGATCCCAGAATAAGGGAACTTGGGGACTTGGTTTCTGGGCTGTGGCTCCCCACGGAGGTCTGTGGTGCCACCTGCTGGACAAGAGTCACATAACATACCAGGGTGGCCTTTGCCACCCAAGTTGTTCCCCAGAGAAACCCAGACCTGAGCCTTGACCCCAACCTGAAACCAGACACCCCCACACCAGAACCTAGTCACATGCTGAGCCCTGAAGCAGGCCACTATGTCACTGCAGCTCTAATTCAAGTTCACAGTTCCTAGACTAGAGTCCTGGGCAGGCCAGGGATCCCTGGGCTGTATCCACCAAGGGGAAGGGCCCAGCAGGTCTCCTGGGTCCCAAGGCTTGTGACCTTGGGGCTGAACTCCTCCTTGACCTCACTGAGCTGTGGCCCCTGACAGGCAGCCACACAGGGAACCCTGCGTGAGAGCCCCTCAGGCCTTGTGGGGCCAGCTCCCGCGCAGCCTCCTTGGCCCCGAGCCCTGCCCAGACCTGTTCTAGATTCCACCACCACCCTTCCCCAAGGCCGCCACCACCTCCTACCTGCCCAGCTCGGGTAGGGCCTCTGAGACGTAGCCGGGAAGGCTGGCAGGCAGGAGGGCTGGGGTGGGCACGGGGGGCC